>JAVJGI010000035.1:26898990-26961269 GCA_035590275.1 Ibycter americanus | reverse complement strand
CGGAGAGATCCAGAGGTGAGAGGAGGGACTGAGGGTTGCCACAGGCTGGGGCTAGGGACACCAGAAACCTCAGCGTCATTTCTGGTGGGGCTGGGCATTGAGTGTGGTCCTCTCAGCCCTGGTCGTCCTGTAGCCTCTGTCTGGCTACTGCCGCCTCCTGCTCCAAGCGCTGCTCAGCAAGAACTAACACATCCCTGGGCTACCAAGGGTGTTTTCAGCACAGATGCAAAACATAGAATCATACCATCATACGATGGTTTGGGTTGGAAAGGACCTTAAAGATCATCTAGTTCCAACCCCCTGCCATGGGCAGGGACACCTTCCCCTAGACCAGGTTGCTCAAAGCCCCGTCCAACCTGGCCTTGAACACCTCCGGGGATGGGGCATCCATAACTTCTCTGGACAACCTGTTACAGCGTCTCACCACCTTCACAGTGAAGAATTTCTTCCTAATACCTAATCTAAAACTACCTTCTTCTAGTTTTAAACCATTTCCCCTTGTCCTGTCACTTCAGGCCCTACTAAAAAGTCTGTCAGGCCCATCATTCTTATAAGCCCCCTTTAGACCCTGGAAGGCTGCTGTAAGGTGTCCCTGGAGCCTTCTCCAGGCTGAACAACCCCAACTCTCTCAGCCTGTTTTAGTAGGAGAGCAATGAAGGTCATAGCCCCATACAAGCTACTGTGAAGAAATGTAATGACTAAGCTCATCATAGGGTCACATTCTGGGCTGATGTTGCTCAGTCTTAAAACTCTCCTGGCCTTCAGTAGGCCATGGCAGCACTTCAGGCTGGTCTAGGTTCTGCCAATCAATCCTCCTGGGGCGTGACTGTCCCAGCAGGACCAGCCTTCAGAAATCCCAGCCCCTGGAGACCTAGGGGAAAGGCTGGAACAAAGAAGAGGTCCCCTTAGTGCAAGAGCATCCACTTAGATCATGTGGTAGAGGAGGAGATTAGAGAACACTTAAGCAAAGTGGAGATGCATAAGTTCCTGGTGGGCCCTGCTGGGGTGCACCCTCAAGTGCTGCAGGAGCTGGCAGATGGGCTTGCAAGGCCACTCCAAAAGGGAACTGTGCCTGAGGACTGGAAGAAAGCCAGCACCGCATGTGCTGCAGAACAGTGCACTGGAAGGAAACCTGGTTGAGCAGCTGGGCGCAGAGTGTGGTGACCAGTGGCACCAAATCTAGTGGGAGGGGAGGCCAGGAACCAGTGGTGAGCCCCAAGGCAAGGAGCATTGCCAGCTGGTGGAGGGAGGTGGGCCTTCCCCTCTGCTGTGTCCTGCTCTGGGGTGCTGGATGCACCAATGCCCATCCCAAGGGCCGCTGGGGGATGGGGCTCTGCCTGTAGAGACCTCAAGGAGACCACCTTCAGTTCACTGCCTGCCTCTCCTCTCTGCAAACGTGGCACACTGGGTGGGCACACTGCTGGGGTAAGCTGAGGGGATGCTCCAGGCACAGCCAGACAGGGGAACACAGCTCCTCAGCTGGGGAGAGGTGCCCCTGCGGCTGTGGGCATCTCTCAGGCAGAGCTGTCTGATGAGAGAGAAGGGGTGGCTTGTAGCTCACCCAGCTCTCTCCCTCTCCCTTCCTGGTGCACAGGACACCAGAAGGAGTCAATAGAGCCTGACTGACCTGTCTGCTGTTGCTCAAAGTCCTTGAGAAGGAGCTGAGCCGCTGCCATGCCTGAGTGTCTGAATTATATTCCTTGGTTGGCCCGCTATACTCTCTCAGAGGAAGTGAATACATCTCTTATGTTGTCATCAGTCCATTTGGAGTGTTTTGGAAAGGGGATCTCTGTGTATATCTGAGCCACTCGATTGCAGCTGTGATGAGCAGCGAGCAGAAGCCTATACAAAGCTTTAATCTTTCTCACTGCAGACTTTGCTCACCAGGTGAAAGCCTGCTTCTTGGGGCTCTGTGGCATTTGTGAGGTCAAATCATGTCTCTAGCTCATGCTCTTGGAGACTTGGTGCTCCTCAAAATTTCACCTTTTAACAGTCCCCATACAGGGGAACTGATCTGTAGCAAATGCTAGGTGCCACTGAGCAGAGCAGCATGTGCAGCAGATTGGAGATGAAAAGGGATGCACCTGACTCTTGGCTGTGCTTGTGACGCATGTTTTGCCTAACCACAACCGCTTTTTTTCTCAAGGCCACTGTTGCAATTTTAACTGATGTGTTCATAGCCTGTTCTGCTGACGTATTCTTCTGAACACTGTTGTCTCTGCTCTGCGCCAGCCTTAGGTGCTTTACACCCTTCTGCCTCACTGCAAATGCTGGCAGGAAGAATTTGGCAGTGAGAAGGGCATCAGGGCAGAGCTAGGAGCTCTGGAGTTGCGTGTGACAAGGCTGTGTGTGTCGGCTGTCCTATGTGTTTTCCTGAGTAAGGTGCCAAATAGAGGATAAATACTTGTTTGCTGGTGCTGCTCCCTGGGAAGAGCAGCTCTCTTGGTAGGCTGGGCGAATGGCAGTGATTTGGGAAGGGGTGTGTCTGTTGCAAGAACATGATGCCCCAGCAGTGGGTCATCCTATGTACCAGCTCCTTCTGCTCCAATCTATTTCCCTGGCTGGAGAAATATTGCCCCTGTCCCCCTACCACCTGTTGTCTCCACAGATCTTTTCAAGCCCCTGCAATGAGGGCTTCTCGATCAAACTGCTTTTGGTTTTTCACATCATTGCAGCAGTGCAGCTTCACCCCTGAAAACGCCCACCAGGAGCACCTGAGAGTGACAAGCCACTGCTGTGTGAGGCTGGTCAGGAAAAGAGCAATGCCCTCCAGGAAGGAGGAATAATAAGGGTGTTGAAAGAAATGGCTTGCTGAGGTGGGTGAGTATGTCAGGGCTTGGGAGTTGAAACCAAATCCACCCTTCACATAGGGGTCCTCTTATCTTCAAAACAGTATTCTGGCTTACACTGGTTTGTTTTACATGAGTGGAGGATGCTTTGATTTCACCAAATTAATTTCAACTTCTTTAGAAGCAGCAGAAAATCTGTGACCTTGGGTTGCATGCATGCAGCTGTAGTACAGCAGTGTTTTTGCTTGTGTTTGAGGTTCGCAACTTCAGGGTGCCAGGCACTGCAGGATGAACACCATCCCTTCTCCTCCAAGCAAAATGCTACAGGAAAAAAACAGCTGTCATAGCTGGCAGCTGCTGGAGAGCTATCTACAGACTACATGTGAAAGAGAAGCAACTAACCTGTTGGCCTCATTTTGTAGCACAGCTTACCATATGTTGGAGCTGTGATGTGCGCAGACAATCTCACCTCCAACAGAAACCCCATGTGGTGCCTGCAGCAAGGTGTAAAAGGTGTAATTGCTGGACTTGCTATTCATAGAAAGTATGGTAATCCCATATATGATGATGCTTGAAAATATTTCTATGCACAAAACGCTTATGACCTTGTGCCTGCAGATACAGTCTTATGCTTTAAGGCATACTTTATTTTAAAGATATGTACTTCTAGAGAAAGAACTTGGCACACATTTTAAAGCCATAAACATAAGAGCTCTCAGACAAAATGCTGTCTGCCTTGGCATTCGTATCTCCTATATCTGTTTCATGTTGCCAAATTAGTTTGTTGCCTTTTGCTGTCAGTGGAGGTAAACCACTGCTAATTTAGTCCACAATAGGTTTTTTTCAGTTTTGTGCTATGGAGCCAAATGCTCTGCTGAGATAAATCAGCACCCACCTTAGTCATTGGCCCGGGCAGCCGTGGAATAAGCCGGCTGCTGCTGTGCTGAGGAATTATGGCTGTCCTGCACCCATGCCGCGTTTGGCCTGTGAAATTAGAAAGTGAGGCTTGAAATTAGCAGCTGCTACAATTCTGGCTCATTCAGCTGACAAAAATGTTGTATGACAGTAGTGTAGGTGTTTCCTGCAGTCCAGGGTGAGAACCTGCAGGCTGATTTCTATTCTGGTTTAGCATTCAGGGTTGGGATTCCACAGAACTGCAGAAGCAAGGTGTGACCTCGTGTTTGGGCTCCTGCACAGCCTCAGATAACTGAGGTGCTTCTTAAAACCACACCAAAACATTAAAAAAACAACCCAAACCAACAAAAACAACCTTGCATGTGCCTTCTTTGGGCCTCTGCACAGGAGCAAGGCACAGGTTTGGTTAATTGCCAAATCCAATCAGAAAAAATAATTTTTTAATATGAAATTTCTTCGCTATGGAAAATTATTTCAGTCCAGCTGTTTTTTCTTCAGCTGAGTATATATTGTGAAGGAAGACCCCTAAGAGGTGGAGAATCATTTCCATCCCTCTAGGGAGATGGGGAGACTGGAGCACAGAGGAGAGGGAGCTGGCTTTCTCCATGGTCACACAGCAGCCAAGGCTGCAGTTGGAAAGTAGACCCAGACCTCTTAAATTTTGTTTTCTTGCTGTTTCTATTTTAATATTTTTTGTCACTTCCTGATGATTACCACCCAGTCCTGCCATTTTAACAGAGCTAATGTTTTAAAAGCTAGAATAAAAAGGAGATGGGGAAGGTGTTAAAGATGCCAGGTGGAGTCATACATGCCCTCCTTTCAGATGCAGTTCACAGATCTTGTAGGAAGAAATGTTTCTCCTCCTAATTTCAGGCCACTTATGTATCCTGTAGGTACAGCGGGCTGGCTGAGGCCAGGTAAGCCTGGGGAGGAGGCAGTCACTCTTACGGCCATGTACAAATGTGTTTAGTTGCAAGAGCAGTGGGCACCATGCCTGCCACAGTTTCTCCTCAAAACATGCCCAGTTTGTCAGCTCTGTTGCCAGTGCAGTTCAAGTGAAAATCCCGTAGTCAGGCACTGATTCCAACGTGTCTTGTATCTGACAGGTTTCAGCAGTGGGTGTGTGAACTGGGATGAGGTTCCCAACAGTGGGGTTTCCCCCGGTATGGAAATGTATGTATAGTGACTATACCCTTGGCCAGAGCTGACTGTTGCTGTCATCCCAGGGATGGGGACTGAAATATGGCTGGGTGGCATTTTTGTGTGACCAGTGATTTATAAAAAGAAGAAAAAAAAGGCAGAGGGAAGGGGGGGAACCAAGGGAAAAAAAAAGAAACCCAACCCAAAAAACCCCTAGGGGGAGTGGAAAGCAATTTCAGGTCAGCCAGATGACTTTGCTAGTCAAACATGGCCAGCTGTTTTGAGTGAAGTTTTTCTTGGGAAAATTCAAGCATTTTATTTCAGACTTTTAAGCAAAACTCTTTTGGTTCTCAGTGGCTTTTGTTCAGGAATTGAACTACTTGCAATTACAAATGTAAAAATAAAAGGGGGGGGGGGGGCTGGTGAGAATGGAGAGAAATGAAAGCAAATGCTGAACTTGAAGTGAAGTGAATGTGAGGGGTGGGGAGGTGCTGGTAAGAGCGATGATATTTTAGGTCAGGAGTGATGTAAATTGTGGTCTTTCCTTCGGGTCTGGGGTTTTTTTCTGACTCTTCCACCAGGTTGAAAAATGTCTTATTTTGCATGAGTATAAACTGTAGCAATCTTGGTTCAGAGATGATTTGTACAAGCTAGTGTTTGTCAGAGGAACATGAGAAAAGCTGTGACATCCCTGACTTATGCCAGGGCTTTACCTGACCTCCAGCATGGAAGGTGATGGATGTTTCTTCCTGTAGTTTCTTGGAGATGAATTTTCTACCACCTGCCTCTCATATCTGATGAGGTCTCTGATGTGATATAAGAACATGGCTTTTTCAGGCTGAGCAGATATTGCTGCTGATAAGCAGCTAATTTTAATTTATGTATTATATATGTAACACACATAATATAGATAATATATGAATATACAATTATAAATAATTTATAGTAGTATTTTAATTACATAATGATAAATGGGGTGTGTGTGTATATATATATATATATATAAAAAAAGCAAAAAGTTCCTCTCCCAGGTGTGGGGAAACTACTTTTGCCTTTGGTTCATTTTGAATGTATGGCAGAGACTTCCAGGAGTTACTGAGGTGGTTATTCCTCAGATCAGTAAACAGATAAATGGATCATGTCCTCTTTGCTCTCGTATTTTTGAAATTGATTTGCAAAATTCCACTTTCTAATCTTCCCCCTTAATCCAAGCTCATCAGTCTGTTTCAGGCTGGCTCCTGATTCTTTGAATGATCAAGTAGGCTTCCTCTCTTTGTTCCCTGGCTAAAAATACAAACCATTTGACAAAGCTGCAATTAATATTTTCCTGTCATCATGTCCTTTTCTTTATCAAGCCTTCAGATCAAGTGTGGGTATTCAGATGTGAAGAAGGCACTGCATGATTTTATCCTTTCAGTTTGGTGGCAGTTAGGTAGGAAAAAAAAAAGTCTTCAAAAAGGAAAAACTCAATAGTGACATAATGTTAGCAAGTATTTTAATTTGATAATGTGGTTTTTGGGTTTGCTTCCCCTCCCGCCGCCGCCCGAAATCTGAACTTCTGGAGGCTTTTATTTCTGAGGATGATGAAAATTAGCCCTCTGGGAAATGATTCCTCCTCAGTGTAGCTTTTTAATTTGCCTGTCTGAGCCCTTTAATAATGTTACTGCATCCTAATTGGAAGTCATCTGAAGGCAGACTAGGTTTTGATTGTGATTGATTTAATAGATCCTCATTGTAACCTGTCTTGAGAAACCTATCTTGCCCTGGAATAAAGTTATTAATAGGCTCAGCTGTATATTGCTGATCCTTGGCGGGTGTGGAGGTACAGTCCTTATGATTTAATTTGGCCTTGTCGTATCTTATGGTGATTTATTCTGCAAATTGAGTGCTGCCATGGAGGAAACGACAATGGTTTCTTCTGTGGGACATCCCCATGGGGCACCAGGGACCATGATACCAGGACCTGTTGCTCCTCTGCCCTCATCCTGCTGCCACGGTGGGGCTCCAGGGATCTGGGGAGCCCTGTAGCTGCAGCCTCCTGCAGCCCTGTCTTTCACTGGGGAAGGATTTACTTAACTGGGATGAACCCAATTATAGTCATGCTTATATACATTGCAGCCAGGACCCTCTGAAGGTACCACTCCAGATGCATTTAGCTGATATTGCCCCCCTCTAGGCCCTTTTGCATTTTTTAGTGCACCTGTACACTTCCCTGGGACAGCTTCTACCAGCAGCAATGAAGTTGGGTCTAAACCAACTTAGAAAGGGTCAGAATTTGGCCTTCTCTCTATATATGGAAAGAAAGTTGGAGTTACTCAACTTCCCTTTCTTCACACCCTACTGGAGCACAAAAGATTCCTGCTCACTCGCTCAATAAAGCTACAGTCTAACATTGAATTTTGGTTTATAACTGGAGTCTGAATACTGGCCAGAGCCATAACACACTGTTTCTGCCAGACTCACATTTTGAAGCTTAAGATGAAGGCATCTTTTAAGCAACCCCATTACTGATTCAAGAGCAATGGATATTAAAATGTCAATCAGTTTCTTTTAATTAGGCTTGTAGCAACCTGGGAGAGCTGCTTATTCCATTTTGAGCATGCTGTCACTTTTTGACAGGTTAGAAAGAAGCCTGGGCTGGTGGGACTCCTGACCTGCAAAAGCACCAAGGTGAAGGCAGGCTTGGAATAAAACTGACCCTTTACTCTGCTGTAGCTTATTGCTCCTGGCCAAACCAGCAGTGGCAGTTACCTGAACCGATACAGTCTAATGGTAAAGACTTGTGCTATCCTTTTGTACTGTGCAGTGACAGGTATGACCCAATTCCCCCTCTGCTTGGGGCGACCAGATGTGCTGCCTGTTTTGTGCCACGGCTGACCTTGAGGAGTGCCACCCACATGACTGCAGAGCAGCTCTGACCCTTGGCGTAAGACCCAAATACCTATGTTTTCCCTCGTGTAACATGGGATGTGCTGTTTCAGTGATGTAAAATGCTGCCTGACCTCGTAAGTATGGTGTTCATCAGCTAGCTGCTTTAACATCTTGTTGAAAATCATTATATTGTATTTTCCAAGCAAGTAAGCTTTTGTTTCTCATGATGTAAGAGAGCAGGCAAGTTGTGTGAGGATCCTGGCTCTTACCTACAGAGAGCATTAAGGAACACATCCCGGTCCATGGGAGCCTTACCACTTCTTCAGCAGATGTAAGATTCAGCTCAGTGTCTGAGCTCTGATGCACTTTGTGCTGGTGGATGCAGAGAGTTTTCCCGTGTACACATGATGAATTTACACTGCTTGGCTACACATCACTTGTACTCATTCCTCTTCCAGCTGTCACAGGGCTCTTGTGCTATGCCAGCGGTACCAGCTCTTCAGCATACTTCTCCATCGTCCCTTTTGAGGGGCTTGCATCTGTCTCCTCCCCCTCCCCTTTTGCATTAGCTTTTGTCTCATTTGTAATGACAGTAAATGAAAAATGCAAAGTGCTGAGTCACGGGGTAGTGATAACAAAAACGTCATTTGTGCTGGACAAATTAATATTGTGTTGCCTGTAGCATGATGACTGACCTTCTGTTCAAATGTCTGTCAAAGATGGTAAGTGTTCTGCATGCTGGTGTTGTCTCTGTCTCCTAAAGCATGTCCTGCAGCATCAGGTTACTGCCCACGTGCCTGGAGTGGTCGCAACCAGATAGCTTGGGAGCTGGGGCAGTGCACAAATCCCTGGGACTCGCTGCTGTGGTACTTGCTCAGCCTCTGTGGATGGGTCCTGGACACCTCTGCTGCATCCATGCTGCCCTCCTCTGCCTCTGTCCTGGGAGGAAGCTCAGTGGTCTCTGTTGCCCTGGGGTTGAGTTGCAGGGTGAATTGCAGGACTTTGTGCTCATCCTTCTGGCTGGATGCAGGAGAATGGGGGAAAGATGCTGCAAGATTACCAGCAGCATTATGGTTTGTTTTCTGTGAAAACAGTTGCTGGCTTCAGATGCTCACCACCAGCTTGGTGCAGATGCAAAGTGTCTCAAAACATTGCTCTCTGTGTCCTTGGGCATGGGGGTGGTGTCACCTCTAGTCCAGCTCGTTCCCTGGTACTAGATAATAAGATGACTCATGATGGAGAGCTGATTTTACAGCTAGAGGGTCAGGATGCTCAGCCATGGACTGTCCTGTTCTTACATAGCTTCGGCAAAGCTCCAGCTGCTTGCTTGGAGCTACAGTGACTCAGTCAGTGTGTACTGATCATGCAGCAGAGCCAGCAGCCCCGTCACCTCTGCATGATGCCACAGACATGAGTGTCCGTGGGGGCACTTGAGATGTGAGGGTGTGGGGATGCAGAGGGCAAGGGCAGGGGAGCAGGGAAGGTTGGGACGTGAGTGCTGGGGGTTTGCTGTCGGGGGTCAGGGAGCGGGTGGAGGTGGGAGAAGGTCAGGGAAAGAGCGATACGTACCGCTACTGAGAGAAGCACAACCTCAGATAAGGTGCAAAGGTTAGTGCATGGGACTGGAGCTGGCAGACCTTGTCCAGCCGCAGGAAATGCAGGTCAGGCATAGTTGATTAGACCTGGTGAAATGGCAGGTGAAAAACTAATGCCTCTAAGGACAGAAGCTGGCTGAAGGTGCAACGGTGGTGCAGCACAAGGGCCAGGCCCTGCCCCACCTTGCATGGTCCCAGTGCAGCAGCTCGGGTGCAGGGGTCCTGAGCCCAGGGCAGGCAGCTGGGTGAATGCTGTGGCTGGCCCCAGCGCCTTCAGGGGCAGCTGGGACATGGAGGGCTCCTGGGGGTATGTTGCAGCAGGGCTGAGAGTGAAGCAGCAGTGTATGCCGCTGATCCTGGTGGCTCCTTCTCCCTTTCTGTGGGTCTCTGGTATGCTTGTTTAGCTGATGGATTTGGAAAGTCTCCTCCAGGGTTGGGATGTGGCCTGGTGAAAGAGCCATTGCTGGGGTCAATCGCCATAGTCAGGAGCAGGCTGTGAGCACTTGGTCACCTTCATTGGGTTCAGGTGCAAGAGAGCACTTGGTGGGTTTGCTTGCTCTCTCTGTGCTGGGAAACCAGGCTGGCATTCAAAGCTTATGCAAACAGTAAACGTGGAAATGCCCCATGCAGGTATTCATGCAGAGGCAATAACATTAGAAAGAAGCTTCTGCAAATGCTCCGTGTGCCAAAATGTTCCCAGGAACCAGCAGAGGTTTAAGGCAGACTGAAGTGAAGAGCTTGTGCCTCTCACACTTGCCTGACTTGTGAAACAATTCTCTAATGGGACCGTTATACTGTATGTTTGTCAGCAACAAAAACAAAATCTCTAGCTTCTCCTAGTTAAACAAGGAGTCAAAATCTTTCTGCTTTTCCAAGCTTTAACCCCCTTTGCCAGAGACACCCATCACACGCTGGATCACCACCAGACACTGTGCAAGCACCTAACCTTCAGGAGCATCCTCTATTCTCAGTGACCTTTAAGGATGTAAAATCCCTGAATGTCTTTTGGTCAAACCTTTTTGGTGGTGTGTTTGTTTTTTGGTTTTGGTTTGGTTTTTTTTGTACAGGCTTACTTTGCAGTTATGGGCTGTGACTTTCAGCATGGCTGTGCCCTGGATTGCCCAGTGCTGGGGGAGGTTTTCTACATGAATTGCTCTGTATAAATAAACCCATGACAACAGTGATGAAAAATGCAGGCTTTTGCTGTAAAAGTGCATCAGCTACTTCTTATTCTTAAAAGAATTCTTCCACTAAATCATCACAGATCATCATTCTTTCCTCATTGCTGTATAGTCTGACAACAATATTTTTTACAGAGACAAAAAGAAGATGCATAGAGAAAAGCAATAACTATACAGGATTCTAAAAGTCTGTTGAGCAATTGCCCCCTGGAAAGAATAGCTTTACAGCGTATGCACGTGATTTTTAACCCTTGGCTGCCATTTAAACTAAGTGTGTCTGGTATCACTGTCTTTTTTTGCCTGATTCTAGGAGGCTGAAGATCTGCTTTTATCTGCCCATAGTGTACATCAGTGCAAGCTGCTTCATTGCACTGCAATGTCCTAGAGCCAGAGGGGAAAGCTGAGGATGGGATGGTGTTATGCTGAGGCCAGAAGTGAAGGCTGTGTGGGTAGCAGCTCTGGACTAAGAGCAGTAGATGTGGAACAGGATCCTGGTGCAAAGTTAAAAACCCAGCACACAAAGAGGGCCTCCATGACTGAAGGTTGGGTGAGGGAGAAACGGCCATTAGGCCATTGTCTAACAGGTCTGGCACATCACAAGCAGCCTGGTGAGGGTTTGGTGTTACTCTGTGGCTGTCTGTGCACATAGCACATGGCAATCTTTCATTGCTGAGTGTCTGAGACTATTTTATGTGTACTTGGCAAGAGGTGTTTATGCCTTGCCTACTGATCTCACCTTGCCTTGGTTCAGCATTCTTCATCAGCCCTGTCTCAGCACCCAGAGGATGCTATCGCACTGCATGGTTCCTTTGTTCAAGCTGCTGCAAGATTTACTAGCTCTTCAGCTACTGTTAATAATGGTGCATTTGTCATGTGCTGTTTAATTAGCATGGAGCATGAATCACAATAAAGGAGAGGAAGAGAACCGAGGTAAATGTCAGTTGATATACCAACAATGTGGCTGTGAACATAAAATACCTACATGTACTAGCCACACAATACCAAGGTCCCTTTTAACATAGCATATGGCTGAATAGACATGGGGAGAGCAGGGCTGCGCTGATGCTGCCTTTTCCCTGCAGGCAGAAAGATCAATGGATTACCTGACCTTGGAGGGATATCTTTTTTTCCCCTCCAGACTTGAACACCCACTGTTATTGCAGAAGAGCAAATAAAGAGCACGTTGCCTGTCTTGCAAATGCCAAGCCAAGGGCAAAGCCTGCTGTCATCTTCATTGATGTGTGTTGGCAGTGTTTGATGCTGGCTGGATTAGCTTGTTTCATTTGCTCACTATGTGGCTTTCAAAGTGATAACTGCATTGAAATGACCAGGGTTTGGTTAATACTGATGTGCTTGTTGTTCTTAAGTGTTGGTTTAGGATACAGCTGCTGTGACGGGTGTACTCCAGACCTGTGTTAGCCATTGGGCTTGCTGCTGGTTAAACATGTGGCCAGAGAAGGTCCCTGCCTGATGCTTTTCAGGCAAAGGTGAGCAAACGTTACATCCCTGCATTTCGGAGATGATGGGATGAGCTGAGTGCCCTGATGTTACATGGCAGATCCGTGGTAGCTGTCTCCTGAATCCCAGGTGGGCCCCCATGGTTATTTTCTGTCCAGGCACCTGGCATGTCAAGTGAATGGGTATGTCTTGTGGCTTGTACTTTGGCTTGTTGCTGTGCATGGAGCCTCGCAGCCTTCCTTCTGACTGCTTCCAGCACCCAGGTCAGGCATTCTGGCTGTGACTGATGGTGGGTCCCTTTTCAGAATGTCAGGTCTGCTATGGGAGAAAAACTCCTCTGCTCAGCAGCTGAGGACCTGAGCACCCATTGATCTTTGTGATGTGTTATGTTGATTCAATACTAAAAAAAAAAACACAACAAAACTTACCCAAAACCTGTTCAGGTGAGATTGGATTGCATTGATGAGCTTTTCCGTGCCATTGACACGTGCGTTAGCTGGCTACCTACAGTTTTGCTTGCTTATGAAAATCTTAGGGTTTGCACAGAGGCTGAATTTGCATATGGAGAAAGACTAATAATGCTGCTGCCTAGCTGTGTGTTTTAAAGGGCATTAGGAAGTGTTGCCTTTTAAAATGACAGATAAATACTGTGAGTAAACTAGCAATATTTCAGAAAGGTGCCTGTCTGAGTAAGTGAGACCTGAATGTTTTTCAAAGTATCTAACCAATCTTCTCTTATAATTAGTGCACTGTTGTACTTAAGGCACAGTAGTAAATTGATGGATGCTTAATCTTGTCTTTTTGAGGAGTCAGTAGGCCAAATTCTGCTCTTCTGTCTTAGTACTAATACTGCAGCCACTTACCTCAGTACAATTATTCCCTGGTTCGGCTTTGTGCTGCACGTTTGGAGACTCCTGTGATGTGCTACCACCTCAGTGAGAAGTTAGGAGTGACTTCACTGCATGCCCACCATGGTACTCCACGTGTGCTACCTTCTTTAACAGACCAGTATGTGCTAAGCAGATCAGTGCTTGCTTTCTGCCTCTCTCAGCAAAAGGATGGCATGCTGAGGTTATTTTGCTCATTGTTTAGCCTCACTGAAGACCTTAAGTTTATGCTGGTGTAAATTTGGTGATGCAAAGAGTGTCAGAGAGCCTGAGTTGCCTGACTGCCTGCTGCAGCGTTTCCCTCTGAGGGGGTAGGTCTCGGGTCTTGCTCCTCCACCCTGACCATAAAACCATAAGACCACCTCTTTCCATAAAACATGTAGGAAGACAGTCCCCTCGAAGGCATCTGCTTTCTGTCAAATCTGGCTGAAGTCAGCCAGTGAGGAGGGTAGGAGAAAAACATCGTAAAAATGTTGCCTGTGTGCACATGGAGTACAGTGGCAAAACCCTCTTGTCTTACAAAGCCTGGTGGCACTATGTGTGAAGGAAGGTAGCACCACCTGCCCCAGAGCAGTCTCTGTGCACCTAGCAATCTTGTGGGCATGTGGAAAGCTGTCCTGACTCAGCAATTCAAAACAAACCAGCATGTTATCATAGGGGAGGCACACATGGTCATCCCAGTCTTGGACTGAGTTCCTCCTGTGCTGTTCTGTCCTAGGCAGAGGTAGAGTCCTTGCCCAGGACCCTCCAAATCAGGAGCACCCATAGCCATGGGGTTTTGCCTGTGAGCCACTTGAGGAAGCTGAATTTTCCATCCTATGGTGGTGTGCATGAATAGCGTCATGGGTCTTTTTCCTTACTTTGGGACTTGATGTCCTGCCAGCTGTCATTAGGGAGCTCAGCAGGTAGTGCTGGGATGGGGCTCCTGGCGCAGCTTCTGCCCTGCTGCATGACATTTTGCCTTTTTGCTGTGGCACTGACGGGACACCTGATGCTTTGAGATGATGTTCTCCACAGGTTGTGGTGGTGCCAAACACTGAACCCAGGCTGAATAGTCCAAATACTGTAGCATACTGCAAAACACTTGAAAAATGACATCATATGCACAACAGTGGCCAAAATGGGAAAGTTAGACTTTGCTTTTGGCAGGCAAAGAGGGCAATGAGACAAAGCACAGAAATGAGCTTTTAAAGAATTTTCTAAGCAAGACTGGCTGGGCAGCTGATTTTTCCAGGGAGGATCATCTCATATGCTTCCATTTGGAGTACTAAATAATCTGATTTTAGGGTGAAATTGCTTGCTTCTCTGCATCATAATCTATTCTGGTCCTTTTAATGCTATCAGCAGTGGGAGAAGAAAGAGTTCCATCATAAGTTCTTCACTTAGGCTGTCTGGTCTCCTCCACTGGGGTGGGCTGGCACTGTCCTGCGTGCTGGTCTGTGCCCACGTAATGACTTGCTGAAGAATGTCACAAATGAGCAGCTCTGTTCACAGCTCCCTTGGGGCTGCTAAGTCCTGCCCCTGAGGACCCTGCAAAGGGCCAGAATTACCAGTGAGTAGGTGCCGTACAGCCTTCTCTTGCCTATACTTCTCTAGTCAGCGCTCAACGGTGAGCCAGAGAAGGACTTAGCCTGTACTTCTCCTCTAAGGGAAAGATTTTTGTTTATGCTGCATTTTTCGTGCTTTGTCTCTCATGCAGAAGTTTGGATATATTTTTTCAAAAAGCTTTCTTTCTAAGCCTCTGTGGTATCAATCAGGCACAAAGAAAAAGCTTCCAGAGAGTAGTGAAGGGGGGTAGGGAGGGGAGTGGGTATGTACTTTGGGATGACACAGATTCCTGGACCCTGTCAGTGGTTAGCTGAATAATCATGTTTGGTGGTGGCGTATTTCTTTCTTGGCAATTGTGATTTTCATGTGCTTTCTTTTCATACATACTTCCAGTTAACTATCATTATTCACACATAGCATGTGCACATGCAAAGTGCATAATAGATTTTGTTGAACAATACCAGGCATATGGCTAAGTGCTTGTATTCGGTCATTGCCATAAGCCACTTCCCTCCAGTTCTTCCACCTTACAACTTTTTTTTTTTTGTTTTGTTTTGTTTTTACTGTGTAAGAGATTTGAAGCAAGGAGCACGTGCTTTTTCTGCTTCAGGAGCCACCTAACACATTTAGTGGATACTGAAGAACCGTTGATGCCCAGTGATGTGTAACAAGGATTGCCAAGGCTCTGAAGACCACAGAAGTGTTTGGCCTCAGCCTCTCCTCTTCCTGTGGGAGAAGTCACTGGAGAAGTCACTTGCAACAGGTCTTTCAAAGGCTGAGACACGTCCCTCACTTGCAGACAGCAGATTTCAGCACTCAGAGCATCCAGCATGAACCTCCCAGGGATGAGGGCTGGGCTGCGAGCAGCCACACCATGGCAACATGCTGGCCAGGTGGGTGCCCGCATATGCAGGAGAGGCAGAACTTTGCTCCCCTGAGGTGAGCTGCTGCCCCATGGGGCTTGTACCCAGGCCAGCAGCCCTGCAGGGTCTTTGCAGGAAGGAAACAAGACTCCTTTAGTGGCTGGGCTGCTCCAGGTGTGGCACATCCATTACATGTGTGGTGGTTTAACCCCAGCCAGCAAATAAGTATCACGCAGCCGCTCGCTTACTATCCCCCTGCCCTCGGTGGGATGGGGAGGAGAATTGGAAAAAAGGTAAACTTCATGGGTTGAGATAAGAACAATTTAATAATTGAAATAAAGTAAAAGATAATAACAACAACAACTACAATGAAAAGGAGAGAGAAGGAGAGGAATAAAACCCAAGAGGAAAAAAACCCTAAATGACGCACAATACAATTGCTCACCACCCACCGACTGATGCCCAGCCAGCCCTGAGCAGCGATCGCCAGCCCCTGTCCAACTCCCCTTTTTGTTATTGTCTTTTGTGTGGCCGTGCCAAGAGCTGCTCCATGTTTAATGCCCATCCCGTTGGGAATGGCTAAGTGGATGGATTAAGGGAGGAGTCTGACAGTGGTATATGTTACTGCAGGAAAAAGTTATGAGACAAAATTAACACTACAGTTAGGCATCCCAGAAGAGTTTCACAAATTCAAGTGACCGTCTTTCCATTCTGCAGGCTCTCTTTAGCATGTGATCACAGGCGTGGTAAGTGAGATATGCTGTATTTATAGTTGTTGTGGCTGCTCTGCCATTTGGTGCTACATTTAAGGCTCAAAAGCCAAATATGTACTGATGTGTCTCACAAATGACACATCTGCTTAAGAGATTCTTGTTCTGAAGCTGAAAATGTAAATACTTCAATAAAAAAGACGTAAAAAGAAGTACATAGATGTTGACAGGGTTGAGCACCCACCCTGTCTATGAGCGTAACTTACATTTTCACTTGTTTGCTGGGGCTTTGCTTCAAGCAGGCGGTCTGGAGCTTAAAGACTGCTGAAGTCACTGACACGTTCCCCATACTTCTCTCCCAGGCTCTTTGTTCAAGCCTGTTCTTTCATCCCGGGGCAAGATAAAGTAGATACTCAGAGACTGAAGTAAGTGCTTAAAAACTTCAACACTGATGGGATCATAGCTGCAACAGGTGGCTTCAAAGAGAAGCTTTGGGCCACTCATCCAGGAGGTGCAGCCAACGCTGCCCAGGCAGGCAGGAGAGGGATTATGGAGCCACCACTCTGTTTCCGGACTGATGGCCTCAAAAGGGCAGTTTGTGTCCGTGTAAAATGACTGGGACCTCTGCAGGGGCAGCACTGCTGCGACCGGTGGTAGCTTACCCACCAAGACCTGGAGGCTCCTTTTGGCATGGTGTTTTCCTCACCCTGCTGTAGCTAGCTCTGTTGCCTGATTTACCCGTGGTCCCCATGGCCATCATCGCCATGCTACCAGCAGGGCTGCCAGCATGGCTCACCCAGGTGCACGGTTGGCAGGGCATGGTAACAAGGGGTACCCACACCCCTCCTCCTCCTCAGGGTGGTGGTGATAAGAGAGAGCTTGTCTCCTTTATCTCACTTTCTGTCATCTTCCTAGCAGCACTGCCTTTAAAAAAAATAGATTAAAACAGTTTATTGTCTGCGTAAAAAAGAAATGGAAAATATTGTGAATTCAGGGGCTGTAATCTTAAACATTTCTTTGGGTTTGTGAAAGCACCCACCCTACAGTGAGTCAAAGACTGTCCTCTCCTCCTGGGCAATTTCTTGCAGGATAACAGAGATTTCACTGGGAGGTGTCATCTTTGGGGCAGCTGTGCCTCTGAAGTCCTCTTGTAAGAACTTCTCAGGCAACTCTCCTGTCAAAACAAATGAACAAACAAAAACCCCCATCCTTTCCTTCATGTTACAGGGAGGTGAGAGGAAAGGATAGAGTGTCAGCAAATTCTGGGGATGCTGGAACTGTATGAAAGGGCAGCACTCGTGCTTCCTTAGTTACTTAGTATCTTAGTTACTCCAGTGCTAGCCTTACACAAGTGTGACTGCTCTTGAAGACAGCAGATCACATTTTTATGGCAATGCCATCATATTTAAAAATAATGGTGTAAAATTCTGTGTTTGAACTTAAGAGCTCAGGCTTATTTTGGTTTTATATATCTCTTTGCTTTTTATGATTTCATGGATCATATAGCAAATTTAGTTTGACTACCTAGTAAATATAAGTAGGCCTGTAGGAATTGTACCATTTGGCTCTGTTGAACATATTTCAGAGAGACTTTTGAAAATAACCTGCTTTGGCCCAACATAGTTCCTGCTGATGTCAGCAGCAGAAGCCCTCTCTGAATTTCATCAGCAGAGGGGATGGGGCACTTCAGTGCTTTTGCGGATCCTGTCTTTAAAACATTAATGGAGAGTAAATATCCACAAATATTCCTGAACTATTTTTTTCCTGATGTTTGTGACATGATGTTACAGCTCATTTGCAAGAACTCGCAGCAAAGTGCTCCCATTCTCCAGACTTTCCTCCTTAAGTATTGTCGATCTTTTTTTTTCTTTTTTTTTCTCCACCTTAACCCGTATCTTGTTCTTTCTGTAAGTCAAACACAGTCTTCACACCATGCAGCTGCCATGCTGGTCAGGTGACTTTTTGTTTTTCATATTGCTCTGATGATTTCACTGTGAGGTTGAACAGCTGACACCTAATTCATGGCACTACCTTGCCAGGTATTGCACAATAAATGCAAATATGGCTCAGAGGTCAAAGCAAAGTGAGGTTCTAGTGGCTTCAATCGATAGACCTTAGGAGGAATGTGGCGTGTGTTATAACCCTCCAGAATCCTTTATTTCTGCTTGATGAATTTCTGAGCAATAATGGTAGAAATAATTTTAGAGACTTCCTCTCCCTTCCCAAGTTAGACTGATACCATTTTAGGCACAACACTGCAGATCTGGGCAACAGGTTTTAGACGGGAGTGAGTGTAGATTTGGGGGATGTTTTGGAGTTATGACAAAGGTCTTAACATTATTTATTTTTTTTTTTATCCTTCAGAAATACTTGCACTAGCCTTAAAAGGACCCTTCTCCTTGCTCACAAGTAGCGTGTAGAAAAGCAGCCTAACTTTTTTGCATCAGTGGTCTGGCCTGCCCAGCATGGCCAGCTGACTGCTCTGAGGGCATCAGAGCTATGCTGGGCACTGGGTGGAAGCACTGCCATGGAGGTGGTGTTATGTCAGGCTGGCCTTCTAGGGTCCAGGACCAGCTTTCCAATGTTTGTTTGTGATGTGCTTGAGATACAGTTACTCTTTACTCCAGGCTGTTATCTGGGTGAAATCTGGTTCTGCCCAGTCTGAGAGGCTGCACCCTTTAGGTACCCTAAGATGGACAGTCCCATGGTGCTATATAGTCTGCATTGTTATATGGTCTACACTGTTGTGTGAGCTTGAAGCTTTTGCTTGGGCACAGGCACGCATCTGCTAGAGCAGGGTGGCAGAGGAGGCAAGACTGAGGGCATTGCAGGTGGATGGGAATTGGCTGTGTTTCTTCAGCTGATCTGGCTGCAGGTGAGTGCAGGGGCTGTCTCCTGTGGGGGACCATCTAGCCCAGTGTTTGGTTTTGAAGAGCAGCAATAGGAGAGGCTGTTTAGGGAGAGCAAGAATTTGGCTGCTGTTGACATTCCACCCTTGTACCCTCCCAATGTTCACAACTGTTGGGTTAGAGCTATTGAGTCTATTGATCCCTTCAGGACCTAATACCGGTTTCTTGGCATTGTGAAGCAAGCCTCAGGTACCTGGGGCAATACAGACGTTGTTCTGCACAGTCACGCCTGGAGTGGCTGGTCTTGAGCTCTCTGACGTAGAAGTCAGAGCTATATATTTGCATTCAGAGCTCACATCTTACTCATGTTAAGTGTAGTCTCACAGCAAGTGGTATCGGTGTTAACAATCCACTTCTTTCTCCCATGGTGTAGTTGCTGACAAGTCCTCCTGCTGGTCTTTCAAGGGAAATAGAAGAGATTAAACTTTAAGTATTTTAAAACAACAAAGTCTTGGAATATATGAGAGGTGGCAGCGTTATTGCAGAGCATGGATTTAACTGACGTGAAGGAGTGTGATGGGCTAGTGCTCTTACTTTCTGGCTTTGGTCTAGGAGGTGACAAGGGGTGAGACAAGTGTTATTTGCAAGCACTTGTGAAGTGGGAACTGGCATAGCTCCTGGTTTCATTGTTTCTGCTGTTTCATATCTCCTGGGTGATGAATGAAACTGCATACAAATATTTGTCTCCCATCTGCCACATCCCCACCTTCTGCACACGTTTCTGGGGGTCTTTCCCCCTCTACAAAGAGGGTCCACAACCATCCTGGAGAGCTGTGGCAATCCACTGCGTGCAGAGCTTGGGGCAGCTTCTGGAAGCAACACAGCTTAAAATGTTGGCTAAAGTATTTAGGGGAGCAGAGAGGTGCAGTTTGCTTATACATTTGGCATCCAGGACAACGTTTTATGTGAACAAACAGCATATACAAAGAAGCATTTGCTCAGGACTTCGGTCCTGGCTGCTCCTCATGGACCCTGGGCTTGAGCACTGGTTCGGTGTTCCTGGAGAGGCAGAGTTGAGGTGTGTAAGTCAACTTTAAAGCAGAGTAGAGACTTACCTCCAACTTGGGCTGTGCTAAGACTCTTTGGAGTTCAAATAGTAAGTTAAGCTGTGTGCACAATACAGCCTTTCTACATACTTTTCTTGTCAAATCAACAGGGATTAGAAATGGTAACATATCTTTGTAGTTCTTGGATATTTGTTTCTTTAACCATCTTTATTCAGGCCTGATTGCAAGGACCCTTTTAGGCTCCTTTTAGGCTCCTTTTGACTTTGGCTGGTTTTGGATTACCTTTGTAATGCTACCTCTGCTTAGTGGGGACCAGAAGGTGCATGAGATCCATGAATGTGCTGGAGGCCTTACTGTGCACATGTGGATAATTGCATAGTGAAAGGCCACAAGAAGCTCCAAAAGCTAGTAATTGAAACAGATAAACCTGGGAATCTTCTTATCCTTCCCTGGCTGAGAGCGAGCAGTGATGCCAGCGTACGTAGGAGGTCTGCGACAAAGCTATGGCTTAGCCATAGTTATCCTGAGCCTTATCTTAGTTTGGAGAAGAAGGATTATTTTGCAAATTGGCAGCCTTACTGCCTGCTACAACTAACTCCATGGGGTGTCTGTTTGGCCTCTCACATCCATCTGACGAGTCCTGCTCGTGTTAGTCTGTCTAAAGGAAGTAGAGGAGGATTTATCATCGGTACTCCTCAGCAGACTGAATTTTCTGCTTCAGGGTGATCTGCTATTACTGATCAAGTGGTAAAAGAGAGGAAAAATGCTAAGGAAAGAGGGAATGGAGAAAGGGAGAGGAAAAAGACTTCCAAAACACCTACTAAAAACAACTTACAAAATCAGTTTTTCTGCCTGACAGAATACACTTCCACTGGAAGCAATGATGAGGGACTACTTATTCATGGCCTTGTCCAATCCTTATTTCGTCCCCTATGTGGTATGGTTATGTGCGTCAAAACACATGCCTGATTAGTGCCTGTGTTCAAACTAGGAGAACTTGGAACCACTCTGAATAGTGCTTTATTTGAAAAGAAAAAGTTAGCTGCTGTCAGTTCTGTTTTCTTCCCCGAATCTCAAGATACTGGTAAAGTTGACAGAAAGCATCACTGAACAATATATTAATTTATATTGGTGGAGAATATAAACCTAAGCATTATCATACTGAGTATACTGAAATACAGTGCAAGGCAATCTAACTGACACCACTTTCAGGAATGTTAATGGAGAGACAACCAGAAGGGTAAACAGAAACAAATAGTGTAGGATTTCCCACTCTGGAAACAAGAATTATCACTTGCTGATGGTCCACAGAGTTGGCTGAGCTTCTTGAGTTGGCTCAGCTCCTTGTCTCCAGCTGCTAAAGTACTTTCAGAACAGATTAAAAAGACGTTGGAGATGTTCCTTATGTTACTCTCCATACAAACAATGGCTTTTCCAGTTTGCTAGTGAGAAGCTGCAGATGACAAAAGATTGGTAGAGGGACAAGTGATGAAGCTCTGGAGAAAGGTGATCCTCTTTTGCAGAGGACTTGGACTTCAAAATCAGGTTTTTTTGTTGTAGGTTGGTGGAGCTGGAACACTCCCATTTGGAATGAAATTCATAACTTTTTACATTTCCCATGCAGGAAGGCAGGGGTGAAGACCCCTGGAAGTCCTGTGGCTCCCATTTCTACAGTATTGTGCCTGGTTTCTATTACGACTTTCTTGAAATCGAACTGTTTTCCCAAAACATTTGGGTTAGGGAAACTCCAAGGGAAATTCCAGTTCAACACTTTTTTCCTGACTAGCACTGGTAAATTATGCTAAGGATTTTTAAGCTACACTGAGCAATGTGAATTACTTTCTTAGTGTGCCCCAATCAAAGAAAGCATGTTTTACAGCCATTTTTAAAGTAGTAAACACAGGGAAATGCAGACAAGCCTTACACAATGAATAATAATATTATGGAAAGTAGCAACACTTAAAAAGTGTTTAGGGGTAAGTGAACACAAGCTCCAACCTGATAATGCAGCAGAAGCGTATAGACAGGGAGGTTAAAGAGTGGAGAGTGGTGACTTATGATCAGAGAATCATAGAATGGTTTGGGTTGGAAGGGGCCTTAAAGATCATCTACTTCCAACCCCCCTGCCATGGGCAGGGACACCTTCCACTAGACCAGGTTGCTCAAAGTCCCATCCAATCTGGCCTTGACACTCCCAGGGACAGGGCATCCACAACTTCTCTGGGCAACCTGTTCTAGTGCCTCACCACCCTCATAGTCAAGAATTTCCTCCTTTATCTAATGTAAATTTACCCTCCTTCAGGTTAAAGCCATTCCCCCTTGTCCTATCTTGACATACCTTTGTAAAAAGTCCCTCTCCAGCTTTCTTGTAGGCCCCCTTTAGGTCCTGGAAGGCTGCTATAAGGTCTCCCTGGAGCCTTCTCTTCTCCAGGCCGAACAACCCCAACTCTTTCATCCTGTCTTCATAGAAGAGGTGCGCCAACCCTTTGATCATCTTTGTGGCCCTCCTCTGGACTCGCTCCAACAGGTCCATGTCCTTCTTATGTTGGGGGCCCCAGAACTGAATGCAGCACTCCAGGTGGGGTGTCAGGAGGGCAGAGCAGAGGGGGAGAATCACCTCCCTTGACCTGCTGGCCTCGCTTCTTTTGATGCAGCCCAGGATACAGTTGGCTTTCTGGGCTGCAGGCACACATTGCTGGATCATGTTGAGCTTCTCATCAACCAACACCCTGAAGTCCTTCTCAGGGACACTCTCAATCCATTCTCCATCCAGCCTGTATTTGTGCTTGGGATTGCCCTGATCCATGTGCAAGACCTTGCACTTGGCCTTGTTGAACTTCATGTGGTTCACTTGGGCCCACCTCTCGAGCCTGTCAAGGTCCCTCTGGATGACATCCCTTCCCTCCAGTGTGTTAACTGCACCACACAGCTTGGTGTCATTGGCGAACTTGCTGAGGGTGTGCTCAATCCCACTGTCCATGTTACCAACAAAGATGTTAAACAGCAGCAGTCCCAATACTGACCCCTGAGGAGTGCCACTTGTCACTGGTCTCTACTTGGACATCAAGCTGTTGACCGCAATTCTTTGAGTGTGGCCATCCATCCAGTTCCTTATCCACCAAGTGGTCCATCTGTCAAATCCACATCTCTCCAATTTAGAGGCAAGGATGTCATGCGGGACAGTGTCAAATGCTTGACACCCCCTCCTCATCTTCCCTGCCTGTCCTTCCTAAAGACCCTGTATCCTTCCATTCCAACACTCCAGTCATAGGACTCATGCCACCAGGTCTCTGACGCCAACAAGATCATAGCCCTGCAGGTGTGTGCATGTCTCTAACTCCTCTTATTTATTCCCCATGCTATGTGCATTTGCATAGAGGCATTTAAGCTGGGCCTCTGATGAAGCTGACTTGCTGGCTGGAGTGGCTGGAATTCCTTTGTGCTGCTCTTCAGGTGCCCTTCTGCTGATCCCTCTCCAGGCCCTGCACATCTGTTTCTTGCACTGGCGTCAAACTGGTAGAAGTGGGATGGATTGAGGTTCCCTTCCCCCAGCAACTTCAGTTGATGATGCTGGTGGGGGCACAATAGTGAAACAATCTGTCTGGTTCTGTTGATCTCATTTTAAAAAAAATAAATGTGTGGAAAAAGATGGTCAGAAAAATGCCTAGGGAATAATTCTTATGTTTGGAGAAAATGTGTCCAAAGAGAGTTTGAAGAACTTATCATACTTCACTCATCAAAAAATAAGATCAAGAGTTTCCTGGGTTATGATGTATAAACCCAATACACGGGGAATATAACAGGTATTGAATCTAAACAGATATTGAATTTAGTGAAAAAAACCTATAACAGAGACCTTTGACTGAGAGCTGAGGCCATTTAAGCTAGAAGTTGAGAAAATGTTTTTTACTGGGCTGTGTTGATCAGTCACTGGGAAAACTGCTAACGGCAGCAGTGGATTCTCATCTCTGGATGTCTTCATAACAAGACAGGATGTCTTTTAGGAAACAAATTATACCAATTGTTCATATGGATTAGTGAGTTCAGCAGAAGAATAAGTATCTGAATCTGAACGGATTGTGATAGCTTACAAGCTTGTTTAAATGATCAGATGGTTTCATTAGTCTTGAATCCTAACAATTACGATATGGAATCACGAAAGGTAGAGGAAGTGTCCAAGGCACCATTTCAGCTTGTCGTGACATTTCTTGCCATTACAATATCAGATAGCCGTCACAATGGAAAATAGAATAGATAAATAATATAAAATCTTTGCCTAAGAGCAAAGATCAGGGAACAATTCCCTGACTTTGGAGTCCTGTTTCCTTTGAAGGCTGGTGGAACATAGGACCTAGGCTCCCACCTGCCCTGGGAATGGGATGTGGGCACCTGAGTTGTCACAGCGCTGTCCCTGTGATGCAGAGCCTGCTGTTGCCTGGTGCTGAGCAGCCTCACGTCAGCGTCACAACACGAAGGGGCCACATCTAAAGCAGCAGGAACAGGCCTTATTTTTGTGTAGCCTCAATACACATCAGACATGCTTTTGCTGGTAAGGCTCCACAGTGATCACTAGCTTCCATCGCTGCTGGTTAGACAGCAAGCAGCGAGACAAATCAAGAATAGACAGTAACGGGTGATGGAGATTTAGCCACTGTGACCTTGAGACTTGCAAATGAGCTGTTGCAAAGGGTCAGGAAAAGTGCTTCTGCCTCTTGGGGAACGGACGTAGATGGTATTGTTTTATGTCTCTTAATAACTTGCCAATAAGTTTTATTAACACTAGCCTCACAACGAGGTCAATCAATCAATCAATTTCCATATTTGCAGCATATTTACAAGAAATGCCTTAAAGCACTTTCCAAAAATACAGATGTCACTGTGAAATCTTTAAATAAACAAGGGGCCTGAAGAGGGAGGAATCAATACAATTTTTATATCTGTATTAATATTTCATATTAGATATTATATGTAAATTAATAGTCAGGTTTCATATAATATCTTATATATAACCTTACAAAAAACATACAGCTGTAATGCAGTCCTCTACTTGCCCTTTCTTTCCCATCTGCTAAAAGGTCATTGTGTAAATGCTGGACTGCACAAATCACGCTTCCTCCTGACTGGAGAAAGCAGTGGAGCTTTTTGTTCTCGAACCTCCTGATAATGATGCAGTAAAAGAGCTAGTAAGTGTTTAAAAATGCTAGTCAAATGGCCAAACTGAGATGTCAGACTAATGAGCAGTAGAAACCTTTAGAACCTTTAGATTCAAATTATCTGTAGCGTGGTACTGTGGTGGGTCTTTAACCATGGCTGGGTCCCCAGTAGTATTTGGGTAAATCAGCCAACTGGGACTTGCAATAATTCAGATTCTTAAAAAATGGTGAACTATCATACAGGAATGAAACAAGAAACCAAAAGAAGAACGTTGGATTCAGACACAGTATGACTGTTTCTTGTGAGGTCTTGGTAATATCTATCATTGTGCATATCCAGATTTCTGAAAGAGGCAGATGATGATAATTGAGCCATATGTAATAGTAGCAGGGAGTTGTATAATAAATTCTATGCTCAGTCAAGCATTGCTTAGTTTCTGTCCGAGTTTCATTTCCAGCAATTGCTAGACAGTCAAGATTGAACTCCAGACAAGCAGAGGTAGGACCTGGATTGCATCAAGAATTATGTGTAACTCATGAGAATTACAGCGTGATCTATTATTAGAGCATCAGAAAATAGCCCTGTGAAGTAAGGGAGAGGCTTAAAAGCATAGAAACAAGACCTGAGAGGGATCTCACCATGTCAAAATTAAAGGAAAATAGTAATCTTCCCTTGTGGCAAATAAATTCTTAGGGACATAGCTTAGTGGTGGAGTTAGCAGTGTTATGTTTATGGCTGGACTCAATGATCTTAAAGGTCTTTTCCGACCTAAATGTTTCTATGATTCTATTCTGTAAAATGTTGCCTCACAAATAGGAAGGCTGCCCTATATCCAGATGTCTCTGGATTTCCTGCCTCCTTCTGAGGGTGTGTTGTCCCTGAGCTTCCCCCTTTCCGAGGGGGTTGGCTGTGGGCTAGTTCCCTACCCCTGGGCTGAGCTGGAGGCCTCAGCTCCCTTTGCTTGGGAGTACTTCCTTAGCCTGCAGTTGCCCTTGGCCCTGCCTGACCAGATGCCCTGTTGATTCAGGGCCAGATCCTGACCCCTGCACTTTCTAGCTTGACCTTGGAGGTGCCTTGTCACTATGGACCAGCTTGGTGGTCTGGACTCTGTGCACACAGTGGTTACAACTTCTGGATAATAGCTAGCAGTGGTGGAATCCCAGGCGTATTGCCTGGTTCTGTCGGCCTCAGAGGATGTGTGGCTCGCTGCATGTGCAGGATGCTCTGGCACAGTGCCATGTACAACAGCAACAATGCATCAGGGCATGTTGGACTTGCTGTGAAATAGCCAGCTCTGCCAACCCTTGTACTTGCACAGCTTGGCATAGACTGCCTCCAGAGCTCCTTCCCAATTTGTCACACTCATGGTCTGTAACTCTCCAAAACTCACTTCCATTTTTAACATGAAACGTTTTGGTGGGGTTTCGTTCAGGTGTGCAGCATCACTGTTAAATTCCTTGTCCTTGGAGGCTGGATAGAAAACCTTAACCTTGACCTTGAGTGAAGCAGTCTTTGAGTGTTCAAGTCACACACTTGAGTGTAACCAGACAAGACATCCCAAAATTGAAGGTTGACCTGGCACCGTGAACTCCTATGGTGTACCTTTGTAATTTGGAAGAGTGCACTCAGTTGTGCAGATATGTGTTTGTGTTTTGGGGTGTTTGGTGGGTTTGGTTTGATATTTTTTAAAGTAGAAATGACTACAAAATTATCATCCTTTTGTACTTATAGGGACTTGTAAATTGATTTTTGACAACTTTTGCCTTGGAGTGGGCCAGGAGTTGGTCAAGAATTTATGGGTCAAGATTAGCAGACAGTCCAATACAGATGCTGTTGTAGTGGGTATTTGCTATGGACCTCCTGATTAGGAAGAAGCGATAGGTGAGGCCTTCAAACAACTGAAAGAAGCCTCACATTCACAGGCCCTTGTCCTCATGGGGTACTCACCCCAGTATCGGGTGAAATGGTAATACAGCAAGGCACAAGCAATCCAGGAGTTTTCTGGAGTGCAGTGATGAAACCTCCTAGCACAGGTGATCAAGGAGCCAACAGTGAAAAGTGATTTCCTGGACCTGATACTTACAGACAAGGAAGAACTGGTCTGGGACATAAGTCAAAGGCAGCCTTGGCTGCGGTAACTAGGAGATGGTGGAGTTCAGGACCCTGAGAGGAGGGGAGCAGGGCAAAGAGTAGCTCTGGGTTTCTGTATAGGAGACTTCAACCTCTTAAGAGACCTGCTTGGAAGAATCCCATGGGACACGGCCTTGGAGAGACAAGAGATCCAGGGGAGCATGACGATATTCAAGGATCACCTCCTCCAAGCTCAAGAAAGGACCATCCTGAAAAGTAGGAAAATAAGCAAAGGGCAGCAGGAGGCCTGCGTGAAGGAGCGAGAAGCTCCTAATTGAACTTGGACATAAAAAGGAAGTGTACAAGAGGTGCAAACAAAGGTAGGTGACCCAGAAGGAGTATAGAGTTGCTCTCTTGATCATGCAGGGATAGAATTAGAAAAGCCAAGGCCAGCCTGCAGCTGAACCTGGCAAGGGATGTGAAGGGCGGCAAGAAAGACTTCTAAAGGTACATAAACAGCAAAAGGAAGACTTGAGAAAACATGGAACTGCTGCTGAATGGGGCAGGAGAATTAGTGATAAATGACATGGTACTAGTGATACATGACATGACAAGGCTGAGGTATTAAATGTCATCTTTGCCTTAGACTTGACCAGTAAAATTATCCCAGGCCCCTGAGACCAGAGGGAAAGTCTGGAACAAGGAGGACTTACCCACAGTGAAGGAAGATCAGACTTGGAAGCACTTAAACATACTAGACATGCACCCATGAGGCCTGATGTGTTGCACCCAAAGTGCTGAGGGAGCTAGCTGATGTCATTGCGAGGCCACTCTTAATTATCTTTGACTATGTCGAGTGGTCATTATGACTGGGAGAGGTTCCTAAAGACTGAAAAAGCAAGTAACACTCCTGTATTCAAGAAAGGCAGGAAGGAAATGTGGGGAACTGCAGGCTGGTCAGCCATACCTCAGTCCCTGGGAAGGTGATGGAGAAGATCTTCCTGGAAGGCATTTCCAAACACATGAATAACAAGAAGGTGATTGGCAGTTGTCAGTATGGGTTTACAAAGATGAAATCATGCTTGAGCAACCATGTTGCCTTCTACAACAAGATGACTAGCTTGGTGGACAAGAGGAAAGCAGTAAATGTTTGGGGTTTTTCTTTACTGTGAGGGTAGTCAAACACTGGCACAGGTTGCCCAGAGGGGTTGTGGAGTCTCCATCCTTTGAGATACTCAAAACCCAACTGGACATGGTCTCAGGCAGCCTGCTCTAGCTGACCCTGCTTGAGCTGGGGCATTGGACTAGATCATCTCAGGAGATCTCTTTCAACCTAAACAATTCTGTGTGAATTTATACCCTATGTAGATTTTGCCACTGAAGAACCTCTTAATCCATATTGCACCAGTCAGCAGTGACAATGAATTAAATAAAAAAGGTCATTTTCTAAAGCTATGATAGAAATTGCACTGAAGTCACTAAAAAGTCCCATTGATTTCAAAGGGCTTTGGCTTAGTCCCAATGCTCCTTATTTAAATAACTGTCTAAATGTCCTGATTTTCATGAATATAGGGAATGCAGCTGCTCCAGAGGGCTTCACTTGGCTTTGATCAGGCTCTGATTAGTTGTACTTGTTTAAAATGTTTCTAAAAAGTTTGAAAATTTAGTATTTTTTTTTCTCCTCACAGTCAACAAACTCAGTAATTCCTGGAGGTGTATGGTTTAAACTTTCCCCAGAGCTCAACCTTTTATATAAAATAACTTTAGACAAAATATTGTTATAAAATACAACTTTGAGTATCAAAAATCAGCCACATGGCAGAGAGATTGTTCTGTAATCATAGAAACTGGCCAAGGGGTTTGGTGTCTCAGGCTTGTAAGGGCAAAATTCTGCGGCAGAGTGTTGGAAGGTGTCATCCAGCAAACACATACCATGTCAGAAATCAGAGATGGGAATGACTGGAGACTGGGAGAAAAGCATTGGATCCCTCTTTCCTACAAGTGGCAGCTGTGTGGAACACAGTAATTCCAGTGATGGATGTTTTTGCCTTCTACTTAGTCAGTAGGTGCAGGATGTGTGAATGATGATGTTTCTGAAAAAGACTGGTAATATAATATCCTAGGCTGCCTAGAGATCTGAGATTTGTTATTGAAAAACTCAAATGGGAAGGCTGAAACTGTTTGCTGAACCCTGGAAAGCTAAGATGCCAGAGGGAAAGTGATAGCAGTGACATTCTGGTAAAATGTTCATCAGCTCTTGTCATACTTTGTTAAAATCAATGAGTTAAATACCCTCAACAATTATGCCAGTTATTAACAGCTTAGGAATGTGTAAATCTAATTCATAAAGAAGGTCACCTGGACAGTGTTTCCTATTCTGCTACCAAAAGGTGTGTAATTTCTGTATAAATTATTTTGCCTTTTCCGCAACTGAAATTATCCATCAGTTAAATGATTATAATAAAAAACAGGCCTTTAGCTCACAGGGATAGATTGTTATTAGTCATACTTTAGTTCCTATTAAGAGCTCAACATTTTTCTTATGTTAAGTACAAGATGTTGTTACTTTTTTTTTTTTTTAAATACTTCATAGACCTACATTCTGTTTCAAATTATTACCACATCTTAAGGTTGATATAGCCAGAACACCTTGTGTGGTGTAGATTTCTTCTTTGAAAGCACTGGTAAACATGGCTTCATCTGTATGTCTTCCCTGTCTGCTGCAAAAGCAAGAAAAAAGCTCTGATTGATGCATATGACTATGGGGAAAGACAAAGGAGAAATATCCAGCCTGGTTAAGTGCAAACAAGAAATATCAAACCAGACAGCTAGCTAAGCAGACAGGCAGATCAAAAGGATAGGGATGACCACAGAAATACACTGAGAATTATACTTAGCTCAGCTGGGGAAAGGCACTGCAGAAGTAATGTCCCTCTTGAAGGTACCTGGATGTGTAAGAAGTGGCATGAGATAATGGATAGAAAGGCACACCTGCCCACTGTCACCTGTTTTACTTTCCTAGTGAAAATTCAGGGTATAAAGATAACTTTAAAATAAATACTTCTGAGTTTCTGCTGTAATAACAGTAAGTGGAAGTAATAACAAGTGCCGGAAGAGGAAAGGTTGGTTCTTCAAATGATCAAGCCAGACTCTGGCTGTGATCAGAAGGGACCAGCCAGAAGGGTTGTGAGTGACACTGAATGCTTCCTTTTCCCGACAGACCGTCACTACAGAGCCGTGCCGTTAGCCCAGGGCAAATAACTCGCCTGCAACCCACCCTGAACCCATGTGCAGCAGCACACTGAAACTTGGTGTAGTATGCTGGCATAGTTTGAGAAACAACTTCTGAGCCTCCTCAAGTGAAAGCATATTATTCTGTGACACAATTCGTTCTGCTTGAATGAAAAAGACAAAATTCCAGCATTCATCATTTCCATCATTGTAAACTCCAGCAAGGCTAGAGATGTTTCAAATTTACATTAATGTAAAAGAGGGAAAGATTCAGACCACGAACCTCACATTTTTTGGCTCACAGACTGTAAGTTTGTTAAGAAGGCGCAGATGTAATGACTGATAAAACCAAAGCCTACGCTTTCTTGCTTTGCTATGCAGGAGAGGAAGTGGTTTTTCATATAAAATGCAATACCACAAAGAACTAACTTTTTCCATGTCTGAGTTATACAATGTTCTTTGTAGCTAGATTCTTGGCACCCATCAAAATATGACTAATAATAAGACTGCACTTGAAGAGGTATGTACAAGATCCAGCTACTAAAATGAAGTCACCTTGATCTTAGTGTGGGCATTCCTTATCAGAGTGCTTCTGGGGTTCTTAATATGAAGTGTTATTCATCCTCTGTACCTGGCTTTTAACTGCTGATGTGGTGCAGTAGCAAGACACTGCTACGTAAGGCAGCTGTCAGTACCTTTAGCTGCAGTGAAGACCTGAATCCGTGGGGTACCTACCTGCTGCAGTAAATGTCCATACTTCATTGCACCCGTTCACTCCAATGGAAGGGTTGGTTGTAACTGCTGGTCTGTCTTTTCATAAGTGTTGGGAAGTCTTGCAGGGTGAAGCTCTTGCATTTAAGAAGAAAGCGGATGCTGTACCAGATGTTTTTGCTACGATCCTGTACCTGAAGATAGTAGCATACAGAGGAAAATTTCCCGGGGAGGATGGACTCTGAGACCTGAGGGCCAAGGCCTTCTTTCTGCCCTTTGGCTTTGGGAAAGGGTTGGGGGTGTATACAGTTTGAGGAGGGAACCATAGAGCAGGGATTGCTCAGGGCTCTCTTGTAGCACCCAGAACTACTGTGTTTCACCTTGACTGCTTTTAGCAATCCCCAGCTGCTGTGTATTCTTGCTTCTGATCCTCCTTGAGTGATGTCTTCTTGCCACATACTGCGATAGACCAGAGAAATTGTGCTCTTTCAGCTTCTGGTCTGGCACAACCACTTAGACGGACTGCAGCTAAACCGTGGGGCAGAGATGCTCTGCAGGTGGCCCATGAACCTGGCTGGAGCATGCTGAAGCTGCCTTCTGGCCTACGTGACCAATTTTCTTTCACATACAAACTAGGCTGTTTAGAGGGGGAAGGAGAGAAAATCCTACACACCTGGGCCCCTTCTAGCATGGAGGTGGGTCATACGTTGTCCTGCCAGCTCCCAGGTCCCACAGTTTAGATGAGACCAAAGGGTAGCTAATATTTAAGTCTTTCATTTAGTTTTATTTAGTTACTGAAAACCTATTAGGTCTAATTTTAATTGGAGTAAGGCCACATTGCACTAATCTGAAGGGGTAAAGGTACCTCTTAATGGTATAAATTAGTTTCAATTTTAAAGCACTGCTTTAATTCATTCTTCAGTGTGAAGAGTGAAGAATAATTGCATTGGCTTCTTGTTATCACTGCTTGATGTATTCAGACCATCTGTGTGCACACTGGCATAACTTGGCAATGGCTGAAGAGCATTAATGCATGTGGCAGAGCTGTGGAGCTGGCCTGAGGTTTACAGAGGGTACCAGAGTTAGGGTTTTGTCTCTGAACGTTGTCTAAATTATCTTTTAATTGATGTTGTAAAAGAGAAAGTTTTGAAATATGTGAATGGAAACTGTCTAAAAGCAAAAGTCCACTGTTTCTCAGGTAGTTTCTTGCTCTTACACCAGCCTGCTGAAACAGGGCATTGTAAGAGTTCTCACCCAGTTTCCCTTGACTACCCCAGCTCTTACAGGGGTCTGGTGATGTTTGGTATTTCAGTGCACTTTAAGATCCTTGATGAAAGGTGCTGTATAAATGCACCGTTTTACACAGAAAGAATACCATCTGCTAGGGTTGTGTGTGTGTATATATTTAGAGATGTATCTTATTCCCATGCCCTGTCTGCCCATCTAGAATGTAAAAAAAAAGTTATTTTCCCTCTGTGCCACTGGGCAAGGCTGGGAGAGTGGGTAGAGTCAAATTGCCACAACTACTTGTATGACACAAAGAACAAAAAACCTCTACAAACAGCACACAAAAAAACCCCTCTTCCAGGTGCAGGTTTTGTGCATGTAGGTGACTTCTCATGCTAGAGTCAGGTGAAAATGATGGATTGCTGGTGGCTGGATTGTAGCAGTCTGGTACCTGATCTAATCCTTAACAATGTGCTGCAGTCTCCTTCAGCTTTTTCTTAATGCTGGGTTGACCTTCCACCTTGTGTGGTGTCTCTGTGTGTCACCAGCTGGCACTGTAGCTGGTCTGCCATGTTATCAGGGGGCTCTTACAGCTGTGCGAAAAAAATATGTGGAAGTGGCACATATTCAAGGTGTACTGAGGTACAAGATGTAGCTGAAAACAACTCAGCGGAGTAACCACTGCTGGCCACAGCCTGAGTGTGTGCATTAGCATTAGGCCTTCATGTGTCAGAGAATGGTCTTGAGGTGATGGGGAAAGGCAAAGCAGCAGGGAACAGGTTAATTGGGTGCCCTTTTCAGTCCTGAGTTTCTACAATCAAGAGACCTAAGGGTTCCTAAATGTCTGCTGATACTTGGCTCTGAGGAAGTCAGGGTGGTGGGATGCATAAGCCAAGGACTAGGTTTCTTTCCATTGCTCTAGGGTGAGTGTGACCAGAGCGCCATGGAAAATGCGTGCTCCAAGGGCATAAAGGGTGTAAAATACAGCTGTTTACATGGAGGAGGTTTCCCATCAGACTGTTCTCTCTGTCCCCTAAGTTTCTGCTGACTGTGTAGTAGGTAAGAGTGTAGGAAAGAAGCCATCAGGCCTGGATTATCTTCTTGCAGGGAAAGAGTGAACACAGGTTTAGGAGACAGACTACACCCTGCACTACGATTAACCACATCAATGAGCAAAAAGTCCCCTTGCTTATATTAACAGCATAGTGTCCTACCTGATAAAGCATGTTTCACTAACCATGTTTTCTGTTTCAGTCTTTACAAAGGATGTAGGGCCTTGAATATGTTGCTAGAGAAGTCCCATCCTGCTGCTGCTGTAGTCCTTTGGCGCTTTCATACTGGGGTGGGAAGCACAGCATGGGCCCGAGTCTCCTGGGAGTGGGTCAGCTGCTGGATCATGGGTTCTCCAAAGTCCCTTGGCTTTGGGTGCTCTGATGATTTTGCTGTTTGCTAATTTTTGTGTCCTTGATCCTAAACATAACAGTCTTCATAACATCTGGCATGTGTAATGTGCTGTACATAGAATGCAAGAATCATTTGCTTTTCTGCACTGGCAAGCAGCCTTCCCTTAGGATGAAGGGACTGTTATTTAACAGCCCATGGAAATACATACAGCAGCTGGAAAAGGAGTAAATAAGGAAACAGGAAGCAAAGCTTTTTTCAAGAACTGAAGAGGCAGGACTATTATTTAACACTGAGGGATGCTCTCTGTCCTTCAGGATGCTCCCATGGGGTCTTCTGAAACTGGGCTAGCCTTTCTGTTCTTTTTAACAAAGGCTGGATGGGCTCTGACGCAGTAAGTCCCGGAGAGAATTGACAAAGGCTACCCAGGCTTGTCAAGGAGGACATTGCAAAATGGCATTTTTAGCTGTAGGTCCTGATTTCTTTCAAGCTGGCATCACACCTGTACAATGGAAAGAGAATCAGCCAGGCAGCTAAACTTGTACTTCCTTCTGATGTATCAATACATTTTGTTAGAAACAATCAGTCACTTATAATCCTTATACGACAGCTGCAGTTTCTCCTCTCAGGCTCGCATACTGTGCCATTATAAATAGATTGTCATATTCCTTGCAGCACTAAATTGCTTTCTGCATTCCTAGTCCCTGGGCAGACTGATTGACTTGGGAAACCTGCCATTTTGGTAGCCCTCCAGAAAAAGTGATTACTTATTTTTGCATCTGTTGCCAAACCTGTATAAGTATGTTACCATTAAAAAGTCGATATTTAACCACAATTACCATAAAGGGGTATTTGATATGACAGTTCTTTCCTGCTGTGTTATGTTTCTCTGTACACAAAGAGCAAATGGATGGTTTTAATTAGAGAAGGAGGGCCTTCCTAGCTAGATCTGCACTGCTTTGAACACACAATGCATTGTTGCTTCTTTAACCAGTACAGTGATTGGATTTAAAAGTGTAGCCCACAAAAAAAGAAAAAAACCACAGAAGTATACCTGTTGTAGGTTGCCCACAAACACAGGGAAATACTAGGGTGTGCTGAATGACACCTCCTGCAAGTAAATGTTAAGCACCTAAGGGTGATGCTGGAAGAGGAGCGGTCGTGTGGCTGAGGGACACTTCACTGGAAGAATAACAATATTCATAGCATTTGCCTGTCCTATGGCCCAATACAGTAATGTATGCATGGCAGTGTACTGGGCACTCCAGAATCAGGGATATGTCTCTGCATATAACAATATCGATTGCCACTATGACCTGATCTAACCTTGGTGACTCAGTGGAAAACTCCCCATTGAGGTGAATGGGCTTTAAAAACCTTCCAAGACAAGACAACGTGCGTCAAGCCTAGCCCTGAAACGTAGGGCACTTTGTGCTGTGGAGTTCTTAAGGAGGCAGTATCTGTTGCATTTTAATAGCATCGTCTTGGGCACTGGTCCAGATCGGAGCTCCTTCAGTGGCTGTTTATGCACTTAACATTGAGTGCTTGTTGATTAAAATCCAAACACAACCTCTGAAGCAGGGACCAGTCCATCCTGACCAGGCTCCAGACTGATGCCCTCTCCGTGCTCGTTCTCTCCCTCTTTCTGTCTAGTCCCATGAACAAGGAATTTTTTACTGCATGGTGACAGAGCTCCAAGGGGAGAGGTAAAGAGCTGTTCTTGTCTCTGTTCCCTTTTTCACCAGCTCTCTTCCTAATCTGGATTGCATACGGCAATTACATGCCCCATGAGAAGGTGTGAGGGGGGCTGAAAAAGAGGCTGAACATCCCCTTCCCAGTCAGCTGCTGTAAAAATGCACTTAATATGCAAAGGCTTAGGAAGGGACATCCCTAAAGTTTCGTTTTTGAGAGACGATGACCAAAGAAGAATGCCTGCTGGTTTCATCCCTTAAGGAGAGCAGAAGATGGAGGAGACATCTAGTTTATAGCTGAGGCTTAGGATGGATGTTATCAGGTTCCCCTCGGGCAGCTGTCACCATGCAGACACTTTCTGATGAACCTGATAAACTTGCAGTTCAACAGGGATTTCATGAACCTACATTCCTCCACGTCTTGGTAGCAGGTAGAGACTCTTTTTTGGGCCATGGCTTTGAACTTGGATGCTTCTCTGCTGAAATGCTTTATTAATATGAAACCTAAACCCAGAGACCTTAAAGTGCTTTATGGGAGGGGTAAATATAATTGTTTCACAGCTTTGGATGAGGGCAGGATTTCTAAATACAGCCATATATCTAGCATCAGGAAAGGAAGCCTGTGGTATTCCCCCCCACCCCTGCTCCCAGTAATTAAATGGGTAGATGCTTGAGGGTTTCAGTGGAGATTAGCCTGAATCCCATTGAGTATTTATCTGTACCTTGAGGTATCAGAGTAATCTGAAAACACAGCTTTGGGGATTTGCCCAGAGCACAACAGAAGGCGGGTTTTGGATCTGATATCAGAATATGGCTTTCCTGATGTGCTGCTTGCTCCACGAGCACAGACGGGCTTCTGCTCTGCTGCTTCTCTTGTCCGCTTTTTCACGAGGGGTCCTGTTTGACATGTACTTTAGTATTGGATTATAGGCAACAGGCTTATACTTTGTGACTGAAGGTAGAGGAATAAGGGGCAGAAATCATTCATAGTAGATACAAAAAGGTGTAGATATACAAAACTCTATTGCTTTGATATAAATAAGAATCTAAAGTTACTTAATGGGCTGTCTAAGTACCATTTTACATCCGGCCTGTGGAGTGTTTTAGCAGACTCAGTCTATTTAGACTGAGCAGAGACTTACTGCATACTAATCAGAATACGTACTGATTTAGCACATTTAATGTTTTTCATCTAGCTAATAGGAATCTCTTTAGTTGTTCTTTTCTTCCAGAAATACTTTTCCTAATGTCTAGTGCTCTTTTTTAATATGCAGGTCCTCTCTCCTGAATCTGAAAAGCAAGATTAAATAGGATGCTTATGATATTGTGTATAAATAAATAGCTGTACACTATTAAAAGCAGCTGGCTAGTAAGTACTGTAAAATCAGCATCTTTTTGTACTTTCAACCAGAGCATGAATGAGCTTCATGGCTTGGTGTACCATCAAATCCAGGTCTTAGATAATACAAGTGCACTGATCCTAAAGTTTGCTCCAAACCCAAAGAAAACAAGAGATCACAAATGATTACATATCTACTGTATTTTTCCTGCACTACCTTACTGCTGAGCTGCAGCGCCTTATGAGCACTTCCTTCTGTCATTCCCTGTTGCCAGACACCTACAAAATGCCTGCAAAGCCTTCAACATGAAGTAGGAAATATGATGCCTGTCTCCAAGTTATGAAGATTGTTTACAATCCAAATATTTGAAGATGTTGCTAGTTATATGGTAACTAGAACCTGTGTAACTCAATGCTTTAATTAAGGGTTTCTGTTGACTGAAGCAGGGATGATAGCTGATTTGAAAGCTATTGCTGCAGCTAGGTTTTATCTATCTCTTAAAACCAACACCAGAAAACATGTAATTCAGAGTAAATATAAATTAAAAAAAGCTAGTTGCTGGCTGGTTATTGTGCGAATGCAATCAGCTATTGGTAGACTGGCATGACAGGAGGAATATCTCTGATGGGGAAAACTGCACCCTCCAAGAAAGCCTGCTTCTTGCATTTTCTTTTATTTTGTGACTCTCGGTGGTTTTAATCTCTCCCAGGACTCTCTGTCCACAGAAAATGCCATCTGAACAACTTTCTGTGGGCTCTTCACAGCTTCTGACCTCCTCTGTGGTTTGGCCAACGTTGTTGCTAGTGGCATTGGATTTGGAGGCTTGATTATTTGTGTTAGTGAGAATCAACATGGGCAAGCAGGTAATGAAGGACTTGGGTTGGCAATGCAAGGGAATGAGCTTGAGCCTTGCCATCTTTCTTGTTCCCAATAAATGTGAGCAGAAATATTATTTGAGGGGGATTTTAAAAATGCATCAGCTGCTCTGGAGATCTATCCAAACCTCTGGACCCTTTGAGGTTTGCCCATCACTTCTTACAATCAGGAAAGAAATGCATGACTCTGTGAGGAAGGTATTTTAAGCTTATTTTCTTTAATCTTCTGGGTTCTGTGGTTGTGACTCCCCTGAGGTCATACAGATATTTTTAAATGAATTCTCACTGCTTGAATAACAGGGAAATAATGTCTTGGTTTTCAACTTCTGTATTCTTCAGCTTCATAACTTTGGGCACTCCCCAAGTGAAGCTGAAGTCATCGGGCTGTTTCAAGAGTCCTTTTGTATTTACATTAATAACAAACCTTCCCCCTTGAAGAACATTTGCCATACTTCAAATGTTTATTGTTCAGCTGGGCTAGCTAACAGCTGTATTGAGCAAAGCCCCATGTGACAACCAGTGCATTCCTAGGTGATTATAGTATACTGCCAACGACTGTTTAATGTGTACGTTGTGGTAGCATCTCCACGGTCCGGAGCACAGCTAAAGGGAAAAAAAACCACCCTTGCAATCTGAGTATGAAATTGTTACATAGGGATATAAAAAGCAAGGAAGACGTTGTTGCACCCCTGGTTAAATGTTTTCTGTCCTTCCTTGCGCGGAATTTGTACCTGTTTTCTGACAGGCCAGTGCTCAGCCTGTGCTTGTGTGTGCCTCGGCAAGGAGGCTTCGGAGCTGTTTTCCACAAGAGATGGCTCAGAACTTTTCTCCGAACCACAGTTGCATCAGAAAATGGAGTCTGTCAAAATCGAAACATGTTGTGGGAGCACACCAGCACTCAGGGGGCAGCAGGAGGGGACATGTGGTCACTTTGACATCTTCGGTTTGTTCCAGTCGGTGCCAGACTGCATTGATTTGATGAGATGAAGGCATTTCATTTCAACCTGCAATGCTCCTGTTACTTTTCACTTGGTGTATTTACATTGAAGGGAATGTTAATACTAAAACTCATCAAAGGCAGCAGCACTTTATATTGGGATATCATTGTAGAAAATGGATCCATTTATAACCCTTTTTAAATTTTTTGTTGTAAGTAACACAGTGGAGCCCCCACAGAGGGTGTCGGGGCCTGCAACAAGGAGGGGAGCTTTCCCTGCCCGGCACAGCATGAGCCTCCCACAGCCATCCTTGTGCCCTGGGTGCTGCTGGCACCCCCCAGTAACACCTGCACAACCCACCTGCAGCTGGGGGCCCATGCAACGGGCCTGATCTCACTTTGGACTTTAAAAAAAATGCTTAGGTTTTTCCATATTTCTGTGTGCCCATTTCCCCTTCTTGCTGTCCCCCAGCATGCAGGCAGAGGGGTGCAACGGCTGCACGTGACCCCTGGGGAAGTACAGCCATACCTGGGTGCTTTTTGGACAGGACTGCTCCCACAGCATGGCAAAGCTGGACAAGCCTAGGGGCTTAGCTGTGATCCCATAGCAGGCAGCAGAGGAGCATCAGCTGGGGTGGAGGAAGGTATGGTTTGTCTCCTTATTTCTTCCTCATTAACTGCCTCTACCATGAAGATGAAGGCATTGAAGCAGACCAGTTTTTGGCTTTCATAATAACAGAAATTCTTAAAATCATCCGTGGTTGGATGAGATGGCAGGCATGTTGCCCTGCCATGAGCAGGGTCTCACTAATGTCATCCTACAGGCACACAGGGAAGAAAGTATAACTGTGACTTGTTAATAAAAATAGTTTTTAGCGCTTGGAATTGTTTCAAACATGTTCCATTTGGATGGATTTTTGTGCTAAGAACAGTGTTTCTTCCTTACCCCAAAAATCTTCTAAAACAAAAGAAGGGGCTACGTAGCTATCGATTGTCTGTTAGCAGTTCCTGAACAAAGAAGGAAATTATATTCAGGCAGGCCTTTTAAATTGATTTGGAAATCTCATCTGGACTTGTCTTGCCTGAGAGCCCTCTACTTTGCTAGCCCTCTGTGGCATACAAGCTAGCTGTTCTCCTCAGCTAGACAAATAATAATCTCAAACGTGAATTAAACTGACAGTCAGCTTCTTAAAAAAAAGCTTTTTTAAATCGCTGTGTAAGAATGAACATTTCCAGCAAGTCCACAGAATGTTACAGGAAAATTGGATCTGAAATTAGCTCCTTCTGATTAACTTTCATGCAGCAGGCTATCATAGTGCCACCTAGATTCTTCCTGTTAATGTGGTTTACTTAAGGGGGAGAATAATGATAGTCTTGCAAAACGCCTGCTTTTGCAAGATTTTCAGTGTAATTTTGATGACTCAGAATGATCAGATATGATTCTTTTTGAATTAAGCATGGTCAGTAACGGCTACCATATCTTTGCAGGGTATTAAAGATTTTAAACATTTGCATGGTAATATTTTTGTTAGGAAATGGGAAATAAGACTTTTCAGGCTGTCACACTGTGCAGAAGTTTGGTGCAGGTTTTGGTTTCCTTTTTCTCTGATGCTATTTTCTACAAAACAAAATACTCCTTAAAATAATGTTTTATTTCATTTAACATTTTAAAAAGTTTCCATTTGGAGAGAATAATTTCTCCAAGGCCTAGATTATACCCTGCTTCATCAACTCAAAGAACTGTTTTTGTTTGGGAGCAGTTACCTCAAGTCAGATTCTTTGGGACTTATTTTCACGAAATGGAAAAAGTGGGAACTGAGCTGTTAACCACGGTGCAGCCCAGCTCCCTGAACCCCACGGGAAGAAAAAAATTTATTTTTTGTGTACAGCTCTTGGTCTCTGTCTGCTGGTACCTTGCTAAGAAAGGTCTCTGGATTTCTGGTCACTACCTTGATGTAAGTGGAGGTCTGTTCAATGCCTCTCTGCTTCTTTTTTCTTTTCTTTTTTTACCTGTGGTGACTTTGGAGGATATCTTCTCTGGGACAGCGGGGAATGAGATACAGTTTTCCCCTGAATTGCTTTCCTTTTCTGTTACTATCTAGGCTTAATTAGCCCAGCAGGAACAAAAGGATGGCCATTTGTGTTTCCCAGTCAGGCAGGATGCAGCCCATAATGGCAGGGAGGTGGTTGCCCATGTCCCTGGTGTTTCTGATGCAGAGCAGGGAGACAAGAGATGGAAATGGCTGTGAGCTGAAAATTAATGTATCAGCCCATTGAAAGCTTCGAAGAAAGATTTCATGCCCTTCACTGACTGTGAGATGGTTTAGGTATAAGCAAATCCATCAGGCCTTTGGCTGAGTGAGAAAATGCTCCATTGCAATGGAGCCACGAGACTGTCGACCCTGAGGAAGGGAGCAGGGAGAACTCTGCGGGTGCCTGATGCCCATCGGGATGCCCCAGGCATCCTCCCCGAGGCTGCTGCAGGGGAGGCACAGCTGCAGCTGAGTCTCAGCTTTGCGCTGGACCTTGCCCCACGGCTACTGCAGCCTGTATATATTTTCTGTCTGTAATATTTAGGGGGAAGCGTGGTGTGCTGATGGGAAGTGGCTAAAAATGAGCTGGCTAAATCTGCTTGGACCTGCAATGTATTTCAACTCTGATCTTTGATATCTCTTGCTGCCGCTATGTTGTGTCTTCCTTTATCAGAGACTTCCAGTCTCATGTCAATTTTAAGATATGGGCTGTGGGCCTTGGGCGAATATTCACTGGAGATTAGGAGGAGACTTTAATGAATGCAGCGCAGCAGAAGCACTCGCACAACAGTGGCTTTTCAAAAACCTTTCCCAGGGCAGTTGCAGCAAATCTGGGGCACACCCTGATTTTGTTCACTTGAGATGCCAGCTGCAAGGCATGTTGTTCCATGTGAATTTTCTTTTGCATTTCTACCCGCTCAAAGTGTCTGCTCTGTGGCTGCTGGGGGCTTGAAATGAATTTGGGAAGGCATCCAAAAAATGGTGGGTGGGTGTGTTTCGTGGGTGAAGGCTAGTGGATGGAAATCCTTGTCAAATGAGGGGATAAGGAGAAAAGATGATCCCAGTGCATACCCCGGCCAGAGCCCGGGCAGAGGGAAGGAGGGAGGATTTGTTTCCACAGGGTGCGTCAAGATGCTGACCCAGATTTGTGATGCTGCAGTGGTGGGTTTTACACAGCGCTGACTGCGCATGCAGCAGCTCGGCGGGAAACAGCTTGTACAGCACGAACATTTCATCACACCCCTTCCAGGGTGGTGAACAGACTCCCTGGAAGTCCCTGCAGCTTGACGGCTGGATTGGGAATTGCTTCCCACCTCTCACCCCTCTATGATTACTAAAACTCTGTAGAAAAGCTGAGCAGTGGGGTCTGGCTTCAAGGTCAGCTGCATCTTTGAGGCGAGCCCTGCTGTGAGTGGGTGGCTGCACTGGGTAACCCCCAGAGATCCCACCTCAATCACTGAAATCAGGGGGGTTGTAGCGGTGTGACGGTGGTGTCAGAGTCAGACCCCCAGGGACACACATTAGTGCAGAGCTGGCTGCAGGTGTGTCCAACTGCCCATAAACTGCCTCCTTCAGAGTTTATCCCTTTAAACCCGCATCCTAATCAGTTGCTAAATGACCGGTAAATGATCGCTACTTAATCTTAGTTTTTCCCCCACCATCAGTCATGTAAAACTATCAGTATTATTTCATGCCTGGTACAGTTCTTTAATGGAAATGGTGCTATTCAAGGACCCACATGATGCAGAATTTGGTCTGATCAAGAGCTTATTTAATAAAAGATTTCTCTGTCAAGCATTACCTTCCTCTTTCTGCTCAAGTTACAGGACCGCAATGTCCTTTCATTTTTGCTTACCTTCAGAGATCCAGGCTCAGACCTGTGGGAAGCACCAAAGAGGAAAGCTGGACTTGGCTGCTAGGGCAGGTCTAAGGACTAACTCAGGCCTGCTGAGGCCCATTTCTACTGTCACGGACTTATGTTTCCCGTTTTTGTCCCCTTTTCTCTCTCTGGAAAGTGGGAATGATTGCACTGGCCTATCTTATCAAAGTATTAAGTAGCTCAAGGATTTGAGGCTTAGAAGGAGCTTGGAGAGTGGCAAAGTACAAACTGTGGCAGCATCATGTAGTTCTCCAGGAGATTGCATTTGCTCTGTCACACAGCAAGGTCACTGGGAAGGTCACAGCAGTTTGGGTTTTTGCTCAGCTCTCCTCCCTAGGATTTGGGGGGAGACTCCCCACTCGTCCTCAGCAGTTTGCAAGCCCTTGGGTCTGTGGATGTGACTGCACGTGGCCATGGGGCTGCAATTCTTCAGATATTTCAAGGTTTTTTAGGTTCTATTTCTGGTGAGGTAGCACCAGAAGAGTCAATGGTGTGGCTTCTTGCAGTGGACCACAGAAACATCACTGCTTCTCCAGTTTTGGCAAACGAGTCATGACAGATGTTGTCCTAAGTGAAAATTGCTTCTCCTTATGCCCCATTAGGAATTGTGATGGAAAGCTTCCTGTGGATCCACTTCTGTAGCGACTTGGCCAAGGAGGAGCTGAGTCCCTTACGTGGGGCAGCTTCAGGCTGGCAGCAGGGACCTGGGTTTTGGCACCACACTGGGCCCCCCCTCCATGCATGAGATCACATCACTTTAACCCTTTGTGAGGGGAGGAGGCAGCTCTCCTTGCTGCAGAAGGCCAACACATTAGTGCTGCGTAATGCCAGCCACGTGTCTGCCCTCAAACATGCTCGTCGTGGCTGCCAGCATTGATTTCATTGAAGGGAAGCCCTCAGTTTATCGGGCCAAGCTCTTTTTTCTGCCAAGATCTGCTTGGCACAGGGGAGAGGGGCATTTGTCAGGGACTATAGCTGTCTGTGAGGTTTGCTGGTAGTTTTTAAAGCTGCCGCGGTCTGTGAATGGCCATGGCATTCACTTGGTGGCTGCAGCTACCAGGTCACCCAGGAGGGACTTGGTCACCCCAGGCCCTGGCGGGCTGCTGGGCTGCTCCTTCCAGCCAGCCCAGTGGGATGAGGGAATGATCCTGCCAGCACTGTGTAAGAGGGGCTGCCTCTCCATAGCAGAGCACTTAGCGTGGTCCCCGTGGTCAGGATACATCCCCTTTACCTGGCTCAGGCTGCAGAAGGGCTGGGAGCATGGGGAAGAGCTGGGTCTGATACATGTGACTCCCACTTGCTGCCTCTTCAATCTGATCTTCCCCCTGCCCCTGGTAGGACAATAAATGCCAACTGAGGCACCTCTAATTCTTCCCTATCTTTATCATCCTGTACTTCTTTCCTTATCTGAGTGGCCAGAAATAACCTCTGCCTCCTCTCCTTTCCAAGCGGTGTTCATGCAAGATTGGCCTCGCGGTACCCACGTAGGAGAGTAAAGCACACAGCTTGTGTTTTGTCCGTGGACAGAAGGGATTGAACTGCAATGAGTGGGGGATTTCCAGAGGCAGGGTTCATCCGCAGCTACTGGGGATTTTCCAAGAAGGATGATCCAAAGCGGCAGCCTTGCGTAGACCTCATGGCATCTATTTAGGTAGGTTGCATTGCATGGCCCATGTATCACAAGGCATTACAGGAAAAAGTTAGTGTTTGGGATTCGGAGTTTTTTTCTTTTTTCTCTTCTTCAGTCGATTTCTTCCTTGTATTGCCTTCTTGTTTTGATGTGCTTGCTCATGTTTGCTAGATGCTGGCATGAAGAGAGTGACTGAAGCAATGGTGTAGAAATGTCCTGTGTGAAAACAGAGACCTTGATATGGATAAATAGAAAGGGGCCAGATCCTCACTGGAACATAAATGGGTGCAGAGCTTCTGCCTGAAAACGCAGCCATCCCTGTTTATGGTTCTGTAAAGACCTGACTTGGAGAGAGTCAGCTGAGCTAGGGAGCTAACATTCTTGCTAGGGAAAGTATGATGAGACATGCATCCACATGTGCCTGCCACCTCCTACTTGCTTTCTTGACTAACTGGGCTGTTCTCTGGGGTGGAAGACATCTGATGGACTCAAGAGTTTGTTGCTCTCCATAGGTGAACCTTCCCTGAGGTGACTGTTCAGGCCAGGGCAGCTCAGGCACAGGGTGTCCCATGACCGTGAGCACATCGGGGAGGTGTTGCAGGAGTGGCAAGGGATTCACACCAGCCAGGGCTCTGAATAGAAGGGGGACGATGTGACAAGAGCCTGTGTGATGCAAGCTCCACATGTCTCCTGCACATCTGGTGTGTGAGGTATGAGGAAGCATGGGGAAAATTCTTGAGCTTTGTAGACAGCTTTATTCATATCTCCCAGATAAGGATGGACTGTGCTAGTGGTTGCAGGTAAATCTCACTCCTCCAGGTGACTGGGAGCCCTTGTCACACTTTCTGATCCGCATTAGCTATAGCTGAAAGCTTAGGTGGGACAAAGGTGCCACTTGGACCTTGCACTGGGTCTCTGCACAACAGGGAGCTCTGTGAGTCTGAAAAGTCTGCGTTGGCCTGCTGCATGCAGGAGGTGGGGGGAGATTTAGAGGAGTATGTGAAATGAGTATTTTTACAATTTGAGCTTTAAGCACTCAAGGAAACTTTGCAATTAAAAAAAGAAATAAAACCTCAGCCTTCCACCCTGTCAGTTTCTGTGCATCCGTACATATTTATCTGTATATAGAGATTTATTTTAGAAGGCGATTTGGTCACCTCCCATCCTCCATCTCATTCATCTAGTTGGAAAGTGCTTCTCCTGGCATACCAGTGAGTGGGAGAATGGTAATGCAGGCCACACCGTAGGGCCAACAAAAGTGTCACCTGAAAGTCAGGGTTATAGCCAGGCTTTTGACACAGTGATCTCCCAGCATGACACTTAGTAAAATTTTCTTTTTGCCATGCTCCTGCATGATGTTCAGTTCTTCCATTCAGCTGGAGACCGGTGGAAAATCTGTGGTATCTTCAGTAGGGCCAGCATGTTTATTTCACTGCCAAATCTGGAATACAGATTCTTGAATGCTGTGCACCACTAATGTACCATTGAATAATCCTTGTAATTATTTCCCAGGTCTTTTCTTCTCAGGATACACATATCCTGAGCACATATTAATGACGCACGTAAGCTGGAGGCAATGGTTCTGTAATCAGTCTCAGCAGGCAAGCCTGGATCAGCAGCTGGATAGACTGGTGCTGTAGTGCCCATCACTGCTGGCTGCAGATCTGCCCCATCCATGGCAGTTGACGTAGCTGGAGAGGGGGAAACTCTTCCCTGGGGTCAGGGTCACCCAGCAAGCATCAGCACCTTGAGGGTAACAGGAGAGTTGAGCAATATCAGAGCTGGTCACTTGCTTCCCTGAGGCAACAAAACGTTAAATGTTTGGTCCATCAGAAATGCTCGAGGCATGTGCTTATGTGGAGCGAAGCCTTCCATCAGTAGGTTGTTACTGCTGGGTCTGGTAGTAATGGCAACATATCTGCCCTTTCAGATTAGTAAAGGGATTTCTTGAAGCTTCCACTATTCCTTTGTAATTAAGGGCATGACCCTTAAGTGGCATAAAAAGGCAAAACTCCATTGGTGTCATTGGAGCTGTTCTGACCAATGTGACAAGGGACACTGGCCTCATTCTTACCATTGGCCTTGGTTACTCAGTTTTTCAGGTTTCCACTCAGAATTACTCATAGCAGTTTTTCAAATGGGATATGTGTGGTGACTAAGCTGGGTTAGATGAGTCTAACATAGTTCATTATATCTTATGCTAACATGAGTTGTTGTTATTTTTAATGTACTGATTTATGAAAAATATATATAGGGGGAGGGTGAGTATTTTACTATATATGGAGATCTCTCCTTGTAATATCACATCAACTTTCAGGCAACTGATGCTTACTATTTTGCATGCAGTTATATAGAATTGGATTTAATGCTCCGCATGGGTATGCAAAATGATGTGCCAAGAGAACTGGGAGGCAAAAAGGCTTTTTAATGCCCTGTAATATTTAGCTCCCAATGTCTGTGCAAAAAGGAGCAGTCTGAGACATTTGGCAACACTTGCCCACAGCCGTCCCAAGAAATACTGTCCCTGGTCTTCCTACTGTATGGTGGGTGTGCGGTACTGCATTACTGATGGGGTTTTGTGCTCCTCTGACTCTGCAGGACCTGGAATGCCAGTGCCTGGCTTTACACCCTCGGTGTAACTGCTCTCTGGTATCCATTCAATTCTGAGGGCCTGCAAGCCTGGAAAGAAGTGCATTGGCATAAAAAAAGTGTATGAATCCTTTGTTTTTCTGCCAACAAAGAGGTATCTTCAGAGGAAAACAAAAATAAACTGGCCGATATGGTCTCAGATAGATCTGAGCTGAAAAGTTGAGAGACCCATATCCTGCCTGTGATTTTATATTTATGCAGTGTGTGATGAGATCCCTTCTCTAGGCAGTGGGCTCAAGGGGTTGTGGAGCTGCAGTACTGCACCACCAGGAAGGTGTTTGGCAGTCCAAGGAGTCTTGTTCTTGAAATGTCTCAAGTCCCAGGGGTGCTGCAGCGTCTGTATGCTATGGCTATGTTCTACAGCACATCCACCTGACTGCTGTTAAACTGTGGTACTGTGAAACCTTTGGGTACATGTTATCTCCTCTCTTGGTGGTGGCATTTCAGAAAAACCTCTCTTCTCCCACCCAGCAAGGGTTACGTATAATTCTCTTGGAAAAGAAAATCCTCTCTCTGCAGCCTGGCAGTGTGTGAGCTGCATGCAGGTTGGACAGTAGTCACTGAAAGTATTCACTTCTTTTGTTATCTACTGCACCACTTTTCCAGTGAATTACCACCTCTGTGTCAGTTTTGATTTCTAAATGGTTAAAGCTCATGAATCACCTTTTGTTGCCCTTTTCCATAGCTTGATAATGAATGTTTTTCCCTTAAAGTGTTTCCTGTACTGCAAATGTCTGACCGTGACTGATCAGCTCCAGTCATCACCATCCTGAATGACTGCAAATTGTGCAATATAGTCCCTTGATGAAGACGAGTGAGGTCATCGTTTGGACCCCAATGTGACTGTTCTCCCAGGCATTTTTTTCATTAGCAAGGGAAATAAAGTCACAGAGGAGCAGGAAGGCTCCAGTACTGGAAAGATCAAACCAAAAGACCAGGGAATGGCTCACTGAAACCGCCTGAGTTTATCACTTTTTCAGTCGGCTAGCTAGCACGTGAATTGGGGAAGTTAGGTCACCAAATGTTTGTGCTTCTTGCAGCGTGGGAGTGTCCCAGAAAAATTAGGAGACAGCAAATGTGTGAGGAGTAATAACACTCTGGTTTATACAAGGCATAATTAACGCATGGAAATTCCTTTCAGAGAGAGTCTCAAGGTCAAGAGGTAAGCGGGATTAAGAGTGAATAGAACACTTAGAGAGCTAATGAGACTGCTCCTCACAACTCTGTTAGAAGGACTCAAAAGCACTAACGCGTCTTGCCTTCAGGATCTGCCAAGGCTTGGATATTGTAGCTGTTCCTTGGCTGTCCACTGAGGGGTTCATTCAATCTTTTGCTGAATCTCTTTGCTCTCAGAGGCTCAGTATCAGAGTAGGTGGGTCACTGGCATTGCCTGCAACGCCAGTTTGTTTGTAAAGCATAGAGGGAATCACCAAAAGCATTTTGTGTGTGTGTCTGTGTGTGTAAATACACCTATGCACACTATGTAAATTGCAGCTATTTAATATGCATAGTTGTTCAGACCTCACTAATTTTTATGACTGGAAAGTCTGAAGGCATGACATTGTCAAGGAGAAAACCTGCATTTTTCACCTTTTTGCTTGCATTTTTCACCTTTTTGCTTGCAGGCTCTATTTTATATACTGACCTCAGCAAATGTAGCAATGAAGACAGCAATATCAAGGAAAAAAATCAAAACAAAGCCTCCCAGCTGCTTACACATGCATGTTCTCAAATCCTGTACTGAGCTAAGTTTCAATTTTGCAAAACCTTTTCTTTATAATGGGCTGAACAAGCAATCAGGGTAAAAAACCCTCCTTCTCCCTCCCTCTCTCTGCTCCCTCCCCAAATCTGCACTGTGTAAGATCCTCACACCAAAGTTTGCAGTGTAAACTAAAATTTCTGAGCTCTTCCTGATATCCATGTTTCTTTGGAATACCTTAGTGGAATGTGCATGTCCCAGTCCTCTGAGCAGTGGCTCAAGGTCCCTGCCCTGGTGGGCAAGGCTGCAGAACATTGATTCAGCCCAGATGACAGAATGCTTGGAAGCCCCCGTCACACTCCTGAGCCCATGCTGAAGTTTTATTTATGCAGAGTTTGCCAGAAAAAACATTAGTCATGAATGAAATATCCATAAGATCACACAACTGTCTTCCTAAGCTTTTATTTCATCAATTTCGAAAGTATCTATAATGTTATTATACAACATACAACACAGTCTTTTAAGAAATGTTGTGGATGAGAAATGACTTAGATTTGCAGTGACAAATGGAACAGATGAAGAGACCTGTTGTTTATTGTCCATAGTGGCAATTGCATACATACTTCTCCTGATGAAGCAATTCCTTCTTTGCATGTTGTGCTAATTGTCTGTGTTTTCTCTGTGTTTAACAGAAAGGACATCACTTACTCCTGTGGCATTTACAATTAGTGCTAATCACAGGCGGTGTAGTCAGATGTAGGTGGTATCTAAATCAAAAGCCAAAGGGGTGCTGATTTTGTTAAACCTATAGGTGAGAACATCACTTATTTCCTTCACCAGGAGCAGCGTTTATCCCTGCCACAGGCGCCCGGCACTATCCCAACCCCTCCTGGGAATGAGGGTGTGATCCAAGAGTTGGAAGGGGGCCCATCAGTGGACAGGACAAAAAATGGGATGCCTGTGAGCTCTAGGACCCCTCTTCTTTTCTGGTCTTGATGTCCTGATGAGAGAGCAGTGGGAGGACAAGGGCAGAAAAGAAGCAGTGCTCAGGCTGTGCTTGGGATTAGAACTGTGTTCCCTGGCAGGGAAAGCTTTGGTGATTCATTATCAGAGCCTCCATGGGTCTGAAACAATTTTGCTGCACATTTCTCAATCCCTGTTCCGCTCGTCCTGCAGATAACTAGGCGACAGGCAAAGACTCTTCTGAGAAAAAGCAAATATGTTAGAAGTAAGAAACAGCATCACAGCAGCAGCTGGCAGAGCTGCTGCAGATAAGGGCTTGTGACTATTTCCATTACCCTGTTGTCTGAGTGCTTACGGTTCAGTCATTATAATTAGTTTGGAGCTAAAAACTGACATTGAGTTGCTCATCTCTAACACTGAACACACACAAGGTATGGTTTTTATAGTGTAGGTTCCCCATTCTTGGCAAAATTTATAGTAAATAGATTTGCCCCCATCTGTTAACTGCAGGCACAGGCTTATGCATGCAGTTTGCAGGTACGGGGCACAGAGCTACAAGGGAAATTACCCAGGTGTGGACCCAGAGCTTGTTCTCTGTCCTCAAAATGGGCAGGCTTGCCATATGGCTGCACGTATAACACGCCCCAGAGCTTCTCCATGTATGCCAGTGAGAAACTCACACAAGCACACTGGCATCCTCAGCTGTGCCTACTGGTGCTTCTGGACACGCAGCTGGGCTGAGTTGTGACATTTGCTGGTCCCTGTTTGGCCGTGATGCCAGAAAGAAATTTTATTTATTTATTTATTTTTTAAAGACAATGCAAACTCTAAGTTTCAATCCTTTACATTTTTATTTTTGTAACATGTTTAGTCAATGATCTGTGTCCTTAAAAGGGTAATGGAACTCCAGTTCCCATGCCTTTCTGTCCTCCAACAGTCCCTGGGCAGTGCTGGTGCTGCTAATAGTTGCTGAACGGTGATGTGAGGCTGCCCATGTGGGCAGGGAAGTACATCTTCAGTAATGTAACGGGAAAAGTCCCTTTGGAGCGCTTATTTCTGAAGAGGTCATTCTGCACTCTAGGAAGTAAAGAAATAGAGAAGATAAATCTTCCTGAACATGTGTTGTGCCTGTACAGGCACATGGGGATCTGGTAGCTGCTTGTTGTCAACATGTATGTCTACTGCAATGCCTCTGGAAATACCTCTTGGAAAAATTATTCTTCCTTAGTGATTTTCTGTGGTGTTTCTGAAACACCGCGCGTGCCTGATCACTGATTTTCCCTGGCCAAGCAGTGAAGCAGAATGGGGCCGGGATGTGGAGGTGAACTGGGATATCTTACACCAGATGAAGGGTGTAATCCCCTCTTTGGGAAGGGGAAGAGCCGAAAGGGATCAGGGAGATGGTGGGAGAGAGTTTTCTTTTGCAGGAGTGCAGGGATGGTGACTGCCCCTTGCCGAATGTTGATCCCATCATGGCCATAGGCTCAGCAGACCCACCTCTCTTGCCCCAGCTGAAGACCATAATCTCCTCACCGCTCCCACAGGGGCTGTGTGACTTAACATTCATCAGGAAAGAATCTTTCACTTCATTATGTCATCACTTTTTATTTTTACACTCCTTCAATTAAAACTGTGAGTAATAACTGGCGCTGTTGACTTCGGCATCTCCTCTTGGATCTCCTGCGATAAGGAGTGGACAGGGGGGTGACTCAGAGCACTGGAGTGATCCGGGGGTGGTGTCTAATTTAGGCAGCAACAGTCAGGTGCCTCATCCGGGTGGTTTGGGTGCCTCATCTGGATGGCATGGCTGCCTAGAAAGGAAGAGGACTAAAATCCTGAATGAAAGTCCCTTGACAAGATTCAGAGCAGACCCACATGATACCTGGAGTGACAGTGTTTACCATAGTATCGCTGCATCTGACAGGCAAAAAAAGCTGTTATTTATTTTCTTGCTGGCCAGATGGGATTAGTCATATTTGAAAACTACTTCAATCAGAGTAATAGTAAATGCACTTACTAGGATAGGAAAAATCCTTTTAATTTTTGAGGAAATCCACTTGATTTGCCTGGTGCAGCACAAATGATTGGCACAGCTCAGAAATATTTGCACAGTGCTCTGTCCTGGCCGTTTTACTTGCCTTTGGTACTGAAACCTTTCTCTTCTGGTAGGTTACAGCCACTTACACTGGCTTCTGCAGCATTTTAAGGCTGAGTCACCTCATAAATAACATACAAAGTCCTGCAAGTTTACTGTATCTTTATTATTAGATCTCTGTAATTAATGGCCTTATTTTGGAGAAGAGGGAGGGGAAGCAGTGTTCTTTGAGTGTGTTTATAAAAGCAAAATTGAGCAGGGCTTTAGGAAGAAAAGCAGAATTTGGAACCAGTGGTGAAAAACACCCAGGCATTGTTAGTGCCATTGGCCCATCTTAGTGTGTTGCTGCTGATGCAGGATTCACGTAGAGCTGAAATTCTGATGCGTGTCCTGGCATGTTCTTACTGCTTTGGTCTCAGAGCTGAGAGATGACTGCCCTGGATTCTTCCCTCGGGGTCTGCTCCTCACCCTTTTATGTCCTAAACAGTCTGTTAAGTCACCTGGGATCTCCAAGCCACCAATGACCCTGCTTTGAATGGGATCTTATTTCTCAGATGGTCACTCTGGAGCCTGTAGGGCCACTTCTGAAGTATGGCACCATCTGACTGGTCCTCTTTTCCTCGTCTCACGTAGGCAGCATAGAGGACTGGTCAACGTGCTCACAATGCTCTGAGGATGTACAAGGTCCATTACTATGAGCTCACTCTAAACTGTTCCTCATTGCAGAGGAACAACCTGGAGTTGGTGCAGTTGTTCCCATGTGGGTGGCATGGGCAACACTGACTCAGGTGCGGAGTACTGGCACTACCACTGTTTTAATCTGTAGTGACTCTTTCCAGCCAGAGCTGAAAGGATGACCCATGAGTTACAGAGATCACCTACAAAAGGCCATCACGCTGAACTGGTGGAACAGTACGGTGTTGCATGCTGATGATGCCTATAGCAGGGACAGCCTGACCCACACCTCCCTGAATACCACACGCACCGGTTCAGGTGCTGCTTTGTGAAAGCGAAAGGGGCTGTGATTAAAGCTTGCCCATATGGTTCCTAATATCTGCAGTTTGCTGCTGAACAGAGAAACGAGGCCTGAGCTGACCAAACCCACCAGCAGACGCTGAAGTGAAGCTTCAGCTGCGCTCCTTGAGAGACTACCATAGGCAGGGCAGAGCTCCATAACCCAAAACTGTGGCATGACTGTCTTACTAAGAGATGTCTTTCCTATACTTTGTACCTGCTCCAGGGTGAAGTGCTTCTGGGATCTGGAACCAGGGCCACTGCTTGCTGGTAGGGATTTTATAGCCAACTCAGGAGCAGCCATGTGGCTATCTAGTGAGAACATGATACTTGTAAAGACTGAAGGAGATCAATTAGAGGTCAGGAGAACTACAGGAATTGGACTGGACTAAGAAAAAGGACTGGTAGCTGTTGGCTGCATGCCACATTGCTTTCAGTGGGTGGCAGGGGGAAAAATGATTATTGGTCCAACCAACAAATTAATCTCTCAAAGAGGTATCTAAGTAGATGGTAGGTGTGGTGACAATCCTCAGTGGGCTGGGGAGGCGAGCCCGCAGTGTGTAATCTCCACTGCTGACATCTCTTCTGTGAGTCCCTGCACTGTGGTTTCACAATCCATCAGCTGCAGGATCATCAGCGTGGGAAAACAGAAGTCTTGAGAAATGCCTGGGACATTTATATTAACCCTAAATAAACTTGGTTTTATTTTTTAGTACCTTGCTATGTAAGAGAAGGGCACTGTGATTTCCTGTTAGGAGCAGCCAGCCTAACCCGAGCATGGGTAATCTACCTTCTAAGCAAGAACAGGCATTTTGCACAAGATCTATATTTACGGCCAAATCCCGCTTGCTGTACTCTCATAAGCGGGCACGAGGGAGCCAGCTTCCTCTTTTCGCTTGATTACATCATGTTGTTTTCCTTCTACCAAGAGTGGTACAAGTCCCTTAGGAAGTCCCTCAATCTCATGAGTCAACCGAGCAGGATTTACCTTAAAATTTTTATCAATTGCAAGCACTGATTATACTGATTAGCTGATTATACCATCGCACTGCTCTGTTACTGATTTAGGTGGTAAGAGTGTAGTCTGCTAGCTTAAAGTTTGGTCTCGAGCATGAACCACAGAGACAGGCTCACCTGGTAATAGCCAAATTGATCTGTAGTTTTTTCCTACCATCTTTAACCCTCAATGTCCTTCCCCCATCTCCTGGCATCTATAATATATGAACCTCACAAAGGAAGAGGGGACTCCTGAACAAGAGAATGTGCTGTTCCCCTTGGAACAACATCCTTTATAGAGGCTCAGCAAGGCCAGCACAGCGCACTAAGCTGAAAGCAGTGGTGACCTCCCAGGGAAAGAACTTGGCACCAGCAACCTGTGAGCTGGTGTCCCCCATTGCCTCACCTCATCTGCAGGGATTGGCAGGGGCTTGGCCTCCTGCACCTGCTCCGGGAAGTCTCAGCAGCCGCCAGCATCATGGTCAAGCCGAAATTAAGGGGGATGCCAGGTGTGTTGTGGGACCCAGCTGGCAGCTGTGAAAGCAGAAGGAAGCAAGGAGTGGTTTTCTGGTGGAAGGGAGGCTCTGTGGAGGCAGGAGATGCTTTTGGTTAAACTGTCATCCCTTTCAAAGGGAAAATCTCTTCAGTGAAAGCCGCATAAACCTGCGTGGGGCTCATTGGCCTTTGGTACAATAGACTGGCAAGAGAGGCACCCTCTGTAGTTAAACTGGCTTCTTGTATCAGTGTAAGGAAGATGGTGAGCGTAATTATTGCTCAGCGCCTCAGGGAAATGGAGGAGGAGTGAGACAAGCTTGTCCTGTGACCCAGAGCACTTTGTTCGTTTACTAATGAGATGAAAATGTGGAGCCCATTAATACAAATTGCGCTTTCCCTGTTGGCTGGCTTTGGCTGCACGGGAGTGACCACTGGTTGCCCGACCGTGGTGGGAGGCCTGGGATTTGTGAAACAGGCGGAGGGTGCCGAGGAGCCTCTGCTGTACCTGCTCGCCCCGCGCTGGTGATAAAGCAAGCTGTAGCTTGCACTGTGGTAATAGTCGTAAGTAGAACAAGGTCAACTGCCTATTTCAGTCAACATGACAGAAATAGAGTTGATCTCAGTAAGATCCCAGCTCTTTCTTCTTCCTGTTAACTTCCCAGTTCCAATTTTAGGATTGCTGTAATCAAGCTGAGGAAGAGGCCATTTATCCCATGGAGGGGAAGTTGCTTGAAGTTCAGGCAGGAGGAGAGGAGCCACTTAAAAATGTACATTGAGAAATGAGTCTCTAGCCCATGGGGAGGGTCCATGTAGTTCAGGAGTTGTTCCCATCCAGTCGTTGTTGTGGCCACACAGAAGGTACATGGGTCAGAGGAGGACCTGTTCTCCTTCCCTTCCGGAGGCAGCCGCACCGAAAGAGGAAGGTAGTTGGGCTGAACCATCTAGTCTGGCCGAGCAAAAGTTTCCAGGTTCACAAGTCTGCACATCCATTAAACTGTTAAAACTCTGGCTTTGTGCAGAGCCTCCCCTGCCTGCTGCCAAGGAATATTGATGCTCGTTTCATTGGAGGCGAGATGCTGACAGCTCTGTCTAATACAGACGGAAATGGGGTGGGGTGGAAGCTGGCACTGAATGCTAATCTTAAATGAGCAGCAACTTACAATACAAAGCCTCCACTGTAAACAAATTAGTTAGGATGTTCTCTTAGGACAAACATTCGGAGTGGTTTTATGATGGTTCAATTAGTTTCCTCCGAAACACCTGCGAATGCCAAAGCACAGCGCTGCTGATGGCTGACTGATGCACTTTACCTTGTAGCCTGTCTGTGTGCATCCTCTGTCCCCTCATCTCCCCGGGCTGGGAGCCCGGGGGCCTTCTCCCTGATTAAGCAGGTGAGTGAGCTGTGTCGTTCATGCCCCTGAGAAAGGCTGGTGCAGGCTCAGGCAGTCTTCGAGCAAAGGAGCAGAGCCGGTGGTTTCCCTGCATGGGTGGTGCTTTGTCAGTGAAGCCCCTCTGCTCTGTGCCCCTGGGCAGGGGCAGAGGTGCCCACCCTGGTGGCTGTTCACTGCTGCCCCTCTGCTGTTTTGGCACAAGTGCTGGTGCAAATTCAAGAACTGATCTGGTGTTAGGAGAGGTAGAAGAAGGGGATCTGTGCCTCTTCTGCTGGTTCCTGTCTGGGTGGGATGAGCTCCCCATGCCACATGTCTGCACACATGCAGGCCAGCGCAGAGCAGGCAGTGAGGCAGAAGCAGCAGCCAGAGGTGACGCAGGCACACAATGCTGGATTAAAAAGTTACTTATAAACCAGGACTGCTAGTGCCAGTTATCTGGGCTGTGATTTGACCCTGGTAGTCTGGTCGCTCATGGTAGTGAGTGGGGCTGTAAGAGCTCAGATCTGCTGTAGACATACATCTGCTGTCTAGCAGGGTTCATCTGGCCCTGCAGCATTGCACTTTTTCACACCCCTGACCTTCAGAGCCAGGCTGGTGTTTGCAGCCAAGCAGGACCACAACTGCAGTCTGGGTGGAAGGTCTGGTGTGGAAGCTTCCTCTGGAAGATGAGAACCTTCTCACGTAAGACAGGAGCTGCCTTTCTCGAAGGTGGGCCGTGTGGGGACTGCTGCTGAAGCAGCTATAGCGGCAGCTGAGACAAGCATCTCTGAAGATGTGTTCTGGTACACTTCCAAGTATGGATAAGCCATAAAGGTCATACTCCCATCCTGCTTCCCCTTTTGTTTATGGGTGTGGAGGCAGAAATACACAAGACAGTATTCTCACTCTTGTGGCTCAGGAGGGAGCAGCTGCATCAGCTGCAAAAAAAAAACACAGGAGGGAGAGCATGTAAAAGGCAAGATCTGTCACTTCAGGCAGACAGGCAGCCATCCTCCCCAGCACAAGGAGGAAAGGGCTTGGCCTTACCCGGCTTTGCAGAGGGGCACCCAGGGCTCAGGTTTGCGTGGCAGCATGCCTAGAGCATCTCTCAGCGGGGACCTGGAGGGACCCTCCAAAGGCCCCTGTCCTGTGGTGCCAGCTGCAGCGTGCCCTCGCCTAACCGGTGCATGTCTGTCTGCAATTCCCAGCCTGCTAGGACAGGACAATCGGATATTTGCCTCTGGGAAGGAGACCTTGTGCCAGTGCACTGAAAGGCAGCGTTCACTCTTGCTGAATCGATAGGTGGTTTGGGTGCGATGGAGAGCAGTGTTTGGCCCAGCAGCTGTCAATAGCACCGCAGCTTTCTCAGCTCACAGTTATTGTCAGGGCAGCAACTATTCATGCACTTATTTTCCGATGGAGCTGATTTGAATAATTCACCTTCCCTGATCTCCTTTTGAAGCCAGGAGGGACTAACCTTTATGACCCTGAGCTGCTGAACAGAGCTGTAGAAGTGACTCCAGCTGGACTTTCTCCAGTCCTCTTGCTCTGCTCCCCATCACCCGTGTCTTCCTCTTTGGCTCTCCTAAGGAGAGGCAGAGCAAGGGATCTCACCCAATCTCTAAGAAAAGGAAGTAAGACAATGTCCGGCCTGAATGCAGTTTATAAATAAAGACCTTCAGAAAGCAGTTCCCTTTTTCTTTTCACACTCTCTTACTCCTTCCCTCCCTGGTGCTCATGTCCCCGCTGTGTGGCACAGATGTGCCTCCTGTCCCTACCTGTTGACGTGCTCCTGGCCTAGCTTTGTGCTGGTGGTGTGGGGCTCCAGGAGCACACCTGAAGACTTCTAGTGACCGGTGTCTCTTCTGCTCTCCATGGTACATGTACCCTGGGGAGGTCAGCAACTGTGTGCTCACCCAAACAGCCACTGCTTAAACAGGGAAATCCTCATGATAAAAGGACTGTAAAAAAAAAGATAAAAAATCTTTGTCTGTCCTGCTGGGGTTCCTGGCCAGACTGAAGCCAAAGATGGTTGGAGAAGCTTAAAGACAAATGGGCAAATTGGATCCAGGCAAGTTTGAAAAACTAGGTGACTTTACTGAAGCAAACTCCTATTTAATCATTCCTGTGTTGCTTCAAAGGTGGCATATACTGCCAGGTAGGTGGAAATATGTTTGTTTTGAAGCCCTGGGTAAATGTCCTGTAGGGGAATTAAAATGTCAATCTGTAGCTGCATTTTTTTAATGAAATTGTATAAAGAAGGTTGTGAGCACAGATCATCTCCTCACTCGAGCGCCGGGTCTTAAAGGTGTTGAACCACTTCCCGCTCCTTCTAGCACACAGCTGTCCTCACGCTTTGCTGGCAGAAGGGTCACAGGGATGCTCACAGGGCTCCTGGAGGCAAATTTGCCCAGGTTAGCTTGTCCCCTACATTAGCCGCTGTTCAACCTAACCCATCCCACCTGCATCCCACCTCAGGCGCTTGCAGGGTGGTCTCAGGCCGAGATCTGCCACCAAGCTCCAGGGAAGGCAAGGATGTCTGCAAGGGCTGCAGGGTGAGTGTCCAACCACAGCTCCACAGCAGAGGCCAAGAGCTAAACTGGAGCAGGCGTGGAGGTCAGCACATACGAGTCGACTTCAACTGTCTGACCGCCTGCATTATTGCTTTGTTTAAGCAATGCTGCTCACTGCTGTGCCCTCCTTGCCCAAACGGTCCCGTGGCATGCCCTGGGGAAGGGACACGTGGCATCACCTGTGGCTTACCAAACCCATGCAGGCTCCTTACTGTGCAGCAAGAGCATCCACGTGGAGTTACAGTGCCATAGGTATTGCTTTTTAATTTCTCACCTAGGTAATTTTATAGCAGCTTCCACATTAGGAATAAACCATAAAAAGCAAGCCAGAGTACATGGATATATCTTTGAGTTTACTACTGGCTGTCATTTTCCTTATAAACTGATTTCGTGCACAGTTTTAAAGCCACCCCCTTCCCTGGAAGACAAACTGTGAAAAGGGTTATGTTTCACCTTGTACTAGAGGATCAGTTAAGAGGGAAGTTTGTGTTTTACTGAGAAAGGTGTCTTTAAACAGACTTAAAACCACCCAATGAAACCAAAAAAAGAAAGAGAGGGTATCCTTTTCTTGCAAAAGGCTGACAAACTAAATCAAGTCGTTTCTCAGCTTTGCCTGTGTGATGAACTGACATTCCTAATGAGGACAGACAAAGGCGATGCGCTGCAGTAAACCCATCAAGAATCAAAGAGTGCTTAAAAAATCAAATGGGCAAACTTAAGTAGTGATCAGATAGAAGTTCAGTCTGGCCCCAGGGGGATCTGCTTTTAGCAGTTCATGTGATACCCACTGAAGTGCAAGATACTGGTTTGCAATTTAAATACTGTGCTGGCTAGCACCTTTGCTTTCCCCAGGTTTCCCAATTTTCTGCTCCCCAGTGTAAGCTGTTGTGCAGCTTTGGGCAAGTCATTCAGCCTCTTGCTTGCCATTTCTGCTGATAAAATTGGCAACTTTCTCTGCTCTGTTTAAATCCTATTCTCAGGAGGGACAGGCAACTGTACTTTATTGTCTTTACGCAGCCTGTTGTGGTGAACACCTAACTTTGGTTGCTACTCTGCTCCTAAAACCGACATAACGCTACCACTGAGAGGGCAGCGCTGACAGCAGCGGGCACAGGAGTGCCCAGTCCTGCAGTCGTACGGACCATGGAGTGTGCGGTGGTCGCGGCGAAGGCATGCACGTTCTCATACATCAGGTCAAATCTTTTCTTTCCACATCATTTTGGAGGAGATTTGAATGTTCAGGGGGGTCGGAACAGCAGACTTTTCTCCCTGCTTAGGCAGCAGGGTGGGTGCTGTACATAGCTGTGTTGGGAAAGGTAATTGTATATGTGATGTGCAAGAAATCTTTCAATAGCAAGGGACTCTTTAGTTTGAGAGCTCTTAAGGGATGCCTGCGTTACTGGCGAAAATTTTGATGGCTTCTTTTTCACATCTGTTAAATATTCAGTGTGTGTTTTTAGCAATCTTTACCCTTTTTGTGAGGTTGAACAGGTTTGATTGGATTTTATGCAGTTAGTATACTGTGAGAGTTTGTGAGGATTTGCTTCAATTCTGAAATGATTCCTCTTCGTCTGCTTGTGGTTTTCTACAAATATCTGAGCAAGTGCACCATGACGGCAAAAGCATTTGAGGAAAATGAATGTCAAAATCCCGTGTGCTGCTACTGCTGGAAGTGGGAATTTAACTAAGATCTGCCAGCTTTCATAGTAAGGATTCTTGTGTGCTTTTCAGAAAATAGAAGTTCAGTTGTTAGGGGATAGATAAGTTGTGTCTCTTAAGGGTGTTAAATTACAGAAAGCAAAAGCATTTAGAAAGTTGTTCATTGAATATGCTCAGAAAAAAAGTCAGAGTGGGTTGTGGTTGCTGAGAGCGGGAAAAAGGCCAATCTTATGTCATGGGCTAATAAAAAGTATTAAGAGTGAAGTCAGTAAAAGTTCTGTAGGAAATCCTCTAAAACTGGGAAGCATAGCAACTTATAGTCAGCATTCTTAGAAAAATACAAATTTAAGTCAAATATGAGACAAAATTACATTTGGCCTCCCTTTGTATTGTAAGAAAACTTGGCAAAGGCTGAGTATCCTTCAGAAGGGAGAACTGCTTGCCGTGGGTAAACTCTGCATGGCTCTTCTGCGAGGTGAGCTCCTCCACAAACAAGTCACGAAACATTTCCTTGGCGCATGTTGTTAGTACTGAGAAATTTGGTCAGAAAGTAAAAGATAGCTAAATCAATGATTCCAAGTGTTTTCTAGCAAATGTTTGCTTTAGGACACGTCTAGCTTTGGGAGGATGCCCAAAAACAGAAACACAGTTTCCAGCTCCCCTGGGTGGAAGGACCATTTCAGGCAGTGAATTGAACACAAGCCCGTGGAGAGCTCCTTCCCCAAGCCCGAGTGTGGCTTGAAAGGGCAGTTTTGAGGGAAGCATGAGCTAACCCTCCACTCTGCCTCTCTGCAGTGAGCCCAGTGCCAACCTCAGCGAGCCACGGACAAAGAGGAATAGAGAGCATGAAAACACTACAGTGGTGTCTCACACTGGCACCTCCAGGGAACTGAACCATGTTTGTGGAGAGAGTCCAAGACCGGTGCATTTCTCCATTCATCTGTTTGCTGTCTCGCTGGGGAGGGCGACTGTTAATGCAGCAATTGCGTGCTGCTGTTAGAAGCCTGATTTGCCTTTGTGCTGGGCATCATAGTGACTTACATTTTGTAAGCCTTCAGAAGGTAATGCCTCCAGAATGTGGTCTTTGCCAGTGTGAAGATGAAGCCACTCCGTGACTTACTTGCTCAAAGTCTTTGCCCTCGCGTTTGCTCTCAGTGGGAGCAGATTGCTGGAGGTGAAGCTGTTGCATGCGGGAGCCTTCCCTCGGCTCCCCTTTCCTCTCTGGTGCGCAGGAGAACTGGTGCCCCGCTGTGGCATCGCAACACTGGAAGCCAAAAGCCTGAGTTTGTGTTGGATGAGTCACTGTCCTGCGAGAAACATTTAGGGGAAAGCTACTGATTGTTTAAGGAATGGCTGTGAGGAGAACAACTCGACTTGCTGTTTACGTTAGAACTATTCATTAAAAAAAAAGTAATTCAGTGCTGCTGAAATCTTGCTGCCTGTTTTCATGAGATTTTTTTACTCTGAATTGCTGAATGCTGATATTGCGGCATTTGACACTATTTTTTGCAACAGTCCCAGTTGGATTGGTAGTCACAGCTTGAAAATCCCAGTTGAAAAATGGATTCACCACATATACTCCAGAACCAAAATCTTTGCGGGTTGATTTAGATTCAATGTTATTGTACTGACAACATCATATCTGCTCTTAACTTCACCCTTCCTCCTCCAGCTCAAAGGTTTGCATTCCCGGCTGTAGATGAAACTCTCCAGCACTCCCGCCATCAGGGAGGACATGGTGGGATGCATCGTTCTGGCGATGACACTTTCCCTGTCTCTGACTCGGTGGATTGATATGTGATGGGATGGGGCTGCTGAACGAGGAAATGCCGCAGTAGATTGCACGGTGGGGAAGGAAGAGGCGCAAAAACCTTGTGCTGCTGCCAGGTACCCTCCTGGTGTTTGATGAGTTGACCCATACGGCTCGAAATTCAGTTGTCACCTTTTGCCTTGTAGTGTACCCGTAGCAAGGGTGAAAGCTCATTATTTCACCCATGTCAAGGTCTGACAGAAAGGGTGAAAGGGATTTACACTTGTCCTCGTCACTGGTTCCTAAAATCTTGTCCTCAAGCCTCTGTTGCTTTCCTTTTCACACTGAGAGAGTCCAGGCTAATCCGAACGCTGATGGTCTTTGCTGGACAAGGATGGACTGGCAGTATGCCAGAAGCTGGATTTGATTGCAATTTGCATAAGGCCGAGCAACTGGATCCATCTTTAACATGGAGGTCAGGCAGGCGGAGACCCGCGAGCCTAGCCAGCCCCCAGCAGCGTGCAGGGGGACATCTTCTGCCCTCCCCGTGATTTATAGCTGCCGTGCAGGGAAGTTACGGTTTTTCTACTCAAAGTATCTTCTGCGGGCTTACTTTTTGTTAGAGGAGGGTTGCTTGGAAAAGCAGCTGAAAAGCAACGTCCTTGTTTCGACGCCGCTTGGACATCATTGAACGGCTTGTGGCAGGGGCTGGGGAGGGCACGCAGGACTGCCCCGCTGCCCCCGAACTCCGGGAGCGGGGGGCTTTGCTCCTCGCCAGCCTCGCCGGCCCTTTCCCATGGGCTGTGCAAGCAGCCCTGCCCGTGGAAGCGGTGTGCGGGGGCTTCGGGCGCCTGCACTCGCTGTCAGCTTGCTTTGCCGGGCGGGCTGGGGGTGCTGCTGGTGGGGGGGCGGCGCAGCCCGCCGGGGGGCAGCTCCCTGGCGCCGTGCGGTGGCCCCGGAGGCA
>JAVJGI010000035.1:26880076-26897828 GCA_035590275.1 Ibycter americanus | reverse complement strand
GAGTTGGTGGAGTCGCTGCTGGGACGCGTTCCCCGGCGAGAGCCGCAGCCGCCCCCCGGGCTGCGGGGGGAAGGGGCGACATGCCCGGGCTGCCTCCGGCCGCCGCGCCCTTGGTGGCTTCCTTCCCCCGCAAGTGGAGCGGGGGGTCGCGAATCCCGTGCGCTGCCCGTCAGCCAACGGCAAGGCGAGGGCTGGGCGGGCTGTGGCCTTGGCTGGGGTGCAGGGGACCCCCCTTTTCTAGAGGCTGTGAAGTGTGCTGGGCAGGGGGGAGCTGCTGCCTCCGGGACCGCTGGGGGACAGCAGCCCTGCCGGGGCTGGGGCTGGGTTCACCTCCCAACGGCGCGATGGAAGTGCAAGGCGCGTGCTTGCTTTTCGTAAAGTTCTCTAGAACTTCATTTTCCTGTTTTCTCCCGGGTGTTTTTTATTTAGCTTTCTGTGTTCAAGTTTGTAACCTCTCAGATAATTTATTCACAAGCTAATTTTATGCCAGCTTGCTGGAAAAGTTGCACATCACCACTGACACATTCAGCTCTTGTGCGTTCCTCCCAGTAGTAGAGTCAGCCCGGTAGTTGCTTCCCTTGCAGTAAGCAATGGGAACGAGAGATCGTGCCTCTCCGTCATTATCAGTTGCATGCCTTGCAGCCTGGGGTTTCAGAATAGCTCAGCACCATCTGCATGTAGACAAATGCCTCCTCCTGGGTGTAGCTGCACAGTCCAGGCTAGTCATGTGTGTTCTGCATGCCATGTGCACACGTGCAGATAGCTGAAGTATTTGCTGCGGGATTGGAAAAGGGTTTTTGGCAGCTACCGTCAGAAGGGGTTGTTGGGTTGTTACCCATGGGTAATGGGTGTTGGCAAAGTAAGTTGCTCTTTCTGTGGGCTTATGTGATTTCATGATCCATTCTCATCACCTTTTTCTTCTTCCCATTCCCCCTCCCTTTTTTTCTTTTGCAGGGTGATCTTGAGTTCTTCTTAACTTGCTAGTGCTCAGCCTCCTCATGCCTCCATCTCCTTTAGACGACAGGGTAGTAGTGGCACTTTCGAGGCCAGTGAGACCTCAGGATCTCAACCTTTGTTTAGACTCTAGCTATCTTGAATCTGCCTCTTCTGCCAGTGAGAGCCACTCCAGTCTGCTCGGCACAGCTGTCGTGTCCCTAAAGACTGCTAATCTCACGTATATGCCCTCATCTAACGGCTCTGCACGCTCCCTGAGTTGTGGATGCAGCAGTGCCAGTTGCTGCACTGTGGCAACGTACGACAAAGACACTCAGGCCCAAACTCAAGCGAGCACCAGCAGCGCCGGCGCCTCCACCACCTGCCCTGCCAACCAAATGGTCAACAGCAATGAGAACGCTGGCAGCCTGAGCCCGCTGGGCGGAGTGGGGAGCCCAGTCTCAGGCACCACCAAGCAACTCGCTAGCATCAAAATCATTTACCCCAATGATCTGGCGAAGAAGATGACCAAATGCAGCAAGAGCCACCAACAGAACCAAGGGCCTGTCATCATTGACTGCAGACCGTTCATGGAGTATAATAAGAGCCACATTCAAGGGGCTGTCCACATTAACTGTTCTGACAAGATCAGCCGGAGAAGGCTCCAGCAGGGCAAGATCACTGTCTTGGACTTGATCTCCTGTCGGGAAGGCAAGGACTCCTTCAAGAGGATCTTTTCCAAAGAAATCATAGTTTATGATGAGAATACCAATGAGCCAAGCAGAGTAATGCCTTCCCAGCCACTCCACATAGTGCTGGAGTCACTCAAGCGAGAAGGCAAGGAACCCCTAGTCCTAAAAGGTAATTCTCCTCTCTGCCCACACATAGTCTCATGGTTCGCTTTGCAGTGCAAGTACTCTGGTCAGCCTTGCTGATGGTTGAACCATGAAAGTGTCTGCTTATCTCTAGGAAGGCCTGCGTGCTTCGTGTGACCAGTGGCAAAGCACGTGCCTTCCATGGACAAATCATGGAGCCGGTAGCAGGGAGATGCTTGCTTTTCTCTGACTGTTGTCCTTGAGTAGCAGAAGGGGTGGGAACTGGAAGGAAGAGGAAGCGTGCTTCCTGGTGTCTGTCTGTGCAGACAAAGAATTTCCCCCAGTGCTTGCTCTGTGTATTTATAACCCAAGGGGCAGAGGTCCAGGAGGGCATACTTCTCTCTTAGCTCGTCAGACTGACCTTTACTTAGCAGCCTTATTTTAGTCTGTATAGAACTGAACTCATGGCTGCTGGAGATGGGCAGTGGGTGAGTAGAAGGGAGGAGGAAAGACGAGGGAGGCCACTTGGTCTGAGGCATTGCATCATGGACCAGTGAGCAGACCCTGCGGAGCGATCAAGCCTTGTTGTGATGATATGGGGTCAGAATAATGGACAGAGGGAGCTACTTTGTCTAAAAAGTGGTCTGAAAGTGTTGTGTTTACATGTATGCATGCTTATATACGTATATGGTTTTCCTGTAAAGGCTCCTGTTTTAATGTTGTGTTTGGCCTATCCCTTAATGCTTAGGGGTAAACGAGCCCCACCAATTAAGGCAGCATCCAAGGACACTTCCCTTTCTTCACTTTATTCTGTACCTCTTATTTATAACAATGCTGCCCTCTAGACTGAACCTCCTTTCCCCTGGGTGTTCATGCCAGTCAGTGGCATGGGTGGCAGAGACTGGCTGTGGCACTGAGAAACTATGGAAGGATTTGTTGCTTAGCTCATACTGTATGTATATAATTCACTTAATTTTTCTGTACAGCTTACTACTTCCAACCTGCACAATGTGGACTGGGAAACTAGTTTATCCCCTTTCCTCTGTTAGTTTCATAGCTTTAGAGGAGCTAAGGGTCCTGCGAGATACTCCTCTGTGGGTGTATCTTGTGGAAGCTGAAAATTGCACTGAACTTTCTCCTTGCTCCCAGCAAGTGTATGGTCATGCTGGGCTTGCTTTGATACTTGCTACAGGTTCCCAGTATGCTTTTATTGAGTCTCTCAGGTCATGATGGTGCCCTTCATCTGTAAAACAGGTACTTTGCAGAGTGAGGTTACTGCTTAAGTCCTGCTTTTCTGGTGGTAATCATTCTGTTGCCTTTGCCATGAGAATTATGGTTGTAGTCTGCAAGCCTTCCTGTCCTCAGAGAAGTGGGATGCTGAAGGTGGTTTTCCACTGTGTTTCTCTGAAAACATTGAAGCTCCTGTGGGCCTCAAACTGGCAGTTTTTCAGTACCTGTAGCAGGATCCTGGCTGGGACAGAGCTGCAGAGCCATAGTTGGGCAGCAGTGAGCTGTCGGGCCCTGTGGGCAGTCCCTCTTCCCATCTTCCAATGCTGGTAGCCGCCCCTGGGCGCTGTGCTGGGTTTAACAGAGTGCTTGTGGGATTGCTTGGTCTGTTTTTTGTTTTCAACCACTGACAAATATCAGCGTCTGCCTAGAAGACCTGCTTAGCAGAAATCCCCCTCCCCAGACTGTTCTTCCGACATACCTGGAAGCATGCTAGAAGACATCCTTTGCTTTTTGAACTTTTGGGAAGTGTGTAGCGAGGAGCGTCCCCCATCATCTTAACTCCCTTCCTCCCTCTTTGAAGTGGGGCTCGAACTGGGACCGAATGGAGTCAAGCATAGGATAAAGCAGCATTTAGGATGGCTGTGGTTAAGTTTCCCAGCCGGAGGAGCGGCGCTGGAAGCGCTCGTTATTTAGTTTCACTTGTCAGATAGTGTTTTTTCCATCATGCTTCAGCAGCCCTGGAGCTGGCGTGTGCACACCCCTGGATTCAGGCACTGAAATGAAATGGGTTAGCTGGGGAGCCCTCTTTGCCTCCATTTATTTCCAGTAATTTCTCTTGCTCACTGCAATCCGGTCCTAATTTATTGCCAGCCCATCTGATCCCCGGTGTTGTGTTTGCAAACACTGGTTGCTAGCCTGGCTGTCCAAGTTCATGTCCCCCTGATCTGGTGCCACCTTCTCCATGTTTGGTGCTGCCTGTCAGCCCGCGGCCCCGTTGCCATTTTTGTGGCACGGTGTCACGTTGTGGGGCGAATCCGATCGGCAAAGCTGAGGGTTGAGTTACAGCTCTGGCTTACAGTGTGCTGGGGTAGCGACGTGGCCCTGCCTGCATTTAGGTTTTAGGTGCCCGAGTCTGTTTAAGCAGCGGAGAAACTGTGCTGTTTCCAAAAGCCAGGCTGTGCTCTGTTGGATAAATGTATGTATGGGGCACTTTTTAGGCTCAAGTTAAAAAGAGGTGGCCTGATTTATTTTTAATGTGGCAGACCAATATATAAACTAGCACTGGAGCAAGAGGGTGTTGGGGTCTTATGTATGCTGTGGTATGGGGGGATTTTAAGACCTCCGTTCCTCCGTTCCTATCCAAGCCTCTCTTTGCTGCTTCCTTTAACACAGCCTTCCTTTTTGTCAGAAATAGAACATTTGCATAATTTTGATTTAAGCTCTTTAGAAGCGAAGAGTTGCTTATTTCTTTGTTCACAAGGCACAACAGCACTTGAGACAGGCATAAACCCTCTACTGAAAAAAAAATAAATAATAATGTACTTCACAGTGCTGCTACATGGGCTCTAGCAGCCTAAGCTGTCAGGGCTGAAGCTGCTGCTCAGTCTGTTTTGTATACAAAATAGGAAGAAGTCATGTTTCCCCCTGCACCCACACACCTTTGTACTAGACCATGGTATTGCATGCTTACTGAAACCTAAAGGCCTCTCTTTTTGTGTTTTGGGTTTTTTTTTTTTCTTTTCTTTTGCTTAGCATTGGGAAGGAGAGGAGGAAAACCCACTGTCACTTCTGCTTGAGGTCAATGGCAAAGCTCTTGCTGAATTTGGGGAGGAAGAGCGTGGTGGTGTGGCCCCATGCTGGCTCAGCAGCTGCGGTCTTCCTTGGCAGGACCGTGCCCCTTTCTACCCTGCAAACCCAACGGTGAGGCATCTCTGCCTTCCCTGAGCACCTCAGCTCATAGCAAAAGTGGCCTGGAGCCTTGGGGGTTTGTGTGCTTGAGTTTGCTACTGGGACCTAAAATTAGTAAGTGGGAAATTCATTTGCATTCAGATGAAAAGTATTACTTTACACAGAATGAAATGTTTAAGTCTGCAGTTGAGTGTCTCTTTTCCAAATTAAATCTATAAATGAAAAATTTAAGCATTTGTGCCAACACATTTTAACAGCTTTTAGCATAAGAGGAGCTGCCTCTGTCTCCCTGGCTGGTGCCTAGCAGTATTGTCTTCATCCTGCCCTTCCTCCTCTGCCTTTGAGCCTCAGTAGCAGGAGTCTTGTGAACCCGCTGAAGTCTTGTGTTCAGGTTTTTTAAAAGGCTTCTGTGTTTGACTGCAGGGAAACACCAAACTCAAAAGCAGAGGTGCAAAATTTGGCAAACAATCCATTTATTTTTTCCCCCCTGTGTGCTATGAACTGATGGCTGGACTGCGGCAAGGGGAAAGGGGAGGAACCGGCTGGTGGTGATAACAGCTGGTTGCTTCTCTGTTCTTGTTCCTGGTCTGAGGAGCTTATTTATGCTCTGGCTTTCAGTCTTCTCATTGCTCATCTAACAGGGAAATAAATGAAGCGACTTGCTGTCATTATAGTGGGGAGCGTAAGACCTGCCAGCAAACCACTTCGTGCTTTCTGCCACAGTCTAAGAATAGCTTCAGATCTTGTACCACACCAAAGTCACTTATCAGTGAAGTTGAAACAATTACAGAGGATTGAGACACCTATAAAGGGAATAAGTACCTGTTTTATGCTGTCCCATGTCCATGTAAGACACTGATCAACTGCCTTTGGAATACTTGACCTGGTCGTAATCTGTTGCAAATACATTGTTTATTATTATTATTATTAATAGCATAATTTAACAGTGTTGGTGTTACTTTAAACCCTAATTGGATTACACTGCACAAGTGTGTTTGAGAGTAAAACTTGACGCGATGTTCCAGCAACTCCAGCTGACCAACAAAACACGTGCCTGGTGCTTATTTCCACCCGAGATCTCCACTGAATAATTATTAAGTCATGGTTGTAATAGGGAAATGTGTATTTTTAAGTGTTAAGTAATGTGTGTGAAGCGTCCAATGTGTTTAAAACTGAAAGCATGCTCCCGCTGTGCTGCAGAGGAAATCTGACCCTATCAGTCACTGGGGGAAAAAACTTCTACTGGCTCTGTTAGGGCTGAGATTTCACCTTCAGTTTTCAGACTCTGCTTGCTGGAGCTTAAAAGTATCTATTCCTCCACTGGAGTGAATAATCTTACTGGCCACAACACTTGAAAACTGGTTGTGTGTGTCTATACCTTTTGCATATAGATAAATAGGGGCAATAGTGTACTTGGAGGCCGGAGTCTTTTCTGTACTTCGAGGAGATGCTTCTGCAGAGGAGTGTACCTCTAAACTTTGATTGTCGAACAGTGATGGAAAGTGTAGCACCCCCTCCCAGATGATGGGATCTGAGAGTTCAAAGTGTTGGCTCTAACAGTGCCTGTCACATTTTAACTGTCCTTGGAGGGGAAGAGGGCAGTGACACTGCCTTGGAAAGAGGGGAACAGGAAGGGGATTTTTTTTTTTAATTTTTTTTTTTAAGCTCGCCAGCTTCACATACCCTTGGAAGCCAAACCGAGTCAAGAAGCGAACTGTTACATTAGGCAAATGCCTCTGCTTGTAAAGAAAAATCTGGCTCCAGTTCTCTTTAAACTGGGGGGGACATCCCTGCAACGTTGCTGGTAGGTAGGCACTGGGTTATAATTAGCCAAATGCCTCGTGTGCTGCCCTTACCCTTACCCTGCTGGAGGTGAGACACTACTAGTAAAACCTTTATAGAGTTGCTTGCTGGTGTCTTCTGGCTTCTCATTCGTAAGGTGAGCACAGCCATTTTGAGAGGTGGAAGAGCAGCTCTCATTGAGGTTTGAGTGGTGTTAACTAATAAAGGTGGACCTTCTATTTTTTTTTTCAGACCTATACATGGGTTATTTGCCTTCCAAAGCAGCAGCCAATGTTTTCACTAGGCTTAGGAGCACAAAAGTTTTCAGTGAGATTACCATGGCTTTACAATGCATTTGAAGTGGGGGATCAGCCACTTGTCTTTAGGCTATGACTCTTTCTTTACTTTGTGAAAAGCCACATTATAACTAGTTTTTTTATTTATGCAAGCAACTCTGAAGTGAAGAAATGCCATAAATAGGAGCAGCAGGCACACAGCCTTAACATTTGTCTGTTTTGCATGTTTACCGGCCAACCAGGAGGGAAGTTTGTTTTTTTTTTTTTCTCAAATATTCAGCATCGGCTTGCAGAGCTATAGAAGTCATGCAGTTTAAAGAAATAATTATGGTAATTTGCACAAAAGGTAAGAATATGTGTGGTGCTTTGGCCTTGTTGGGAAGTCTTTGGTGGGCTTGGGAGAGTGCTGGCTGCAGAAATCACAAGGCTGACCTGAATTATCACAAGTAGTTGTTTACCTGGAGCTCTGTTTCTAGGCAGTCACCTGAATCTGTCTTCAGCAGTTTTTTAACACCTCTGCTGTAAAAGTTAAACTTTTTTGAGGTTCTTGGTATCATGAAGGTATTTGGTAAGCTGGGGCTAAAAGAAGAGCAGTGGATATCATGGATGTCACCTATCCCCACCTTACCTAAAAGTCAGAGCTGGAAAAGTCCTGTTGAGCGGAGGCTGGGTAAGGGCGCTGTCCTGGGCACTGCACTTGCTGCAGCTGGCTGGCCTTTCATCTGGTCTTGATCCGATGAAGGCTGATGGCTCTGGTGGTAAAGCTCACATGCACCAGTGCCTTTGGGTTTGGCCAGCGGTCCTGGCTGTGCCCCTCAGCGTGCGCTGCGTGGAGGCAGAACGGGGGGCTGCTGTGAGTGGGAGGCGTGGGGGGGTTCAGCGGGGTTACTTCTGCAGCTGGGAAGTCCTGGGGTGCTCGTGGTCTCTCTGTGGGGTGGCTGATCAACACACCACGCTTCAGTAGTGAAGCTGTGGGGGGTTATTTTTGGTTTGTTGGGGTGTTTTTTTTTTAATGCCCTGTGACTTTTTAGTACAGGAAACTCTTTGCTTCAATTAATATCTGTGATTAAGGCAACCTCACGTCCGGAAGCAACTGGAGGTTGGGTTTGTTTTGTCCTCTCCTGCTCTGAAAGATGCTTGTTCCCCAGGAGCATGTGTCCCACCAGAAGGTGGTCTCTGACCTGGTTCTGGAACTGTACAGCAGCATTTTAGGGCTTGAAGGAGGCAGGGGGAGACGGGAGAAGTAAGCCTCTCTCCCATGGGGTGCAGGAAGGGAGTAATCTGGCTAGAGAGGTATCTCTGTGCCTAGATAGCAGGGCAGTCTCAGGGCCAGGGAGCTCTGGCCAAGGCCATGCAGTGGTTCTTGCTCTGTGGTATTCTCTTGCTCTGTGACTAAGTGCACACAGCAGGCTTGCTGTGAGGCCTTGGATAAGTCATTTTAAATCTGTCTGGGTCTTCTTTTTCTGTCCTTCACACGGTTTCTAACACTAAGCTCATCTCTCTTGTTGCCATCAGTTAAGCGTGGCTGACCCAGGTCCATCCGCCGTCACGGTGGTGCCCTGGGACAACACAGCTGCCTGTTGCAGAAAGTGGGAGGCACACTTAGGAGCACCCCTTTCCCCTCTTCCCTTAACAGTGCATTTTTGCTGAAATGATAAACTGTAGGCTCTGATTTGCCTCTAGGTGGTTTTTGTTCTTTTAGAAATTCAAGGTTCGTTTTCATGTCTTTCTCCGCTTGAGTGAGCAGGTTACCTCCTTTGGAAAGGAAAGCTGCGCTCCCAGTGAAGAGACCAAGGTCCAGGAGGGGCACAAGCTTCTGATCTCCTGGCACTTTTTTTTTAGTGGTGCCCCAAAGAGCGTGTTCCAGGGGCGGTGAGCACATAGAGACCTGAACCAGCAAGTCTGCGTGGAGCAACTGGGACCCTGTAGGTCTGGGTGCCACCTAGTCCCTCTTGTCCTGAAGGAATGAGCCTCTGATTCCCACTGCTTGGGGCAATGCTAGCCTTGTCTAGCTCAGTTATACCCACAGCTCCCTTGGCTGGGGTCCAGCCAGCCCACGTGTCCCCCGCATGGGGCTGTCCCCACTGGAGGGCTCTGGGGTTAGTGCAGTCAGAGTGGCTGTAAATCTGTCATCACCTGCTGTGGGGGGGACATGAATGCGGTCAGTGGGTGGGAGGGCTTGGGAGCCACTGCTCCTACTAGGGTTAGATGCTGCTTTGCACATACGCATCACTCTGTTTCCAGGATAATGGCTTTGAAGGAGGAAATTGGAAAAAATAAATCAAGAGAATAGTAATAATAAAGTGATTTGAACACATTGGTTCCAACTCTTTTACTATGCTCTAGTTTTAAAAACTCTACAGCACGCCTGGGTTAATTCCCACTAGATTCACTGCAACAGAGAAGAACTGCTTCTAATTAAAGGTAATAAAAAGAAGAACAAATGTTACTCCTTGTCCACACATGAATTATCATATTTATTTTTTTACAATGGCTGAAAGAGATTTGGAAAATAGAAGATAACTTGCAAGTTTCTGGCATATCAGTTGAGTTGGTTGTCTCCAGTTTCTTATGCCAAAGTGTGATATTAAGCCTTACGTAAGTGCTTGACCAATAGTGTTTTAAAGCAAAAGATGTTGTTAGAGCAGTTGGTCTGTACTGTGTTGGTGGTAAGCTCTAATTTGTCTTGGTGTCTGCTAATACAATGGGAGTCTGTCTGTTCAGCTGATGGGAAGAATAAACATTTTGCTGCTGCTTAGAATTTGCAGGCCTATTTTAGGTGCAGAACCGCTTAATGTGATCGTTTAACATGAGGTTAGTCTTTGGTTCATAGGTGTTTGTGTTAGTCCTGCCAGGCAGCGTGACATCTCTGTTAATGGGATGACACAATACTTACGATTCCTGGGAAACGTTGGTGGTAACTCACCTGTGGAGAAAAGGAGACACAGGTCAGTTTTGATCTGGCTGAAGAGATGCCTTGTTTGATTGCTATTTAGCTCTGGATTCTGTAAATATGTCTGTCTTTCCCCCCTTCCTTCCCTTGACTTTGGAGTATGTAGATGCAAACTGGATCAACTTTCTCTTGCCCTTTGGGATTTTTAGGGACCAGCCTTGCCTCCCTGATCATGAGGAATGGGATTGAAGTGCTGGCAGAGCTGGCCCTGAAGTTTGTGTCGGTCTCAGGGCTGGCTTGCACCGTGCTAGTTTTGGTAGTTTGTTGCTTTTATTTTTGGACAATGTGGAACTGGGATATGTTGAGACAGCACCCTTTATTTTCTCTGGTTCTTCTTCTTTCTTCATGTGCTTTGAAATAACTTGCTGGAAAGTGTCAAATCAGAGCCAGATATTATTGTTATTTCTAGCTAAAAGCTCTAGAACTCTTCACTTTAAAAAAGAGTTCAGATCCAACAGGAATGGATGGCACTCCCAGATGCTGGTGTGGTGTATCAGCACCCCGTTTTCATTGCATATTAATGCAAATGGTGCTGCTGTTTCTGATTTGGAGGAGCAGTGGCTTGGACTGGAAAAGAGCCTGCGTTCATCCTCAGGAGAAAGCAAGCAGCCTACTCTGTTGTTGGAAAGAAGCTGTCCTGAAGAGGTTGCCCTTAAAAGGTTAAAGTGAATAAACGGATGGCTGAACCATGAAAATGTCAGTGTTCTCTAAAACATGCAAATTAAACAGAAATGTCCACTCCTATGCATCCAGGATTACAAATGTCTGACACAGTGTCGGGACCCCTCTCCCTCTTCAGATCTGCTGAGCCAAAGCCCTCTGCATTGCGCTCGTGTGTGATCACACCGACACTGGCCATCTCCTGGGCAAGCGGGACAGTTGCTTGGGGAATGCTTGGGGAATGCAGAATTGGTGATAGGTTAAAAACCAAAACAAAATAAACCTGGTGGTTTGGACAATTCTGGTCTTTTCTACCTCTGTCTGTGAAAACAGACTCTTAACTCTTTGTCAATATAAAACCATTTGTGGCATCTTTACTGCATTAAAATAGTTTCTGTTCCCTCCCCCCTCACTTCCCCTGCCTCCTTTGTACATAGCTTCAGCATTTCTTGATGACCTTTTGTTAATATGATTTCCAGTGGGAGCATTTCACAGTAGAAGTATGTATTCCTTCAGGGTTTACGCCAACATTTCCAGTGATTATTTAATTGGACTTTATGTTAGCCTGCATCCCCACGGGAATGCATACTTTTGCTATGAGAAGTTGTAATGTGTCTAATTTTGAGTTTCTGCTATAAATGCTTGTCCTCCAGGGAGGGTAAGTCTAATCTTCGTGGCTGCGGAATCGTCACCATAGTCTGTTTGGGATGTGGGGTTTCTTGTCTTGTTCCTATTTACATTCTTGTATAGCTTAATCCTTGTACCAGTCACCTTCCTGGCCGCTCCCCAAGGATAACGCAGCACTTTGAAGGATGCTGTTGTATGAATGCTCCTTCCCTTGCCCCCCACTCCCCCTCTTTCTTTCAAATGGGCAGACTCTGTACTCACTCAGCATAGGGGGATTTCCAGTTACAAGCTGGAACCAGTGTCTTGAATTCAGAGATGAGGTACGGAGGTATTCACAGCAGCTTCTGCACAGGCTGCTGAGTAGTCCAAAAGTTAGTGGCATCTCTTGGAAAAGCTGGCAAGTTGGGTAGGGAAGGGACATGTGGGATTTGCGTGAGTGTCCTGGACCAAAAATGTAGGGTCCGAGGGAAAACTAAGTTTAAGAAAGAGAAAATAATAATAATAATAAAAACCTAATCCCAAACTGAAATACCCAGAAAGTTTCCCTAGTGTGGCAGGTTAAAAAAAAAAAGTAAAAATTATTGTTTGTTTCTAATTGGAGCTAATTTGGATGATGTAGTGGTCCTCAGAAGAAGAAAAGCAAAGGCATGAGAGCTGATGGTGGAAAGAAGCAAGGTGTGTGTTGAGGTGTGGGAGGCACTGGGGTTGACAGTGTGGTTGAGAGCAGGTGGTGGTGGGACAGGAGAAGCTGGGAGTGGAGCTGGGCAGAGCCGGCATCGCTGGCACAGTGCAGAAGGGGCTTTCTGAGACCTCTCTCCTGCCTGTCTGGATGTGTCCCTTGAACAGAGCTGGCTGTGCTGTGCCTGATGTCAAAGTACAAAATAAAAGCAGATGAGACCAGGGACTGCAAAGGCCAGTGGGAGAGGATGTGCTGTGGCAAGGGGCGTGAGCTGTAGGGAGATGAAATTCAAAGTAACATGTAAATGTGCGCACATGTGCCTCGGTGCTGAGGGGAAACCTTTCCTCCTTATCCAGCATCACGCTCTTGACTTCTAAAGGGACCTCAAAGCGGTTGTGTCAAGGATGTGCTTGTAACTCTTCTAGGCCAGAATTTGTGTACAAACTGACCTCTCAGGGTAGTTCCCGCATGGAAAAAACCTGACCTTGCAAGTTCTCCGGAATGCAGGGGTTTGCCTTTTTTTCTTTTTTTTTTTTTTCTTTTTAAGTGCTGTTGGCAGCTTGATTAGAGGGAGAGACTAGATTAGATTGAGTGTATCTAAGTGGAAGCTGTTCTTTTGTGAACTATGTTTACTTTTACTTTTTTATGTTTGCTTAAAGCTTAATCTTTTGCCCAAGGCTGATGCTGAATGCTCTGTGGGCAACAGGGAAAGAAACCCTGTGATGGGTCTTCTGAACCTCCTGCAGACAGGTGAGAAATACACTCGCAGGACCAGGAAGTCAGACCTATGCTACTTGCTAGTAGCAATAGAAATAGAAAAACTTTCAGTTATGCCTTTGATTTTGGAAACTGAGGGAGAGGCAGCGTGGGTTGTTGAGGAAAATGTGGATACTTATGCTGTAAAAAGAATGGATTTTCTGATTATTTTTTTTATTTCTCCTCCCCTTTCTTTAACAGCAGGAATGGTAATGTGTAAATCAGTCCTGGTGTCACTGTGGTCTCCTTGTACTGCAGAAGGATGGGCTCCGCTCTGTTGGGGGCTTGACCTCACATAAATCTCCCTCCAGTGTTTTAGAAACAAACAAACAACCCCCACACACAATTTCCTTGAAATCAAAGGAGCAACTCCTAACGTCACCTGAGTGAGTGTGGTCTGCTAAGTCCCAACCCCTCTTGACAGAAGGGAGTTGCCCTTCTCATCTCAACTTCCCACCATGTGGTCAAGTACAGTATTTTCAACGACGTTGAGCTTTCTACAGCAGTAAGGGCAAGTCCTGAGCATTGCTCAGCAGCAGCTGTGGTGAGAAGGACATCTGTCTTGGAGTGCAGGAACACTCCTACGATGGCCTGCTTGGATTAGCCCTGTTGTTCTAGAAGAGGTGTGGGAAGCACAGTTTTTTGCCACAGTGAGTGGAGCCCTGCTTGGACAAGGAAAGTGGCTGTTGTGTTGTTCAGGAAATTTGAGCATCCTTCCTTTCAGTACATCAGAATGAGTGGAGAATGGTCCCCAGTATGCACCATGAACCATCTTTGCTATGGTTAAAACGGTGCCAGCAAATGGCTGTGGGAAAGTGTGATGGCCAGGTCTTCCACTGCAAGGTGGGCTTAGCTCTTGTGCTCTATGGGTGCAGCCCCAGTGCCTCTGTGCCCTCCCTGCTGATGCCTTTGGTACACAGTAGACCTACCCCTGCTTGAGGCTAAGGGAGTACTGCAGAAGAAATATGGAGAGTTAGGTGCTTTTCTCCTGCTTTTACTCTTTCCATGTATCTGGCGATGTTGGAGATAAGGTAGTGAGCCTTTGGTTTGGTTATGGCCCAGATACAAGATCCTTTGTGCACAGCCATAAACTTCTGCAGACATGGCTGTGTTGGTCAGTGGTATGAGGAGGTGGCCTGGGTGGTTGTCCACATCCTGGGAGTGGATTTGGTTTATACTGGCCAAATTCTGCTTCAAACTGTACAGTTCTTTTTGCCTTGGTGGAAGGAAGCAAGCTGTGATGGATTTGCTACTAAAAGCCTACCTGTGTCGGAGGGGAATGATGTCCCATGGGGTGCCCCCATGCTGCTGGTTCACATTGCGTGGGAAAGCACTCCTACCATAGACATGTAATCTGGGGACAAGACGTTGCCTCCAAGTGAGCTCAGCCAGCATCAGCCCTCTGTAATCCTGTCGTGTGAAGATCAGCACAAGGAAAGCAAAGCTACCTGCTGAAGCCAGTGGGGACTGAAGCCTGAGCCAAAAGTGAGGAATATGTGACAGTAAGGAAAAAAACATAAGCAAGCACGGTGCTCAAAGGTAAGTGCATCTCACTCAAGTATGGTGCTACAGTCCATAGTGTGTCCTGCCCATGGTATGGGACCAGCCCAAATGCTGGCATTAAAGCGGTGGTGGCTTAGCACCAGTGTGCCATCCTGCAGCAGGACCTCTGGGCTCTGATGGGGCCCGGACCCTCCTGCCAAGCTGAGAAAGGCACAGCACCAGGTGGGTGAAGTGTCTGGGTAGTACCTGGCCTCTATTTTTACATGCTGGAGTCATGTTTGCTTAACCTTGAGGCATCCTGCACTTTGAATCAACTTGACACAAAGTCATCTGTTCATTAATAACACAGGAGCAGTTTAATTGTTGTCTTAGTGGAAAAATACATGAGACTGTCATCAGCTGTTGCTTCTGGCAGTGCTTTTCTGCAGTAATGTAAATAAATGAGGTCACAGGTTTAAAGGAACAGGCTGTACTTGCACAAATTCAAAGCGTCATCTTAAACAGATATGCACCAATTGTCTGAATATCTCTGTCCTGTGCCTCAAACGCTCGCTGCAACACTCTGACCTTAAACACACTCAAACGCAGCCGCAGGGGCTCGTTGTGTTGTGTCGGTACTGATAGGGCACATGCTGAGTGGATGTTTCAAAACTTGGCGTTGTTCCTGAGTGAGTGAAGCTTTTGGTGGCCAGAACCCCAGTATTGTGGAATTCTCTGCTGCTCCCCCTGCAAGAGCCCAGCAATTCAAGAGAAGGGGAAGTTACAGAACAAACGTCTTTTCTGTTGATACTTCACAGCATCCTGGGATTTCTGCTCTTGTTGCGTGTGTGTGTGTGTGTGTGTGTGTGTTGGTTTTATTTTTTTGAGATGGCTTTGTGGTATTGTAATCAAGGATGAGCAGATCCAGAATTCTGCCTGGACAGCTTTGAAAGCTGTATAAAAGGTCTGTTTGTCTCCCAGGACCACGTGTTCTGTCTAAATGTGGATCCTGCATGAGCAGTCTGTCATGTATAAAAATGTTCCTGTTTGTAATCTTAGCGGGAACACCCAGTACCTGCCACGCTCAGAACAAAGTATGGCCACGCCAGTGAGGTAACGCAAAGGTATTGCTTTATGGCGAGGGTATTTCACGGCAACTGCCTCTCTGTAAGCTCTCACAATAGAGGGAACAAGGTCACTTCACTCTCTTTACTTTGGGGTAAGAGCCTGTTTCCAGATTGGAAACGTATTGCAAATCAACCAAAACATAGTGTAAACCCACATCCTAGTTTGCATATAGTCACACAGCATAGAGCAGCAGCGATGGTTGAAAGAGGTGCCAAAGAAGACACAGAAAAGGAGGGCAGCTGTTACTGTACTCCTTGTGCTTTAATTCTCATTCTTATCTTAAAAAAAACCAAACACACACACACACACTCCAAAAAAACAACCAAAACCACAAAACACTCGTATAAAATGTGTGCAGGTAAGGTTTGTTTTTCTCCTTGCTTTCATTGAAGATGGTTGTTTCTAGTGCAAGGTCATGGTCTCTTGTAAAAGCTGGTTACCTAGTGCCTGCCATATCTTCTGTGCCTGTCTTGCATTGTATTTGCCATCTTCTGGTGGCACATGACAGACACTATGTTTGGCATGATTTTTATGAAAGCACCGTGCTGCTTGTGGATGTTGTGGGTTTTTTTTAATTTGTTCAGAGCTGCTTTGGCTCCCATCCAGCTGCTCACCTGGCCTTGTAGTGCTGGTGCAAGCCCTGGGCTCCTGGGGGGCTTCTGTGCTGGACAATCTGTGTGTAGCTGCTGCCTGGGGACTACTTGGTGGGGGACTCTGAGCAGCATTAAGTGAGATATATATGGGTAGATGGCTCCGAAGAACTTGAACAAACAAGTGTGAATAGCTAGAGCATGTTACAGTTTTGAGTTGAAACTTCCTAAAAGTTTTGAGGTCTTGGACAGTCTAAAGTCTATTGTGTCTCACTAACTGTTACGGCAGGGCAGGATGCTGGAAGGTGTTGTGCAGTAATAAGTGCAAAAATATCTGGTGCTCGCATCAATGGCAAGCAAGAGCCCTTGGTCTTCTATCATGTTCCACTAGGTAGCAGGCAAGGCCATCTGCCAGGAAGGGTCCTGCTTTATTGATTCTTTTCCTTATGGAAGAAATACCTTGGGCTCCCTGGTGTACTGGGCATCCTTGCATGTCCATCTCTATGTAGACTCGAGTAGGTTCAGCCCCTGTGAAAGCCTGCCCGGCAGCCGGTTTGGAGCAGAGCGTGCACAAAAGCACTTGGGATGTTCTCTGCATCCACGTGTGAGCAGCGTCAGACCAGCTGGACGGTTCAGGCTTTTCTGCTGTACTTTGGTTATTAAAGCGATGTGTTATGTTTAAGGCTAGAAGAGACAGGTTACAAGCATGACATTTTGTAGAAGTGAAGTTTGAAGATTTGCCTATCTGGCTGCTGGCATTTTGGTTTGTCACTGAAGTTGGCCGCACAGCTGAGTCTAGGCTTCATGGCTGTTGTTCAGACTGCACCGCTATGCATGCTAGCGGTCTTTCCTGGTGGATATATTATATTGCCTCTCTGCTTAGGCTGCCTGTATAGGATGAAGGCTTTTTGCATATTGCAGCTTACTTTTGTGCTAGCGAGAGGCTTCTGCCAGGTTATGCTGCTCTTCCACGCTCGGTTTCTGCCTTCTGTAACACTTCCTTCGTGCCCCAGGTTTGGGAAGGCTCGATCAGCTTCTGTTACACCCTGAGTGGACTCTGCATCCACGCGTTGAGCTTCCTTGTGATCTGGTGTTGCTGTCACTAGCAGTGATACATCTTGGTCCTTGTGGAGTTTAATGATCAACTCTTAGACGACCAGGCTTGCAGCAGATATGTGTTGGCCTCCTCTCTGGGTATGGCCTCTTCTCTCCCACCTCCTCTCCCGCTGCATGAAGGCTTTAAATGCTGAAATAGCAGCTGCTTGACAAAGGAATACAGTTGCACTTGAATACCCTGTACGTTGTATTTACCTTCATGTGTAAAGTCCATCCCTCTGACTCTTTCTGGCCATAATGAATTGCTTGGACCTTTTTTGGGAAGTAGTCTCAAAGTTTCAGAAAAACCTGAGCATGAATGAGCTCCACTTAAATTACACTAGTGCCTCATAAATCAGCTAGGAGCAAGGATTGTGTGTGGTGAGCATGCCGACACTGGATTAAGGGAACAGCACTCATAAGGTGTCTGGATCCTGTTTTGGGACCTGCATGACTCGTATAGCAGTGCAGATCCAAGCTAAACTCCTACAGTTGGCTTTAGAGTTCAGTTTCCTTCTGTGACTGCATCTTGCTGCATTCTTTCTGGGTACCTGTGTTCCTGTCCAGTCCCCCCTTGCTCGCATGTCTCAGCCAGTTCAGGTTAGTAATCCTCTCCCCAGTAGCATGTTGTTTCGGGGACGTGTGCTTTGAGAGTTGGTTGGGTAGGGTAGTTTAAACATTGCTTGAACTGACTTTTTAACTCCCTGCTCACATGAGGGAGGAGAACAAGGAGCGGAGGGCTGCGGACTGACCTTAGGAAAGGTGACTTCTTCACTGGCAAATGCCAGGAGAAAAACTATGGATGAAGTTATTATATG
>JAVJGI010000035.1:26859376-26879976 GCA_035590275.1 Ibycter americanus | reverse complement strand
TGCGGACTGACCTTAGGAAAGGTGACTTCTTCACTGGCAAATGCCAGGAGAAAAACTATGGATGAAGTTATTATATGTTTGGCTGCATCACTTGTTCAGGCATCTTCCACATGGCATATCTGGGGTTGTCTTCCCATCCTTTGGCATGATGCTCCCGCTGGAGTGGTGGTGATTGCCCTGTACCTCTTGATGTCTTCTGTGTACAGTAATAACACAGGAGCTCTGCACAGTGTTGTGGTCTCTTGTCCTCTCCTCCCTGTTCTCATCTGCTGGACTAAAGCTCACACTGAGGAGGAGTTGGTAGCAGGAGTAATAGCGTCTTTTGGCCACAGGGCAGGCAGAGGCCCCAGAAGGAGAGCATAGGTGGTGAAAAAGCTTGCTTCTAGACTCTCTGGCTCTGCTGTATCTTACAAGGTGGCTGGTGATGCAGGATGGTGTCTGCCACACCATCTATGTGTCCACACCTGAATGACGAAGCAATGGGATCCTACCTCTGCCTACAGCCACTTACTCCCGGAAGGCTGCAGGAGAGATGGAAAATGAGTGTGGGATCTGGAGTCACTAAAGCCACTTATTTTTCAGGGCTTTTCTTGTGAATCCCAGCATGCTCTGGTTATTGTTTAAACAGCAATATTTAAGCTGAAAGGATTGCTTGCCTATGCAGAAGGACAGGAATGTGGGTTAGGGCTTTAGCCTTTAACCCAGACTCTAGACTGGGGCTGTTGATTCAGATGAGACTTCAGATGTCTTCGGCTTGGGGACCAGTCTTGTTTGTTTTCTTGAGCGGACTGAGAAGACTTTTCAGACCCTGTCAAGGCCAGGTGGTGTGGTTGGCACTCAAGCTCAGCTTTTTGTCCTTGCTCTTCCTTCTATCCTGGTCCTCTGTTGTAACAGCTTTGCAGGTAGAGATCTTGAAGGCAGATCTGTTTGCTCTGTGTCCAGTGAACAGCAGAAGCAGCTGAAGACAAGCATGCTGTTGAGGCAGGGGGAATACTCTGCATTTTGTGGGCAATTCAAGGATTCCTGGGAAAATGAGTTACTAGCAGCACATGAAGGACAAAAGTCTGGACATTAAAAAGGGCACTTGTGTTAGAGGGGCTCAGGTGGCTGTAACCTAGTCTGGGTGCCTCATGTGCATTGAGTACTGTGTAGGGCACTGAGATGGTCCCTGGGTGGGTGCTGCCCTATGGGCAGCCATGTGGACATCTGGAGTTGCAGCACTCAAGATGTAGGCATCGAAACCTGTTGGTGCGCCTGATCCAGAGCCCGTGTGACAGCGTGTTTTGCTCTGTTTTAAAGTCTTCCTTTACTCTAGGTCACTGTGAAAGAGCATGGAAAGGACAAATAACCTCTTTACCTTTTTTTAAAAATAACATTATTGGGATGATGACATTCAGCATTTATTTTGGCTAGTGTAGCTCTTTCTAGTAACTTCAGCATAGCTCTCCCCCCTCCTGGTTTTTTTTGGTTTGGTTGTTTTTTTGGGGTTTTTTTGGCTTGCGTTTAACTGAGTGCAATTGAGTCTGAACACTTGGCCTGTCTCGATGCGGTGCATGACTCCAAGTATCCTGGTACAACATAAATGTGTGCTTTTGCAGGCGAGGTGGGGGGAATATATCATTGCATTTCTCCTCTTTCTGCCTTTTTCTTTTGGAGGAGCCACCTGTTAGCATTACATCAGTGGCTCCCAGGAACGCAACCTCCTACCAAAGGCCTTACACAAAGTAGTTCTTCTTGTATTGTTTGCGCTCAAAGAGCTGATGTCATGCCAGCTGATGTCATTGTGTGCTTTGTGTAATCGCTATGGAAACCGGGCAGGTGGGGAGCCTAGGGCTGATGTAATTGCCGAATGAGGTGTAGAAAGAAGGTCTGCTTTTCTTGCTCCAGTTCTGTGGAGCCGCCCTCCTGAAAGAAAAAAAAAAAAAAAAGGAGGGGGGGGAATGCTTGTTGAAAAAGCCAACAAGACGTGCAATAGAGCCAGGGGACGCACGAGCCAAAAAAGTGACTTTTCTCTCCCTCCTCGGATCTATTTCCCAATCCGTATTAATGTCCTAAAAATAACTCTTGCTAGATATTTTCAGACAACTGGGGCAGAAGAAGGAGACCTTTGTGCCACATGTTAAGTAAGCGCCTCAGTCACTGTTAGGTTTTCTTTTGTGTGGCTGCACAAATGCCTAGATCCAGTTTCATTCCCTGGAGCGATGCTGGTGGGAGCTGCACCCACCCCTCCCCGGGAGTGTTGGATGGGGGGATGCCCTGCAGGGCTGCTCCTGGCAGGCAGATCTGCTGTGGACAGGTAAAGCTAAAAGACTGTCCCAGCTGCTCTGCTTTGGTGTGCTGCTAGCCCATTTGCTCATAGTTTTGGTGATGTTTTCCTTCCTGGAAAAATGCCTTTTGTCCCGCGCCCCCCACTTTTTGCCTCTTCTCAGGGGCTGGTAGGTGAGGCAGCCCCAGCGCACTGAGGCGTGTTTGTGAGCCAGTTGCTTGGCACAGTCGGCCTCGTGGAAGGGAGGACGATGCGTGCCGCTGATTCATGCCACCCTTGCTGTTGGTGGCCTTGCCCAGCATCAGTCACCGTGACAGTGGTGGGGACAGTAGGGCCAGCTCCAGTCCTGGTGGCCCTAGCATGTGCTCTGGAGAAAGGTGGGTCCAAAGCATCACCAACTTTTGAGTGTCTAACCAAAATACCTGCTTGGTCTCTTTTCCCAGGAGGACTCAGCGGTTTCAAGCAGAACCATGAAAACCTCTGCGATAACTCCCTCCAGCTGCAAGAGTGCCCGGAGGGGGGAGGAGGGGGCGGTGCATCCGCTGTGCCCCCCACGCTACCTCAGTCCATCCCCACCACACCAGACATCGAGAACGCTGAGCTCACCCCCATCCTGCCCTTCCTCTTCCTCGGAAATGAGCACGATGCTCAGGACTTGGAGAAAATGCAGAGGATGAACATCGGCTACGTAATCAATGTGACCACCCACTTGCCCCTGTACCATTACGAGAAAGGCATGTTCAACTACAAGCGGCTCCCAGCCACTGACAGCAACAAGCAGAATCTCAGGCAGTATTTTGAAGAGGCTTTTGAGTTCATTGGTAATTACCCTTGACTGGAAATACTCCTGTTTTCTGGTTGTGTGGGTCTTTTTGCCTTTTTTCTTTCTTTTTTTTTTTACTTTCTTACCTGTTATGAGACTCTAGAGTGAATTTTACACTTCACTAACTACCCTGAAGTCTGCGAAAGGCCATATTTACTTTGCTCAGCTTGTCAGAAATGCTGAGCACCTCATGTTTCTACTCATTCTCATCTCTGGCATACCCAGTTAAGTAGCCCGGGGATACTGTTTTAATCCAGTGATAGTGATGCCTACCTCCAGGCTTCCAAATTGAGGAAACCCCAGAAAACTTGAGACTTTTTTCATCCCCTCTTCTTGATTCCTTTTTTTCATCCCCTCTTGTTGATTCCATTGCATTCTTACTTTCCACAGCGGCTTCCAGCTGATTTTTTTTCATAGTAACTATTCTTAATGATGGCTGAGTTTTTCCTAACTTAATTTCATGAGAAAACTAACAAACTTTCACACTTCACTTGTTCTACCATTAGATTTGTAACTTCAGAGTGTGCGCGTGGATGAGCGGATTGTGATGAGAGCTTGTATTAATGAGCCTCTAAACCCTGTAGGCTGCGTGAGAGCGTTCACCACAGGCATGCAGCTGGTTGAGGAGGTTGAAGAAGAAAGGACCCAGCAACGTTATCCCATGTTGCTCTGAACCTGGCTATGATCCACAACCCTAAGCCAAGTTTAGGGGTGTGTTCAGCTCTGTTTTGTCACCTAGGCTAAAGCCGGATGGCCTCTTTAAGCGAGGCTGGTCGGTGAGGGCATCAGCATGTGATACTGAAAGCTTTTGAGGATCTTTCCTTCCTGGCCTTTTATGTATGTTTGTGGGCACTTTGCAGCGTAGTGAATGTTTGCTTGTGCTTCCCCAGCACAAGCATGTGTCCTGAGAGGTTTTCTGAAATATGCTGCACTGACCACTGACATAATTATATTTTCTTGTGCTGAGGCTGGGCTAATCTCTTCACCGATATCTCTTGATCTCTCCAAAATCTCTTCAGGCTTGATGGTGGAGGACTAGACAAAGGAAGTGTGCTTCTGTGCTGCGGCACAGCTTAGGTCCTTGGCTGACCCTGTGACGAAGCGGGTGCAGAGACATCTTCCTCCCTTCCCCCAAACCATCGCTGTTCATGGCCTTTGAGTCAGGGTGTGGTACCCAGCTCCTGAAACTCAAGCCTGCTTGTGCTGGCTCTGTGGAGGTGCACTCTGGCTCAGCAGGGATTGGGCCCCCCTTGTGGGACTGGGTCCCAGGGCACAAGGTCCAAGCTCAGCATGTTCTTGTGAGCCCATCTGCCCCTGCCGTATGATGAGACAGCTCGTCAGCCCAGCCTGGCGGTTGCGGTTGGCAGGGGGTCCTTGTGCACTGGTGCATGCGGTCTGTGGCCATGCTGCTGTAGTGAAGGTGAACAGGCAAATCGCTGCTTACGCTGCAGTTCAGATGCAGTGCAGCATTAAAACTTGAGTCCTACCACTGAGAGCTTCTACCCAGAGCCCTTGGGCTTGTCCTCTATGCTGTAGAGCACCAAAGGATCTATAATTAAAACAAAATTTTCCGTAGTGTGCCTAACCAATCCCTGGCTTTACCAGTAGTGCTGTCAGCTCCCCAAACTGCTGATTATTTTGTGCATGGGAAGGTGAATGCCCCTTTCTGGGTGAAGGGAAGGGAACCTTGCTTTGATCCTTTGGGAAGAAAAGCTGAGTCAAGAAATCCAGTAAAACCTTAAACTTTAAAAAGATGAGGAGATGCAATAGGCTTAGCTTACCTAAAGAAACTGCGAAGCTCTGTTGAGGCCCTTTAGGGGTGGGAGGGAGATTTCTTCACCCAGCATCCCTGTGAGCTGCACGATTAGAGCTCTCGGAGATAGTGTTTGGCTTCTGACCGTACTAAGGGCAGAGAAAGCAGTCTTGCTCTGAAAAGGTTTAGCAAGGGTTTCAAACCCCATTTTACTTTCCTTTTTAATAATTACGGCTGGAGGGTCTCTCTTTGTTTTTAATAAACAAATATCTCTCCATTGAGAGTTTTTCTCCATAGCAAACCCAGCCAGCTGGGGAGGTAACTAGTCAAAGCTTTCCCTTCCTCAGGGTAAGCTTTAAATCGCATTTGAGAAGATTTGGAAATGTTTAAACAGCAGATCATTGGCCTATGTTTCTTTAAATATGTCTTGAAAAAACCACAACCAAACCCAGGGTTAGCTAAGACTAAAGCCATAGGAAGTGAAATCATCAAAAACTCTTTGGGAAAGTGTGTCAAAATGCGTTAGAGCGTTTCAGCTTTCTGAAATATTAACTGGCAAAAATGTCTAGGGGGAAGTTGGCTTCGTTTATGCTTTCACAATACAGGTTGAACATGTGTGGTAGGACGAACCATACTCTTGGTGGATTCATGCCAAAACTTGCAAACTATAAATTCGTGCTCCTCCTGTGGACTGAAACAAAAGAAATAGGTTGAAGTGTCACGTCTTGAAAGTTTAACCTGCTGTTTTAAAAGCATGTTGTGGGAGATGAGGATGGTGTGTGACTCATCTCTTTCTTGTGTCCTATTAGTATATGGTTGGAGGGGCTCTGTCCTCCCTAAATCCTGCCCAGGTTGCATCCCTCTAAGTGATGCATCTTGGTGGAGAGAGTGCGTGTGTGTGTGGGATGGTGTGTGTGTGATCCAGCTCCTGCTGTTGCAGAGACACCACAGCAGAGAGCCCCACTGAAGCTCATTTCAAGAGTAGCTTTGTAAAAGCCTCAAAGAATAGGGCTTTGAAACAGATGTATCGTTATGAATTGAATCTGAAAATACCTGTTTTTTGAAAAGGTGGTGTCCTGCTTTGAAAGACAGGGAGGTTGAGATGCCAGAGTAACACAGCAGTGTTGCGACAGAGTGGAGATGGAGTCCGAGCTGCCTTGTCATGGGCCTTGGCCTCTAAATAAATGCTGCCTGGCAGCACACATGGGCAGCACAGCAGTGTCTTTCAGTGTGCGGTTCGTCTAATAAAGAGATAAAAGTGAACGTGAGGGTTTTCAGTGTTAGACTGCCCTGTGTGTTTCACATTCAGTTACTCTGAAACCCCAAAGGACGATGGGCTGGAGGGGAAGGGGAGAAAATGCTGCTGTGCTCATAATCAAATACAGGGACTTTTCACTTTAAGTTTTACTCTTAATTGCACTGAGCTTTTTCTTATTTACAAACTGGCAAAAACCTTACTTTCTTCTGTCTTTCTCGTTTCCAGAAGAAGCTCATCAGTGTGGAAAAGGTCTCCTCATCCACTGCCAGGCTGGTGTCTCCCGATCTGCCACCATAGTTATCGCGTACTTAATGAAGCACACGCGCATGACCATGACGGATGCCTATAAATTTGTAAAAGGCAAACGACCAATCATTTCCCCTAACCTTAACTTTATGGGGCAGTTACTGGAGTTCGAAGAAGATCTAAACAACGGTGTTACACCGCGAATCCTCACACCAAAGTTGATCGGCGTAGAGACTGTCGTGTGACGGCGAAGCTGTGAGGAGGCGGTCAATGAAGGGGTTAACCTATTCTTCACCTGATTTAGGGCAGTGATGGGTGGGTTGTGGGTTTTTCTTTTTAGCTTTCAAGGGGGGGTTTGTGGCAAACTTTTTGTGAATAAAAACCTTTTTTTGTAAGGAAAGGTTTTTAAAAGATCCAAGAACTTCGCCGTGTTTGGGATGCTGTTGTGATTTCTTCCCAGACACCGGCAGAGCAGGGAGGCTTCGGAGCAAAAGGAGTAGTTTTTAAAATCAAACCAAGAAGAAATATTGGGGTTTTTTTTTTCTTTTTATTTCTCCCTCCTCTCCAGCTACTTGTAGAGTTTATGGCTAGGTAGTCTGTGCAGGTTCATAGACTGAAGAAACCTAAGTTGAAGACAAAACACAAACAGCCAAAACAAAGCAGAAAAAAACCCTCCCCGAAACCTACGGGCCTTTGTTCTGCAAAGACTTTGCTAAAGATAACCTAGCAAAATGCTCATTGATGCAAAGGAAATCGGAGCAGCTAAAAAAGTCTGCAAGGCACTTTTCACACTCCTGAGTCAAACTAAAGAAGAAAAAAAAAAAAGTTTATTTGGCGTGTTTCATGTTCCAGTTCTATTTTTCTATTTCAGGATGTAAGGTTTTAACAGTAAGGGACTTTGATCATTCTATGCCATATGCCTTCACTGGCTTCTTGTGCAATAATAATATGGGGTTTGTTTTGAGTGTTCAAACCAATTAGAGTTGGCTGCCCACTAATAATAAGATAATTTTTAAAGTCTAATAGTGTAACGGCAGCCGGCTTGGTTCAGAAAGGATAAATGAGAGCAATTATTTCGTTCCTTTATATGATTTTGATCCTGGTTACAGTGCCATAAACCTTGTTACATATGTATATCAGAATGTACAAAAATTGAGAACAAGCAAAGTTTATTTAAAAATATTTTTCGCACAGAATATTGGTGTGCTTCAGTTGTCTATGTAAAAAAAAAATTTGATTATAAAACAAAAAATCTTTTGGAAAATGTGCGTCCTTTTATTTCTTTAACAACTTTCATTTTCTTTCTATGGGATGGGTTTTTGTTCTGTTCTTTCTGTTTTGTTTTTTGTTGCAGTGTACATCTCCCTCTGACAAAACTGATATCTCTTGTTTGGCATCTCCTCTTCAGTGTTTCGTTCCTGTCCTCTGCTGGTGGAACATGTTTTCTTTATTTTTCTACTGTATTCTTGCATCCTTCAATTTCTGTAACCGGATTTTTTTCCTGTCCTGGAAGTGCATCAGTTTTGGAGCTGTTCAGCTGAATTGGCACTACTGGTGAGGGCTCTTTTGGACAGACCTGCTACTTCTACAGCTCAGTAGCCGTTTGGAAAAAATAAATAAACATTCTCCACTGATTCCTTTTCATCTTCCTGCAATTAGCTTATCTTCTATGTTACAAAATTGTCCAGTTTCTAGAAATACGTTGGTCTTGTGTGTGCTTTTCCCTAGCCTCTCTATAGCCCCCTCCTTTAGCAGTTTCACAATTCCTGGGATTTTCCTCTCTCTCTCTTGTCCATCCCTCCATCCCCCTCCTTTCCCAGCTGTGTCAGTGTTAAGTGTGGTGCGTATTGTAGGGCTGATGTCCCTTAGGCGGCTGACTTTTGCTTGCTTTGTTTGTATTTACTTTTTTTTAATGATATAACCTGATCTCTTCTGGACTGTTACCAACTCTTAAGTTTATTTGTATGAGCCTAAAATGAGTTAGAAAACATTTCCCGTATGATTCTGTTGTGCAAACTGATATATGCCAGGATGTCTGATAGCAGTGAAGGATTTTCCTAGCTGAAAACCTAAATGGACTGAACCAAGTTTAAAACAGGACCTGTCAGAAAACTTCTGTATAATCACATTAGACGTGTATATTTTTGTGGACATTTTACTTAAAATGTTGTTACTATACAGATATTTCTTGAAACTTATCCCTTTATTAAATTATTTTTCTACTGGAATTGATTTTTTTTTTTAAATTTTTTTCTTTTCTATGATGGATATTGGTCCTTCTGCTGAGATGCCCTTGGCCGCGAGCGCTGGCTGGGCGGCAAAACCTCTTGGACTGTGACCGCTTCTGGGGCTATGGAGAGAGTGGCTGGATGGGAAAGTTACTGTTTGCTGGTTGGGAGCCCTCGTGCTCCAGGAGGAAGGAGGTCCCTTAGCAAAGATGGTCACCGTGTCCCCCCCTCCCCCCTTGCCTTGCGTTTGAGCCCAGCCCCTTCCAGCTGTTCTCTATGAACTGCAGGTGCAGGTCGTTTGATAGCAGGGAGGAGGTTAGAAAACCCCTTAGTTTCTTGCCAGAGAAGCAAAAGCTGCTGCAGCAGGGCTGAGGGCTGGCTGGAAAGTTGGTCCTGGCAGCCTGTGCTCGAGGCCGTAAGCACTGTGTAATAGTGCCGATGCTCTGCCGGGGGGAGCGTGCAGGATGCCTGCCTGGGACACAGCTCTCCTGGGTGTGATGGGAATGAGGACTGGGTTCAGAATTGGTCTTCCTTGTTACTACTGTTTCCTCGTTCCCATGTTGAATGGCCTGATGCAAATGTCTCCAGCGCGAGGAAGGGCCTGCCGTGCCGATGTGACTCACAGCATCCTCTCTGGTTCAGCCTCAGCCACCATATGCTGCCTTGGACCAGGATCAAGTTTTCTGCCATGTAAGTTCTTGTGTTTTGGTTCTTATTTAATCCAAAGAATAGCCCTTGCAGCCTCGAGTAAGTTACTGGCAGAGGAGGATCCGATGGATTTGCCTTGGTAAGGCTGAGCAGCAGTGCTGCTGCGTGCAGGAGCGGGTGTTTGGAGGGCTTGCTGCCTGCTGCAGGAACCCCGTCAGCCTTTGTGCTCCTTGTGGTGGGAAGTGGTGCCTCATTTTGCTCTCCAGTGTGATGAACTTGGAAATGATGGAGCAGGGCAATGTGACGTTGTAAGTGAGCGGAGTTTGCTGTGGGTCTGTTGGTAGCGGATGGGCTGGATCAAACCCTTTGTGCAGATCTGTTCCATTGGAAGGGACTGAAGCTGGGCTAGAGGAGAGGAGCTCAGGAGGGTGATGTCCCACTGAAGGCAATGCTGGGAAATGCACCCTGGGAATCACTTTGCTGGGGGACAGGCTGGGGAGGAATGCTGCTTGGTTTGGGGCAGAATTTATTGAAGCCAGTGAATGATCACTTCATATCTTTATGTCTGAGGGCAGCAGAAATTCAGTTAGGGTTTCTATGGGTGTTGGACCACCTGGGAGCCCTGTCTGAGTGCACAGGTGTTGGAGATGTCTCATTTTGGGAGCCCTGTCTGAGTGCACAGGTGTTGGAGATGTCTCATTTTGGGAGCCTTGTCTGAGTGCACAGGTGTTGGAGATGTCTCATTTTGGGAGCCCTGTCTGAGTGCACAGGTGTTGGAGATGTCTCGTTCTGTGGTACCTGACACAATGCACTGCAAATACACGCCTGAGTATCGGTAGGAAGCCCCTGTCTTCTGAGCATCACACACTACTAGCCAGGAAGAAAAAAAAAATAAAATTGCCCTCATTTCTAGGAGGAGGGAAGGCTGCAGGGATGGGGGTCACAGCTGCCAAGGAGTTTAAGCAGGCATTGGTGTTGCTTTGCCGCAGAACCTCCAGAAAGGTTATTTCTGACTTTAAGGTCAGAACTGAGGCTCGATTGCTGATCCCCTGCTCTTACCATTGGCTGCAGCACACTCCCAGCCTTTCCGCGATGAGGCATGGTTAAAACACAAGTCAGGAAAGTCATTCAGTAGCCTTTGATGTGCGTGTGGGCGTCAGCGGAGACAGGAGCTGCTTCTCCCCGCTCAGCATCAGCGTTACGTGCTTGTGTGCGCGGTATGCTAAAATGGGTATGGTCCTGGAAAATGGATTACTTCATAACTTATTTTTCATTTCTCCCCTTCATAAGCTTGGGGTAGACCCCAAGTGCTTGTTTCTGAGAGCATTGCCCTCGAGGCCGGGTCTTGTGGGCAGACCCCTGAGACCCAACCCGTGAAGCAAGGCAGGGTGTTCGGTCGTGAATTTATTTGCTCTTTACAAACTGGGAGCCCTACTGAGTGGTGAACTGTCAGTCTGTGAGAGGGTTAAGACCTGCTGTAAATCTCTATTAAAGCTAAAACTGTTCAATTCTTCAATCTTGCAAGCTATTCCAACTGTCAGGTTAGACTTGCAGAGCCAAAAGATTATTTAACTTTCCGTATCTCATATGCTTTGTTCTTCTGGGTCACACCAGGGGCTGAACCAAATCCCCCTTTTTGTCTTAGCAGTCGATTTTTTGAGGCTTCCTATGACTTTACCTTTCACAAATGTGCTGACATCCTTTGGGGAAAGATGAATCAAAGGTCCCTCTCCTACCCACTTGACAGATACAGGCTAGGAGCGTTTCAAGATGAAGCAATCATGTAGGAAGCGCGTTGTTACCTTATGGTCACAAGATCTGCCGACCACTCCTTGCAGGGAGGTGTGTTCGAAAGCACATGCGGGAGCTGAGGAAACGGAGACAGGAGTCACAAGGGGTGTGGGAAAGCGCCGAGCAGACTGGGAGCGTTACAGCCTCCAGTCCCGCTCAGCCGTGGTGGAGCTGGCTGCCGGCCTGTGGGCTACCAGCAGCAGGAAAGCCTCTGGGAACTGAAGATGCTGATTCAGTGGGCAGGACAAAAAGCCTCTGGGAACTGAAGATGCTGATTTAGTAGGGAGGACAAAAATAAAGCGTGCTATCTCTTGACTGATTCAAGGAGGTAATCAAAGAGAGGTAACAAGTGGTTGATGGCTGTCTCATTAGCAGGTATCTGCTTTCCCGTGGCATGTTTGCTTGCTGCTCCTGTAGGTACCACAGAGGAGGTTACTGGTGAGCAGGTTCCAAATGGTTTGAGCACAGCCTGACATCAGTAGCTGATAATTAGAGCCGTGGGTTTTGCCCCGAACATGCTGCTGCTGGCAGCAAAGGGAGGTGGTCCAAGCCACGCTGTGTTCTCTGGGGCAGTCCTGGGTGCTGCCAGCCCCCGGCATCCTCCCACTGCTGGGTGCAATGTTAACCTTGCTGCTTAATCGGGTGCTCCTTTGGCTGAGGGATTTCTTTCTTCTGCTGTCCCCCACGCCCTCTGTTGGACTCTTGCCCCAATGGAGCACGAGGTGGAGGAGCAGGCTCCTTTCTTGTTTTGCTTTAGCTGTCTCCTGCATCCTTTCCAACCCTATCATTCCTCAGACTAGAGGAAAGAAATTTAAAGCCGGTCATTTTCAAGCTGTGCTGCAATGGGATGAATGCTTTCAATGACCCAATGGGCTCCTGGTTTGATTTGCTATTATCCAGGCAGCGTCTCCCCTAGGGAGGCCAGAGCCCGCAGATGCCTCCTGCAGCAATTCCTGTTGGCAAGCTTTGCAGCCGCCTCATTACTAGAAACAAGGGGTGCTCTTGGGATGACAAAATTGTATATTGCCATCACCTGCTGAATAGCACATGGGTCTGTAGTCGGTGCTGCCCAGCGTGGGGAGGTCCGTCAGGTGTGCAATGCGCTGTACCAGGACCTACCCAGTGTGCAGCCAGAAATGCTGCTGGTGCCTCAGTGACCTGCTCTTCACATCTTTATGGAGCCAGTATCCTGCAGTATGTAGAGAGAGATGGGCCCTTGCCTCAGAAACTGTCTGAGCTCCTGCTGAATTTGGCTGGATCCAGTCTGGCTTAAATCCTGCGCCGTGAGATGCCCATCTGTTCAGAGTGTTCCTGGGCTGTGACCTGAGTTTGTCAGGGTGGGCACGGAGCCTGTGAGCTGCTGCCTCAGGGCTGGGTTCGTCTCAGTGATGAGGAAAAATAACCTAAAGGTTTATTCCTGGGGATAAGAATTGCTGTATCTAGGAGGGGGAGAGTTCAGCGCAGTACAGAAACACTTAAAAAACCCTGAACATGAGTCAGGGAGTAAAGTTAAAACACATAAAAAACTATTTCTGATAGATAAAAGCACTCAACCAGAGGTTAAATGTAATTTGACTCATATGCCTTGTCTTCACACTTCTGTACCTTAGCTGCTTTGATTGTCTATATATAAGAGGTGACATTGGAGAGCATGGATTTATCAGAAAGATTTATTTGTCATGGAGAGATGAAGGAGCTGTCTGGCACTTGGGGAGTTTGTATCAAGTTGCGCTTCTGGCAGACAGCAGTGGAGCGTTTAAAGAAGATCACATTGTAGAGCAGAGTAGTAAGTTGCTATAAGGATGGACAGAGGTTTGTCTGTGGTGTGTGATGCAGGGACTCTGACTAGAGAGCCCCTGGATTTGTAAGGTGTCTCTCTGGTCCAGGACACGTGCAAGTACAAAATGTGCAGCTGGAGGCTTCCCCATGGGCACATTCTGGTTGTTTGTCAAAACCCATCGGGGTGCTGGAAGAGGCTGCTGGTGTGAAAAACCATGAGATATTGGCAGCTGGGCTGAGGAGCTTGCCTGGAGCCATTTACGTTTTCAGAGGTCCGAACAAGGTCTGACAGTCCTAAACCAAGCTTTGCCCCACCAACATCCATTTGAAAGCCCTTTTCAAGGCATCCCGTTTTGATGTAGTGCTGTTTGTGCTCCTTCTCCAAACCCTCCTCGGTTTTCAGCTGTTCTCCTTGAGTGACAAGGGCTGTGGTGACCATCAGATCATGGCGTGGAGTCCAGCTGTGTTTCAGCTGTTGGCCTGCTGGAGTGTGACCTATGGACAAACCCCTCTGGGCCTGGATCTTCTGGGCTGGGGTCTGTGACGGTGCCTGAAAGGGAACTCAAGCGTACTGGGTGGGCTGCTGCTGCCAGCTGGCTCAGCTGAATTCGTGCCCACGTAGCATCAGTAAAAAATCTCAGAAAGCTTGAAATGAGAGCCCAGTTCCTACTCGTGACTTTTTTTGTGTCTTGGGGATTTGGTGCAGAGTCATGAATACATAACCTTTGTGAGGGAATCCAGGAGGTAAGATGTTTACAGCTTTATAGGATCTGTATGAAATACAGTATGTTGGCTATAAGACAGGATTGGGTTCCTTTGGGAGTCCTCTCTGCCCCTAAGTACCACCCATGCTTGTAAATAACATTTTGAAGCAGGAGGCAAGACTTCATCCTTGGATGGGTGTTGTCCCTCCCATTTTGTAGCTGGGGCAGATGAGAGGGGTGTCCATGGTCACAGGGCAGAGTGAGGAACAGAGCCCAGGAGCTAGAAACTCGTCTGTCTTTACTAATGTCACAAAACCATCTCTTAAAACTTCAGCTGATGGCTGATAAGTGTGATGATCAGCTACAGCTTCAGATGCTGAGGCCCTTCTCCTTGAAATGGGAACAAATTAGGTCTTCATTGCGTCCGGCTGTCCTGTAGGCACTGAAAATGCCAGAGCAATTTCAGCTTCCACGAAGTGACACTGAAGTCCTATTAGTGCCATTCACTAAACCCCTTTCTATGGCTGTACGAGCATTAGCAAATGGTCCTCTGCATCTCGGCTCTAAATGAAGAGCAATGTGTACATATGGCAGTTCTCCATCCTATATTTAACAAAGCCATGATTACGTGGAGGTATAGAGGGGGCTGATAAGCCGTTTGAGCGCTCTGCAGAGAAATGGCACCAAAATAGTTGTAGTGTTGTTTCTAATTGCAACGGACGAGCAGCCTGGCTCATTAATCCTCCCTATCAGCAGCACGTAGCCTGTCTGCACCAGAATAGCCCTGATCTCAGCAAACCTGCATCCAGCCCTGGCCTTCTGTTTTCAACGTATTTGGAAAAGACAAGCTTCCAGCACAGTCCCAAAGGGACTTCCACTTGACTGGGCTGCCTTTCCACAGCAGAGATGACCCAGGGCATGAGGGGCTTTGCAGCGTTTCAGGGGACTACCAGGGTACACGCAGATGTCTGTGCAACCCCGACTTCAGGCTGAGCAAGAGCTCCAGTTCGGCAGGTCCTGCACTGTAGGTGCTCGTGCTGGTGAGCAGTGAACCATCACACCAGCACCTCCCATTGCTCAGGGGGTGGTGGGGCTGCTGCCCATCACCTGGCGACCAGCAGTCGCGCAGCACAAGCAGCTGCGTGGTGGGATTGGCGCTCCCTTGCCCCACCAGCCCTGGACGTGGCTTTGCACTGCTGCAGCCTTGGCTTTAAAGCCAAAGGGTGTAATTCAGAGAGAGCTGCTGGGCAAGGGCCTGTGCTGTTGTGCTTCTCCCTTCTCTTTTTCCCCCTTTCTTCTTGGACACCTGCACAAATCTGTTCCAAGGGCTATAATGAGCGCCCTTAACAAGCCAAGTCTGTGTTTTCTTGCTGTCCTCGGTGACTTCAGTCTAAGCTGTGTTTGCAGAAATTTTCTCTCAAGAGGTGGTGCGAGCTACTCTTCAAAACTGAACCTGAGCCTTTAAGAGCACTCAGTACTGTTGCAATCATCCTGAAATCCTCATGGTAGGAGCCTGGAGTCAGGGACTACATGGACAAGAAAGCCAAAGCTGGGGTCTGACAGTGGCTTGGGAAACGTTCCTGCTTAGGGCAGAGGCTGCGCAGTGCATCACGAGGTGCTGAGCGCTGCCTGCCTGGCGTTACAGGGGGGAGGAAGGTCGTGCAAAGACAGGGACCATAGCAACAGGGCAAGCAGGGGTGCGATGGTACTGCTCTTTCGGCTGCTAAATGGTGGTTTAGTCTGTTGCACCCATATGGCATGCGGGTCATTAAGTATTGTGCAGGCAGGAGATTTGGGTTTCGGACAGGCTAATGCCTGTTGAAAGCTAGGAATGTTTTCCTCATCTATTTTCTTCATTTTAATTGTGCGTATCCTCTCTTTGAAGACCGAATGGCTAGACAGCAGCATCTTATAGCGCACTGCGACGTGGTGGGAATGTGTCAGCTGAGTTCTAGCAGCCAGCTGCAGCTGCTTGGTTGGTACCGGCCTGGTTCAAGACAGGCTTCTGCAGAGCTGAGCCCTTTCCCACTCACTGCCTTGCAGAGAGCTGCTGCTTGCAAGCTGTTCGATCCAGGGCACGCTGGTCATGTCCCTCCCAGCTGAACTCCTGGGATGACTGGGCTGGATATAGCTAGATAAACCACTGGGGAATGAAGTACATAAAGTCCTGCTCCCTTTGCCTTGCTTTCGCTGGGATGACGGCACATTGTACATGATGAAGTGGAGGAACCATGACTTGGTGCAATCTGTCAGAGTAAGGGTCATGTATGGAGAAACTGGGCAAAAGGACTTCTGGATCATCCTAAGATCCTAAGGAAGTATACTACAGTGGTTTTGCTTCTTTAACCTCTTCTTTTCTGTAGTTTTGTCTGCCAGATGCCTTCAGTAGCACTCCAGGCACGTGATCTACACCCATAGAATAATGATGGTTTGCCTGTTAAAATTCTCCTTTCTGTTTCAGCTAAAGATGGCATTTCTCTTTGCTTCCTTTCTTACCTTTAAGGTGAAAAAATTTCAGGCTTTTAATGATTGGAGGGTGAAAAAGGCATAACCAACTTGCTGAAAAGTACCACGTGTGGGAGATGCTAAGAGGCAGAGGGTGGAACACAGGTGGAAACTGGGCACAGAAGCAAGAGTCCCTCCTCATCTGGGTTTGAGGGACAATGCCAGATCTCTGCTGAGTGGTGGGGAATCGGGAACACCACCCCAGCAGTCGGTAGTTGGACCTCTTGAGATAAGCTGCTGACCAGGGAAAGAAATGGGACCTGGGCTGGAGCAAAACAATAGTTTTGCTTCACATATTTCTTTATGATACTGTTGGCTTGGTTCAGAGAGATGGAAACAGTGACCCAGATAGAAAGTTTCTACGTGGCTGAAAGTCCACCTTAGACCCCGCTCTGGGCAGCAGGGAGAGCTGGGTTGAGATAGGATACCTGCAGAAGGCAATGGAGACTATGTACCCATCCAAGGGTGTGAGATCCTCCTGGAGTCTACAGCTTCCCAGGGAGGGTCCGGGGCTGGCTGCGTCCTGGTGACTGAAAGCTGGTTGGGTCCAGCTGGCATCCTGAAGCTGGGAGGCAAGGCTGGACATCCAGCCCATGGGCAGCTTTGCTTCCCTGCAACCCTTTTGCCATGAAGGTAAAATTCTGTTGCCTCATGGGGGGGACTTGTCATCACCCTGCTGGCTCTCAGTCCTATTGAGCTTTCCTTATGCTTATCATGAGAAGGCTTAGGTTTCGGTTCCTTATAACTTTGCTGAACTTGAGCTCTGTGGGGCTAAAATTTTCCATGCTGGCTCGGTGTCAAGTCTAAGCACCCCTCTGCACTCACCTGAAGCTGATTTACTCTATTTTCATTGCGTTCTTAGGTAATTCTCTTTTAAGTTGAACTAAAGAGAATTTTTGGATTAAGATGTTTTGATTTTATTTATTAGGACAATGAAAATAATATAATTTTCATCAGGAAAAGAATTAAATCCATTAACAGCAAGGCATTACATGGAATGCATGAGTCTAATAAGGTTTTTGTTTAGAAAATAATTGGAAAGAAACCCTTTTGATAAGGACAGAAGTGTGTCACTTCGACCTTTTTAGCAATGAAACCGTTCTATTGCTCACCCCAAAAAAAGGACTTAATCTTCTGAACGCGTGTCTAAAATGAAATAAAGTTGCTGTTGGAAAGAAGTGCTTTGACTTCTATCAAAACTTTTAGATCATCTGTAAATGAACTGTTTTTTAAATGGCTCAGTGCAGGCAGCTTTTGAAATGATAGTGTTTCTTCCAATAAGGAATGTCAATATTTCCTAGTGGATAATAACGCCAAATAGTAAACGTGAGCAGAGAGAGGAGCTTTGCCTGCCTGCTTTGTTTGACAGACTTTGAAGCACCTTGAGCAGCTTTCTGATCCTCTTTCTGGTCAGGCAGACATTCAGGTGCTGAAATGTCAGCTTAATGCTCGCCCTCGGCGTTCTTGCCTGTAAAAGGAGGGGAGGGAATTGCTTACGCCCTGGGGCTCAGTGCTCCTCGCAGAAAGTGTGGCTGGAAGAAGTTAGGTTGGAGGTCCTCAAAGAGGAGCCTCGGCTTAATGAGCAGATGCTGGTGCACTTCTCTGGATTCACCCTGAAAGCACTTGAAGAGCACTTGATGCTGCGTGTGGTAATGGGACAGGAATGCTTATTAACGAGAGCAGGAACGTTACTATGTTTGTGAAATAATATTATGCAACTGAAGTCAATATAGTGCTTTGAATTGCCAAAGAGCGATTCAAGGAGCAGGGAGTATCAAAGTTCATGTGCTTGGAAGCCAAGGGCCTCGCGTTGCCCGTGACTGACCTGCTCAGCTCCGCCGTGCCAAGTGCCGCGCTGGTTCTGAGCTTCAGTGAAGCGTATTTCTCTTATTGCAAGATGCTAGGAAGAAATCAAGGTATGCCTGAATACCAGGCTAGAGATAAAGGCAGCACGTGGCTTTTATAATTTACGGGACATCATTCATCTCGAGGAAAAACATTTCTGTTGTCTTTTCAGCTATATGACCCCCCATGTCTTTGTGCATAATTATCCTGGGTCGTTCGGAGACGCAGCAAAAGGCTTTAGGTACTCACTAGGGATGATTAGTGTTAAATTAAAGGAAGCTTGTAGTGTGACGTAGTCGAGAAAATCTTGAAAGGAAGAAAGCAACATGTTGATGCTGGTTTCTCAGTGGTAAAAGAGAACAAGCAGTAAAAGCTGGTACAAAAACCTGCAATACAGTGTAAGAAAATTAGCTGCAAATGTGCTGAAAAGGACAAAACGGTTCGTAATTATGATGAAACCAGCCCTGTGGAGAAGCTGCCATCTAAGGTCGAGTTAGAAGCAAGCAAAGTATGCCAAAAAGGGATTTTAATATCTTGATAAGTCAGATATATATTCTTTAGCTGGTGATTTACCTCTTACTACTTTAAAAAGCATCTGCATGTTGTTTGCAGGACAGCTACCAGGGACATTTCTTTCATTTCCTACAGATAATTTCAGTGACAAAGTAAAAGGTATCATTTAAAGTAATTTTCCAGCAACATTTCTTTATTAAAATGTAAATTTCAGAATTCCGTGTCTTGTTTGCACAATTTTTGTTTTGCGTGGATGAAACTAGGATTGCCTCTCCTGAATTATTTTATAGAAGTTTACAGCATTTTTTTGAAAGTCAACAGCAAATTTTTTACAGACCTGTGATCGCAGCATTAGCAATCTAATTTCCTCAAAAGTATCCTTGCAATTAGCAGTTTGAGTAAATTAAGAAAGTGAGACAGATGCAGTGTTTGTGCCACAGCACTTTCTGCGCGCAAACATTGAGCGGTGGCCTCAGGAAAGATGTGTGTGGTTTCTTGGAAGAACCCAGTCAGAAATTGTCCAAATATCCAGTGTGGCATAGCTGATGGAGCCCAAGTTCAGAAACCAGGAAAACGGAGGCTACGGCTGAGGTGACCCAGCGAAGGGAGCACGGGCGTCCTCAGCTCCCCAGCAGAGATGGGTTCTCCCCTCGGTGAGGCTCAGCGGTGGGAAGCGATGTAGCTAGAGAGACAGTTTAGCACTTCTACACTTACAGCTCCGTGCCCTCTACCGAAGTCCAGATTACTGATGAGTTTGTAAACCTCCTTTTAAGGATCTTATTCCCTATTTACTGCTGAAGTCCCCGAAGCGTCTAAGCTCTTGCAAAGTGAACCCCTCCCAAACCACTGACTGTAAAAGCCCTGCGAACGCTGCCTCAAGCTGAAGCTCTCAGGGGTCAGAGGCTTTGATGCTCATCCCACGCACCTGGTCCCTGTTGCTCCTCTCCCCAAGTTCTGGTTGTGTTCTGTAAGTGGAAACTTACAGAGAATTTTTAAAGAAAAATATCTTTTTTTTTTCTAGATCACCCTCCCCTCTTCTTCTTATGTTTTAACCACTCGATTACCCTGCTCCAGACAGAATGCAATATTTCTCGGAAAAGGTGGTTCTTTTTATTTCCTTATCAGCCCTACTTTAGCCCAGAAAATAAATCAGTGAAAGTTCAGATTCCAGTGTAGTTATCAAACCCACAATGTTGGAGTAATTACAAAATAAGTCTGCCTCTCTGTACCCATGCTTTTAAAATTACTCACTAATTTTGGCAGTTCAAGCCAGTATCTGTGCACCTATTTGAAAGCAGCTACTTCAATCCAGATTTCTAAGCCTTGTCATGTTTATCACCAGCTTTTTGTCACTTGCTTACTTAGTCCCTGACTCCATGGATGGTGGTGACCATCGGTCACGCTTACAATTTGACCCACTGCCATCCACCGACGGCGTATTTTTCCCACTACTGGTAGTTTATGCTGTTCATTTTGCTCTTGCTCAGCTTTGCTCCTTCATCATCTTCTCCTTAACTGACCCTGAGGTTGAATGCCACAGAAATAACCCTCCACAAACAATTAGCTAGCCTGCTTTCTGTCATCCTAACCGCATACAAGCTGGCTGATGGACTAATTTTATTTCAAGCTTATTCAGTAATCCTTTAAAGGATTTCTTTCTGAACGCAAGTAAGCGGATAATTATTTAATGTAATTATTTTATTCATGTACTTTGCAACATTTTTTACCTTAATTGTGTTGAGGTTTTTTATATCTTTACTGCATTGCAATCCTGATAGCGACACTGGGTTTTGAAATTTCAATGAATAACAAATTAACTTCTATGTTGGAAAGAAGTAAACCTCATCCCTTGCTTCTAAGCTGCTCCGACCTGACAAATTTAATTTCTGAAGCACCATGTTCCTGTGATCTCCCCCCTTTCTAATGGACAGCATGGTCTTTAAGTTTCTACTTGAAAAACTAATCTGGCTTTGAGTTTGAGTGTTCACTCTGCAGCTTCTGGTGAAGGTGGCTCAGCGGAAGAGTGATGGGGTAAGCCCATCCGTATTCTCAGGACATTTATCAAATCCAGTCCAGCCAGGTAGTTTCCAAAAGCTGAGGATACCTGTGGCATATGTGAAATGTGTCAGTTAGTTGTGAATGGATTTCAGCATCAGTGAAACCCAACTGTAGGTTGGAACATGCAGTCCTTCATTAAAACACGCCCCCCCCTGTGTTTTTTTTTTTTTTTTTTTAATAATT
>JAVJGI010000035.1:26832162-26859366 GCA_035590275.1 Ibycter americanus | reverse complement strand
TTGTTAAATACGTAAGCAATATAATGAGTGGCAGATGAGCCTGCATAGTTTTAATGGAAAAGCATTGTTGGTTTTGGTCTGTGTGCATGGGCAGGGGAGCTGAGCTACCTTTCCTTTTATTTATTTTAAAGCAATATTGCGCTACTGCCAACCTGGAGGAAGTTCTTTAGCAATAACACTCTTGCCCTCAGTGGTCCCTTGCAGTCTGTGAATGTTCCATAAAAAAAACAAATCTGCTGCCAGAATCTATAGAAGCCTTATTATAAATCCTGAAACAAACTCGGACCATGGTAATTGCTGCCAGGCAGGGCTGAATAGTGTTTCTTAGTGGCATAATATTTGGGGTGAGAGAGTTGAATTAAATATCTTGAATGAAGCAAATTTAAGACATTTAAAAAAGACATCGCTTTCTGGATAATGAGCAGAACCATGATCCTCTCTCCACATCTGTTCCTGGTTGACCTTGAAGGGGGGACTTGGTTAAGAGGACATAGGTTAGGATGGGGATTGCACAAGAAATAGCATTTTTCAACTGATTGGAAAGGGTGGAAATAGGCAGTTGGGAATGAGAATTTCCATCAGAGGAAATGATGGGTTGATGCAATCGTTACGCAGTGCTTAAAAATTTGACTTGGAAACAGTCCTGAGTCTGGGACATCTGCATCTTGCCTGAAAATACCTGCACCGGATACTGTGATAACTGTTCTAGTTCATCCTAACGTAATGATGAGTTTTCTCAAGAGGTCCTGATGTTCCCAATGCCCTCCCTCTGAAAGGGAGGCGCTCAGGGAGGGCGAGATACCATTTCATGCACGTATGAAGTGCCAGTGACTAAAGCCTGTGTTGCCATGTGCTCAGCCCCCTACCCCAAGTCTGCAGAGATCGCTGCCTTAAACCTGGGTGGCACAAGGACGGTGGGATGCGGCTCCCACCTCGGCGCTCAGGGAGCTGCAATGCCCCGGCCCACAGGCTGGGAGCCCAAAGGGCACATGGGAATCCAGCCTTTCACTATAGATGTGGTATAAACCTGGAGGAAAGCTGAAATTAAATGGGAACTAAAATGCATAAAATGCTGGATGTCACATAAAACTAGAGCCAGCAACCGGTGTGAAGAACAGTCTCATCATAAAATAATGTCTTATCGAATTAGATGTAATAGGATCACAATATAACAATTAAAAGTCATGAAATGACAGTAATTGCAGGAGAGTGTGAATTATAGCATGGCTAAAACTCATGAAAATCGGTGTCAGTTCACAAGCATGTGTTGCTGAAGTGGCTGAAGCAGCTGCCTTAGGGCTACCTGACAGAACGGTGTGGGCTACTGGCCACTGGCTGGGTTTGGGGGCTGGATTATACACCAGTGCCCTGTTTTTAGAAAACAATGAGCTGGCTTCCTCAGGAGGGTCTCCAAACGGACTCGTTCTCTTCCAAAATGTGAGGTTTTGGCTGTGGCTAAGCAGAGCTGTGAGCACTGGTCATGTTCCTGCAAGTTCTCATGGTCCCGAATCCACATTTTCCCCAGCTTTGTGGAGACCAAATAGGTAAACGCGCAGGCTGAAGCTTCCCTAAGCTCATGTACAACAAAACATGACCACAGAGCGAGGAGCCCTCATCTTCCTCTTCCCCTTTCATTGGAGGGGGCAGATCTTGCCGTTCATGGCAGCAGAGCAGCGCTGTTGCCAACTGAAATGCCGTGGTTGCTTCTGGCTCCACGGCATGGGTACGCCAACATCCATATCGTGACAGTGCTGCCATGAACAGGACCTGTCAGGGCTGGTGGTCCAGGCCGTTCCCACCTCTGGGTGGACTGGGGCAGATGCAGGTGGGAGGGAGATGGCTGGAGCAGAATTTGGGCGGTTGGCTGCTTTGCTGAAGAGGCAGGGAGCCTCTCCTACCGAGCCAAAGTGATGGGGCAGTAAGGCCAGGACGTTATCTTTTCCTTTCCGCAAGGTACTTGGTAGCAAAATTTCCAAGGGCAAGAACATCTGGAAACTTTTTGGTGAATATTTCTGGTTTGGCTTGTTCAGTGAAGGTGCGTTCAGCGCCGTCTCGCTGCCTGTGGCCCTGAGGTCTTGTAGGGTCCAATTAAGGAGGAACAAGACAGATTTGTGAGTGCTGGGACTTCATAACATGATGGTGTACTTGTGGAGAAATAACTTTGACCAGAGGGGATGTTACCATTCAGCCTCGACAGTTATGTGCCTGTGTATGAAAGAAGCAGCGTTCCCAGGGAAAGAGGACCAAGAGAATCAGGAGCTGTTCAGAAGAACCCCAAAGCCAGCAACCAGCAGATGAAATCATTAAGTCCGAGGGTAATGTGGTTCCTGGGAAAAGTTTAGCAACTCATTAATTTTCTTTTTCTGCTTATGCAGACACTCCTTTGGGTACCGCCAATGGGTGGTTGAAGCACATCCATTGCTTCATGAAGTGGAACCTTACCAAGTCCCCGAGTATGGCTCACCTGGTCTGACGTGTGTTGGGGTACGTGAGGCTTGGTGCCTGTGTATCCCTACGGATCAGGGGACCCCACGCTTTGTGTGTTCAGGCTCCCTTACCTCCTCAAAGACGCTCTTTCATTATTTGCTCTTATTTGGATGTACGCTTTTGCAGTGGGTAAGGAGGCAGCTGTGAGGAAAGCGGTGACTGAATTACTCAATGCCTCTGAAGTGTGTCTGTGGGCAGAGGGAAGGATGGAAAAGCGGAGGAGATAACGACTGCGCTGTCTTTCCAAGAGCAGAGAAGGCACAAGGATGCAGAGACTGACTTGCCTTTAAAATACATTGACACTACATACTGATCTGTAACATATTTGAGCTTCGGCTTACAATTTTGAGAAATTAGGAGGATGATGCCCCCAAATAACAGCCACTGGCATACTTTCATTTCATTACGGCCATTAAAATGTAGCGTGCCAAAGCAGGCTGCGCCTCTACATCTGCGTATGCATAGGCACCTAGGCACACACAGCAGATACTGAAAAGCAAAGGCAAAAAATACCTACAGGGGTCTGTGTGTGGCTTTATGTATATTAGTCAATACTCTGCTGTTGTCTTGTAGAAAATTAATGAAATCTGAGCAGTGAGAACCCAGTGTTGCGTGCTGGCTGGCGAGCAGCAGTGCCGATTTTCCTCTCCGCCCCCCACCCTGTGCAAGTGATGAGGTGCGTGGATTAGTGACTTCAGAATGAGTAAGGTTTTTCTGCGTTTACTTACATAAACCACAGTCCAAGTACATTTGCTGAGGGGATCCAGTTTTTCCCAGTGTTAACTCACAGCCCGGTACAGCAGCAATCCTCTGTCCTTCCCAGCAGGCGAAGCCCCCTTTCCCACCCAGCCATCGGGAAGTGCAGTCTCAGCCCCCTCTGCCCTGCTAACGGGTCCCAGCAGGAGAACGTATGCATTTTATGTATGATTAGTAAATTCTGTGGAGATCGTCCTAGTATTGCTTCAGGCAGCTCTTATGAAAGTGCTGCTGCACATAAGCACAGATGCCTTTTGTATTATTTAATGGAAAGACTGTTCATCCGTGAGGTGTGGACAGGCCCTATCACCACGACACAGCCCTGCTCCCCAGACTTCATTAGTTTGCTAGCTGCATCTCAACAGCCTCTAAAATAGTGTAAGATTTTGACCGCCTTAGGAAAGACTTAGTCAATCGGACACCGTTGTCTTAGATGCCATCTGTGAAAGGATCCTCACGTATTCCATGCCAGTGAAGCTACCAGCCAGGTCTCCAAGCCATCTGAGACCTTCTCTGGGGTGAAGAGCATCTCAAAAACCTAAAGGAAGGTTTTCCTCTGATTCAGAGGGAAGCTATTGCTTGTGGTCCTCTAGATGAGTGGGAAATACCTAAGGGAAGGGACGGGGTTTTAAGGTTAAACATAACAGCATCCTGGAGAAACACAGGTTGTTGGAGATGGGGGGGCTCTAACAGTAGTGTGGCCATGTGGTATGTGTCCTGTGGCACAGAAAAATGCGATGCTGTTTCTGGATCTGGGCGTAAAATATTGAAAGGCAATGCAACGTGCAGCGAACAGCGTGGCACTGCCATGCATCCCCTGGCAGGACTTGTGCTCTCGCAGGGAAGTGACAGAAAATAATGGAAGGGCTCAGGGTGCTGCCTCCATCCCCCAGCAAGGGAGATGATAAAAGGGGTGCAACGCTGACCACCGGACGAGAAAAGGCAGAAAGATATTAACCCAGGAGGCGATTAAAACAAAGCTGCCTGGCTCATTCCGCCCTTTGGCGCAGCACGTTGCGACGAAGCAGCCGCTGTTCTCCTGGGGCTGGGGGAGGGAGAGAAGGACAAAAGTTGTGATACGTGGGGAGGGGGGAACCACAGGTAAGAGCGAGCGCTTGAGTCTAACCCAACCTGCCACGGGGTGTCACACCGATGTGCACGGGCGCAGCCGAGGGAACATCTATCTGGCAGCTTCCGATGCGGCTTGTGGAGGTGCCTGTGGATGCAAAGTTGAGGTAGTTTAGCACACGGTATTTTCTGTTCCTCTTGGAGAGGAGGTGAAGCCTGTGCGTGTTTGTGCCTGGCTCTCTGGCATCGGCTGCCTGTTTGCAAACTGCGCACTGCGATTTTGTATATATTAATACTCGGCAGCTTACATAAATAGGCTGGCTGCTGATGCACAAGCGGCAGTGGGCTCCAGCTTCCCTGACTGCGACTGCTCTGCTAACAGGAATAGAAAACAGTTTTGAAGTCCTTCTGACTCCGAACGCTGCACTGCGAGCCAATCTTTTATATTAAAAATAGCATTTTCTTACAGTCTCTTTTGGAGTGGCTCTGTATCTCTGCTTTCCTCTTCAGTGCTTAAATAAAGACTGATTAATTAATCAGGCTTTTCTCTGCATAAATGATGAGGGTTTCTGGCAAGCGATCTGATATTGCTATCTTCATGCTGTCCATTGAAATTTAGTGAAAGCAAACTGCTTGCAATTCACTATCAGTGGTGCAAGACAGTGCTGCAGGTTTTGAGCAGGGGAAATTGTGTGAAGTATTAGATAGGTGCTTTATTTGAATGAATTTGATTTTTGATTTTTTTTTTTTTTTCACCTGAATAATGATATAACTGCTTGACCTAACACGACTTGATCAGACTTTCCTCCTTTTTACACCCCTGCACTGTAAGGTCAGCACATGGAGTTATACCTGACCGCAGCATATGAAAAATTTCAACTGAATTTTTACTTTCTTGTTTTGTTTTTAGCTCCCCCACTTGGAGGGCACACAGGGTGCCGGCAGCCCCTGAGTCCCCCCCAGGGTGGGGTGCTGCACAGTGCCATAGCTGACTAGCCCAAAGGCAGGCTTTAGTGGCCCAAAGGGTAGATGCAGCCAAGCCCGCAGAGGAGCCACTGACTGCGGGGGGAGGTGAACACGGGGATGGGTGGCCCCACAGCTGGGCAGGGCTAAGGCTGTGCACAGGGCTATTGCCCTCCCTGACTTGTAGTTAACCTCTGCATGGGAATTGGAGCTGTGGCTACCCTACAATGCCAGAGGGCTGGAATGGAGGGCCACCTCCTCTTGGGAGAACATCTCCATGCCTTATCGCATGATCCGTTCAGCAAGAAGGGACACAGTGGTATGTCATGGAAGGTGTCATCCAGTCAGGGAGCCCACCCCCAGGAGGAGAAAGGGGCCAAACGGCAGCTCCCATGAACCTTTGCCCACTTAAACATAAGGCTCGTATGTGAAACTCCACCACGGACCTGAGCCTGGCTCTGAAACACGCAGAGGTCACATGAGGTTTTTACAGGGACTTTGCACCATTGCATTTTCGCTTGGTTGGTTGGGGTTTTTTTAACCTTCGTATCGATTGGAATTTGTGTCTGAAGCATTTGGAGATCATTCCTTCTGAAAGCTCTGCCTAGGAAGATAAAGAGGAAGGATTGTTCTGATATCTCAGTAGCAAACTAGATTCCCTATCAGTGTGACTTAATAGATAAGACCCCCGTCTGGTGTCGGGAAATGTGTGCTATATTCTCATCTCTGTACTGACGTATTAGGCAGCCTTGCTAATCATTTCGTCGCCTCCTGCCTCTTCTTTCTTGCTTGCAAATTGAGGCTGATGATGCTTGCCTCCCTTTGTAACACGCTTTAAAACCCACAGAAGAAGATTGCTGTGGATGATCAAAGGGAAGTCTGATAGCGCTGTTCAATACATCAAAAACGTGTCTTATTACATGAGTTCTACTACTGGAAAGCTTGAATTTACACTTAGAGTGGTATGAATCTGACTGAAAGCTCACTGACATCAATGCAAGGCTTTACGTTGATTTCAAAGGACATTAAATGAAGCTTTATATAAAGATGCATGCTTCAATTTTTTTTTTCTTTTTTTCTGACTGCCGTATTTGCTGTTTGCCCAAAATGGCACCTCATTCACTTGAACTGTCAGAAGATACTCAATGGATATAAAATATGGCAGTGGCTCTTCTGGTTTTGAAGCAAGAACAGGGAGAGGAACTCCACAAAAACTTGGACAAGCGTTCTGCTCATGGCCATCTTTTATAATATTGGGCCTCAAGATCTATTAGAAATAACATAGCTCTTCCTCATCTCTGAAAACGCAGCAGAAGCACCACTATAAAATGGGGACTGGAATCTCAAGTGTCTTGTGAGATTCTCCCTCTGCAAACTACAGAAATGTCTGCTGGGTCTTTGCTGGCCAATCGCTCCCAGTGATTGAATGGCCGGCCTTCAACGTGCTAAGAAGAAACAGCTTACCTGGGCACATAAAATACATCAGGTATATGGACTTTATTAAGAAGAAACCAACATGATGTATGATCTTGAATTAACAGGGCAAGAAGAGACCAGCGGTGACTTGCACGCTGTCCCTTCCCCTTTGTTTGCACCGCCCAGGGAGTCCCTCATGCAGCAGGCTTGGGGTGCACCGGAGACCTCTGCCCGTCGTGTCCCGGCTGTCCGTACTCGACCTACAGCAGCAGTGGGTCACATGCGTATCAGCAAACCTACTCGTCTTAAAAGGGCTGCCTTTAAAGATGTTGCTGTCCCTTCAACGCATGGAAATAAAGCAGTTAGAGTCTTGTTTTCTAGGTTATTTTTCCTGCCAGCCAACCCTTGATTTTTAAGATCTCCAATTATCCCTTTAGAGGCAAGTAATAATCCTGACAAATATATATATATATTTACTGATTACAATTATATGGTAGCTTTAGTCAGCTATTTTCTGCAGCAACTCAAAGATAAATGCTGAGATGAGTTATTGAATGTTTTAGAGATGACTAAAGTGAGACGCAAAGTGTTAATGGCTTATCCGGAGAAATGCTAGGAATGAGCGATACAGCTGGCAGGAGGCTTCTGGAGTTCTCCCACAGCTCCTTTATCCCAGCTCAAGTTTAGGGTGCCCTAATTCCCACCAGCAGTAGCAATTCTTCCTCTGCTGTTCACCTCGAGGGTAAAAATGAACATTGTGCAACAGGACGAGCTCTGCTGGCTGGAAGGCCAGGTGTTTGGCTCATCAGAGCTGAGGTGGCAGAGCATCAATCCCAGAGACCCTGCGCTTGCCTTTAGCTCTCAGAAATGCCCCTCGTGTGTTTGAGGTCTCAGCTGAGCTTTAGTGGTTTCCTTCAGGTACCCAAGAAAAGAAAGTATCACATCTTAGAGATTTATTGAGGGAACAGAACCTGAGTTTGGCAGACTGGCACAATAAAGCCAGCTTGGGCTTTGGCACGCTGGATTCCCTCTGGAAAGGAGATGTCCCGGCAGAAACCACAGCCTGGCTAGGGGACAGAAAGAAGGAAGTTTTATGGCCAGCATTTCCCTGATGCTACTGTTTCTACTCGATTGTAAGTAAAGTGCGGCCAAGCTACAACAAACAGGTTGATGTATAGCCTGGCTTTCAGATGCACAGCTTGTTGTTCCTGTGCTCCCCAGTCACCAAAAGATCTTTGTCCTTAAAAGTCACTTCTCTGGGAAAATCTGCAATCAAAGTGGGATGTCTCCCCCTTTATGCTTCGCCAATCAACACAGAGCAAAGCAGGAGGGTTTCAGAGCTCAAAATGTGTCTACCAGCTTGGATGCTCTGTTACACCCTTATAGGCAGCAACAGGGATGTGGGCAGTGGCCATTTCACAGTTAAAACCTGCGGGAGTGGGGGGAATGGCTCGTGATGCTGCCACAAGCACCCAGCTTCACAGCACAGCGGTGGGGGCAGCAGGACAGGACAGCTCGGAGGGTGCTGGGACTCAGTCTGCTGAAGCTCGTGGCATGGTCCAAGTGCTTGCTGCAGGCTGGAGTGCTGCTCGTGGGGAGCCTTAGACACGCAGCTGCTGCTTGTCTTCAGAGGGAGCAGCCCATCATGCTTTCAAAAATCTGTCCCACTTGCTCTCAAAACGTATGGAAGGCTGGTAGGAAGGCCATTTTTATGATGTGTGTCAGTTCACCTTTTTCTTTTGCCCTGGCCTTTTCAGATGTTATTGCTGAAGTGGAGTTGAGCCAAGTATTGAATCCTAATGCTGATGTCCGCTGCTTCCAAGAAACTGCTCTTTCAGCAATCAGCGTGACGGATGTACAAAGATATATCCATACGGAGCTGCTGTGAGGTCATGGGGCAGCACAAATGCCTCAAAATAGATTAAAAGTCTATATTTTGGGGAATTATATTGATTTCCATTTTTAAATTTCAGGGTTACAAGCAGAATTGTTTGGAGATTACGTAGCGATGTAAGTGATTAGCCCTTGTGTTGCAAAGGCCATAAGGAAATAACTGTAACGCAAAGTCCTCTTTAGAGTTGATCTGGAGTACAGCTTTCAGGTGGTGGTTATTTATTTTTTTTCCCTTGATTTAAGATTCCCGGTTAGGGAAGATCTGTCACAAGATATGGCATACGTAATCCCAACGATCAGTTATTCCACTCTTGCGTTGTGTTTTGTTTCTAGGATGAATTTGCCTAGCTTCATCTTTCATTAATTGATTCCTGCTATATTTTTGGTTGCTGAATGCAAGAGCCATTAGTTATGGCAGCTGTGGAAGTTGGTGATTAAACTGTGATGAAAACATTTGTAATGTTCTTTTCCATAAATTACATAGGCTGTATTGTGTACATCCCTCGTTCTTTAAGTGTTTTCATTGTTCACTTATCCCTTTACCGTTGTTGAGCTGCTTTCTAGGCATGTGGGTACCAGAATGGAGCACAGCAGTAGTTGCAACAGAGCCAAACGAGAGGTTGTTTGGCTTCTTGGTATTCCCCTGTTTGCATACTTTAAATATACTGATCACAGTAAATCACAGTGGATTGATACTTGCCGTAAACATAAGCCTTTTTTCAAGGTTGCTGGTTGTCCAGTGAGCGTGGCCTGGGTTCCTCCCTCAGGGGTACAGAGCCGCTCCATCAGCTCTCCTGGAGCGGCAGGTGCTTTCTTGTTCTCGGTTTGCCAGCAATTCCGGCCACCAAGCAGCGATGCCCGTCCCCCTGACTTACTAGTCTTTAGGTCTCTCTGTCATTTGTAACCCTGGATCAAGAATAATTTTGCTTGTGCTGCGAGATCGCTCACAAAAAATAATAAATAACATGGGGTGAAGACTGGTTCCTACAGAAACCCACAAACCCACCTGTGTTTGGAAGCGTTCCTTCACTGACTACTGCAGCTGAAGATGTGGCTGCTGTCTGGGCTGGGAGATGCTTGGCATGTGCTACACGGATTTGTATTGTTGTGGTTCTTTGGTCCAGGATGAAAGCTATTGCAGAAGGGCAAAAGCTGTGTTACCTCTGTTAGGAAGTCCCACATCAGCCCTTCTCTTATCCCGGGGAAAACTGAGCCTCTCTGGCACAATATACATGTTCTTGTACTCTCCTGGAGCTTCCCCAACATTCAAAGATTTAAAGATTCATCTTCAGTGATCTAAACAACCCTTTGGATGACTGCTTTTAAAACTTGAATCCACGTTAGGTTTTGTTAAGCCTTCTCCTGTTATTTTTATAACACAGGGTATTTCATCACCATATGATATGAGCCGATACTCTTTTACCTATTTCTGTAACAGAGAAATATCAACTACTGATGTACTTTTTTTTTTTACTACTCATAACTCTGCTGTTTCTGTATGGTTTGCTTTTCTTAGCATTCTCAGAAAACCCTCATCCTCTCTATTTAGTGCTAAATTCAGTTTCTTTTTTCAATTGCCTATTATTTTCAATTTAAATTCGTATTATCAGTTAACAACTTCCGCACTCGACCATGTGTTGTAGCTTGGGGTTTTGATGTTATTTCAAGTGTACAGTTGCTCACTTCTCCTATGTAAGCCAAGGGCTTTTCGAATTATTGAATGCTTTTTTTTTTTTTTTTTTTGAATGTGGAATCTTCATTTCTAGGTTTAGTAAAATGCTCTTAAATAATGTTTTAATGTGTCTTTTTTTCCGTCTCACTGTGAAATATTTTCAGCTGTGTGAAGCAGCAGGAAGCAGAGTTCCACCAGTGGTTTGGGCTGTGCATTTGTGATGTTCAAAACGAACAGCCAAAGCACTCGCACGTACCAAAGTGTAACCATTTGGTTTCTGTTTTGGTTTTGTGTTTCCTTGTTACCTGCCAGATCAAGTCAAGATACAGCATTTTTAAGTCAGGGAATGGTTGAAATTGTTGTTGCTAATTTCAAAAATACGGACGTGCTTTAGTTCTGGCGGTTTGATGCCTCCAAAATGAGATCCTCGTACCGAACCCTCGGTCATAACGATGAATGAGAAAGCTGCATGAGAGAGGGATGCTTCAGTAGCTTGTCGCCTTTGTTCGCTCGCATGATTTGGAGGTCTGTAGGAGATAATGACTCATTAATCTGTCCTGTATTTTTTCAGAGCATTGACTCATGTATTTGTATTTGTTGCTGGGATGTTGATGACAACAGAGCGCCGTATTTGACAGAAAAAGCTACTTCCTCCAATTAAAACCTCCCTGTATACACAGTTGTAGCCAAGAACAGATTTTGCTCATTCCCCCAGGCTGTCTCAGATTTGTTTCCATCTTTCTTTATTTCTCATTTTCTCTCTAATAACCTGTTTCTGTCTTGTGATATTTACATGCCGGTCCCAATAACATCTATAATTTATAAGCCTTACTTCCAGTGTACTGAAAGATCAAAATAATGTCCAAAGAGCATGATGCAGTCATCTTGGCTTTGGTATTACTTTATTTTTAGTTGTTCTCCCTACACAGAGCAGCATGACATTTTCTGTCAGCTCTTGCTACCAAATTTCTAGCCCACGTTGCCTGAGGCCCAAATGATTATAAATTTGTATTTTTGAGGTGGACTGTTCACTGGGGCCTGGCTGCTTCAGATTTCACTGAGACATTCGCAGCAATCATTCCTGACAGAGCTAAATATTTTAGCTGCAGATTAAGACGACAATTTCACTTCAGCCTTTTTGCATCTTTTTCAAGAACTGTGAGATGAGGTTGCCTTAAAAGCAACAGAGCAAACAGTAATGAAAGAATATTTTATTTTTTTTATTATTAGTTCTAGTTAGCAGCTCAATAGCTCTCCTTGCATACTCTTCTCAGCACTTCAGGGCTTTTAAGAGAGGAGAAATGTCACCGGCAGGGAAGCTGAGTCACCAGCTTTAGACAGCAAATGAGTGGCAGAACTGGAACTAGGGCCAAGTTTTCTAATCCCAGTGTCTAAAACGCTGCTCGATGTCTCACCTTGATTTAGCAGGCTAAAAGGTGTCTTTCCAACGTAACGTATGCCCAACAGTTTCAGTGCCTTGAGCTCCTCGTCGTGTGCTGCAAGTCGCTCTCCGCCGAGCTGTGGGGCGGGAAGGGACCAGCCATGTGGGATGTGCTCGGATGCAGCCAGGCAGCGCTGCTGGCTGCGGGGAAAGTCGGGATGCAAAACTCTATGTGCCCCAACCTAACCTTTCCAAAAATTTGCCTTGCGTGATATTTCCGCAATTCGCAGTCCCGGATCACCAGTGGTGCTGTGGTATGTGCAGGAATTGAATGAGGAGCTGGGGCTGCTGAAGGACAACATTGATCACGGGACGCTGCCGGTGCTATTTCCGTGGAAAGGGCTGGGGTTTGTTTATGTGTTTCTATTCTTGCATTCCGTATGAAACCTAATCTAAAGCACTTCAGTAACAGCTGGAACTGCCTGAAGATTTCTCTGAAAACTTTCATGAGATCAGGTGTTTTTTATAGATAAAACACCTTCCGACTTTATTGGAAATCAGAGGTCCTAATGATGATGCCATGCACTCTGAATTCCCGGTAGGGAGTGTTTTGGAACCTGCCATTAACACTGCACGCTCTAGCCTACCAGCTCTCCAGCAGGCATTTAAGCTTCTCTGAAAACGGGTTGTGTGTTGGCTTCACGAGCCCGGTGATGTACGTGCCTGGTGTGCCCAGCTCCTGGGCATGCCCACAGCAGGGCTCCTCCGGGCACCCTCACGGTGTGCCATGCCAAGGGCTGCTCTGTCTGCTCTAGCACAGCCCGCTGGGCACAGCCAAAGGTGGTAGGCAACACAAAATGCTCAATAAAGATGTCTTGGCCTTCACCAGGCACCATGCATCAAGCCAAGGACCAGGTTGTGGAAAGGGCAGGAGATGTGTGGTAGGGGCTTTGGGAGGTGGTCTGGAAGCTGAAAGCAGGGGGTCCGTCAAGATGAAAGCAGGGGAGCCAGGAGGGAAAAGGAAAGAAGAGGGAAAGAGAGAAAATCAGGTATTTGGCCCTGGATTTGAAGTAGAAGAAGAAATAGTGTAGAATGCTGCCGGGAAGATCCAGATAACTGTAGAAGGATGAACTGTGTGTAAGGAGGGTTATAGAGAAGGAGGAATTTTACACTGAAAGAGGGCTAAAATAAAAAAAAAGGGGGAGGGGGAGGAGGCAGAGGAGCTATGAAAACGGAAAGAAACACTATGTCTCTGCTAGCCTGGAGGTGTGAGACTCGAGCTGGTTTGTAACCTCTTTAGTATTTGACTGTTTGGGAAACCAATAATTTGTTTTATTTGTTTTTAAGACACTGTCCACTGTAGGGCACTTCCTGCTAAAGGAGGGACTCACAGCCAAGAATTTGGGGTAATAAAAAAAAAAAAAAAAGGGAGGTGAGACTGCATGTATAGGATGTAGTATCCATGATTGCATAAAACACAGTACAAATACTTAGGGGGCATAAAGGTTCCTGAAATAGGTCATTGCTGGGTCAGTAAGGCCCATAATCTTAAAGAGACTCAAGTATCCTGACCTGTCTTTTCTGGTGCCCATATCCATGGCATATGGGATTCTGTGCAATAGAGCTATCTATAGTCCCTATGTAACGTCAGTGAAAATTAAATGCCTAAGAAACACTTCCTTAGAAACCAGAGTATATTTGGCATGCTATTTAGTCAATCAGTATTTCAGGGCAAGAATATGAAGATATGGGCTATAGCCAGGAAGGTAAAGATGTAGAGACACAGCATAATGTGACCGCATCCCACCTGAGACTTTCCAGTACCCTGTCAGTACGAATGCTGACTTCCCTCAGTCAGAGGACTGGCTTGGAGGGATGCGTCCTGTGAAGGGAAAATGCCATTGCCACGTCTTGGAGTTAGGAAGGTGTTAAAACCTCAGCCAAAATACGAAGCTGTATTACATAAGGTTTGGAAAAGTGCAGATTGCCTCTGCTCGGCTAATCTGTCATAGCCATCTGCTGGCTTGCTCCTGTCTCACAGCAAATACAAGCTGGTTTAAGTTTGTTTAGTGGGGGTTTTGGTTGTGGTTTTGGGTTGCGTTTTTTTTTAATGGAGGGTTAAACTGGTTCAGTCACTGTCTGCTGTTTGAGGTGGGAGCGTGCCCCAGGAAAGTGGCTGCCTACCAGTTAGCATCCATACTGCGCTGTGTTGGAGCCCGCAGGCTGCTGGGAGCGGCTTGTCAGGCATAAAATAATCCCTTTTTTAGCGGATTATGAACTCTGAAGTGTGACAATACTGATATTCAAAGCAACGTTCTCTTTTTGTTATTCTGGGGAGGAAAAAAAAAAAAAAAACCCGTGGATGTAATTGTTGCCCAATCTTTAATGACTCTTAATGTAAAAACAAACCAAAGGATTAGAGCAGGTGGCTTCCCAGCCAACGCGCCCCACCATCGCACAAGGGGTGGCAACTGTGCTTCTCCTGGGAGTGCTTGAAGTGGGGCACTGAGCTGTGGCTCAGAGTAGCAGTTCAGGGAATGCATGCCCTGAACGTGGGTCATGGGTATTTCTGGTATAAGCATAGTTAAAACTCCATGGAGAAATCACTTTTTATTTTTCTTTTTTAATTAAATCACTCATGAGGAGGAGTCAGAAGCATTCGAGCAGGCAGATGAGAGGAGAATTGAACTGAGTAAATAGATGAAACTCCTTCATTTTCTGTTCACGTTGCTCTTGGGACTATCTTACTGTGTGCCTTTATGTGGGTAAATAGGACAAGCTTTGGCATTGCATGCGGGCTGTGCTGTGAACAGAACGCTCCCTACAAGAGGAGAGCTTTACATAAAATCATTTTTCCCCACCTGTGTGCCTTCAACTCCGTTTGCACGTGTTCCACCAAGTTTCCTAGACTGGATGTGCCTGTGACCAGCTCGCGTTCCCTGCTGGCACTTGGAGGGAAGCTGCTACTGCGCAATCTGCAGAACCAGTTACTCGGCAGCCAGCAAGCCAGCTGCAGCAAGAAACTTCATAAATGTCATTAATTTGGAGGCCTGCTCTGCAGCTACAAGTCACTCCAGTTATGTAGGTCCTGCCCTATTTATAACTTTGCAATCTGTCACTGGGGGCTTTGTGCAATTCTTTGCTACATGCCACATGGGTTGTAATGTAATAGCTGGATATATTATAAGATTTCCTCTACCACTTTTTAGAAGCAGCAGGTGCAGTGTCAGCAGACAGCTCTGATGACAAAGCGCAGGTAAGGTGGGAGCTGCTTCACCTAATGCTCCCTCCTGGGAGCCAGCCAGCTCTGCTGTCTCCTTTGACGTTAAGAGCGCTGTGGGTCGTTACCTGCTCCTGTATCAATGAGCTCTCGAGTGGAATTGAATACAAGATATGAAATGTATTGATGTAGCGGCGTCGCTTTTGCAGTAATGGTCAGTTGCAATGTTCCCTTATAGTTTTTCCATGCAAAACCTGGGGAGGAGATGTAACATCACTGCCTGCTTCCCACCTGGAGTGTGGCAGTGCTGTGTGCATGACCCCCCCCCGCCCCCAAGAAACTCCACAGTCTGAGACAAAATAGTCCAAGACGTGGAGGAGATGACAAGGAAATAATGAAATGGTGCGAGTCAGCATCACAAAGAGAGGACCTAGGGCAATCGGCGACCTGTGAGCTGTCAGGTTGCCTGTGTGTAGCTTGGCAAGAGAGCGCTGCCACAGACACACTTTGTAGATGCTTACAGGAGTTTCTCAAAAAACAAAAAAAAAAAAAAAAAAAGGAAGAAAAAAGTTTTTCCCAAGACACTCTAGCCCACAGGGAGTACACGAGAGGCTTTGGAAGTCAAACCTCTAAATAAAATCAGTCTTGGGGAAAAAACATAGACTGTTTGCTTATGGAGGTTCTTGCTTGTGTGTTCTGCCAAAACCAGAAGCAGGTGAGACTGGTGCTTGGAGCAATTAGGTCTTTTGTTCCTCCCTGCTTGAGGAAATGGAGTGAAGGGAGAAAGTAAAGGATGTGATCTGGCCACTTAAGGGAAATTCTCTGTTGTCTGCAGTGATATGCTCCTTTTAATCCTCAACTGCTTTTTTTGTACTGTGTCTGTGGATTCAAAGCTGAGCAAACACCTGATGTGTGGGCTTGCACAGTCCAGCCAGACGCCTTCACAGCTGCTTCATAGCAACAGAGATGGTTAAAAGCGATCAATTGGAAAGCCAATATTTCATGTGTTTCTTGAGTGAAATGCCATATGAACAGGTCAGAAAATGCTCAAGTTTTGTGTGGGGATGGATTCCCCAGATGCTAAGCATTCACCCAGCATGTACCTGGCATCAGCTGGGATGTGCAGCGCAGAGCGCTGTGCTCTGCGTGATGCTGACCGTGCCCGTCGGAGCCCTGCGCAGCTCCCGCTGGCTCCTTCTGCAGCTGTTGCAACCGGTGGGAGCGCTGGGGTTGGTGCTGCTAAAACGAGAACCACTCTGCTCTGGGGAGCGGCTGAACTCGGATCCACCTCTCATGTTGAAGGTAGACCCCAGCATGCTGGCCATGTGCAGCGCCCTAGGAACGGGGATACATCGCACCTATTGTTGCTAGTGACTTGAAGGGATGGCAGCTTAGAGGATATCCCCCATGTGAACCTTTGAGGATAAAGGGAAGGCTATTTTGTGCAGTGCTGGCAGAGGGACAGCTGCAGCTGCCTGTGCCTGCCATATTATCCAAGAAAAGGTTCTGAAAAAAAGCACCCCAAAACAATGCTTGTTGATTTACGTTTTCATAAGCCACTGCTCTAGGCTGAGTGTAAATTCAAGGGAGGGCAAAAACTTCCTCTAGGAAGACTGGTGGAGGTAGTCGGGGGCGAAGACCTGGTGGGGCGGGCACTGGGGCTGGGGTGCAGTGGGGGAAGAAGGATGGTGGCACAGGGACAGTGAGCTTGGGGGAAATGGAGGGGCTTGGGAGGGAGCCAAGTGTGTCGGGGCAAAACTGAGACTGCAAAAAGAACCAAGATAAGCAAGCAGTCAACAAGTGACAGGCAAAGCGTAAAGAAACCTGCTCTAGAAAGAAGCTGGGAGAGAACAGGGCAGAAGGCCCTGAGCACTGAAGCATGTCGTCCACAGGGTCTGAAATGGGGCTGAGCCTTTGTCCTCCACCGCCAGAAAGCAGCTGCAGAGCCTTGTGTGTAGACTTGGGCCTCAGCATCCTCTGCTAGCTGAGCCTCACGGGGGGACCCACAGGTGCCCCTCTGCAGCTGAAGGGCAGAGATTTCCGTGGGTGCCTGTATCCTCCTGAATCTCACTGAAGAGCCCTGGTGGAGGACACCACAGGCGAACAGTCACAGCGTTTAGTAGCTGAGATATGGGGGGTGTGGGAGAAGGGGAAGCCTTACCTCGATAGCTCCTTGTTGAACAAACCAGAAAAACAATGGCATGGCATCATATAATTGAAGCCTCTGTTACAGTAGATAAGATTACCTTAATTTCTCCCTCCAAACAGCTTTCTGAGTGCTTGACCTTTTAGCCTCAGTGCCTTTTGGTAGATATTTGAGGATGTAATGTAGCTGTGAAATGCTGTACAGCAGAAGAGGACAATAACGTTTGCCTACCTTGCAAAGTGTTCATGGGATTCACAAAAGGATCTCCAGTTGGTAATCTTATGTTTTGGCCTTTGAATCCCCTAGTGTTTATTTTCTAGCATGATACCATTCCTTTTCACAAAGGGTTTCCACCTCCAGGGAAACCCAGGCTTTAAACCAAACAGACAGATCTTGCCCCTCTCTCCCATGACATCTCTTCCAAGTGAATATTTTTACAGTTTGGCCTTTCAAAACAGACAAAGGAATCTGTGAAAATGTAATGCTTCTCAGGGGTATGATGTCATTTGCATTGTGTCACAAGATATCATAAAAGGGCAATAATTCACGGGGTCCTGCCGGGTACTACAATGACATGAATTCCTCCTGCCTGCAAAACACATACGAGGATGATGTAGCTGTTGCAGTGCTGGATGCTACAGAAAGGGGGAAGGGGCAAAAGTTTTGATGAGCTTTAACACAGTTTTTATGCTCTGCTTCAACATTCTCATTTTTTTCCTGGACTTCCAGCACCTGAACGTTTTGTCCTTTAGAAAATGGGGAAAAGCTGTCCCTGGGGCTGAATGCTGAGGTGTGAGTGTAGGGGAGGGACAAGGTTTGCTGTGTGTGCAGGTGCTGACTGTGAATTTCCGGGGGGAATGGATTTTGATAAAGACTGGCCACCTGGAGCAAAGGAGAGGTGGTTTGATCCAGCACACGCACTTGCTGTGTTTAATCAGCATTACAGAGAGATTGAACTGACATCCCTATGGGATGCTGCTCAGCCAGGCGTGCAGGCGTGGGGGGATGTCCATGGTGAGGTTATGCTGCAGGCAGGAACAGTGGAAACAATACCCTGTAATCCCACCTCTGCCCATGCTTCCACCCACGGGCCTGACACAAGAAACCTTCTCAGCCATCCAAACAATCGCCATGGCTAAAATGGGCTGCATTGTTTCCAAAAACTGGATAAAACACCCTTATTTTTACACGGGATGATTTACATGAAGATCATCGTGTAATCCTGCAGCTGTTAAATTCCCTACCAGGAGAGTAGCCACGCACATTAGCTCCCAGGCTACAGGGTCCTGCGTGTGATAGTTTCCATAACCTGTCATCTGAGGGGGAGGTGAGGGTTCAACAGCAACAACCGGGAAAAGGGCTAAGTGGTTAGAGGCAAATCTTGCCTCTTTCCTTCAGCCGGATCCACTGGTTGCCAGAGAGCAGTAGCACGGCGCGCGTGATCCAGTGATTTATGCTGCGGGTTAGAGCTATGCTGTCTGGTTGTTTCTATACCCAGGACAGAGCAATATTACAGAACTGTATAGAAATGAACAGGCATTAAGTCTGCATGTTTTTACAGAACTTATTTTGAAATTCTGGGCAATGCAACCAAACCAGTCTTTCATAGGCGGTTTGTGGTGTCCTTTCTGTACTGATTTCTAAGCCTGCTAATTGGAATTGGAATTATCGGTATAGTTAAAAGTCCTGTGGGTAGGTTTGTTGCTGCCCTGTAATTCCCAAGCACAAAAATACGGAGGGTACCAAATAAAACTAGATGGGTGCTTGGTCTGATCCAGGATGGCTGCTTTTACCATCATTCTCTACCTCTGTTCCTCCCCTGGGAGATGGGGCTAATGGCTGCATCTGCTGTGCAGCTGAGGACGTGGCTCTGGCCACCGCATGCACTGCAGGAGGCTCCTGGGACTGGGTAACCCGTGCCTGCGCTCCTTGTCCCAGGTCCTGCCTTGTCCCAGGACCTGTTTGTCCTCTGTCCTTCGATGAGTACCAGGTCAGAGTTCTGTTAGGAGATGCATTGGGGCTCACCAAAGAAGGCTGTAAGAAAGACATCTAACGGCCAGGGCACACTTGGAGTCCCTGCCTGTGCCTGGAAATATCAGGCTCACCCTAAACCTGGTCCAGCCAGTGCTCCTGCTGGCCCGTAATGTAGAATGACAGCTCTCCTGGTCTCGGAGCAGCCCCTGGGCTCCTCTACCCATCTATGAAGATGCAAGCAGTGATGTTTCCTCTGAGAGTTGCTTTAGCTCTTCATGAAAGCATGAGATCTGGGTTTCCAGTTCTCCCCAGCAGACAGACAAGCCTCAAACAAGGGGCAGTGGCACCTACAAGGAGCTGTAAAGGACTCACCTTTTCCCTCCTCCGAAAGCAAGACAGATAATGTTGTTCTTGGCGGTGTTTCTGCAATCTCCCCCCTCCTCAGCGGCCGCACCGCAGCAGGAGTTATCAACAGGAGACACATAGAGGGGACACAGATTACCCACATTAAGAACATTTTGCTTTCTGGGGATGCAGTTTCAGTGAAAGACATACGGTTTCATTTTAAAATGCAGCCGTGCCATGGATTTGGTGTGCATTTTGTCTCCTCGCTATTGCAGTTAATACCCAAAGTAGGCTGACTGGCCTGTTCTCACCAGGGTTTACAGTCCCCATGTGCGTCCAGCACTCAGGTGACTTCTGTTCCCTCTCTATCCCAGGGAGATCTGGCTGGATGAAATCCTGTTATGCAGGTCAGCAATGCTTTGCTGACCTCGTACTCAAGAGGAGAAAAATACCAAAGCATTTGAAGTTAAAAGTAAGAACAAATGCCCTTAACAAGTGGGGACAGAGGCTCCTGATGGCCAGCCCTTCCCAGGCAGGGGAGCCAATGAATGCCTGACACAAGCTATGGCATTCAAACCAGGAGTCAGAAGAGCTCCTCTTCACCCCGAAGGGCACAAAGTCCTCCCATCAGAGCTGCAGCTCACGCACCTCTGGTGTGTGTGTATGCTTTATGGGGCAGCAGTCGCAGATTGCTCGGTCCTTTATCCACTGGTCTCGGAAGGGTGGAAGGCAGCAGTGCCACCACGGTGGCTGCAGGATGAGGGACGTGTCTCACTGTGGGAGGAATGTGGGGCTGCTGTCCCTTTGCCTGGCTAAGGAAGTGATGGCTGTGACAGGCACGCCAGAGGCTGGGTTTGAAGTAGACAGGTCTGCTCTCGGCACCCCTTATTTTTCCTTGCAAGGGTATAACTCATTCCTGGAAACAACTCTGTCTCAGAGCAGCGCTCAGCTGTTTGTTTACAGGGATGAAGCAAATGAAAGACCCTTCCCAGCTTTCTGTACAACCTGCTGGCTTATGTCTAGCCTTACATACTAATCTCAAGGCAAAACATGAAAGGAGGAGCACAGATGCCCTCTGAATTATACAAAAAAACAATGGATGGCCACATTGTACCAATCTTACTTGAAGGAAAGTCATATTTGTGCCTCTCGCTCAGCTGTGACAAATGCCCTGCTCCACCTCTTGTGACACTTCTGGGAAGGACTGATTGCACTTTCTGTAGAAAGGAAAATATTCAGTGTTTCAAAAAATGACAGATTTTGTGTAACCTTCCCTTAGGCTTGCTTTTTTTGCTTTGGGATTTTTAAAATATGCTTTTAATTAAAAAGAAAGTGTTATGGCCGGTAGTCCTCACTAACTGTTCAAAGGCTATCCAAGGTTAGTTCTCATTCTTCCAAGCCGTGCTGCTCTAGCTCTTCCCATCACATTTCCCTATTTACAAGAGAACCTTCAGCCTTTTCCTTCCCCTGTCCTTCTAGTGCTGGGAGGGCGGCAGGGTGGCGGTGACTCCTTCCCTGGATGGTGCAATTGGAGTTGGGTAGGATTAGCGCTCTGAGCCTGCATTAGAAGAGCGCCTGTCCAAATGCTACCAAAGACATGACCTTCAATGTAGCATCAAACTTCAGCTGAAATGCAGGCCTGACAATGTGTCAAAGTACAGTAGCATAAATAAGATGTTGGCCATAGATCTCCTGATGACAGATGAAAGTGTAAGTATAAAGTGTGCTTTCTAAAAATAGCGTACATGTAGAAGGTGCTGGAAGTGCTGGGCTATCGGAGAGGCTTATAAGTAGGTCACAGATGACCGAAAGAGTAAAATAGCAACATCAGCAACATTCATTGTGAAAGTGCAACGTTTCAGGGCACCTGTACAGTCGGGATCAGCTCGGGGTGAGGTGGCACCTGTATGTGATAGGTCTTTCTGCAAAGGCATGATATGGGATGGAAAGTCAAACTGAGGTTACATCTGAAATGTACACAGGTTATCTATTTAATGAAGATGAGGTACTGTTGTTTTTTTCCCCTTTAATTCCCTGTAAAGGAGGCAGGGTTTTCCCAAGACTTCCTGCTTTCTTTTCTACTCTTTGCGTTCTTGAGGTAGTTCTTTACTTGCTGCTGATCTGTTCCTGCTTTGGGTAGTGCTGTAGATGTGTTTGCCTAGTGATGAGTCCGATGGAAGATGTGACAAACCATTTGTCACAAATGCGTATGTGTCCTCTTTACAGCCAAATTCTGCTGCCTTCGATCTCTAGTTCTTCCCTGTTCCTCTTGGTTTTGGTGGTAGTACTGGCAGAGTAAGGTACTGATCAGGCTGAGCAGCAGTGGTGAGACCCAGCCGTCGATGAGCGCTCGCTCTGTGCCAGCACGGGGTCTGCCCTCATGGCAGAACTGGAAGCCAGAGGTCCTGGTACACCAAATGTACACAAGAAAGACAGCATGAGCGTGCCTTACATAGCCAGAGAGTTTGAAGAATCTGGCCTTCATTAAACCAAACCTTTCAGTTAAAAGGCAAAAACCTTTCAGCACAAACAGAGTGAAAATACAGGTCGAAGCAGGCTAAGAATTGAACAGAAATTTCTAGTATTTCATATGTATTTTTTTACCTTAGAGTAGAAGATATGAGAGGTATGAGTTCAGCCTTCAAAATGTTCTCCAATAACCCCTCCGTGCTCCCCAATGGTCTTTACATATGGAATATTTGAACTATATGCTTGACCATGTTCTAGGTCTTGTACTTTTCTGTGGTACTTACTGAACTGATACACAACACATGGACCTACCACTGGAACGAGTGAACATGTTCCAGTGGGTAATCACCATTGCTGTCTCCCATTCTTTTAACCATAAGAAACTGGATTTCCCCCCCTTTTTTCATTTCCCATTTTACTTTGCACCTGTGTTGAGACCTGGTCCATAGGTAGTGTAAGGGTTCTTCCATTCCCTCTCATGCCACAGGTGAGACCTTTAATCAGTGAGAAACTCTCACCAGACAATTCCCTACCTGCTCATATCGCTGGTTTCATACAGCAAGAGTTGCAGCATTTCCCTCAGCAAGAAGGGGCTAACGTATTTATTGAAAGAGGAAATCCTGCATTATTTAAAATCAAAAAAGTTAGCAGAAAATAGGACCTGAAAGTGCTTTTGTATTCTTGTATTTTGCTATTCTTGTAATATCAATGTGGTATAGAAAGAAAACATGAATGGGGATTTCTTTCATGGTCTCTTAGGGATTTCTAGATCAAATTAAGTTACCTGACAAGTAGACAAATAGGTTTTACTTTTTGTAATCATTAAGTCTTAAAACTCAATGTGATCAACAGCACTAGAGTTCCTGAGGGCTGAGTAAGACTAGGCAGCCAGCTGCTTTTTTTAGAACACAGCAGCCCTTAGGTTAACTCTTTCGTGCTTTTCTGCCATGCGTTTGCTCAAAGTAAATGATTGCAATGTGGCGAAGGATTTCTAGGCTGACACGTGGTGATCATACGCTGGCTGGTGATCACAGCCTGTCAGATGTCTGCTTCCAGTCCCCCCACATGTCACTCTGTCAAGGAAGAACATCTGGATCCCTCTGTAGTGGCCTAATGAGTCTGCAGCCACTGTCCTTGTACATACAAAGGTGATGAACTGGGAAGTATTCATTCTGCTGCTGATTAATTCTGCCTGGCTCTGAAGTTCTTTCTGTATATGAGACAATACAGCCATGTTGGGTATGTATGTCTGTATATATGCCTGTAGGTGTCTGTCTATCTACCTGCATATATTACATGCATAAGATGTGAGTATTTTGTTTTCATTGAATCCCAGACAAATAAAATATGAACAGACCAATGCTTCTCCATAGCAATGTCCTTTTAAAGAACACCTAGTCTGTTTTCCTCATGGATGACCTACCAAAGGCAGAATCCTGCTCATACCATATCCTCCCATGGCTCTTGAAGCAGGTCTTCTAGAATGCCACCTTCATTATCGTGTGAGTAGTCACTTACGAGTAAGAGAAGGCAAGCCATCAAGCATTATTATTCTTTTCTTTCATTAGCAGAAATTTGCCATTTCTGTGCACATCCCAAGCCACAACCAGTTTTTCCATTTCTGGCTGCCAGAACAGACGAATGACTGCCTGGGCTGTTACCACTGATATTATGGTTGAGCCACCTGGACGGCTGATGTTCCTCCACGGAACGGCCAAGCCACCGTGAGACAAGTTGTCTTCTCTACAACACCCTTTGTAGTTCTCTGCAGGCCTAAAGTATGTTCCAGGGCATTACTTGGCTGACTTGGCGGTAACACACTGCTGGGATTACTGGGAAAGCAGAATACAAGGAAGTGTAAGTAACTGCCGAACTGAGGGGAAAAATAGGGTGACATTTTTCACTAATCTGCAGAGGGCAGTGGTATGGGGGAAGTGGAGCGTCTTCTGTTTGCAGTTGTGAGATAGCAACTTCATTCATAGTCCCTTTAACCACTACCATAGTCACTCTTTAAAAAATGAAGAAGTGTTGCTTAGTGATTCAGCTGTGGGGAATAGTGGTTTTCATACACAGCATGGCCAAAGCTTCCCTGAATGGGTCTTTAAACCCACCTCATAACGCTGCTTTCTAGTAAGCAACGGGAGCTGTCCGTCAGCATGAACTACACTGGAATTTCTGGATAAGTAGAAAAGACTGCAACTCAAATTTTTTGTTCCAGGTACCAAATGATCAGTTGTGATTTTGAAACAAAGACCTAAACCAAGGAATCTGCATTTTCTCGAGCTTCCTCAATTGTGTGTTCAGCTAGCAAAATAGGAAGTGATACGTGTTGCATGACTCTTCTATGGCCAGCATGAGAAATGATGGTAGGCAAGTAGGGCCACGTGGGTTGGAACATAGCATCCCATGGGTCGGACAGTATTGGCCAAACCCAAGGCCACCCATTTCCTCTTTGGTTGTTGAAACACTGGGCTACATGGCCGCTTCTGTGCAAGCACAGAGCTACAGTTGAACTTGCTTTCCTCCGGAATGCAGACATAATGAAGTAATGTGAAGCGTCTCTTCATGCAACACTGTGGCGAAACCTACCAGATTTCTTCATCAGTAAATTAACTCAACTGACTCTTCCTGAGACTCACCACCACCGAACACTCATATCATCTCTTAGAAAGGAGAGGGAACAGCAAACTGCATAGTTTAGCACTGACTCACTGTTTCAGGCTTCTATCTTTTTATGTTAAAGCAAGGGGGGACTGGAGGAGAGTAAATTGAGATGAAGAATTCTCCTTCAGGCTCTTGGAGAGCTGCAACATTTGCATCTCCTTTTTGGGTTCAAAAACCGCTCTTGCCTCTGCTCTGTAGATCCGTGGTTGGTGTCAGAGAGAGCGAGAGCTGCAAACACACCTGGGAGGGCTTCTGCTGTAGGGCTTTGCAGTCTGAAGGAGCACACCCCCTACATTTCTCCAGTACTCAGCTTCCAGGAGGTTGTTTTAAACAGTTTTTAAATCTCAAATGATATAGTAATGTTAAAGCTGATACTTAGATCTTCAGGGAAGTGATGCTGAGCCATCAATGGAGTATTTTTACTGTGGGAAAACTCTAGTTTAGGAAAATGTCCTAGCAGGCTATCAATTCTGGCATGAAACTGCTAGCAGGTTGATGTCATGATGGGAGGTGTTAAGTGGGTTTTGCTGGCTCGCTGGTGCAGCTGACTTGTTCTCTTGCTTCCATAAAAGAGAAGTGGGACCTGCCCTTGGGCTTAAGGGAGAATTTGGTTTTGGTGTAGGGTGAAGAACATGTAACAGGAACAACAAAGCCTGAAGTGAAGCCTCTGGCTGAGGTTTTACACAGTATAGCTAGAGAAGTTAGAGCAATGTTATTTTAGCTCTCTATGCCTGATTCTTAGCTGGTGTGACTGATTTCAGTGCAGCTGTTACAGAAATCATAAGAAAGGAGATGGAAGGTACTCCAAAATGTATGTCCTGCCACAACGTGAGATTATCTTTTTAAGACCATCCTTGAAAACCAGTTGTCTTCCTTGCTCTTGAATTCTGATGCAGCCTCCTGCTGCCATCCTTGCAATGTTGAACTGGCCACAGCTTTGGAGGTTTTGTCTCTCTCCCTGTAGTTTTAGACCACCATTTCTTGGCCTGACCTGGACCCGGGAAATGGCTTTCCTCTCCCCCTTTGCAGTGATTCTTTACCTTCAGATGGCTTTCATCCTGTCTCCTTTCATTTGCTGGGGGGCTTAGGGTAAGATTTTTTTGCTTTCCCCAACTGAGTCAATGTTAATATATGTGGAATTAAGAGAGACAGTTTGTGTGCAAACAGAGTATTGCCAACTTCTACTGGAGGATCATGCAAAAGTTGCAAGATTTTGGAGTAGAGAAAGAACGAGTAACAGCCTTGACTTGAAAAGAAAAGCAATCCAGCTCTGGATCCATCCTGAAGAAACTCTTGGCTAGGCTGTAGTATACTGACTCCAGTCTTTCTGCTCAGAGTAAAGAAGAGAAAGTCAAGTTCAGAGCCACAGATCTTACCTACAGCTATGCCCTTAAACAAACAAACAAAAAAAGGAAATGTTAGAATATTGTGTTTAATTGGGTATAAGTGCTTTACTATTTATCTGTCTCCATTTCTTCTACTCCTTTAGGCCTCCTTGTAAATTATAAAGCAGGCATTTCCCCAGAGGTATAATTTAATTTGACCTTCTAGTGAAGGAACTTCTAAGTGACATTGCATTTCAAATAGGAACGTGTTACCTGCAGTGTTGCCCCTGTACTGACCAGCGGCTGCGGTGGGAGCACTTTCCAACCCTGACAGCCCAGCATCCACCAGCCACGTGTGCCTGTCCTGTCCCCGACCCAGCTGCAGGGTCAGCTCTGCAGGAGCAACCACCGTTCTGTCTTCTCCCCTGCTGTCACCATCCTCGCTCTTCCCACAGCAGCTTTAGCGCAGCACCGGCAGGGCATTCGTCGTGGGTGCAGCAGCACATAGGAGGGTACAAAAGCTGAGCCAGGCAGTGGTGGTGGGTCCTGACTACCTGCCCTGCTTCTTCCACAGACTGGGGCCATTCTATAAGCAAGTGATCATTTCAGACAGAAGCACCAAATGCTTTGAACAATATATTACAATGCTCATGCCTAACCTTATACCTGACATGCACATCGTTCTTCACACATTTGAAAGCAAAGCTATTAATTAGTTCTCGCAGCTCTAGCTGTGAAAGATGATCATTTGCTGTTGAAAAGAGCATACTGAATTAAATAAACCATGAGACCGAGCAAGGGCGCTTTTCCTACAGCCTTTTGAAAATATAAATAAGTTGTGACATTTCTATTTCGTGAGGGAACTTGAGGTCCAGAGAGGTCAGAAAAGCCCGCAGGTACTGAAGTCCCATTCACCTTCTGTTGTAGGTGCCAAGTCTGCCCTGGAGGTCTCTGCACATTTGTGCTCTGCCAGACCCTAATCTTGCTTTTACATCACTAATTTTTGAAAATATCTCTATCAGAATAATCTGATGTGTAGCTAGATGAACAACTCAGCTTACAATAAACATTCCTCTTGAGTCTTTGCTTGGGCCCTATGCACCATCAACAAAATTACATCTTTGGAAATATTTTTTAATTTGCTTTCTTTTAACTTGTTCACAACAATCCAGTGAGGGAAAAGTGAGAATGGAATTGCTAGTCCTAAAACGTCAGTAAGGCTGAATACGTGAAGCAAGTTGTAGGGGCAGACTGTGTAGGTCAACCTTCCTGGATGAATGAAAGGATGGTGGAGGGGAAGGTGCGAGAACCATCCATTGCCTTGCTTCTCTGTGCAAAGCATTAGTCGCTATTCCACCCTCTGGTGCTCTCTGCCTGTGCAGACTGCTCCAGGGTGTACAGCAAGAGCCTTGAATTCACAGGTAG
>JAVJGI010000035.1:26778947-26832062 GCA_035590275.1 Ibycter americanus | reverse complement strand
CTATTCCACCCTCTGGTGCTCTCTGCCTGTGCAGACTGCTCCAGGGTGTACAGCAAGAGCCTTGAATTCACAGGTAGTGGCAAGAAAAATGGTGTCTTACACCCCTGGCAAGTGAAATGGTGTGAGTGAGGAAAGGAAGACCTGCCACCGTGGTTTTAAGGTTCTGGCCTGTGTTCCCATAGCAAGTGTGAACTCATGGGATGAAGCTGGGACCACATTCAAGCCAGTAATTCCAGCCTGCTGGATGAAATCCTGTACCCAGGCATAGCAGCTATGCCCCTTTGCTTGCTCGCTTCAGTTTCAGCACTGTGAATTCATTGAGCGCGTTGGAATTACTCTTGATTTATGCCAGTACTCCAGGAGACAGCTTGCAAAGCACACACAGGGGAAATTCTGATCTGTTATGGAGTATTGAGGTGCTGCTTCCCTGCCACTGCCATACGCATCATTTAGCTGCGAAACAAGAACAAAAATGCTGATAGAAGTTTTCCCTCTGGCTCTGGGCAGCGGTGGTGGTCAGCGCGCTGCCGCAAGTCCCTGCAGCGGAGCAATTCCACTAGAAAGGGGAGGTCAAATGGGATAGCTCACAGAAGTTTTGTTCGGCAGCTGGAGGGTATGTCAGACCTCTGTCTTCCAGAATTTCCCAGAACTGTGAGGACCCCAAGGGCAGAGAGCCTTCAAAAGGTTCTCCTGTTATAGCTGGAGAGGTGTCACCAGTGTCCTGCCGCGAGGTTTCCTGGCACCTGGGTCCTGCCAGCAGGATGGCAGGGCTTGAGAAGTGGGTGGTAGCTGCATAAGTAGGGGAAAAAATGAGTCATATTTTTATTCAGATGAGTGCAATGTGATCGGCATGTTTAGCTTAACAGTTGTTTATCTCTCGTATGGATTGATTTCAAAAGCAGGTTATATTTTCTTTCCATTAAGGTGATACATAGTGTTTATTCTGCTTAATCAGGTGGCAGAAGGAGGACATAGGTTTGTTCCATTCACTCACCTTTAAAAATGTGTGAATGATGCACAGCTGAATTGATGGGTGATGCATCTTTCCAAGTCTTCACTGCATTAACTTACTCATTTATGGTTTTTGGCTCAGCTGGGATGAACAAACTAGGTGAACGAGGAGAGATGACAGGTAGAGCTCTGTCAACATGTGGGATGTTTTGCCTGTTGTACAAAACTGTGACTTCACTGCAAAGCAAACTTCAGTGTGAATACAGCTCTCTTCCCCCAGCTCATCCATGGGCGTGGGTTGACAGGTTAATCCCTTTGTGTGCATATGCACGTTATGCAGCTGAGGAATGCAGCAAGCACAGGGTTACCTCCAAATTAGAGAAGAAACCTTTCCTGCCTATCTGTAGCCATGATTATGCTAAAAGTTGCGCTCTCTTCAGGAAATGGAGGCTCATATTTTGGGGGATGGTGGTTCCCATCTCCTGTAGAAACAGTATTTGCATTGGAGGATCCCATGCTCAAATTTATTATTTCCCCACTTAAAGATAAATATATTCTAACAGACTCTACCCTAAATAAGACAGGTTCACAGAGCAATAAAATTCCTTTAAAACTGATTTCTTTGGGCTTAATTACAATTTTCTCCTTGAGAAGTCCGTGGCTGGAGTAACACATTGCCTAACCGAGTAATTCAAATTACTGCTTGAAAAAGTCACAATGCAAAAATGCCCAAAGCATTCACCACTTGGAACAAAAAGGAGAAAAACTCTGTCTCCGTTTCAGTTGCCTGTTGCTATACCATATATCAAGGTGACTCTCCACAACTGTTTTCTCAAGTTTTATAATGGAGCAGGGAAAGATGGAAGTGGTTTGTGCCAGGGGGATAGGTTTTCAGCCAGCTTTAGCCCCCGGCAAGTTACCTGTTCCCAGAACTGCTGGCACCGCAGCTCCCACCTGGGGGCCTGGCTGGTGCGCAACGTCACCTGCTGTCAGCAAACATCCAACATGCCTTTGACCTAGAAAGATAAAAATACCCTGAGAACAATAATAGAGCTTTTGTGAGATGACGGACTGTGCCCATGAGTAAGAGCCACTTCTCGGTGGGGACCAGAGTCAGGAGCCATGTAGGGTCTATGGCACCACTGAAACGAGAACCATGAGGCATGTGGTGGCTCTATACCCAGTGTTGTTCCATGACCCTGCCCAAGCATTTCTCCCTGCCTGAGCCCCTCTCCACTCCTCTCTCCCAAAACTGCTGTAGGTAGGAAGATAAAAGTAGTTCTTGGACAAGATCTGGCCAAGGCCACGCATCTCTTTGTGAAGGTCCGTATTCGTTACTAAGAAATGTCCTATGGAACATCACACTGACCCAAAGGGCCTGTCTGGCTGATCTTCTTACCAGGCTGAAGGTAGTGGTTGTCTAGAAAATGTTGGAAGGAGGTAACGCTGAGCCCTGAAAAGCAAACCTGATTTCTCATCAGTCAATTAGTACCTATCAGGAGGAAGAGCAACACCCGCAGCCCAGCCCTCCAACGCATTTCATTCTCAGGAGGTCACTCTAAGTGGCTAATACATCATCCAAGGCTTACCATTACTGTTGAAATGGCACCTCTGCTGCTGTCAGTAGTGGAGGAAAGGGTGCCACCTTCTCCAGATGTCTTTGAAAAGGTGGTAGAAAAAATGGCTTCAACTTAGCTGCAGCATTGACGCTCCTAAAGCATTTTGTTAGTGGTTGCATGGAGGCACACTTAAACAAGAAAATCAATTATCTGCCAGTGCGCTGCCAATAATGCACAGCACAGGTGGAGGAGAGGTCTCCACCAAAGAGATACTCTTTGATGTCCAGAGCAGGTCTTCATAACTGTGTACACAAAAAAGTTAAGTGGAAAAACTACTATTAAGATCAGGAGCATCTTAACATGTAAGTGTTTTTAAAGACCCAGTAAGACCTTTTCCTCAGACACCTTGATGTATCTGCACCTTCTTGGTGACAAAGTTGTTTTCCTCCCCATCAATCCCTTTTCCTGTATCTCCCCTCCAGTGCAGCGGAGAGAGCCGACAGAGGCTCTTTCAGATGTTGCCTGAAAGACATGCCAAAGGTGAAAGGCGTGAGCTCCTCTTAGCCTGGAGAAGGTCTCTTTGGGCTTGGGCCTTGGTGTGGTTGGTGAGGGCAGTCCCAGGGGAAGGCAGGGTTGCTTTGTGCACCCACTGCCTTTGGCTCCTGGGGACGCCTGGCCGAGCAGCCCCTATGCAGCTGTGGGGTTTGAGGCAGAGTCATCCTACGCACAAAGCCTATAGAATAGTGTGCAGAAGGAGAAGGACATGTCAAAAAATGACAAAAAAATGTCTTTGATCACATGTGTTTACCTCCCTAACAGTGCTCTTTAGACCTGGCTGTGTTTTCTAGATGACAAGTCAATCGTAAGACTAGAACCCAAGAGTTCACAAGGGCTAGTCTTTTTCTGACGTTGATCTTTGTGGGGAGTTAGGTTGGTCACATACATGAAGTCAGTCACAACCCCCCCTGAGAGTTTGTCTGGATTTATTCAGCAAGATGAAGATGCCCACTGGTGGGTGTGGGTCTTACATTTGTGCTCTTAGATGGTGGTTTTAACTGATTTTGAATAACACTCATGAACTTTTGGAAATACTGCTCTTGTAGTCAAGAGATTTTGGGCTTTGGTACTGAGTGAGGATACATTCTTTGCCTCTCTGCCCAGACTTCCCCTGTAGTTTTAACAGGTCGCTCAAGTTTTGAGTGCTTCAGATATACTTCTATGTGTTGTTTTTTGAGGACTAAAGCATTTATTGTGTGGTGGTGATAGCACACCACCAATTTTTCTATTTCATTGTCTGAATCCCAAGCACAGGTTTGAGCTGTGCTGAGAAGCTGGTAGCGCGGGAGCTTTCTTTTGTACAAACTGTAAATCTGTGATTACCCTAATTCCTTGGGCAAACACATACTGAGCAGTGCAGGTTGCTCCTTCTGCCCTTCCAGTCTCAGCTTTTGCCCTGACCTACCAGAAGAGAAGACCACACCTGAAGCAGAGGTCTGCCAGTGGGAGGTGGAGGCACATATTTCCAAAGATGTGTTGGAAGGAGCACAGCACAATGTCAGAACAGTGTATTTGCAGCTGGCAAGGCTCGCTGAAATACAGCATATGAGATCACTGATTTCATCCTTTTTAGGATAAACCTTCTGCAGTTGCTCCTAAACCAGTCAATCTGGTGAGTCTCAAACTTACAGTCTCATCGTAGCTTTGAAACGCCACGTGATCCAGATGACTGATGTACATCAGATGTTGTTGGTAAGGCTAGATCATACCCAACTCATAGTCTGAGAATTTTTCATCAGGATTTGTTGATGAAATGTTGTGAGTAATGAAACAAGAATCCTCGTGTCAAAGGGAGACAGGGAAAAGGTGATTTTCCAGGTGTAGCTGGTTGGGATTGGGGATATTAAAAGAAGCAGTATTGCTCCTCAGCTCAAGAAATGGAAAAGCTCTTTTCACAAGTGGCTGGGGAGGGCTGGGGACCTTGTTACCATGTAGGTGGATGTATTGGAAACCTTCCCTTAAAGCTCAGGCAATTTGAAAGAGACACGTGTACGCAGAGAGTTGAGAGAAAGTCGCAGCTGGAAACGCTGTGCAGTCGAGATGTCTGCACTTAACTGGAGGGATTTCAGAGAGACCTGGAAAGCTGTGTAAAGCTCTAGGGGGATGTGCCTTACAGCAGGGAAGTGGGGTTTTCAGTCTACTAGACTTCTTTAAGAAAAGGGTGAGAGACCAGTTGCTGATGGTCTTTGTTTTTCTAAACAACGCATCTGATTTTTGAGGGCCTTTATAATGTAAGAGGAAAAACAGAGGCCATCCAATGAGTCAATTTGAAATTTAAAGCAAACAAGGAAAGAAATGCAAACTTTAATGCCAGGCAGCTCTGGAACATTTCCTGAAGAGAAATCGACTGGATGGACCCCCTTGATGGGGGGAAAATCCAATCCTGAAAGACACGTGGGTCTTAATGGGCTTAATGTTGTTCATTCATGTAGTGAGGAAGCAGTTAAGAGGGAAGACAATTATGTGGTGAAATCTTATGGCTGAAGCTGTTGAAAGGGTCAGAGTGGATAGCTGTAGCAGTCGTCTTTGGCATCAAATATACACAGAAGGCTCTCTTCACCAATATTTTAAATTCCCCGTTGACTAAGCTCTCCACAGCTCTACAGGCACATCACTGCCATCTATACTGATCTGTGGTGCTCAGCAGGAGTTTATTCCAGGACTTATATCTCTCGCTCAGTTAAGAAGTGTTGATTCATCCTTTTGCTGCAAAAATGACTAATAACGAATGCTTTCCAGGAACCAGCCCCGATAAAACAGCCATAGACATGTAGCTCAGATTCAATTAAACTGATAGGGCACACAATTCAGCTCCAATTTAATTATTTCTCGTTTTGTGTAAATTAGCTTTCTTACTGCAGTGAAACAAATTATTATTTTGTCATGACAATGACTCATCTGCATGCTTTACTACTTATTCTGCCCTTAGTTTAACCTAGAAACAGAACAAGTTTCCTCAAAATTCAGAAGCTGTGTTGAAGAGTTAATACTTTCATTAGTATTCCGGAGGCAGTACATTCCTTTGTGATCTGGTTGTGCTTAGCCCTCATATAACACTCCCTGATTAAGGCTGTGTGTTTGACAAAATAGATTAAGCATGACATCTGCCAGATATACAACCCTGGAGGCAAACACCCCAACCTTTGGGGCAATTTTCATCCAAAATTCTGCATTTGTCTGAATTTGCAGCTTAGGATCTTGCTGCTGAAACAATTTCTGATGCATACTTCTGGGATGAAAATGTACATCTCTTCAATCTACCACCTGCCTACCTCCTACTACGAATAACGCTTAGTCCGTTTGGGCGTACCATAGTAAGCGCAAAACCAAGCAGAAGCTGCAGAAGTTATTCATGCCTCTCTTTTTTCTCTGGCACTCAAACGCAATGGATTTATCTTTGCAGAACCCCTGTGACTTGAAAGTGTCAGGGCAGCTTCCTACAGATAGAGAGCTGGAGCACACCAAGGGTAAAAGAATTGCTGCAAGGCACAGGCAATGCCTGTAGTCAGGAATTAAATTAAATTCTCTTGCATCTTAACCTGGTGCTTAAGCCACAAATCTGTTCCCTTCTTCATGTAGATTCCGCTTCTTCAGGATGCAAAGCTTTTGCCCTGCTGTCCCCTGAGCTGACTATCAGACCAGGGAAGATATTTCTTTACCAGCCATTCACGTGAAGTCCTGCAAATTTGGCGCAGCCTATTCTACTTTGAGAAAAATATAACGGAAGAAACCGCGTGCAGTCAGTGAAAAAAATACTACCCCTCCCACGTACCTGAGTGAGACTACCACTGGGAAAGACAAAATCATTCTGAGGTTTACCTGCCTATTGAGCCCTCACAAAAATGTGAAGTTTTTACTGTTATATTCAGCCAAGTAAGAAGATGCTGTATTTATCTTCAATAACACCCTCATTCTTCTCCTGTTGGAAAGCAGAGACATATAAAGTCAACTGTCTCTTCAAGCCGCATTGACCAGCATAATAGCTGTGAAAATTAGAATGCTTTTAAAATACACAATTAGAGTGTGTGCTTTCACACAGAAAGAATGAATCAGCCTTTCCCTTCCTGGGCTTTCATTCTGCAGTAATTCTTCACACTTCCTCACACTGAGCCATGAATGCTAAAGTTCATCCCAGAGTAGTTTTACAACCAATGGGAATGGCTTAACGAAGCACTATCAGTCCAAATGCCAGTCCTCACCACTTATGTTTGTTGCTGGATTCCTTGCTGGTTTAGCAGCATGGAAATTTTCTTGGGAGCTAATGCTGTCAGTGCTGCCCATCTCCTGGAGGCTGCCAGAAGGAAAAAACATGGTTTTGTCCAGGCAGGCCCAACATTTCGGACAATAACTCAATCATAGCAGCATGTGTACATATGTGGAGATGCAACGAGCCGCTTGGGAAGCAGGGTCTGTGCTGGCCCCACAGCCAGCCCCATTGAAGCCAGCCAGCTCCATCCAGGCGTGGGCCAGCGTATGCCCAAGCTAGGAGGGGTGGGACAGGGCTGCCAACTGAAGGGGAGCGGGAAGGATGGTCCTGCCCCTTGAATTTGGCCTTTTACTGGGTGCCATTCACTTGAGTATCTGCCCGCTTCTTACACAAAGGCAATAACCATCTTCCTTAGGGGTTTCATGGAGTTTGTGCTCTTCCCTCTTTTTTTTTCTTGATCAGAGATCTGCTAAGATTAGTGAATTTTCTCTTGTGGCAGGAAGGAAGAACAGGTCGAATTAGATTTAATTTCTCCCTCTTGCAGTCAACGGCATGAGGGCTTTCAGCTTTGAGCAGGACTCCTTGACTGGGGAAAGCTTGTGGGAAGATGAAGGTGGTGCAAAGGATCTTCAGGGTGGGCCGTGACCCAGTTCACTGGTGTCCCTCTGAGAGGCTGTTGCTTGTGTGAAATGCCTCCCCCTTCCCCAGCCATGGCCACTGCAGCCAGCTCTGACTCACAGGCATGCTGACCCTGAAGGCAAGAGCTGTCCTGATGGTTTATAAGCCAAATCACAGATCTCTCTTGGTTTTATAATAAGAATCGAGGTCTTTAAAATGGGTAGGCAAAGTGTTTGGGAGACAGCGGAGGATGCTTGACAGGGTTCATCTTTCATGCTCCTGGTTCATTAGAAATAACCCCAGGGCTCACGTCAGCGAGGCAAGGACTGAACACAGCCAGAAATGCTCTGATGGCACGTGGTCCCTGAGGACCACAGACAGCTGTGTGATCCCAGCCTGATCATGGGGCAGCTACTCATCTTTCGCCTTAAAAACCACAGCCTGCACACTGAAGACTTGCCAGGTAAACAGAAACAGCCCCAGTGAATAGGATACTGCTGAGGCGTCCCTTGAGAGAGCAGGGTGGGCGGGTGGCTATTGAACAGCAATATGGACTGCGTACTCTCCAGTTGCCACCTAGGGGTTTATGTTTCTTGGGGTCCATCCTGATTTGAGGGTTTTTCCTCTTTTACTGACTCAGCTTTGTGATGATATGATGTGCCTGCATCGTTTCTTAGCCCTGTTCAGCTGATATGGTTGGTTGGGGCAGTACTGCTAAAGCTTCAGTGTGATGCACACCGTTTTCTCCACTGCTCGCCCTGGTAAAGCTTTTCCATTCACCAAACCACGTGCGTGCTGCAGCCATGGACCATAATGCCATGGTGAAAGCATGGTCCCTGTGCAAATTCCCCATGCCAGGAAGGTTGCAGGAAAACCTGTGTGAGATAGGTGTGTGCAAAGGGCTGAGGTGTGGGTGCTGTGCAGTGCCAGGTTGCTTGCCAGCGAGGTCCCTGCTCATGCCATGGCAGTGGTGAGCATAAACACAGGAGATGGAGATGAGGAGTGGGAGATGTGGGTGCTGGTGTTCCCCCTCCTCTCCAGGCAGAGAGGGAGGCGTGCAAGAAAGCGGAGTGCTGCTGCCAGGCTTAGGGCAGAGCCCTGGCGGACTGTGGCCAGAGCAAAGACAGAATTTGGTCTGATGGAAGGAAAAGGGAAATGTGGAGCTGCATTTACACCAGCCACAAACCTTGCCTTTTTTTTTTTTTTTTTTTTAAGACGCTTGATGAAAATACTTCTGTGTAATTTGCATTTGTATCCTTTGCGTTCTATAAAAAATGACTCATTTGCATATAGAGAAGAGGCACTTCTTATACGCGATTGTCTACTTGGCGTATGATCTGCAAAGCGAATATAATGTGTTTCTGCTTCTGTGGGCTTTTATTAACAACTACAGAAAGAAAAGTAGGAAAGAAAATGACATGGCGAAAAATTGCATCTCTGTTACGAATATTACCTGTCTGGCTGTTGTTGGGTTTTGAACATAAGATAACTTAGGGCAGAGCTTACTGTGTCAAAAGCAGCAACAACAGTGACTACTCTTGTTTCCTGCAGTTTGAGTTTATTATCTTTCATTCTTTCTTTGGAAGTAAAATCAAACAGTTTATTTTTGGTCCCATAGGACTGCGAGTTTGCCAAAGTGTAGACAACTTGATGTCTAAACTTTGTTCAAACACACACAGTCCAGGTTTTTTTTACCCCTTAAAACTCATTTTCTTGATATGTTCCAGAAAAATTTCATAAGCTCCAAATGACAAAATGAGGAAAACGATGTGCATGGGGTTTTTTCAGTTGTATCCCAGTGTCGTCTTTATCTGTAAGGATTTGCAAGCAAATTGACTTTCAGTCCTATCCTTTCCTGATATCTTTTCTGCAGCTGACGAGAGATTTGCAAGTAAATAGACCTTTTTCAAAATTTAAAGCAGATTTGGCATTTCACAGTTTGTACCTCTTTTGCATAAATATATTTTTTCCATAAGGCTTACAGGAAGCATTATCTGACAATCCCACTGGCCAGCTTCCTAAAGGTTTTGTTTGTTCCCCATCGATTTAAAAGCATCTATAGTCTTCCCACCCTGCCTCCCCATCATTCCTCCTCCCCAGAAGTCTCAGTTGTCTCATTTCATGTGCGTTTATGTCTTTATCATATAAACAGAATTTTTAAAGGGGAGTGAAGAGTTTTTAAATCAAATTGTTTTTCCCATGGGAGTCGCTGTACTATTATCGTTAGGGCTGTTTGTCACAGTTAAATTTACCAGATACTTTGCAGTGGGAAACCCTACATTTGCTTACAGTCTGCCAGACTTCAGCAGTTTGGGATAAAATTTTCCCCGCCAGGAATCTGTGTTTCAGCTCTGTGGCGCTCCTTTGTCCCATCCAACATGTTCAGTGAAGGAGTTATGAGCTCTTTGAAAAATGAAGGGTGTAATTAAAAGCTGTATAATAATGAACGTGCAAAAAGGAGCAAAATAAAGTTTGAATGGGCTATTTAATCACAGCATCTTCTACCATTACAGAACTTGCCTGTGAAGCTCAGTTTTCAAGGGGGTCTTTTGAACACCTTTTGTATTAGATTGACTTAAAATAAATTGCAGGGATACGGCAACTTTCCAGGATCCTTTTTATTAGGCATTAGGCTCAGCTCACTAGCTCATCTTATACCCAACACTGGATAGCCATGCTTGCAGACAACCCCTACTTCAGTATAATGGGTAAGGGAGAAGTTTTCTTGTCCTCTCCAATCCCCAGGCTGTGAAACTGCAGAGCAGCAACCCAAGCCCTACAGAATAAAATCATCTGGAGGCAAGGTGTGTGGCTCCTGCTGGGGGCCATCTCACCGCTTCCTTCCCCCGGAGAGCCCCACTTCTCCTCGCTCTGCCAGTTACATCCATCCTGCGGTAGATCCTTATCGTGTCTGACAGCAGCGGGGGATGTACAGATAACGGAGTATTGCACACGCGTCTAATCTCCATGGGGAGATCAGCCTCACAGCACTCGCTGCAGAGCTGCCGGTGCCCATACAGGGGAAATCATGAGATTTATAAGCCATTGGGAGGGGACTGTCACACTGAGGTCATGCAGCTGTGGCTGGAGTGGGAAAATGAAGCATTCCCTACGGAAAGCTTCAAAGGAAGTAGGGAAGGCTAGGGAACGTATTCCTGTTTGAAAATTTTCACAGGAGGTCTCATTTTGGGACAAAACACAGTTATTCTTTTCTTAGGACTTCATCTTTTTAGATGGCTTCTGTCTCTGCCTCCGTGCCATGACCCCGCACTGGACATACTGTGTATTTTTTCCCTCATAAAAGAGTAGACAGAGGTTACCAGACAGGCCAGATTCACCATGTAACGTGCAGGTGGATTCTGCCCATCTGTCTCACCGCCCCGTCCCCACCCGACAGTGTCTCGCTACCCCAGCACAGCACCTGAGCATCCCCATCACTTCCCAGCCCAGGCAGCTCGGAGCCCGGGACCACAGGGCAGCTGCTCAGGGAAGCAGAGAGGGGTGAGAGGGATGAGAAAACTGGTTCTGCGCAAAGTTTGTCCATTGCTGCAGTAGGTCTGCCCAGGAAAAAAATGTCAGGGGTTCATACAAGTTTCTGTGCAGATCAGTCTTGAGAATTTGAACTGAAATTTATGAAAGCTGAAGTGAGAAAAATGAGTTTGTCCCGACGCTCTGACCTGAGCACAGGGCGAGCTTCTGGGCTGTGTTTCTGGGCAGCAGCAGGCATGGAAACCTGGCGCTGCAGAACAATTGTACATATTGATAACCTGCTAGGCACCTTTATAGGCAACAGAATAAATGGTCGTGCAAGTACTAGCCATGGACAAGCGACACCCAAATCTGCCTGCTGGCTAAATTTTAGCCAGACCACAGCTGAATGGCTGCCTTCCCCAGGCAGATTGGCACAGGGCTAGCCAACCTCTCCCCATTTATTAGGCTGCCATTAGGCAGCACCAAGTGTGGGTTGTTACTCAAACTTATCACAGACGCCCTGCTGTCCTCCTCTTGCTCTCCTCTAGCACTTGGGTTATCCTGCCCTTCCTGAGCCATCAGTCCGGCAGAGTGCAAAACGTTTCTTCATATAGTGATATCTTGCTCCACATTTGTGGTGACTTGAAGCAGAAGGAACTGATGTGTAAATTTCCTGGGTGGTGGTGGGGGGTGTTAGTATGTGGTTCTGCAAATATTACCCTATCTGATCTAAAAGTTTCATAGTTTCATGTCCAGCCCTGCTGGGTTTGTAGGCTTCTGGCACTTCAGTTACCTGTTGTAAATCTTAGTAAGGAAATAGGTGTGTTATTAGTTTTCGTATGTTTGGAAAGTTGGTAAAATTAGACTCCAGAGCTACTTAGGTGTGTTTAGAGAGTATCACTCCTTCTGTTAAAGACTGAGCAATCTTTTTGTTTCCAAGGGTGTTTTCCTGCTAAGCACTGGAAAAGAGAACTGGAGGTATTCATGCTTTTTTCCTGTGTTGCTGTTGCTTACAGTCCAAATGCTTTCTCAAACCAAGTGGAACCTGTGTCCCAACAAGCACATCTCGGGTGCTGAAGCCCCCCACCATCAGCAGATGCTGGGGCTGTTCAGAGTGGTGCAGTGCCTGCAGCATGGCATTCTGGTGGTGCCCCGTTTCATTGGGAGGACCTTCCTCCGGATATGTCAAACTCAGCCCAGCAGAAGCTTGCAAAAACACTGAAGAAGAAACACCTAGGAAGGCTTTGCAATAATTCCAGCTGTGATTATAACTGGGGGAGTAAATTGCATGTTGGGTACATGTTTGTAATAAAATGGGTGTGAGTGGCAAATTAGCATAACATCTTCCGATGAGGAATGAACCTTGCAGGCTAATACAACAAATGCAGTAGGAAAAACAGATCACAGAGGCATGAAAGAGAGGTCTGGAGCCCTCTTCCTTTAACTTCTGTGTCCCTCCTCTCTGCAAAATGGCAGCAACACCCATGTATGTCAGGGCTGAATTTGTCCCCAGGTTAAATCAGGTCAGTGATGGGGAGGGTTCTGTGTTTGGTGATGTGCCAGACTGCTCTCCACCACTGGCTTTGCCATGTGCAGCAACAGCAGCGCATGACTGACGGTGCCCATATCAGCATGAGAGCTCAGCTAATGGAGGGAGGAAATGGATTTAAAATAATTTGCTTGAAGAAAGATAATTAATGTGCTGCCCACTTTATTCGCTTCCTGTGAAATTCTTCTGCAAGAGCTGTCAGACGAGGCTTTCCACCAACGCAGTTTGGTAGGCTTTCAAAAAGTGTCTCATTCTTTGAGAAAGCACATGTGAGGTTGGTGAGAAACAGCTGCAGTTGGGAAGTACCGTAATTGCTGAAAGATGAAACATGTGAAAGGATGGCTGTACGCTGAATACATGGTTTGCTGACAATAGTCAAGTCTGTTCTGGTTACCTGCACACACTCTCCAGGTCACAGTATCGGCACAGAGTACCTTTGGGGACCCGTAACTATAACAGAGTCCAAGTGCCTGTCTGTGCTGGCCCTTTGCTATAGGATGAAATCAGAAAAACTTTGAACTGGGCCAGTAACCCCACGCACTATTATGTGACCCCCCTGGTTGTTCTTCTCAGTCCTGCCAACACAAAACTTTGTCCCTCTAATGGTCCATGCAGGAGAAATCATCCCCAGGCACTGCTTCATGATAGGAATCACGCTTCTGGATGTAGATAATTAAAATAGAAATATTTTTGTTTTCCAAGTGCTCTGTTTAACTATAGTGCCTCCTTGCAAATGCAGAACTTGACTCTGCAAAGTCGCTTTTTTTGTTGCTTTTCTAAGACAATTGCTGTGAACTTGGGAATGGCCACTGCCATCACTCACTGGTCCTTTAATTGCTACTGTACCTGCAGAAGCCAAAACACATCTGTATATGGGTTTTACTCTATCTAACGCAGAGTCACATAATATGTAAGGGGATTATTTAGTGTTTCAGAGACCAACATATATAGCTTTTTGGGACAGATGCAGCTGAAGGACAAAAATGGGCATATAAGAAAATGTTTCAATTTTACCCTTACAAGGGGTGAACGGAGCAGATGTTTACATCTGGAGGTCAAGCTACAAGCACAGTAATTCTCCAGCCAGAAATACCTAACATTCTTCCAGAGACCAGGAGAACAGCTTGTAAATTGGATCTTCAGAGTGACTTCACTAATCAACACAGCAGAAATGCAAAGACTGACATTAAGTGGCATTAAAAACACACCATTCTTCTTGGGGATGCTCCTCTGAGTGAGATGCACTAATATGGCCAACTAAGCAACCGAACTAGATTAGGCAATTTACCTTCTATTCAGTAAGAGAACGAAAGGGAGGAGGAACAGAAGCCTTAAAAATAACCCCCCATTGTAAACAACATTCAAAACGAATGTTACAGGTTTTATTATTATTTTAACTGCCTAATTCCTTCCCTTTGTGAACAAAAGCAAATACTTAACATAGACAGAATTCTCTTTCCCCGCCTTTTGCTTTTTACACATAAAAGGAAACCAGTTCTCTGAAGTAGTTATATTTTTGACATTTGACTAAGCAGCCAGAGATGCGAAGAAAAATGCACGCAGGATTTTATGGCTAGCCTTTCCCTAATGCGGTGCGTGAGGAACAAGTGATGGGGCAAGCCAGCAAAGCAAACAAGCAAAAATAAAAAGACAGACCCAGACCTGCACACTGCTGTGAGTATGAGTGTCTCTGCTGGCTGCAGCACGCCGCTGGCACCCTGCGCTCGCCGCCCTGGGTCTGACCCATGTCAGGTCGCTGTAGCTGCCCGAAGGGACCAAAGGAGTGCTGGGGAACCCCCAGGCTTGGCTGGGGGTAACTGGGGGAAAGACAGTAAATTATTCAAATGGCAGAACCACCCCTTGGAAATCACTGGAGGTGGCAATGGGCAGCAGCCTTGCCTGAAGAGGGGGAAGAGAGGGGATGCAGGGGGAAAGGACTGATCCAAATGTCCCTGGGGGAAAAAAGTGAGCAGCTGCCACATCCCCCCACTGAATGTCACTCCAAGGAAAGCAGGGCATGCTGCACCCACCAGGCAGCCAGGCACACGCCATCTGCGCTCGGTGACTGCTCTGGTCACTTCTCATGCCCCATACAGCCTGCCTGCTCCCCCAGCCCACCTCCCATCCGCACCACCTGCCTGCCCCACATCCCCCAGCCTCTGCTGCCTGGCTTAAAGGACAGGGTGGAAAATAGGTTTGTCCATGGCAATGTGATATACTCGATATGGCCACTAATATTTCATTACCGTTGCTCTGATTCCAGTGTGTTGATGGAACCTCCTGCCCATCGCCAGGTAGTGGAGGTAGGCAGCTCCGTGCCTTGGAGGTCATTCGATGCGTGCTGTGTGTTGTGGGTCCCTAATGTGCTTCACCCCCTCAGCAGCACCCTCCCAGCTCAGCAGAGCAGCCTGCGAGTTCACTCACAGCCAGGCACGTAGCAAATATAAAGAAACTCGTTGATTCTGAACTGAACTGATCTCCTTTCTTTTTGGTAAAATGCTTTCTCATGAACTTTACTTCGAGCGTAGAGGTTAGATCCCTTCAAAGATACTAAATTAAGGACAGAAAGTGTTCCTTACTTGCAAAACTGAGCAGGGAACTTTACCAGGGCAAAAAAGAAATTCCACTTTGCTGTTAGTTTGAGTTATACAGCCTCTTTTCTGGCTTTTACTAATCCTTTTTCCTTTTCACTGGTGTTTTTCATGTGGACTTCAAGAAATATTACAGTTATCTATGCATCCCACAAAGTCAGTTTATATTTATTCACATTGCCTCCTTCCACATCCTTTCTAGCAGAAACAGCACAGTAGCCACAGGGGAGAAAATTAGCTAGGCAAATTCTCCATCTGTCTCTTTTTCTGTTTCCCAGGGTTATTTGACTGTGCATCTTTTTGTGGGTATTGGTGGATCATTTCTGTTTGATGCAATTTAAAACAAAACAAGAAACCTACAGCTTCATCTACGCAACTAACCAGATGGCCCTCACAAGGCTACCCTTCACTGTGGCTTCACAGGGTTGTGTGCCACAATTTGCTTTGTCTGAGGGAAGACACCAAAGGCTTTGACATTTTTCCCTCATGGTGTTTGATTTCCTGCGGCTGTCCCTTAGAGGTAAGCTAAGTGGTCTTAAGGAATGGGCCCCATGGCCCCCTGCAGGAGCATGGTGCCAGGAAAATTCTTCCCAAAGTGGTGGTTGAGGACAGTGGAAGGGAAAGCTTGTGTGCATGTGTGTGTTTATATAGATCTATGGATCCACCACCTTCCCTTAAGCAAGGCGCGAAGATCAGGGATGTGATTGAAGGAAAGGAGTAGATGGGATAGAGGAGCACAAGAAGACCCATCACTTTGCTCTGCAGAGCAGCGAGAGCAGATTGTGGTGGGGAATGGGGGCAGTGGGACAGGGGGGAGCAGCACTGGGCATTCTGCAGAGCTTCCAGGTGATTGTGTTGGAGAAAAATACAGAAGCTATGGGAAGCCTGAGTAGACACTGGTCACACAAGTAAAATAGGAAGAGGCTAAGATCATCTAGATAGAGGAAGAGAGAAACTGGTGAGGCAAATGCCAGAGATTTTGCAGAAATTGTGGACAGAAACGTCCAGGTCAGGAAGATGTTGTGTGAGGAGAAGGCAGAGGTCTGAGAGACCATGAGTGTGAAGACAATAAGGGATGGGAGTCAAAATAACCCCCAAGCTGCAGTCTGTAAGGCTGCAGGACCCTTCGTTTTAGTGGTATTATTCTGTGATGACTCTTAATTCACTTCATTATGCATTAGCTTGGTGTATTTCCTCTCCACAAATACTACTCTAAGGTTTTGACTTGGACACACTTTGCATGGTGTTCCCGTGTGGGGCTATGAGGGAAACCTATGGGGCTCTGATTAGGCTATTTCCATCGCCTGGTTCATCCATTTCATCACTTCTCCCTTGGCTCTCATTGCCAAGGGCACAAGCAGATTGCCAAGCCTGAAGCCAAACATCCGGTGTCGATTCCAGCTCAAAGCTCTTAGCTCCTCTGAGTCAGTGTGCTCGTGTCAAGAATAACCCAAAAGAGATACGGAAACCCCAAAGTCACTGCCATAAATCACGCTTGTCCTAATGCCATTTTCATCTCTGAGAGTGGCCTGCCCTTTTTGTCATGTCCTGCCAACATTCCCAACTGTTGGCCATTTGTTCGCAAAGGGGAATGTGAAGTACACGCTCGCAAGACCCCATCCAGTACCAGAGGTATTGTATGTTCATGCGGACAAGCTAGGACAGGTCACCTCTACCACTTCATCCCTGGGAAAGAAAATGAGCCTGAAACTGCATTAAAGGAGTTGCAGTCTGTTGCAGGAGAAGGCCACTTGAAATTTTACTCGTGCTTGATGCTAGGTACTTTCTCTGGTTGTAGTTGCAGCGTATCGCAGAGCTGATTAATTTGTCCACTGTGAGCGATGCTCGTAAATTTAGCCTGTTTTTCTCTGGTTGAGCTGTTCATGAAATGATCTGGGTTTCTTCAAACGTATTTGTTATTCATAAGGATGCTCAGAATAGTTTGGACCAACACTTTTCAGCTTGCAAGGCGCTCAGGCTGATGACTTGCAATTCACTTTCTGCTTTCCACGGTGTGCAATTTGTCTTCCCAGTCAAACGCTATTACCTCTGTTTGCCAGTGAGTGACAGAAACTTTGTAAATAGAAGAGTAATGACTATGGAATAATGACTTTGTTTTGTATGAGATTTTGGCACAGATTCGTGTAGATTTGGAGATTCTAGAATATTTTTATGAATATCTTATTTTCCTCATAGTACTGAGACAAGGTCTGGTGTAAATTTGCAAAGCCAGCTGTCTCCAATCCACTCGTCCCTGGAGTGTATCATAACAGCGATGTATTGAATTATGACAAGTTGCCTTGGCCCGTGCCAGCTCCACGTTAATCACCATTACTGTTTTATGTTCTAAAAGCTGAAAATATGTCAAAGGACACAGCAAACTAAGACTTTCTGCATAGTTTGCCAACTTGAGAGATCAATTTGGCTCCCCTTGAATCTGATAGAAAATTCCCAAATCACTGAGGCTCTTTCTTAGCTTACTGTTGTCTTGAGGTGGCAGCTCATGACTTGAAAGGTTGTTTTTCTGTTTTAAGAAGTTAACAAAACAAATTTCCAGTGCCGTCACCCAAGCCAAACACAGGCCATGCTAGGGGCCTGCATACCATTCCTTTCTCCTGACTTGTGTTTGGGAGTCACTTCACTCCAGCCTTTTTCAATCCTTGTGACTCTGCCTGCAGAGAGCTATACATTTTAAAATACCTCAAAGCTGACATGAAAGACTTAATTTAGATGGCTGTTGGGCTTTGCCGTCAAATTCCCTGGTGCAGTTACTGCTCCCAGAGACATCGTAGTTCTCTTCCTACCCACTGAAGGAAGAGATGCGTTTCCATGTTTGCGGTTCCCATGTTCCTGGGAAGCTCCAGAAAGAGATGACCCCCATTTAAGTGTTTGGGAAAAGGGAAAAACCACAGGAATATGGCTCATTTTCCATAGCCATGGCCCTCCCTACTTCTTCTCTTCATATGCTTTCCATATAGAGCCAGTGACAGAAGTCCTTAGTCAGAAATGTTTTCTCTGGTGTGGCTGTTATTCCGATTATTAAACAGATAGTGGCATATAGCGAAAACAATGGAAAAAAACTGTGCAGAGGTAACCAGAGCTCTGTCTACACTTCAGTGGCATCAGATATTAGATGAAGTAATTGCTTGGGTTGAAAGATACTCTGTCTTTTACTACTGTTTTAATGGTATTAACTAGCTGTACCAATACTGAAATCCAAAAAGACTTAGGCTTTTCTTCAGAGCATTTTCTGTACTTATAACAAGTTCTTGTTTACTACTCTCTCTAACATTGCTACGGTGCAGTATGTATTTCGGTTTTGTGTCAGGAATGGTAAAATCCAGCAAGTATATATGGGCTGGGGCACATGAGTAGATTAATAGCAGGTAAGCTACAAGGGGAATATACTACGTTAACAAAATTGCATTAGGCAGGTGTGTGTTTGCTTCTCTTTTAATCTTGATGTTGTAAATCCACAAACGTCACTAGCTACAAAAGCATGTGCAATGATGTGGCAAGCCTTCCTTCCCAAAACTCAGTCGGCTTTACTGGGTTTAAGAAAAATAGCTCCTTCTGACAAAGTAATTGGCAACACCTTTCCTATTGCAAGAGCTACACTTTGTTTCACCTGCTGCGCTGTGAATGTTATTTGTGTTGCTGTGGTACCTCAGGAGCCCAGCTTTCAGCATGGGTGCCCAGTACAAGGCATGCTGCTCACATGAGTAGGCAGGGTGAGTACCTTCACGGTGCCGCACCCGGAGCTCTAAGCTCTGCTGTAAGGACACAAACTGGTACCTCTGCAAAATGCTGCACTCCCCCAGAGGGAATCAGTCTGGGTCTTGTCTAATGCAGGATTATCAGCATGCTGGTCCTCTGTGGGGCATCAGTATTCCTTTGGTATGGTAAGAAATTTATGGATCTTGTAAGACAGCATGGGAGAGACTCGGAGCAATTTCCTCTCTTCCTGGCACCACCCGACTAAGGTTAAGCAAATCCTTTCTGCTCACAATGCCTCATGTGCCCTGTCCTTCAAATGGAGGTTGAGATAACAAAGTCCTTTTGTGGAGTCCTTGGAGATGTGCTAGTGTTTGCTATTGATGCCTTGGGTGAGGTTTTATAACATGTGGATCTGGCAGCATTAACGCTAGGTTTGCCTGAGCTTCTACATGCATTGCTCCTGACTGCAGCCAGCCCCTTGCTACAATCTGTTTACTCTTCTGCTAGAGTAATGCAAAACTATGGGATGGCTTTCAGTTCAAAGTTTGCTTGTTAGGTTGCCTTACCCAGTCGCTAAAGGCATTAGCTCCAAGGAAACAATTTTCTGAAGTCCTGTGAAATCGCAGCAATTTTTTCTTTGAGCATGCCGCAGTCAGAGAATGGCAGTCATTTTCATCAAGAGCCTTCGGTGATGCTGATAGTAGTGCCAGCACCCCTACATTTTGTTCATTTTTTAAATTAAAATTTAAATTAAAATAATTTCATTTTTCTATTTAAAATTATTTCAAAGTAAAGGAACCTTTTACAAGATAAAATACAGGCATTTCATTGTCCAGGTTCTGCTGTAAGGATAAATTACAATTAATAATAGATATGCGAGTTCTGCAATATTACACAATGTAGATTCACAAGATTTTTCTATATATTTTGAAAAGACCCGTTTCTCTGCATGAGTCATGAACCAGCTACCTAAGAATATAATTGGGTCATATTAGAATTAATGGCAGGTATTTTGGTGAGTAATGTGTGCATTTGTTCTACAGTTTGCTCACTGTATGGCTAACAGAGTCCCTTGCTGTGTTGGTACAATACCCTGTGATAAGAGAGGAAGGATGACAACACACGTGGAAAGGAGTGAAGTAACGGATAAAGCAGAAGGCAGCTCACTCTGGGGCTTTCATCCAGCCTCAGCTTTTTTCAAGGCTCAGAAGCATCATCTAGTTTCTGGTTTATAGAGGTATCTAAAACCTACAGTCAAACAGATCAGTTCTAACCATTGCTTTCTGCCAGGAGTCAATCTGAAAACACAGGTTTTTCCTTACTGTGACTGGAAGTGTCCCCCTGACCTTCTCTGGCATCTTGTATCCAACCACTCCTGGAGTGGACAAAGCTCGGAGCCACATCTAACTTTTACCGATGAAATGTCTTTCACTTGTCTTGTCAAATTATCATAGCCCCCAAACAAGAGCGTACCTTACTTTGCTCAGTAAACCCCAAAACCCCAGAAATCTCCCAAAGCAGAGACATTCTGATTTTTTACTGAAACTTCACAAGCACTTAGTATGTGACATGTTCTTCCATGTATGTCACTAGTTCCTTATAAATATATTCCTCCACTTCTCAGAATGAGCTCAAAAGCAGGGAGAGGAGGAACATGGCATGTGCCTGTAAGTGCAAAGGAGGATATTCTCCAAGCAATTTTCACCTCAGCAGAGGTGACAGGACCTATGCGGGTCGCAGGGAAAAGTTCACAGGGAGAGGAAGGGTAAGCAAGGAAAAGAGAAACTGTCCTTCATCAGGACCTTCAGTTTAGTTTAACCCATTGCTAGAACTGGAAGTAAATGTCAACTAGCTAAGGTGGCTAGCCTGGATTGAAAACCTGAGTTTTGACACGGTGAGCTGATTTTTCAGCTCTGGTCTGCTGTGCATGGCAAATGGTCTTCACCCTGCACTCGGACATGCTTTCCAAGGCAATCTGCTTGCTGGCACTCAGCCTCACAGAACTGTCGTAAACGGGTCTGAGTTGTCATTGTGAATCAGGATAAAAATGACCCAGCCCCTGCCCAGAAAATGGAGATGTGCATTTTGTCCTGTTGCAGGTGTTAAGCTTTTCTTGCGCTAGGGCTCAAAGTAGCTTTGTACTTCAGATGGTTCATTATCAGTGTACTGCAGGAAGCCAAATGGGCCGGGATTACACAGCCACCACTGGCCATTATCTTTATCCATCTTCTATCCCTTCAGAAGTAGTGCAGAATAAATTATCATTCCTTTGTAAGGATATCTGAGAACGTCATACGGAACCTTCTTCTGCACAGCTTGCGTTCTAGTCAGAAGTGATTATGTAAAAACGTAATTCTATTGTTTTAACTTTGATTGATTCAGACACACTAGGCTTACAGCAATTAAGCTAATATAATGAACAAAGCAGCAGCAGCTATATGGCAAGTTAACAAGCTATAGCCAAAACGTTAAACTGCAAATACATAATGTTGAACTTTTTGCTGGGATTGTTTAAGGACCTCCTAGTTTAAAATCCTGATCAGAGACAGATTTCTGTTTTTCTTTGCAACTGATTCAACCCATGTCTCTTCATTCACTGCCACCACCCTGCCCCTCACCTTTGAACAGCAAGACAGAGAAGCAGCCTGACTGTGAGATGCCTTTCCTTCAGTCTTTGTCAGAGGGAACATGTGTTGCCGGTACCTCTCGTGATGGGAAATAGTCAAGCTGCCCACCGCATCTCCTGCCTTCCCATCCTTATCATCACTGCATCTGGCCTGCACAAACCAAAACTCAATAGAAGCACCCACAGGGGCACAATTCGGTGACAACACTTGGGGACAGCTAAGCCTGAGGGTCCATTGCAGGAATGGGCATGAAGTGGTAAGCCCATGAATTTTGGCCTCTTGCCTTCACACTGTCAGGCAAGGCAGTCAAGCACAAACGCTTTTGTATAGAACAAAACTGGGCAGAAATGCAGGTTTCTAAATTATAACCTAGGCCTTTCCCAGCAACCACCTGGAGGTACTTCCTAAATATATGCTCTATTGATGTAACTTTAGATGCTGGCGGACGCAGCTGTTAACATTGGATGCAATCATGGGAAGTTTTCTCTTTTGGACTGCTAACAAAGGTGTTTTGTCATACCCACGTATCCATCAGCTGATCTTGACAAATGAATCACCTCAACAAACAGAGCCATTGTCAAGCCTGATCTCTGAATTTCCTCCTCCATACTTGTTAGGTGTTGGAAAAATACAGATGACACCTCAGCTGTAGATCGGAGCTCTTCGGTTTTACCCTAGCAGGCTCCTTCCCTGGTAACTGTCGATCCTGTGGGATCTACCTGATTGCTCACCAACCCTCTCTAGATCCCCTTCGGAAATCCCCTGATTTTTGCTGACTTTATCCGTTAAGCTGTTCCCTTCCACCAGCTTCCTTTCATTTCTTCCTGGTTCACATCATTTTACAGATGGTGGTGAAAGTTATATTGAGGATCTGGAGTAGATTTCTGCCTTTGGCTCCTCACTTCCAAAGGCACACTGGGGACATCTGAATGGAGCCAAAATTGTGTGTCTCTGACCATCTCCATTCCAGAAAAAGCTATGCACTGGTTTCAGGAACCTGCTAAAACTGGCTTCTGTCCCCGAACACTTTCATCTCTAATGTGGTTAGGGCAAAGTCAAACAACAGTGGCAGGTCATTTGAATAAAACATTTGAAAGAATAAGGAGTCCTTACTGTCAGAGGCACTTCAGTAAAGCTAGAGATTTCCGTGGTCGGGCTGGTTTTGACCCTAGTTTGTCTTGCAAACTGGATCCCTGATAGTGTGGTGAGGTCTCCATCCTGTCCCATCTCAGCTCTCAGCTCAGCTGGTGCTGTGTCCTATCTGGCTGTACTTGGGCATCAGTGCATTTGTATTGGAAGATGCAGAGAACTCTGAATATGGTTAACACCTTCATGCCTGATCTGTTTTATTTTCATTTTTTATGAAGTGTAACAGTTGCTGAACAGTGAAATTATTGCCTGCAATCGCCGTAGACTGCATACCAGAATCAATGCCAGAATCCTCAGCTGTGAACTTCTTTGCCCTGTCCCATTACCCACTTTTGGGGAAAAGCTGCGAGTTTGATAAACAGCAGCAATGCTTCTGGGGCTGATGGCTTGGTGTCACTGCTCTAGATTCACAGGGCCACTGCACATGAAAGTTTAATGGTCACATAAATTTCAGGTGCTGTCTCTCCCCTGTTGCAGAAAACCATCAAATAAATTTATCTCGATGCTCTAGTGCCTCCATAGACATGCTGCAGGCTTTTCCATCCCCCTTTTTTTTTTTCCCTTTGCTTTTAATGCTTTGTTTAAATCACTGCTCACACCCACAGCTGAGAAAGAGGTCATGAATCCAAGCAGAAGTAACAAATGGGATTTGCTGTTAAAGGACACGATCGCTTCTCACTTACTGGGAGCATGTCATGGCATTAATCTGCTCCAGTGAAGGTACCCGACGCCAAGCTGCAGAAAGACTGCTTGGACGTGGATGAGCAGGAACCCTGAAGTCCTTCCTTCAGTCTTGTTGCATGGCTGCCGTCATTTCCACAACCTGCTTAAAAGGCATCAGCCGAGGAGGTGAGCACCTGTGTAGTCGCTTTAGGTGGAAAATGCATTCAAGCCTAATTTGGACAAAACCCAGTGGGCAAATTGACCTGTTTCATGGTCAGTAGTTAGGTAAGTGTGTGCAGTATCCATGTTGCTCTTCAGGTAGCAGTTTCTACCATACATGTGTTTTTCCCAGGCCTTGCTTGTTCTGTTCTGCCAGATCTGGCTGACCACTCTTTCCCTGGGCTGAAGCCTCAGCCCTAACGCAGGGCATAGGAGGAGACTCCCGATTTCAGCACTTACTCTGATAGAAAACAGAGATGCACTATGCTTGCCTTAGTGAGATAAGACCTGACACCCACCAAAACATCGGTAGTTTGTATGGCCTTATACCAAGAAGAAGGCACTCCACTGATGGGTCCTGCTCCCTCGCCTGCCATCTGCAGCCAGTGCCTATGGAGGGGAATGCCCTGATGGACATACCCACCTCAGAGAAGCCCCTCTGGGGCCCCAGTGACATGTGTAGACAGATAAAATGAGGAAAATTAACACCTAAGACTGCAGGTTGCCTGGGAAGGTGGAAGTGGGCAGTACAATGCCACCCCTTTCTCTTCAAGAGAGGGACATGTAAGAAAAAAATGTCTTCAAAGGGCACCTGAATGCCTGTACTGGAAGGGAACTGCAGGGAACAGAAATTAATATCACAGAAACAGGGAGAGCAGATGAGAATTTGATGGACAAATCCAATTTCTAGGACAGAAAAATGCATCAAAAATTACCATCTGTGCAGGATTTTCTTAACATTTGGTTTGCTGTGAAAGAAGGCAAAGTGACTGCCACATTTAAAAAAATAATACTAATAAAAAAATCCCACTGTGCCCTTCACATTACAAAAATTTTTAATAGCTCTTACATAACCTCCCAATTTGGCCCATTCAGGCAGCCTTGGTTTAGGTGAGGGAAGGTAGCCAGGCACAAACTGTGCTCACTGAATTGATGAACTGTGTAAAAAGCTCATGAGACATTTTTCACTCCTAATTGATTGCAGAAAGCTTCCGTGACATGTGTCACCATCCACCTTGAGGAGAGCTTGACCCATGGGGGATGTGGAACAGCAAGCTGTGCGGCCCCTTGAAAAATCAGTTTGCTTGGGAAAGCACAAAATCCTCAGCACTCCGTGCCTGCCGCTCTCCTTCCTCGCCTTTTTGCCTCCAAAGCGCTTTGTAAGAGGAGGCTGGAAGAACAGCACAGCATCTCACATGTAGCTAATACCTGGTGAATTATTCACAGTGTTATGGAGCAAAAGGCTTTTCCCCTATTCTGGCTATATAACTATCTTAAAGGATTTTCACCAAGTTCTGCGCCGGTTGTTACAGAGAAGCTGCTCTGATCTCAGCATGCGGCTGCCACTTCAGCATCCCGCTTGGTTTGAGTGGATTTTGGGTGGACTTTGAGAAATATGGGGATTCAGCCATCACTGACAGCGCCTGTGTGTTCCTTTGTGTCTGACCCGCGTCCTTTTTCATCCTGGCTTTTGCAGAATTTGTTTTAATGTTTCAGCTGGATAATTTTCCTGTTGATTTGCTATGGTGTGGAAGGGAATAGCAGCATTTTCCCATTGCTACTGGTAAAAGTTTTTGGCCATTCTCCTAGGAAGTCCTCACCAGCCGTGACCCTGCTAAGGAGCAGCAAGGGGAAAAGCAGATTTGATTTTTCCCCTCAGCACTCTGCTCCTCTCTCCTGCCTTGCTTTGGCCGGTGTTGATGGCACGTCACTGCCCAGCGTCCCCACGCACCTGCAAGCTGCACAGGCACGGCTGCAGCGGCCAGAGCTGCCTGTTGCCGTCTTGTGGAGAGGCAGAAGTGAGATGGGGAGGGAGGGAGGGAGGGAGTGTTTGTTTGTTGTGCTCAGCCTTGCAGGACCTCAGAGGTACATGCTTTTCTCTTTTTGAGTGTTGAGATCAGTCTCGAGAGAGAGAACAGCTGAAACTAAGATAGAAAACCAACAAATCTGAACTCTCTGTTCTGCACTTGGCAAAAGCTTTGAGACAGAGGGGAAGAAAAAAAAAAATCAATCAAAAAACCCCAACCAAACCACAAAACATGGGGGAGGATTGCTTTTCTCTGTCTTGTTTTCTAATCACTCTCTTTTATTTTGCTTTTGACCCTACTTACTCTAGTGATTTTTATCATGCCCAGAGAAGGGGGGTTTGGACAAAAGCTCTGCACAGCTCCTGCTTCATCTCAAACTATCAGCCTGTAGGGTGACCGCCACCCACCTTACAAAGGCATGGTCATGGCCATTCTCCATGTGTCTAACACAGTAAGGTCATGGTGGACTTCATCAGGAAATTCCTGATGGATCATGGTCCCTATCAGGCTCAGGAGAAAGTTCACTGCAGTAATCCCGAGCATTGGTATTCATTGCCAGGGCTTCACAGAGGCTGCAGATGTGGGATATCCAAGACCACCTTGCCATCAGCCAGTCCTCCTCCAGGAGCCAGGCACAGAAAACACTCTGCTTGCAGGTCCACGCACCTCATGCGCAAGTCTCATTCTCCAAGTCTGACAGCTTTCTCCCACCACCCGGCACAACATGGACCCTGTGCTGAACAGGGTGAAGGGTTGTGTCACACACCCATGCCCCAGAAGATACTTGGGGAATGAAAGGCAACTTCTGGTCATCTTGATATTGAAGGAAAATAATCTGCATACTTACATTTTTTCTAGCATTGGAACCGTGTGACATAGGAAGGAAGAGACAGGTTCCACTAGATTTTTATTTTTTTTTCTGATCCTTCAGATGGTCAGGGGGACCCAGGCAGCTTCAGCAAGGCTCTGAGGTTGTGATGCTAGCTACAGCCCACTCCAGTGATAGGTATTTTCTTCTTTCAGTGACAGGGCTTATCATCCCCATCTTCCAGAGATCTGCTTGGTCCTCCTTGCTGCCCTGGAGCTGTCCTCAAACCTACTTCCAAAGCATCAGTTTTCAGAGTTGGCTCCTTGAAGGTCAGCCTGTGCAAACAAGCCTTTGCCAGGCAGTCTTAAGGTATTTGGAATAAGTGTAGATCGGACTTTTCTAGAAGTGATGTCTTTTATTTCACTCCGAAGGGAGGGCTGCCTTTTAGAGTCTAAAACTTGCAAGTAACAGCTTCAGCAAGCTCGCCTTTTGCTGTTGCTGGGTAGGAGCAGGATTCTGAGGCTCGGTTCCAGGCACCAAGCAGCTAGACATCACCTTTCACAGCAACATATCCAAATACGTGGGATCTTCCCTCCCAATTCTACATTTAGCTGCTTCTGTTGTCAGCCGGTTCTAGGTGGGCTGCCTTCAGAAGACTACATGTTTTAAGTAAACACTGCCTTTCTGACAAAGCAGTGAGGAAGTGTGGCCCCTGTGCTTTGGACTCAGCACCTCGGGGGCTGCGGCGCTTCCCCCCAGCTCTGGTACTCGAGCTAGCTCAGCCTGGCATGGATGGGAGATGACCTCAAAAGTCATCTCAGGAGTTGGCCAAGGAGCACATGAAGATATTTCTGGGAATTCAGTTCTGCATCGGTTTTACAGAAATATGCATCTACTCTAAAATAACTTTTTGGTTTTGTTATGATCTGCTCCCCCTTTCCGAAGGGCTTGTAGCAGTTAGCACATCATTAAAGCTAGAAGCTAATAGAGCTTTCAAGTAGTTACTAGTGACAAGTCTAAATAGATGAAATAGAATGTTGGTTTCCAACACTGAATGCTTTCTTTCAAGAGGATTGCTAAGCAGTTCCTTTGTAGCTTTCTCATCTGAGCTGTTAGAAAACCTTTTCTTTAAAGCTGATTATTCAGTTGGAAAGCAAACCCCAGTTAGTGTGTAGCTAACGTTTAACTCAAGCTATGCTTTGTAAAGGCATTAGCCTGGGAGGTATGTACTGCCTGAGGGAAGGAGAGTGATGTAACTGCTGATGGATGCATGAGGGAGAAAGTCGATGAACAGCACAAATGAATCATACAAACATGCCTCATTGTTCAAGACTGCTCATTTCTAAGGCAATTGTAGTATAACTGAAAGTGTGTATTGTAAGAGGGCAGGTATTGCACACACTGGGGAACTGGAGCATGATTTGGGGATTGCAAGTGAATGGTAGCTGCTTCTGAAGGCTCTCCTTCAGTAACGTACTGCTAGTATTTTAAGAAATGCCTGCCTTAAAAATGTCCTTGTAAACTCTGGGCTTGGTGAACACAAATGGGAAAATCTGTCAATTTGTGCCTTTTACATGAAAATGCTTTTAACTCTTCTTCCTTAAGGAAGAAGATGCCACGTCTTGCAGCAGAGCTTAGCAGCTGTATATGGGGGAAAAGAAAAAGATTTTGGTAGGAAATACGGATTTTAATTGTGCAATCTGGATTGTGGTTGTGCGGTGAATACTTCGGAAATCCTTTATACGATGTCTGGGACAAGTCAGTACATCCCAAGCCGAAGCAGGCACTGGGCACTGCTGTGGGATCTGAAGAGGAACTGTCTTTGGCAGAGAGCTCAGCAGAGACCCGTGATGCCATGAAACTCCCCTCAGCTGGGCAGGCCTGCTAACGAGATCTTGCCAGGCACCCCCTTCTAGCTCATCTCCATTTTTCTTTTAACCTTCACTTTATGACACTCCAACCTGTTTGCAGCAGTGTGTGTGTTAGCGTGACGCACGGAGCCCTAAACCACTGTAAAGTTCACATAGGGAGCAGAAGAAGGGGAGTATGTGGTCTTGTCTTCTTCCCTGGATGAATCTCCAGGTCGCCTTGCAGACTGTGCAACAGAGAGGGTCTGGCGAAGGAGCAAAAAAGCCAGAGAAATCAGAATTGTTGACTTGACTGCATTGTTGACGTGAGACTTGAGGCTTGTAAAGCTTTCTGTCTCCATAGCATGTGCTGTCAGGATGTTGTGAGATGGATGGGACCCACAAAATGTTGTATGTGTCTGTCTCAGGAGGCAATACTGAACTGTTTCCCAACAGATGGCAACTGCTTCATGGATGTAACTTGTCAAACGGACTCAAGCATTAAATGAGAATTAGGAAAGGGAAAAGGTGAAAGGTCTAGTTAACTTCTGCCTCTCCTGACGTTGTACATGAATGAAGCATGGGGTACAAAATGACGCTAAGGATCCTAGCAGTGTCACGGGACTTGTGCTGACACAGAAGGTACTGATGTTCCTCAGGAGACCAGCCACGCTACTTGCCAGCCTTCTGTAAACTTTAAATAGGGATTACTGGGATCTAAGTAAGTCCTAGCAAGAAACACAGAGGATGTCTTTTCCTCACACTCTTTAAATTTTCAAGAGATATTGAAATGCAAAATCACACACTCCAAGCAGCCTGGGCAGATAGAGAGACTGTGTCTGTGTTAATGAAGGTAAACCTGTAAGGTTTGCTGCATTTACAGCTTTAAACATCCAAACTGCTTTATGCTCACTATATGGAGAAGAAAACACAAAAATAGACAGTTTTATTTTATCAATAAATGAAATGGGTTTGGGTGGCAATTATTAGTGCTTGGGCCAGAGCAAGGAGGGAATGTCTTTAATCTTGTAGAAATGAAGGAATAGAATTTTCTAATGATGCTCTTATAGTACGCTGCAGGGACTTGCTGGAAGCCACCCAGAATGAAACAGGCTTCTTTAATGTATCTGTTTTCCCATTTGCCCCAATCCATCACTCCAGAATTAGCACTGGCGTAGTGAGGACTTGTGAAACTTTTTACTCTGGTAATGTTGCAATAAAACAAATGCTTTCCTGACTATCGTACTCCAGCTAGGAAAATGTGAATAATTCAGAATTTGGTTTCTCTCTATCCTCTCTCTTCCTTTCTTTCGCACCTTTATTCACATAGTTTCTCTGATTCTCACACTGGTGGATGTGTATTTTTATAGGTGCTGTGTGTATAGTGAATTTTTGGCCAAAAGGAGGTTTTCCATGGTCCCTTCAGATAGCCTTTGAAAGAAGCCTCTGGTGCAGCCTTGGGGTGAAGGTGGTGGTATGGGGCAGGTCCTGGGCCCTCGGAGACTTGGACCCTTCTGCTGGTGGAGGGCAGACCTGGAGGACAGCCCAGCCACTGGCACACACCATGGCAAGGCACCTTAGCTTTCCTAAGGGGTGCTGCAGTGACTGGTGGTAGAAGCAAAGCTCTAGGAAGAGAAGACAACCTCCATAAAACCTTCATCTGTCAACCCTTAGCCATGGCATCAACTGCCTCGGGTCTCCTGAGGTGTTTCTCAGCTTCTCTCTTACCCTGCTGATTCTTCTTACTTTTTTTTTTCCCCACGTAGTTTCTTTGAATCCCGTTCTGGAGGGAATGGGGGAGGTGGCGAATATATTAAAAATTAATATCTAGCGGCTCAGACTTCCTATTGTCTTGGAAATTTTTTTAAATTCTCTCAGGTAATTGCCTCTCTGAAATCCTGAAGGACTGCTCCACCTCTAGGTTAGACAATTAAGTGCACATATCTCCAGGCTCTGCCTTTCTGCTAAAGAAAAGACTTTAACCCATCTGTCCATTGATCAGTCACTTATATAAAGATGACGAAACTGAAGCGTGCACAGCAAGGTTACAGAAATAGTACAAAAGCTTCTCCGTACAACGAGCGAGTACCTACGCGGTGTCAGAGTTTTCTCCTTTCCTCTCACACTACTAGCAGCCTGGCCATTTTACTGTGAATAACTAGGAGTGGGAAACTGGATGTGCTTAGTTTAACTGTACCAAGTGGGACCTCTTCAAGGATTCATCTGTGTAAGATACAAAAGCATCCAGAGGACGTTCAGATGATGTAGACATTTCCATCTTTGCATATTCAGCTGGAGATATCCTACAGAAGTCAGTTCTTTAAATGTCCCTAATCTTTTCCCTTCTGCCAAATGAGCTCCATAAAGATGTCTGTCTGGACCCCAAAGTCACTGTGGGGAGCGCAGACCACCATAGCACATCGCGCAGCCTGTGCATAACCCGATCTTTCCCTTCACAACATCTTGCCAAACATAAAAGCGTTTTTTCTTAATCCGGAGGCTCCAAGCTGATGTTTAACACAGACACGTTAAAATCTTGTGGAAATTGCCTGGGAGGTTTTGTTCCTTTTTATTAAAAGAGGTAAACAAACCCTGAGAGATGTAAGTCAGGTAGCACCATGCGTGACTATTTAATAACAGCATTTGTGAGGTTGTAATTCCCGTGGTACCGCCCGGCTTCTGCTTGCTATAGGTGGTTAATTATAGCATCCGCAATGCTCCCAGCAGTGAGGCAGAGGGACACAGCACGGCCTCTTTCTGTTAGACTTCCCCCCCTCAGCCTCCACTCCCCCTCCTCTCTGCAAGATAAAGAAGCAAATCCCAATTTAGTCATCAAGGTCTGAGACACGCAGTGAATAATTCAATTCCTCATCTTCGCACATGGACTCAGCTGTACAAACAAGCTCAGCTGTTTCTGCAAAGCGCACAAATACATTTCCCAGTGTTTTTCAGGCATGGGATATATTGCTGTAGTTGAAAGACATGAGATGTAAAGAGAAAGGGGTCATGGATGCTTTGCTGGTGAAGCAGCAGGGTGAAAAGCAGTAAGCTCTAGCTGTCGGCACTGGGACTGGGGCACCATGAGACACCAAAACAATCCATCAGTTCATCGTGCCAGGAGGAACTCTGAGCTGTGTGGCTAAGAGGCATGTATGGGACCAGGGGAAACAGTGATGTTTTCCTCCTGCAGTTCTTCCTGACACCCTGTTCAATGCATCTGCTTTATAAAAGCCACCAAACCCCAAAAGCTATGAAATCAGTCAGGTTCGTGACACAAACACATAGCTCCAAGAGCCTGATGGCCACGATAGACATGCAGAGGTTTCTGTATGTGTGTGAATGCTGCTGGACCCCTGAGTCACCACAGCTGCAAAGCTTGGTCAGGGTGATCTTTATTTTCACTAGAGATGACGAGTCTTATGCAGAGGATGGCTGACCAGCAAGGACAGTCATGTTGTAGCTTGACAGCCTGTTGGCTTACCTACCTTTGAAGGCGGATGGCTGCAGAGGTGCCTTGGCACTTTTCCTTGCCTTAAGGAGGTGGGCTTTGGGCAGAGCCGCTCCGTCAGTGCAGTTCAGTTCATTCCTGCCTGCAGGATTATCTGGGATATGTGCACACACAAAAGTTGGGTCTAACATGGCCTCTGATGACACTTTTCTCTATTCGTTGCTATTCACCTGTTATACACTAGTATGTGTATCCTGATGCTGGCTACATTTACCAGATAGTAAGTGCTGTGAATCATCTCTCACCTCCTGCAAAGAAAACTGCAGTATTAATTGAGGGCACCATCCTATGTGAAATCATTAATTTGCTGTAAGGAATGATCATCCCATGGGTATCAGTCAGCCAGTGGAATTAAAATTTACACAGGCTAAGTACATATCTGCAGGCTCTGCCAGGGTTAACTTGCCAGTCTTTGTGGGTTTTAAATTTAATCTTTATTCTGGATGCTGTGAGATTCCTTCTCAACTTGAATTTTGGAGAACACTGTAACTAGAAAGTCAAGATGAGCCAAGGTGTTTGATGCAAAGGGGAGATGGCTCTTTTATTTTAAGAAGTAGGACTTGGTTCTGATTATCAACCCACTCTGTGGGTCTTGCTGCATGGGTTTGAAAAAAAGCCCCATGCATTGAATGCATAATCAAAACAGGGTATATTAAAAAATATAAATATATAAATATATAAAATAAATATACAAAATAAATAAAAAAAATAGGGAACACTGTGATTTTCAGGCTGAGTAGGTCACCTCCTCTCCTGGCTGGGGGCTTCCTTGTGCTGCCTTTCATTGCCTGTTACAGAACACGTCAACTCATTGCCTGGCACCCACCAAGAGAGAAGCTTTGTGTCAACAGCATTAACCTAGAAGATCAGGAAGCTTCAGTTAAAAGTTTATTTGCAGTGTACAAACGTGCAAGAACAAATTTCTTGGTAGTAATAAACTAAAGGGACAATCAGTCACATGCAGAAACAAATCCCACGACTAGATAACACGGTAGCAGATAGGTACAGTATGACGATGGAGGTGTATCTGTAGGAGAGCTGTGCATCAGATCACCTGATTCAATTAGCCTGGGACTGGATGTGTCATAACGTCCGGTGGGACGGTGGTGTCAGTCTGTCACCGCTCAGAGCTGGTTCCTCTGCCTTTGTCATTGCTGTGGGGCAGATGTGCCCCACGGCGCCTTTGCAGATGTGCTGGCCCCAGCACATGCAGCCTGGCTGCACTCAGCTGTAGGTCTGCCCATGGTTGGGTCCGTCAGTGTCCAGCAATAGGGGACCTTTGGGAGCATCTCCCTGCTCCTTCCCTGCCTGCTCATCTTGGCTCCCTTCCAAAGCAGCCCAGGAAATCCAAGGCAGGCAGTCAGGCTGTAGGCAGCCCCTCAGGTACCACCCATGTGGTGGGGAACAGTATTTTCCCACCCGCTGCACTTCTGCAGGGAATCCTTTGTGCCTGGCTGAAAAGCACTTGGAGGACAAGTCCTCTGAAGGTACGAAATAGGAGTTAGTTGGCTCTGAGACTCGTTAACATCCCAGGATGTAAAGGTCTGGGACAGGTATGCATTTGAAATCTCCTGTGCTCAGTTAAATTGCTCTGAGCTTTGGAGGCCGAAAAACTGGGCTGGCTCTCTCCTGAGAAGTGTTTCACATTAGTGTCCTGTAATCGCTTTGGAAATAAAACTAGGTGTTTGCATAAGGCTGAGGGCATGGGTGCACGAATGGGTTAACCCACAGCAGCTCAACTTGTTCCAGTTTCCAAAAACGCTGTGAGTACATGATTCAATTACAAGGAGCCATTAAGCCCACCCAGCAACAACAGATTTACTCCTGGCTTCGTTGTGGGCTGTTTTCTCACGTGATGAAACACCTAACTTTTTGATACACAGCCTGCTCCCTTCTCACACCTCCCAGTGAAGGGTCTGCTTACTGGGTCGCTCCTGTTGCCATGCACTTTGCTCCAAGGTTTTACCTCAAGTTAAGGGTCTCCCTGTGTGTGGCCAGAGCCTTGCTGTGTATTGTGCACATAAAGGTAAATGCCACCCACCTAGCTGAAAAGCAAATGTCATCTGGTGTTACACGTTCATTGCAAAAAATAAGAGTTGTGTTGCTTGGTGTCTCCCTTTAAAATAAGTGCGTGTGGTGTGGGCTTTCTTCTCCTCTCTTCTTTCATCGAAAGAACATGTATGGTTTGCTCTTTGCAGGGACAGATAACAGATGCGAGTGGGGTCTCACATTGGTGCTCGGTCTGTTTGGGCAAAGCCTTCCTCTTTACAGTCCGGGAGGACACAGGGAATCAAAGCAGCCTGATGGTCATTCACTTACTCTTGTACTTCCCCCATCTTCGGTGGGCCAAATTCATCCCTTCTTGCCCCAGTTTCCCACTCCCCACAGGCATTACTGCCAGCACGGGAAGGGAGGGCTAAGGCACCCCGTGCTGCGTGCTAGTGGCAGCCTCTCCCCACTGCCTCAGCGTGGGCTCCCACCCCTGCCCAGCCCTGCTTCTTCCCGGTGCCTCGCAGGGATCTGCTAATAGCAATGAGAAAGTTCCTGGTCCAACCCCAAGCACTTCTTCCCAGGTAATTATTTAGCACCATATCAGCACTTCACAGCCCTGATTTTCCTGACTGAGAGACAACTAATTAAAGGAACAGGCACGGCATAGATTTATTGCCAAATGGGTAAAACTTAATAAACAGCAATGACATATTGGTTCATTAGTATCTCCCTCTGTTATGTTTCTTTTCTTCCCTGAAACGAGATGGGATGGGCAAAAAAGCCTGAAAGCACCTGAAGAGGAGGGCATTAACACTGGAGACAAGGAAACCATTCAAAGCAGGCAGGATACTTGCTCTGTAGAGGCAGCCATGTTGAACCAAGGAGGTGCAGTAGCATCCTGCTCATGTGGCTCTTGAAGATGCTCAGCCCCAGCCCAGAGGCAGCGGTAACAGGCAGATGCAGCCATTGCCTTCCCTGCTTCTTTCTACTTCCTTGGCCCACTTCTCCCAGGAAAGACCTGCTTTTTATCCCTAAAGCCAGCACAGAATATAGATAGATGGAAATTGCCGAGACACACTGGTGCATGGGGTGTAAGCCCTTGCCACACTGTGGGCTGGCTGGAGACAGTGACCCGTCTGGCTGGCTCCGGGTGCAAGCCAGCTGGGGCAGGCAGGGGAGGAATCTTTTCCCACACAGGGTGCTGCCCTGAATTTTTTTCCCCTTCCCTCATCCCAGCTGTCATCACCTTCCTCTGCAAAAGATGAACATCTTGTAAGCAGGATTTTGCCCCCTCCCCCACTAGCAGGCAGGATTTTTGGGTCTTTTCCAAAGGCTCCTAGGCCACATCTGCTCCCTTGGAGGATATATCCCTTGGAGTCCCTCTCCTGCCAGGTCACCTACAGAAAGCTGGGATTCCTGATCTCTTCATGAGGCTGAAGGCTCCTTTCTGAAGGGTCATAATCCCTATGTTTGAGGATCCCAGAGCTGTCCCTGCCCACCCAAACCCATCTGTCTGAATCATAGTTTCTCTGGGAGCATGGGAAGTGTTGAGAAGTCTCAGAGACTGATCTCCAAAATCAGAGAAGGAGTGGCTGGCTAGCTCAGAGGGCCCCAAGATGAGCTGAAAGACTCACTTGAAAGACAAATTATCACTGTGAGAGGGATCTCAGTTAATGTCTCTCTCCTTCCAGCTCGTGGACTCAAGTTAGAGAGAGAATGGGAATACCGGTGTTCCAGGAAGCAGCTGTCTCAGACGTCTTTGGCCAAACTTCCCACCAAGTGGTCTATCCCAGGGCTTCCCTAGCCCCACACATTATGCGTATATGATTATGCTTGCTGTGTCTTTCTGACCTGATAATATATTTAAGTAGCTTATTCAAGGTAGAGCTGCTTCTATGTGAGAAAACGGATTTGAACAGTTTCCTTGTCTCTGGTGTTAATGTCCTCCTTTTCAGGTGGGATACTGCTTTCAGGCTTTCTTGCCCATCCCATCATAAGGAAAATGACTCTTGTTTCAGGGAAGGAAAAGAGAAACATAAGAGTCCTGGTCCCCTGGAGGAGAAAAAGCTGCAAATACTGAATGGAGGCAGGTCATCCCTCCAGCTGCATGGCAGCTTCCTCCTGCAGGTGTGTTTGTAAGGACAGCCAGTGCATGGGCAGAGGTAATACAGAGAGAGACCACCCAATGACTGTCATGCAAGTCACACAGCTCAACAGTTATATACAGCAGTGCAGAGAAGCTGTGTTTTTCCATAAATCTTTAGTAGGAGGGGGATTAGGAGGTCATTTTTTTCCTAAATTGTCAAGCACTTGCAATGCTATCAGAGAGGTACCATGAGAGCATGCTTCTCATGGGGTTGGAAGAAGACACACTAGCGGGAAAAGCCTGAGGTAGAGAAGTATAGCTGTTTGGAGAGGTAAGCCAGCTGGATCTTTTTATAAGGATCACAAGATAGAGGTAGGTGGGTCCTAAGCAAAACACCTGGAAGATTGGTGCTATATGAGCATGGCTAGTTGCTACTGTTTCTGTTTCACTGCTGCAGGCTATTCAGGCTGCTGAGGTTCAAAGAGTTGGTCTCTTCTGTCTTTCATTAGAGAAGCTGTTCCAGGCTGTAGAGTTTGGAACAGGAGTCTACTTTATGAGGTTTGGCTTTAAGTGAAGGAGTTGGGCTTTGGGCTGGGGTATAATGTAATCTCTTAGACAAGGCAATCTGCCTTATTTTATAGCCTATGATTAAGACAGGTCTTCTGGTGCTATAAAGGGAAATTATTAAGTTACTTCACACCAAAAAAAGCGTTACTTCTATAATGGATGGACACTGGGGAGTGGCAGGGATGAAACGGTCACAACTAAACAAGCTGTTAGTGATAACTGTGGGATCTACCTGTATGGGCAGTAGAGTACCCTTGTGTCCTCTCTGGCTGGCTAGAGTAATTAGATCTGAGTTAGAGCTCGAGGCAAGTTAAGTGTGGAAACTTTTTAGCTTGAATTATGCAGGGGATCAGCATAGGTTATGACAGCTTATAGTAATGCTCCTCTCTAGTCTGGTCCCACAGTTGTTAATCACTAGATGGTCTTGGTCAAAATTAAAAAGGCTGTGTTCAAGCCCTTCATGAAAGAGAGTAAAGAAACATAAAAATTGTGAAAGATTGAGCAAAACAGCTGAGATGACACCTAATGTGCTTGTATTAATACTCTCCATTTACTCACGTAGACAAAGATAAGAAAGTCTGAAAAAATAGAAATGTATACTAGCATTAATCTTCTCTTAGATTTTTTCAAGGATATCAGATTTCTAAGCAGAGGGCAGAAAGCTTCTGAGTAAACCGTTTGGGCTGCCACTAATGGTGTTCCTAAAACAAAATCATTAGAATCCCCAGTTATCGCTAGGACAGGTGAAAGAGTTGAAAATTAACATCAACGCTAAGTGTGCCAAACACAGCTAGCCTAGGGTTTCTGGAGCACTAACACTTGCCTGTTGGCCTTTCTCGCTGGACCATAACCTGCTCCTTGAGTTATTCTGTGTGATGTGTTAATGCTTTTCTCTTTTAAAGTGACCTCCGTTTCTTTAAAAATTGCAGGGAGGACCTATCCTGGACAGAAAGCCCTCTCCCTCTGTGGGAGATCCTCAGCAGGTGGAGGACTTCGTACACCGTCTGAGAAGAGGTAAGCACTCGTCTCTGGTTCCCAGTTGCTTGGTATTTCAAGTGGTGACTCATGCCAGAGCAAAGCTGGACTGACCAGGATGCTGCCGCGCTGAGCAGTGAGCACTGTCCTTGCTCTAATATTAGTTTAGGGGTCAGAAAGACACATTCCTGTTCCTTGCTTGCTGTGTAATGCAGCAGCCCTTCAGGGAAGATTGTTTCAGTGATTGTTTTTCACCAATTCCCAAGTGCTGGAGTGACCAGTAACAGAAATATCAGAAACCTAAAGTCAAGTGGGGGCCAAGAACAAGAAGCCATGAATTTGTATCGCCTGTCCCTGGAAAGGGGGAATGCTAGGGACAGACACAAAGCCATCTACAGAAATCCTAGTTTACACCAAGGAAATTTTTATAATTTTTGGTGGACTTCAGCATGTATGAACAGCAAGATGAATTTTGTCAGTATTCAGTGCTTCATGTGCTGTGCGGAGACAGATTATTCTGAAAGGAGAGCAGAAATCTGACCTAATCGACACGATTATTTCCCAAGAATTAATTTTTTTAAAAAATAATAATGTTCTTTTCGAATAGTGGAATGGTTTGGTTATGCTCAGGTGCAAATTGCTGCTGTTCAGGGACTGTATGGGCTAAACTTTTAACAAATATTACCACCTTCTGGGCACGCCGCAGCGGTGCAGCTTCTAACCATTTATTCCAGCAAGTGAGGAGGCTCTTCCCTGCCGGAGCAAGGCGTTAGTCTCCTGCCTTGGAAACTTTTCTGATTTTCTACCAAAGACAGATCCCTTGGCTTGATCAGCCCAGCAAAAACTGGCGATTTGCCTCGTCGCATGAACTTAGCACTGAGGGGCATTGGTTTGTGTTGTGGTTTGTACTTTTATGCTTAGAAGCCCTGCCTGTGCAGAATTCACACACAACGTGTTCATCGCTTAATTCTTGTTACGTTTTGCTCCTTAAAAACATACGCAATATGTGGCGCCCAGGGTGTTGAGCCAACAGCTGATCCTACCGCCTACCTTGATTGTACACGCTGAGCAGGGAGAGCTGTTGTCTCACCCCACTGGACCTTCTGGAGCTGCTTGGGATGCAGTGGGAGGGTAAGCTTCTGCCATCGGTTCAGCCAGTGCCACGCGTGGTCAAGATTGGCCACTGGCCAGAGCTGGTTAAAAACACACTAAAATTCAGTTATTTCCATTCTCCTCCCTCTCCTAGGTTAGAACCGGGGGGGAAATACTGTACTTTTCAGGCTGGTTTAGCTACTAGGGCTGCAAGACTGGGATGCAGACATCAAGTATTCCTTTACCAACCTCCCAGAGGCTTTCAGTCCTCTTGTGGACATCTGGTTTCTCAGTGCTGGCTGGTGAACAAGCAGGATATTGGTAGCTGGAGCGTTCCCTACACGAAGCAGAGCTGGTGGGTACCTGTGACTTGCAGCCATTATCAGTTTATAAATCTTTATATTGTGGTTGAGTTCCCTAGGTCCTTTGTGTTGCGTCTTGCTCTAGACTGGTGTAATGCCAAGCCAAAAGGGTAGTGGGAGGAACAGCTGCCTTTCCCCTTGGGCTAAAGGGAGCTGCTGAATGCTTTTTTGTTTAGTAATGTTAACGATAATAGAGCTTGCTCAAAAGATGGACCTAGAAGACCTGTCTGACCAAGAATGGCTTTGCTGGGACTTCTGGGACAAGTGAATGCCAGGATACTCTGTGATATCGATTTTGAGGGAATAGCAGCAGCAGCCTACAGCTAAGAGAGGATAAGGAGAGAAAAGCAAGGCAAGCACTTCAGGGCACTGTTCTGACAGTGTGTGTGTCAGGGGGTGTCTTTCAGTCATTTGATTCTTGATTTGTCAAACATTAGGCCTTCATACTTAGTCTGGTGCAACAGTATCTGCTTGCAAGGAGACAGCGTTTCCAAATCTAATTCTATCCTCTTGGCTGGAAGAGCTCCCCCAGTGTTTTGAGGTTAGGCTGACTGCTGGGGCCAGCAGTGGTGGCAGAGAGCAGCAAGAAACTGGTCGGTGCTCCAGCAGGACTGGCAGACCCTACCTCTGTGCTGCTGCTCCAGGTACTTGGTTTCTGCCTGTCCTCAGTGTGTTCTTCCTTGTGCTGAGATTCTGTGTGAGTGTTGCTGGTGGTGACGGTGTTAACCAGCAGCTACACTGCAATGGTACAGGCAGAAAGGATGGGAGCTTCTGTATGAGCATCTGTCTTTCAAGGCACTAGCAAGAGTAATAGCCCTATTTCAGGGTTATTAAAGTTTTCCTTTCTTTTCCATCAATAGTTTGGTTTTTTTTAAATCATAACTATTTTTGAAAGATATGTGGGAGGCTTTCCTGGTTTTATAAGGATACTAGCTGAAAACAAGTTTTAGAGCATTTAAGAGCCTCATTTTCCACAACCATGTGAATCCTCACGGGATTACTCAAACTTACAGGCTCCTCTGTTTAGGAACACCAGAAACAGCTCCTGACCCAAACCAATGCTTCACAGAGCAATTGCATATAATTTTTCCTCCTTACTCTCACAAAGATTGTCTTGCCTGGCCCAAGCAGCCACCCCACGTGCAGGGCTCCCTCCCAGTGTGCCCACCCAGCATCAGATTGATTATGTTTGGCAACCCAAATGGCTATAAATCCCCTCCAGGAGTAGGAGAGGTGTGATGGGCAGCAAAGCTGCCAAATTTGGGGGTTGACATGTGGGAGCCTTGTAGGAGCTATTTTATTTCTGTGGTTTGGATCCAAGTAAGTGAATTTTCACCATTTCCATTGTGCTGAGGGCACTGTCCCCTGTGAAGGAGCTGGGTGGTGTGACCCCAAGCCTGCCTGTCCCTCCTGTGTCTGTGCCCAGCAGTGGTCCTGTGCCCAGCAGTGGTCCTCCACCCTTGTCCATTGGCAGCGTGGAGCAATCCCTCCCGGCCTGGTGGAACCATCCTGCTTCCGAGTGTCCTCCTGTCCTCCTGTCACCAAATTATAAGATATTTTTCCACCTCTAGAGGACACTGTGGCCTGCCATATGCTCGCTCCTCTGCAGTACTCCAGAGGTAGCAGCCCTGCTCCTGGCTGCATGGCAGAGGTGGCACAAGCCACTGGTGGTCCCATCGTGCCCAGGTTGGGAAGGGGCTGGGTGGTCGTGCAGGTTTGAGTGGCTCTGCCACCAGCTGCTGAGTGTCGGGGGAACTTGTCCAGTGTCGGGGGAACTTGTCCCTCCTCACCTGCTCTTCCATCACCGTACAAACCTATGAGGCCCTGCTGGCTTCTGGGGCTGGCCAGGACGAGGCAGTGACTCAGAAGTGCTTTGTAGGTGTTGGGGCGGGGGCATTTTCTTGCTCTCGGCACACATCTGTCCAGAGGTCCTCTAGATTAGCCTTTTCAGCCCACTGTGGGCATTTCCTTCCTTCTGGGTCTTAGATTTTGATCCTGTTGCTGTCCGCCACCGCCCCCCCTCCATGACAGCTGGCAGGCATGGAGCTGTCAGCCTGAACACAAACCCAGGGAGGTCTTCACTTTTGCTGTAGGGCTGCACCACTTTTCATTTGCTTTCTCGTCTGTTCACAAGCCTTGTTGACTTGGGCTTGTCCTTTTTTTTTTTTTTTTCCCCTCCCCCCTGTAGGCTCATTCTGGTATTTTATATTAAAATAGAGAATCTTCCTAGAAATCTGCTAAAAAGGTATCTTTTGGTATTCAACAGTTACGGAGTACATGAGCAGAACGAATTTTAAAAAGTAGTGGTGGTTAATCAGGAGGTGGTGGTTTACCTGGAAGTAGACAGTGGACTGTGTGATCATAAAGCAGCAATGCTGCCACGGTGCTGGGGGAGATGCAAACCAGCTCCACGTTGTTTATGCCATAAGGTGTTCTGGAGCCACGTTGCTCCTCCTTGCAAGCTCCTTTCAGATTGCACACGGTGGCTTGTTTTGCCTGACTCCTCTGAAGCACTTGTCAGCAGAGCCACACTGCGATGTTCTGCGCTGGGCATGTAGGGCTGCAGCTGGGGAGGGCTCTCTGTCACGACAATAACCACTGGCAGCATTTTTGGCCATAATGGTGGTCTCCCCTCAGCATGCGTATAAGTAATGTTGGATGCCCGGTACAGGCAAGGCTGATGTTTTTAAGCCTTGTGGTGCTCCTTGCAGGTGAAGAAATATTCTGGCTTTGAGAATCTGAAGACTGGCAGGGCTAACAGTAGAGCAAGGTTATTGCATTTTAATTGAATCAGAAATAAGGTCCTCATTGGGGGAGGAGGATTTCTGTGCCACACCAAAATTTGGCCATGGTTTGTGCATCCATGGATGAGGAAGGGCTGAGTGCTTCCCACAAACTCTGTCCTTCCCATGAAGCGCATCTCCAGCTTTAAGTCAAATCTGAACTGTTTCAGGGGGTTTCTGTTTCACAGTGAGATCACAAATCCACGGGAACCTGCCACTGAAAGCAAGACCAGGCAAGAGATATCAGAGTATGAATCATGATAGGACCCCAGGTTCCTGCTGTATTTTGTGTTCTGCATGTTGCTGGTGACAGACTGTAGGTTGCAGAGCAGGAAAGTGGGGTGGGGGGCGGTGGGCAAGGGGAATTTTCTACGTGCAAATAAGGATGAAAATTTTCCTCATATTACCTAGCTTGATTTTTGAAAGAAACTGGGGCAGGGGAGCAAGCAATGGCTTCCTGTGCAAAACAACGGCTTACAATTGCCAAAGTCAGGCACATCATTGGTTCCCAAGCATTTTGTGAGGAGCAGCAGTGTAAAAACCCTGCAAGTGGTAAACCTGGGCACAAGATAACGGTGGTGAAGGCAGAAGCTGATTGTATTGCTCCTGCTTTGGCACCGCAGAAACCATCTGCAGAAGTCCTATGGAACAGGGGGAGATGGGATCACTATTTCCTACCGAATGCAGGCACTCAGATGCATTAGTGTGCCATCATAGGTATATCCAATTTTCCAATGCTATTTTACCACCCTGTGCCCACGATCCACCTCCTCCCTGACAGGGAGATGGACGTGGTATGGTGGCAGCAGCCTCGGTGTGTAATGCAGGCACTGACCTTTCCCACAAAGACTTTACTCAGCAGCCCTCAGAACATCTGCTGGCCCTGGAGAGTCTTGAAACAATGTGGGTTTCCTGGCCCTCTATGTGGTTTTTCCTCTTATAGGAAAATATACGCTAGAATATTTGCACTGTTTTCCAGCTGCTTTGTCCTAGTGTTAGCACGTGTGTATGTCTGTGAGGGAGCCTGTGAAAGTGGAAAGTCATGGTGACAATAAGATGATTTAGAGGGAGATGTGTAGGAACAAGATATCTCGCTGCAGAGCGATGCCCTGTGAAGGGAGGTTTCTGCACAGCAGCGTAAAATCACGTGAGTTGGGTGGGTTTCTCTCAACACTGGGTTTCCTCAGGGGTTTTTAACTCTCTCCCCTTGCAAGTCTCCGCACTTGTACCGTACTCCATCCAATACCGCTTGTAGTCTGACCTGCTGCAGCTCATTGCCATCCACCCTCACCTTTCCCTGAGCTCAATAACTTCTTTGATGAAACTCTATCTCCGAGACAGACACTTGTCTGTAAAACGGTACCGGCAGAGCTATTGCTTTGCTTGTTAGCCTGCGCCCATCACGGGATACCCTCTGTCAGCCTGACTTCAGTGCCACAGGTAACTTTTCTACAGCTGTTCATCACATGGTTTAGGCCATTTTCCTCCTGTGATGATGCACGTATTCCATAATCTAGTCACTTCTTACTGAACTAAGCAAATAAAATGCTTTAAATTCCACTATAAGGCAGCTTCTGCAGCTGTTAAATGACACTTGTGGGCTGTGTTTTTTACACCCTCTCCAATTTTTCAATATCCTTTTTACAAATGTAAATCAGGACTGGAAAAAATATTTCAGTATTTGGTCTTGCCAAAACTGCATACAGAGTTAAAATCATGATAGTATGGTTTTTAATTGTTTTAAAAACCCATGGTCTGTGAGTGGTAACATTTAGCATTCTTTCTTAATATGTTTCCTTCTGCTACCACAAATATCCTGACTAAATCCTTTCCCCTAAAACATTACTGTCTGAGGTTTGATTAAAGCTGTGAAGAATGTGTGTGAATATGGTTCTGGTAAGCGATTGTTCATGGGAGTGGGGAATTATCACTGTTTACATTTTTAAAAAAAAAGTCCCCAAAAGATTTGATGTGCAGTGTGGAGAACTTTATTTACTACAGGAACCAGCTGAGTCAAGCGGCTGTGGGTAGGAGGAAGGGCAAGGTGGAATTTTAAGGCAGGTTTCCCTAAAACTGCAAGAGGGAATATTTTCAAAGGCAGGAGACTGTCCATGCGCTGGTGCTCCCCGACATGAACAGATGGAGGTTAAAACCCAGCCACGCTGTTTGTTTGTGGCTGCTGCCTTGCAGGGCATCCTCTGGCTGGCGCTTGATTGACTGGGAAGAAACAGGATTTCGCGTTCGCTACTACAAGTTCATTCATTTGGTAACACTATCTGTGATCCTCTTTGAAATCCCCAAAGCAACTGGTAATAGCTGGGTCCCAGGGAAAGCGATACGGCGGGAGCAGCCCGTGGGGAGGCCAGTTGCCTAGCATTGTGCTCGGTGTTGTGAAACAGTTGGCCGAGCCATCAGACTTGCTCAGCTAAATGAATTAAGTAATCGCACAGTCCTGCAGAGAATATTAGTGAGGAATTTCCATATTGCAGCTCTTGATATTCCCGCCTCGCAGCCCTGTTACCACAAATACAAGGTTTTGGCTGAGCAGGCAGTAATTTGATATTAAATGAGGTTCTTATTAAGCAGATGCAATGAAATAGGGCAGAGTTTTATGTTGCATTAGTCAACTAAATGCTTTTTATTAGCGTTCATTAGGATGAGGGATAACTGAGTGCAGGGTATTCTTTAGCCGAAGCTTGACCCTTCGGAAGGAGGGTAATTAAGCAGCTAAGAGCTTGGGAATAGGAGTTAGGCCACACACGGAAAACATACAGCAACTCGCTCTCTCCCTCTTCTGAACCGCCTCTGCAAGAGAGGTCGTGAGGAAACTTGGGGGATGGCCCGCTCTGCCTGGGGACAAAACTCCTCCTTGTCTCATTCTCCAGGTGTTAATTTGACAAATCACAAAGGCCTCTTGGAAAGTAACCCATCTGCTCAGGCACACGTTGCTCTTTCTGAGTGTATCGGGCTGTCAGCCATGGAATAATGCTTTTTTTTTGATCACAGAGCTGCTTAGGAGAGCTAGCATAAAAGGAGATAAAAGCTCTGACTCTTAATTCTGGCCTGGTAATGAATGTGCACAAATGTATGTGTTTGTCAAAGTTGGCTCCACCAAGGTGGTGATGAGCACATCAGTAGCTTCCCCATGGGGATGTCCCTGCTCCATCAGGGAAATGGAGCCAAGAAGTGATGGAAAAGGCACCCAAAAATCAGAGGTGCCTCTCTGCCAGCCCAGGCTGGTTTTGTAACAGTAAGCTGTGGACTGGTTTATCCAGCTTGCTTTTGTCCTGTTTAGGTTCCTCCGCATCAAGCTTTGTCTCTGTTCCTCTTTAACCTGTGCACTACGATCGACAAATTGTTCTGTCTCCGCTCAGCAAACCTTTATCCCTCGTTATTGATGCCCTAGGCCCTTTACTCATGAGATGCTTTGTAAAGACGGGCTTTTTTGTCTTTGTTTACTATCATCTGGCAGCGTTCAGCAAAAAGGAGAGTGATAATTTTATGAGAATTCCCCATGCTTGGTGTGCACATGAATTTGCGGTGCGTGACTTGTGTCTCGTTTGCAGCGAACCGAGAAGTTGTGCCCTCTGGCCTGGGCTTGCTCTGGTCCTCTGGAGTTTGAAAACATACCCAGAGCCTAACTGGTTTGAAGGGGATAGGATTCAGCCAATGCTGAGGCCTTGGCAAAACTCCCCTCCTAAATAAATATGGTGATAAGTGACCATTTTAAGTTCTTGTGAGTCCTGATGAAGATGCAGGGGTACGTACGGCTGGTGGCCCTCTGTCTAGACCATTCCCTAGCTCTATGAAGCTAGTTCACAAGCAGACATCAGAGTCTTCAGTTTCTCCAGAAGTCAAGAGTGGGTTCCACCTGTGCAGTGAGACTAGTGATCCAGGCCGGGGATCTGGGAATATTCCCCTGTTTTAAAAAAGGAAGGATGAAGGTTTTGAGTAGAACAAACTGCATTAACAAGCTGTCAGGTCTGCCTGTAATGTTGGTTCTTGAAGCAGCAGCCACAAGACAGCTCTTATTGTAGGGGAAAAAATCATTCAGCTGGAGGTGCCTTTCTGGTTGGAGTTGGAGGAACCTATTCTTTTCCCAGACTATGGGAAAGGAAATGTCTTGATTTAGAGGATGAAAGAGAGCTGCACCTGCAGCGGAGATGTGACACGAGTTACATGGGTTCAAGCCAAACCCCTCAGCAGCCTTGGATTGGCACCTAAAAGCGTCCCTGGGCTTTATGTTGTGCTCCTGCTGCTCATTCCCCCTGGCAGGTGCCAGGACCTGGCAGAGGTAGCTGTCTGCATCCCACTAGCCGGTGTGTGTGAATCCGGAGGCAGACCTGGCTCTCCCGCTGCAGGCACGGCGCTGCCTGGCCCTCCAGCCCTGTGCGTGGGACGGGCTGTATCCTTGTCTGGCACCGCATATGCAGGCACAGAACTGGGCATGCAGATACTTGAAAGCTATTTCCTGGAGGGAGAAGGTTTCTTTATTTATTTTTTTTTCTGTTCTAATTCACTAATGAAAATTAAACACGACTGTACTCACAGGGGCAGCTTGGAGCGTGCACAAAGATTTAAGGTAGGCGAGAGAGGGGCAATGAACCAAGCCCAAGCATGGAAAACTAAATCTTCAGGGATAAATTACTAAAACCATACAGTTTGCTGGCGCAAAGGTTTTCTTGGGTTGAGGTAGTCTTTTAATTTTGGCAGATGCAATGAGCAATCCAGCATTTCCTTTTTATTCCTGTTCAGCCCTTGTTCTTCCAGCAAGCCCTGACTTGATAGTCTCCTGGTACCATTGTCAGCAGTTGTCTTTGCTTCACAAATTTAATCCAACACAAGGGGTTCTCTATTGGATATTCTTGTTCGAGCTGTGTTGCTCGGCTTCTTGTTGGTGACAGGTGGTCAGTTGTTTTCATTTTGGTCAATATAACTCCCATAATCAAAGGAGGTACTTGAAGCCACTGAACCTTTCCAAAGGGAAGGGAGCAGGTGATAGCAGATGAACCCAGAACAACAATCTTGGAAAACAAAATGGAAAATCTTGTTGTGTTTTATCAAGCCATGGAGCTTTTGTAAGTGATAAGTATTCCTATGAAACCTGGTTTGGTTACGGGGTTGCTACCTTAGTTAATTGAGGAATGTTTCAATGCAATGTTCATTTGTGTGCATCTCTCTTTGTGAAGCTTTAGGCAGATTGCTTGATTGTACCTGCCTGAGGCCTCCAATTCCCTGTCATCCTCATGTTCATTGCTTATAATATGTATTGATCTCATGGCATCCACAGGCAGAACACTTTCAAGTGTTATCACAGCTGATGGCACAGACCAGAAACATATTTGGAAGGTCCTGTGGGTGTGGTTCTCACCACGGATTTGTGTAGCACGTTGCGTGTAGTCCAGAGCTACAAGACTCCTTATCAAGCTTTAAAATAAATAAATAAAAATTTTAAATAACATCTTTCCTAAAATATGTCCCTGCTGGCATGAATACCCTAGAGTGAGAGGTTAAAGTTTGTTTTCCCCAGTTATCCATGCCAATGAATATTTGACTTCTGAAAGTTCATGGAAAGTGAACACCAAAGGGTCAGCAGCACATCTGAACTGAATTCAGTCTTAAAGGTGAATGGTTATACGTGGAAATAAGTTTGTGGCATTTGCCCAGCTCCTGCAAAGAAAAAAAAAAAAACACCAAAACCCCACTTTTAAAATTCATCACTAATTTTCTTTTTAATATTTTACTTTCTGCATGTGACTTCCCTACTGCCTTTCTCCTTGGTACTATTCCTAAGTTTATCCTCTTCTGTGACAGTGGTGCTAAAATACTGAGGTGACAAAACTGGACAGCCTTTGGTTTTCCACTTTCAAGTGCTCTCTGTGGGTAGTGTAGCCTGTGGTGTTCACTGTTTTGATAGCTGCTAGGTCATGTTACCTGTCTCTCCCCTGGCATTGTAGTAGTAACCTGGCGGGTCAGCTATTTCAATGCTATTTCCCTTCGCTACCTGGCACCAGCCTTACAGCATTTTTATATACTGAATTATTTATGGACTTGTAATTATTTAGCATCAATATGTCAACGTTACAATGCCCCTGTTGGCCATAAAGGAGCAAAATCTTTCTTTAATTAAAATTACATGGTCCGTGTCAACTTTCCTTGGACTCAACCTTTTAAAACTGAGCTGGGAGTTTGAATTCCATCCTACCAAATACCTGTGTTTTAAGCAAAGACTAAATACAGAGCTTTCTTTCAGTGAGACTGCTCTTGGAAGCCAATAATTTTATGTGTTTTAGGGAGGTTTATGTTATACTGGGGAGTTTACAATGGACTTCATTGAACTGTAGACCACAGTGGCAGTATTTTTTTTTTATAAGCAGCTTCTAATAAGGAGGAAGCAGGGTATAATTCAGACTGTCAGTGTTCCTGTCTAAGGACAAAAGCTTAAGATGCCTCAATGATGGTTTGAAAAACTGCTGCATATTGAGAGCAAGCTGGTAATGAAGGTAGCAGGCTAGTTTGTTTTAAATAATGCACAGCTGTCCTTTCTGAAAAAATATTGCATCATTTGGCATTGTAGAAACATACTGAACCACCATATAATTTAATTACACGACCACCCTGCAAGTTCCATGAGCCAAACTCAATCCTGGCATAAGCGGGTGCAAATCCCTCTGGGAATTGCACCCGCTTACGCCAAAGCTAAATTTGATCCAGTGGTTTTTTTCCCTTCTCCCTGAGAGCTTCAAGGTACGGAGATCCACTTTGTACTGCACTGTACTTGGAGCCATTAGCTTTTTTCCACACACAGAGGGACTCTATACTGGATGCTGAACTGACTTTTTTTACAGTTTTCAGGAGAAAAACAAATGAAAAAAGGCTCTTCAATGCAGTGTACAAAGGTAGTTAAGCATTTAAAATTATCATAACCAGAAAGGAAAATCCGTCACTTTCTAAGTCGCATCTGTCATGGAAACAACATCCAATAGAGGCAGTGATGGCCCTTGGAGAGGGACCAGAACAGATCAACCATCTATTAAATGTTTAACAAGACTGCTCACTTGATGACGTGCCTGTGATACATAGCTCTTCATCTTGTACTTAGAGAAGCAGTTAAGTCTGTATTTGTTTAAGATCTTTGCTTTATTCAAGATGTGAAGCTGCCAATCTCGCTTGAAACTGACCTTCACTTCTTGAGCAGTCTCCTTTGACAGGAGGGGGGAAAAAAAGATTTCTAAGAAGCTTCCAACATGCTCTGTGCATGTGCCACTGCTTCCCCAGTGATTATTTCTTTTCCTACCTTGTTATGCCTGCAGGTTAACTGAATGTTTAAGACCTGTCTAAAAATAAAAAAATCTAGACTGCTCCTTTCCACACAGGAAGACATCTCAGAATGAATAAGAATAATAAAATCTTTGGGAGATGGGTCTGCTGAAGGGGAATGTTTTTATCAGCTCTCTTTTAAACTAAAAACCTCTACGTACCTCAGGTTAACTGCTTGCAGTGAATGTGTGCAGTCCCACAGACACCAGAGGTGGCATGGAGCCGTGTAGAAGTTGCAGAGAAGTTAATTCAAAGTTTTCAGTCTTGCAGGACATCTTGGATAGCTTTAGCTCACTCGGGTGAGCCACAGCGAGACAGCACGTGTGCCAGGCAGAAGGACATAACCCTGACTTGCTCATTTCCAGAACTTTGTTGTAAACATTTGACTGAGATGAAAATGCAGCAAGGCTTCGCATATGATGTCTTCTGAGATCAATAGCTAGTGTCAGGAGAAGCCTTGTTCTTTCCAAACACTGAGAAACAAGAATCACTACTGAGTGCAGAGGCAATGAAAGGCAAAAAACACATCAAACAAGTACCCAAAGCTTATAAAATAGGCACGTAGTCATGACCTTCCTACAGTTACGCAGACATGTGCATGCACACATCAGCTCTTAACTTCAATGGGAGTTGCTCACATGTGTCTTTGGACAGATCTTGTCCCTAAACTGATTTATGTCCAAAGGAAACTTGGGCTCCGATTCAGGTTCAAATCAGGTTCAGTGTGGAAAATCCTGAACTTGGAGCCAGACCCCAAAGCAGCCCTTCAAAGAGGCAAACAAACAGGCCAGAGCAGCTTTTCTCCCTAGCTAGAGCGCTCTAGCCTTACGCTCCAGCACACCCCTCTGCCTCCCCAGCTGAAACACAATTATTTTTAAAGGGATCTTTATTCCACCCAGGAGAATACAGTGCAGGCAGTTGGCTAGCGATGGTACCTTGGAGCTCAGCCACCTGGGGCAAGTGTGAGACTGCACATGGAGGGAAAAGGAGAAAGCAGCAAGTGACGGAGGGACCCTTTGGCTGCAAGAGCCTGGGAGATTCATCCCAGCGACTCCCAGAGGTTTAAAGCTGCTCTGCTTAAAGGGGCCTAGACCATGTTGTTTTTACTGAATAGACTGTTGTTGCTGGTTGATCTGAGGGTGGGGGTGTGTGTTTTGATATTTTTAGCACAAGTAGATGTCATCCTGCACTTATTTCAGTATTGCCTGCCCTGCTGACAGTGGGGAATGAACTTCTGTGATGATTGTGCGTGACTGGGCAAAGATTGGACTTTGGGAAAAAAAATGTCAAACAAATATGACCTGTCCTTTTCCTGACAAAATAGTGAAGGTGCTTAGATTAGATTTATCTGTTTCTTTTCCTAGAGCACGTTGCTTATTCTTGGTGTAAACTATTAAGTAACCGAATTAAAACGCAGTACGCTGTTACAACTAAAAGCATCCGGTTAAAATTGATCCTGCCGCAACCCCCAGCCCAATGGCTTTAGGGATGGGCCAACCAAATAAATATAAGCTGCAGTACAGCCAACTGCCTGTCGCTGAGCAGTCACGTCAATCTCAAATCCGGGTTACTGGTACCTTCACCTTCAGTTCCAAGCCAACCCCTCTCTCCTATGGAGCAGCTTGCCTACATATTGCTCCCAAATTTTCAGTGTTCCTGTCCCCTCGTGGAGGCATTATATATCAACTGGTTTGATGGGGTTCCATGTTTCTGTACTCTTATTTTAGCTACAATCTGAGCACCACCTGTTATGCAGGAGTACATCCAGGTGTATCCTAAATAGCTAGAATTTAAAATCTTGCACTTATCTTACTCTATACTTTCTCAGTTTCAAGGGGTAGGTGACCATTAGAGATTATTTTGAAGACTTCACTTTTGCTCCCTGTTCTTTCAGGTAACTTCTTTTTCTTGTGTGTGTGTGTTTTGTTTTTGTTTACTCACTCTGCAATTAAAGCCCAGGAGTTTAATGAGGGAAAACAAGCATGTAAGTGCGTAATCTGTTCTTTGATAGTGCCATTGTAATCCATCCCAAGAAACGATTCTGTTGCTGTGTTTCTACAGGCCCTACTCTGCTCACTTTCTTCTGCTGGGGACTAACACAGTTGTGCTTCTTGCTGTGTCCTGTCCTGGGCCAGAATTGGAGCCTTTCCATCCACCTTTTTGCAAACTTCTACTTGAGCAAATGACTTCCACAGTTTTACAAATGACTCTGTATATCAACCCTTAATACTCACTGTCACAAAGTAAGTGAAGACATGAGATCAGGAAGAAAGGTGAATCCAAGTTAATGCTAAAAACTTCACGTGACTAAGTGATGGTTTGAAAATGTGCTTGTTTCTTGCTGATTTACTGCCTGGCCTCATTATCACCACTATGCTTCCTTTTTCTGTTTCCTGTTTTGAGCTTTGCTTGTCACATCATTTTGAATCAACACCACGGGCTTTTGGGGAACAAGGTGCTGAGTTAAGACAGCACCTTTTGGAGCATTCAGAAAAATGTCAAACATCAGAATTTCCCTTTCCCCCACCCCACCCCCAAAAAAAAAGATTCAGGCCAATTGACCTGACTGCAGTATCTGTGTGCTTCAGTCTCTGAAGGTAATAGAATCCAGGGAAAGCTCATTTTCTCCCTGGCTCAGGCATGGACCTTTCTTCAAAGAGATACTACCAGTGAGGTGCTAATGAGAGCTGACTGTGTGGGATTGATTTGTGATGCTGGTGTCCACCCATCAGGAATGATGACAGATCCATCAGCTTGTTTTATTTTAGCCATTAACAGGCAGAGCAACTTCTTTAAATAGCCCTAAAGTAGTAAGTATAACTATTACCTAAATCAAAAGCAATTGCCTAAGTGTGTCTCTATTTATACAGCTGGAATACTTTTAACTTAGTATCAGTGCCACAGAGCTGTATAATTAGCAAACTTTACCTTTTAATAGATAAGTTAGAGGGAAAGACTTGGTAAAAATATTTAGGAAAACAGAAGCTGCTGCATTGTACAAGATCTTTATTAACTTCATCAGATTTAGCACTCTGTCTTCAGCTGAAAAATGTTTGTCTGTTGCCATGATCATGCTGATTATCCTGGGACCTTGTAAAAGGGCAGCCTATAGACTGTTGTGGTTGGATTCACATAAAATCAGAATTCTGCCAAGGCTGATGCTGCCCAAAATTGTACGGTGATGTTACCCTTACTCCAAAGTGCTCACAGTCCAAATATTTGTCATGGAAATGAGAGGTAAAGCTACCATCTGCAGGTAATACTCTGCTAAAAGCAGGGCTCGGATGAAAGGTGTAGCCTCCTGATTCCCAGTCCTGCGTCCTGTCTCTGCATAGTCAGCTTTTAAGGCAGCGTACTGACCCTGTTTCTCAAGGACTACTGCAAGGAAGGCCAAGTGTTCAAATAAAAGCTATGCATTCCCATTTAACAGCTGGGGGAAGAGAGGAAATGAAGCATTAGGCATTTGCAGCTGACCCCTGGGAAGTCCTGAGCAACACGGAGAAAAGGGATCTAGAAGCTGGTTCTAGACTTTATTGCAAGTCATCCTTTGTCAAAAGCGGCCCCCCTGCGGTCTTCTGGTAGCTGCAAAGCGTGGTGCGAAGCTGTCCTTGCCTGCTAGAGACATCAGCCCAGAGGCACGTGTGGCTGCAGGCGACGGCAGCTCCTGCCACTGCTTTGAGTCCTAAGTCCTAAATATTTAACCAAGGTGCCGCTCCGCCGATGGCGCACTGCCCAGCAGCTCAGAGCGGCTGGACGTGCAAATTGGTGCATAAAGCAAAAGAGGTTTTCAAAAGCACCAAGGGGCACTTTCAGCAACACCTTTGAAAATCTCTCTTAAAGCAGTAACTTCACAAAGGCACGAGGTGAGTTTCAGTTTAGAGCCTGCCCCCTGTTCAGCAGCAAAGGGCGTTTGCTAAAAACCCACCCACCATTTCAGACATGATGCTGCAGCCTCTCGACTCAATGAATAATGTTTAACAGCATGAATTTTATTATTCTGGCTTTGAAGGTCCCACAAGGCTCCAAGTTCATAGACAGAACCTCCCAAATTACCCAGTGAAAGTGCAAAACCAGAATTATCTTTGCATCCAGTATACCCCTGAAATTTACTGGCTGTTTATATTGCTAACTGCTACTGCTGGGAGGAGTCCTATAAATAACCTTGACAATGTGTGGGTTCTAGGGAGAAACGCATTGCATGAATAACGATCCATTTGTAACCTAGAGACTACGCGAGATCTCTGCCTGCTACTTCTTACTGTGTTTATTTGGGAGAAACTACCTCCAAGAACTGGGTAAAAGAAAGCAGAGTATGTTCTCATTAATGTTGAGATGAGGGATGGTCAAGCTTTTTCTTATGTAGACAAGGGCTGAATGTAAATAAATCTTCCAAGCCAGCAAGCTTCAGTCCCAGACCCTAGAAGATTATTTGTGCACATGTGTCACTTTGGAGGAATACAGGAGAGAGACACCAATTTCTCCCATGCACAGTAGATCCTTCACTCCAGCAGCTCATATGCTTTCCTGAAATAGTCCCATGTGGGTTTGATTATAATTCTTGTGTGACTTCTGGTTAAAGACTAGCTTGT
>JAVJGI010000035.1:26715725-26778847 GCA_035590275.1 Ibycter americanus | reverse complement strand
TCATATGCTTTCCTGAAATAGTCCCATGTGGGTTTGATTATAATTCTTGTGTGACTTCTGGTTAAAGACTAGCTTGTCAACATGACCAGGCCACCTCAAACAGATCTTACTGTATTTTTTTCCAGTAAGAGAGGCAGTCCAGGGAGGAAAGATGATACAGAGGAGTATTATGTTCTTTTGAGATTTGTTTGCTGCGCCTCTGAGTGGAGAGACCACAATAAGGAAGACAACTTTGAGTTGAAATAACATACAGATGGAAAATGGAAGGATTCCCTACTGAACTCACCTATCTTTTAACTGCTTTTTTGAAAACATGAAGTCCATGTTATTGTTTGCTCCCTTTATTTAATATCCAGTCTTTTTTAGTAGTTCATTCATCTCAGTTTCTCCAAACCACACAACTTTTATCAAACATAAAATACCCTTTTTATTTTCTTAGCAAAATCAATTAGCAATGTGGTACAGCAAGCTTTTGTACTTCTGATGTCTCAGGATCTTCAAGTATGGTGTCAGTACACAATGAAGTGGGATAACCAGCCTGAATGTGCAGTTGTGCAATGAGCAAGCACCTGTAGTGCCATGATATCTCTTCTGGGTTGTAATTTGTTTCCTTTGCATTGAAGTTTAAATGCAGACATTTCCAGCTGATTCCCAGGGCTACCCTCCATTAATGAGTTATTTTTAGCTAGAAGACTCACTCGGAAACATTTTTTCCAATAAAATTGCTCCCACTGACCACAAGCATGTAATACAATGGCTTTATAAGAGCTGATCCCAGCAGTGTGTTTACCCCTTTTCTTCCATGTATCTCTGGTGGTCCTCTGCCTTGTTCCAGACCCTTGTTTGTTTGCAGAGATGGAATCAAGGAATCCAACCTGCCTGGAAGATTAGTGTGACTTCAGTCACAGGCCACCTTTGATTTTTCAGATCCATTTTCAGATCCAGTATCAGCCAGCTCTTCACCTCTTGAAATACCACAAGCAAAGAAGCACTCGTTCATCAAATACTGCAAAGTGCTAATAGAAGTGAGGGCCCAAAAGAGCAGGGGGACTTTTCACATTGCTACAGCTACCCAGTCAATTTTGACTGACAGAGGAGAGGAGAGGAGGGCTATGCAAACAGAAACAAAATGCATTTGACCATAATTAACCTTCCGGCTCCATCATAACGTATGGAGCACCTGCAAAACAGCCTGCTAAATTCTGGTTGCGTTTTCCCTTTTTGTGCAGATGACAAAGGGTCAGGCAGAGCACAGCTGGAGGTCTGTGGTGGAAACTGTCTCGATACTCTGGGTAGTCACTGAACAGCGCAAAATGGACAGCTGGTTGGCCATGGGCACTCTGGCCTCTGTATCACATGCACAAGATGGAGCTGGAGGTCTTAAAATGTAGGTACTGCTCCTGCTTTGCCATTAAATGTTGAGCAGCCACCAGCAAGCCATCATGCACTGGCCCATCTTGGTTCAAGGCTCAGGGTGCTACTGAAATAGGAGCGATTATTACAGTCCAAGCTCTGGATCTGCACAGAGCCTGGGAAGCTGGATGTTGGATGCCTTTGCATCCTAACTCCTATTTTAAGTTACTTCCTTTTTATAGCATAATTTCCAGGTGGAGGGATGTATTTCTGTACATTGAGTCTCCTGTTTTCCTTCCTTGATAAGAGTTTTAAATAGCATGCAAGAATTGTCAGCGGGTAGCTCTTGTAATTATTTAGAAATTATTTTCTACATAACTTAGAAAATTCATGACCTTGGAGCACCTGCCGAGGGCCACAGGCTGAGCTGGGTGGCAACGCTTGGTTGCAGCCCACGGTAGCCCCCCAGTCCCCTTGGCATCACCTTGTTCTTGTGCTGCATCCCCACCCTTTCCCAGGCTGGAGGGAGCTGCCTTCAAGGAGGCTCTCGTGAGTACAGCCAAGCAAACCTGAGCTGCTGGCTGGGACCGTGCAACTCCCTGTGTGGATAATAATGACCTCTGTGCCCTATCCCTTGTCTTCAAAACATTAAAAAGTAGAAAAAAGAAAAAAAAAAAAAAAGGACTAGGAATTTACAGGAGCTATGTTTGGGCAAAAGAGAATCTGTGTTTGGATTAAGCCCTCTCTTTCTTCCTCTTTGAAAGGGAGAGCCTGCAGTGTGTTGTGTCAGCCTAGATTTCAATACCTTCGGGTCTTTGCAAAGAAACAGAAAGCTGCAATGAAAGATATGCCAGGCTTTAATTTTGAGACCATATCATATCACTTAAGCTGTTGAGAAGATGGTATGATTTGACTTGAATATATGCCACATCTCACCGGTGCCTCCAACAGTCAATCTGGCTCTTAATCATCATCATCTTTCCTGTTGAGGAATGATTTTTATTTGATGACACTGTTAGCCAAGATCTATTCCCTCTTCTGCCGCGTCCACCTAGAGTCCTTGCAGAAATAAGTAAGCAACGTTGTCTTCTTTTCCTGTTTTTACTCTAATCCAAATCTGCCTTTTCTTTTTCCCCTTCCATTGCAGATAGGATGAGCAGCAGCACTGTTTCAGAATGTCTTTATTCTGCTGTAATAATCAGGTATTTTGGACACAGGTGTCCTTATTGTTTTAGTCTGTTTCAAGCTATGTTCCACACTGCATACTGCTCTAAGCCTGGTTTTCACTGTTGAGGGATTATTTTTTTTTTCTTTTGACAAGCACTTCCTTTTTCAGCTTTCAACAAAGATGCCATAGATATTTCTGTGTATCCCTCTGCTTTCAGCTGTGTGTTGGTTACCCACTTGACTGGCTGTACTTCAACCCAAAGGCGGTTACCTTTACAGAAGCACCAGTTGTAAAGTTGGCATGGAAAGCAGCCCTGAACTTAAAGTCCATGCTGGGGAACAGATTTCCATGGTTGGCTTTTCTTCTTTTTGCCAAAGACAACCATGAGATCTGTACCTGCAGTGCTGTTCTTCTTGCCCATCAACATCTCCACCCACCACCACCACCACCCACCTTTGTAGCTCCACAATTGAGACTTTTGTAAGCCAAAAACTTCTGGTAAGAATAACTCCATTAAAGATTTTAATTAGAAATATCATTTGCCCTGACCAGTACTACTGAAGCAGATTAAGCATGATCAGTTGCCAAACAAGCACTGGAGATAGTGGTGGTTCTTTGCACAGGTGGCACACCAGAAGACCTCCTTTGCCAGGCAAAGTAGATTATATAGAGCTGCAGACCTGCAGAGCTGGAGGTTGCCTCTGAGGGGCATAAAAGAGCTCAAGTTGTTGTCACTTATTTGGCTTGTGGGCTTGAATAATTTTGTAGAATAGGGAAGCTGACTGTATGCTTTTGTTTGGTGTGGGTGTTATGTATATACCGTACACACATGAACTGTGGCAAACAAAGACGCTGGGTGTCTTTGCATTAGTTGTAGCTACTTGTCTTTCTGTGAACTACAGGTTCATAAACTGGTGACGAAACAGTCCTGGTATGTGTGGGTGCCTGGAAGTCACAAAGCAGCTTTTCTAACTTGATCCCGCTCTTAACACCTATTTTTGCTGTGGGCCAAGGAAGTAACCATCCACTGTCTTCTAATGCACTAGTCAATAGCGCAGGGAAAGGGGAAGAGAAACCAGCTGCAAGCCCAAGAGCCCTGTACTATAAACCCTTTCATTTTACGTCTTCTGAACCACCAGCTGACCCTATGTGCCCTGGCATTCCCAGAAGCTCATGCTAGTCTTCCATGAGACCCAAGTGACAATCATCATCAGCTGAAAAGGTCAGGGGAAGGCCCTATTTCAGAGCCAGGATGACCCTAAGTAGGGTGAGAACACAGAGGTATCCCCCTTGGAGAGCTAAGCCAAACTCATCATGTACCCTTGAGGTGGATGGCCACCTTCTTCCCACAGCACACGGTGAAGAAGAGGGTGATGGCAGCCTTCAGGAGCTGGCATCCCCCGACCATCAGCCACCCATGGTAAGTCAGACTTGCTTGTAAGCAAGGCTATAAGGAAGGTTCCCACCACTTGCCTCTTGTGAGTTGTGAAGATGGGAGCAGTCAGTGCCTGCTTTGCATCTGCAAGGCTCCTCCATCCCATTGGGCATGTAATGGCCCCGGGCCCTGGGGTTGTACATGAATGGGAAGACAGACTGTTCCTAGAGGACCACATTGGCTGTTCTGCTCAGGTGAAGGGTGTGGACAACCCATCTCTGGGCACAGGCTGCAGAGAAGGAGCTTTGTCCCTCTGGCCAGCCTTATCTGGTCCCATAGGGTGAGGGTGTTGTGACACCATGCCCAGAGCACCACAAGTGCTCGGTCAGACCCCAGGTAGCGGGATGCTGGTGGGGAGGTCTCCTGGCAGGCTGCATGTGGACATGGCCACATCTCCTCTCCCCGCTATGCTGCCAGCAGCCCCACCGCATTACTGGCTTTGATTTAATGTCAGTGAGGATGGGCCAGGTCCTGGGTGCCACTATGGATCTGTGGTGTCAGTATGGGTTGTGTCTTGTAGCAGACACGTTTCACATGATTTCATTCAGACTGAGCATGTCTCTGCCCTCAGGCTCTCCATCTTCTCAGTGCCACACATAGAAACTTTCTTTCTTTCGCAGCTAAGAAAATAGCTGCAGGAATCACATTCTACCAACGAAATTTCTGATTCCAAATATCTTTAATCCAGGACACTATATAAAGAAAATATATTCCTATTTTAGACTATTTCTCTTGGGAAGGGAAAGGTGAAAGGTTTTACTGTGGGGTTTCTTTTTTCTTTTTTTAGGTAAGAGGAATTAAAATAATACCATAGAAACTTTCTATAAAGAATAGGAAAAAAAGATTGAGACTGGAAAATGCCAATTGCTGAACCATGACAGGGGATATGGGAGGAAAAATTGCAATAGTACTGTGACTATTTCTTTGAAGTCTGACAAGTATCTATGACAAAGAATGAACACAGGAAAATATTTCAGTTGTATTAAACTAACCATGCAAGAAAAGAAACGCAGCAGACAATTCTTATTGCTTGGAATATAGAAGAAACTGCCAAAGTCAGCAAGCCAAGCAAGGTACATAAATTCTGCAGGGAGCTGAACAATTCATTTATAGTTGCACTAATAAGCTCTAGGTAGAGTCGTATTTCCTGAGTGTGCGTGTGCAGATCGTGTAGGTGACGTGGTTTTTCCTTTGAGCTGGGCAGAGAGCAGTTTTCCTGTCCTGCAAAATTTTGAGATTTCAAAACGTGTTCCTTTTCCACTCCGGGAAGAAAGCTGTAACTTTTCAACACACTTTGCTGAGAATAAAAATAAAAGAGAGAGGGAGATAGAGAAAAGAGAGAAATGCTCTCAGCTACTGTGTCTTCTCCAGCCACCCTTTCTAAGCACTGCCAGCAGTACAAGTACAGCTTGCACTTGCAGGGTCTCAGACCTGCCCCTTCCCTGCCTTTTTCCCACCATTCATGGGAATGCCTCAAAACGCTGCCTTGGTTCTTCACCAGTAAGTCTCTCATTGAGTGGAGTCTGAAGGGGGGACCCTCCTGCCCCTGGTTAGTGCCCTGAACCTCAGTTCCTTTCTTTGACTCACTGTTTCCCTCCTGGAATTAAGAAGGTTCTGCTGCCAAAATTGTAGTTGAAACTGGTGTGCTTATGCAAAAAAGTTAAGGTTTCAATCATCTGGCTTTTTTCTTAAAAAAACAAAACACCTTTTTTAATAAATATCTGGACCAGTTCAATTATTTTTTTTTCCTATGTTTTAATCCATATCTTTTCTTGAGTGGCCCATATGAAGACAGGAGATTCCAAATATGTGGACCACTTTGAGCAAGAGTAGCTGTTTAGTGGAAGGAGGCACCTGTCCAGTCATAAATGAGTTCTTGTCTTGTAGATGTGATTCTACCTTTCGTACCCCTTCAGCCAAGATTTCTTTTGTGCTGTATAACAATAGCCAACAAAACAACCTTCCCTTTTCCATGAGTGTTAAATATTGCTGTCTGGTGGCCAAGTGCAGAAACTAATCTTACCTATACGAAGGGCTATGGGTATTACTTCCCTGGATCAGGAGCCACCAGTCTGGTGTTGTGTTGGTTCTGGCAATAACTTATGGTGCTCTGGTCTCTTCCAAGGCTTTTGCTATGACCTTGCTGCTGGTCCTTTACTTCTCAGAGCCCCGCAGGCTTTCTTACAGTCACAGATGTATCTTCTGTGCAGGGCATGCCACCAGCTGATGCCTGCTGCGTGCATGTGTGGTCACAGGCTGGTTAGCAGAGCCTCACCCAGGGAGCACCTCTGTTTTGCCAGTCTCTGTGTGATGTTTTGCCCCTTGTCTCAGGGTGAGGGGTTATATCGCGTCATCTCCTTCAGTTCTCTCTCTCTATTTCTACTGGGTTGTGGGTTTTTTTACTGTGGAGACAGCAAATGGGAAACACTGTACGTGATAAATATCTACAAGTCAGTTACCAGCCATTTGGAATTTCACCCCAGGCTATCATATAGCCATGGTTGAAAAAGGCAATGCTCTGAGTAGCTTTGTAGCTTGCTTATCCCACTTTATATCCTGTTACATGACCCTGATGCAATATTCCTTCCCCATCTTCTTTCATCTCAGAGTTCTCTCTGAAACTCCTCTAATCGGAGAAGACAGTGGAAGAAGGGAAAAAACATTTGCCTGAAGTACAGACCAGGTGGTGACGCTGGGGCGTGCACAAGAGTAATGGGATCGGTAGAAAACTGTTGGAATTATATGCCAGCCTTTCAAGCATGTCTTACAAGTGATTTCTGCTGGTCAGGAGGAGGGAGGGCCACGGGAGGAATGATTAGCTAGGGGGACAGGGTGTTTGAGGGCAGTCTTTGAAGACTGGTCTTAATGGATGGTTTAAGTGGTTTTAATGGATGTTGAAGATTTGCTTCAGAGGAGAAGGATTACAAGTGATATGAACTGAGAGTCCAACAGTGTGTTTGGTATGGCTCATTTTGGGGAGTTATTGAGGAGTTTTATTTAAGGATGTAATACAGAGAAGTGTCAAGAATGAAGACATTTGCCATAGGCTCCTCGTATAAATATTTGCACTGAGAGGATGAACTTCCCTAGCTGCTGTGTAATTGATGACATCTACTGCTGCAAGAGCACTGTGCTAAGCAATTTTGGCACTGGGCTGGGGCTATGAATGCTGTTTGTTCTGCTTTGCCCTGACTTGGTAGCAAAGACCAGGGAGATACCCTCAGGACTAGGGCTGTCAGGATGCCAAAGCAGGCTGGGCTGTGCAAGCACGCAAAACCAAGGGGAGTTTAACTGGGGGCACTTGGGCCGTGCGCTGCTTGTTGCTGATGACTGCGTGTGGCTTGGGCATCCTCTTCAGGCATGTCTCGGGGCATTTCATGGCACTATGCCTGGACTCGGTGCTGCCCTGGCTGCGTGCTGGCAAAAGGCACGGCCAGAAAGGCTCATGTGCAGACAAGGTGGTCTCTTCTGTACCGTCTCTGTTTGCCTATGGATCTGCATCGGCACCTGGCTCACAGCGCCAGGAGATCCCAAAATGCAGCACAGAGGATTGCAAAGGAGATTCTGGAGGGAGAGAGGACTCTGTCTTATGCAGACACCAGGTTATTCATGGTCATTTCGGGCAAAGACGGCACAAGGCTGAGCCCTGGGGCACCATCAGGCATGTGTATGAGAGCAAGCTGCTCAGCTGCATAGCAACAGCCTTATGGCCCTACTGCAAGCGAAGCTGCTGGTGAGGACTGATCACACCAGTGGGGAGGACATCCGTGCCATCAGCCCACAGTCAAAGCCAGGTGGCATTGCAAGCCCCCAAGGAGCCAGGCAGCAAGGGCACAGCATGCGGGGGATGCTGCAAAGGAAACAGCTGGGGCTGCTGGGGTGCAGTGGCTGCTGCTCTCATTTCTCTGCCAAATATGAAAGTTGAACCGTAATCCTCATGTGACAAATGACCGTAAGACTCCGGCTGTCACAACACATGCGGTGCATATGGGGGGAGTTGTTATGTGCTAAAACTTTCTTGAATTCACTTGCACTCTGTTTTTAGTAACAGTATTTCATAAACAGACTTATGTCAACGTTTTCATTTTGATTAGCTTAAATTTTGTTGTTTTCTTTTAAATACTCTGTTTCACCTGACCATTTGAGTAAATAAAGGGTTACTTTTGGAAACACCTGAACTTCTACAGTGAAGGGCTGTAACCCTGGCTTTTTCTGACTTGTGGTCAAACACACGGTGGCTTACCTGGTTTTGTCAGCAGATGGCCACAAAACGACAAGAGCTTTGTGTGCAGCAAGTTTTAAAATGCCCTCCTCTGGGCATAAACTGCCATCCTCCAAACTACCAACCAAAAGTCAGTGTGTCCTTTTGGTGCAAATTAATTCTTTCGAAGCTGGTCTGACAGTCAGCCTGAAAGCTGCCACAAGCCTCCTCCTGGCTTCCCCAGAAAACCTCCTCGGTAGGCTGAAGAAGTCAAATAGCATGAATTAGCACTCTGTAGCTGCCTTAGCTTTTCAAGCAGAGCTGGAAAAGACTGCTTACTCACCATATTTAGTCCTCTCAAAAATGTGTTGGCCTCTCAAACAAAAGCAGCAGCATCCAATACTCATGACAGTGCATGATTCTTCCACTAAGTAATTTGTATCTTTGCCTGCTCCAAGAGAGACGTATTGAAGTCATGACTTGTATTCTTCTTTTTTTTTCTACTTCTGCACATATAAAATGAGTAATTCATTGCTCAGAGGTATGAAGCTAACATGACTAATCATCTGACATTGAACTTTTTTTTTCCTAAAGACTTGGCTAGTCTGTGCATAAGAATATCATGTGGATGAGATGATCATTTCTGACTCAGTCTGTGCAGGTTTTCAATCGCGGCGCTGTAAACACAAGCAGAACTCTGATGAGCAAATTGGCAGGAAAAAGCCAGACTGTCTGAAAGGAAGCAAAATCGAGGAGGACAAGCATTAAGTTTCAAAAGAGACTATCAGGCACGTGCAGTGTGACTCGTTCCAAATGCATTTCATTACTCATTTAAATCAGGAGACATGTGACTCTAGCCAAGCTATAACCCCCCCCCCCCCCCTTTTTTTTTTTACTGTTACCTGTAAGAGAAAACTTGTGTGTTATTAATGTAATAAATCAAAGGTACTTCCATCAGACTTCTAAGTATTCAGCCTTTTTACATATATTTCCTTAGGAACCTACGCTGATCTGATGCCATGTAACAGAAGTACTATCTGCTGGGAGGGCAAGCAAACAAGTATAAGCTTGTAAAGAGGGCATGATATTGAATGTAAAGCAAGGGGGTGTTTGCTTTTTGCCATATTTAATGCTGAATTTAGATGTCTATGTATAGGGCGCCTGCATAGCTTCTGGATGTAAGCGTCTTTGTGCATTAGCTTCTTCTTTCTCTTGATCCTATGGGTACCCAAGTGTTATATCTACTGGAGGAAGACACATAGCTGCTCAAGTGCAAAAAAGTAGCTATAATGGACTAACGTAGGTATCCAGCATACTATGTTCCTTCTTTATCTGCCTTGGAAATGGAAGATCTTCCCTCTCCTCTTGTTTGTCTGATACAGGTAAATAAAGCAGGGGTTTGCTGAGCTGGGTTATCCTTTGACAAGGTGTCTGGATCTGTTCTTCCTGTTTCTATACCTGACAGTGCTGCCAGTAAAGTCCACCCAAATGTCCTATATTGCTTCAGTGGATGGTGTAGGGTTTCTGGAATACCTAAAGCTGTACAGAACAGCCAGTCCCATCCTGAGCACTTGCAGTGCAGTCAAAGGGCCAGCAATTGCTTCATTTTTCTGCTCCAGCAACCTCTGCCTGTAATGCTTTAACAAAGGGCCAGCTGTGGAAATGAGATTCTTTGACAAATGGTGCTATTCGTCATTTTGTTTCTCAGCAGCTGTTTAACTGGGTGTCTTTTTTTCCCTAAACTTTTCCACTGGTGCAGGCTTTGCCAGGGCACAGGAAGGTGCTTTTGGCTTTGTGTCAGAAGTGTGAGCAAGGAAGTTTCCCCATGGATTTTTGTCTTGTGCCTGAGCCTCATAATATTTAGATGCATCGGGTTTTCATTCATCATCTGCTTCATAGCAAAGTCTGGAAATACGTTAAAGCAAACTGTAATAATTTCTGAGAAATGATTAATTCTGGAACAAATGTGACAAATTTTATCTTGTGTTTGGCTGAACTCCGCCTGAGTGACTAACTGCTCTGGGAGAACTTTCCAATTGTCCCTCTTGAAAGTCAACCTCTTTGAATTAATATAGCATCCTCTATTTTGATTAAGTATGTGTCAGCTTATTGTTAGTGTGACAGGGAGATATGAGGCTGTTTGTTTTCCTTTTAGTATTATACAAACAAGCTAATTATGACTCATGCACAATACGTGCCTTCAGTGCGTGATAAGGGACATGAATGATAAAGCATTAACTGGACTGTGTGCAAGCTTCTCGTGTGGGTTAAACAAGCAGGGACCGAGTAAACAAAACACAATACCTTCTCTTCCTATAATGTCTTAGCAATTCCTCTTTTCCAAGGAATGAGGTGTTCTTTCAAATCTGATTTTATGGTGAAATAGAAAAAGATGAAAGAAAAAGTCTACGCAGTAGGTATCACAAGCCCAATCTAATACCTCATCCTGACTCTGCCTCCTTACAGATTCCTTGTTTTCAGCTTATTTGCAGTATGATTCCTTCCTGTCCTGAGTACTAAGACTTATTTGACAGCATTTGGAATAAATGTGTATTCATTCTGTCCTACCACGCTGAGGCACCTACCATGGCTCTTTCTAACGGGCCAGAAGTTGAGTCTTCCCTGCTATATCTTTGTAAAAGAGAAAACACCAAGACATACAATGCATAGAGTATCTTGTGAGCCACAGAAGCAGCATATGTTTTCTCTTCTGGAAAAAGTGTTGTTACTTGGTGCTAATTTCTTTGCTTTTCTTGCATCAGTTGGACAAACACTATGACCATGGCAATCCATGTAAGATAACAAACCCACCGCAGGGTGTCTGAGTATATGGAAGAAAAATAACACAGAAACTTGCAGAAAGAACAACCAGGTGCAGATGGAGCTGAAGCAGAAATATTGGTGACAGATGTTCTTCCTGGCCTGCTGGAGGAGTACGCACCAGACAGCATCTTCATCATGCTGCATGACATCTCCTGCTTTGGAGAAGTGAGATGTTACACGATGACTTTTACAACTGCGTAACGCTGCCAGAGGAGGTGAAGTGCTGCAGCACCTCTGCCTGTAAACACCTTCTCTGTAGCACCGCTGATTGGCAGGGGGACCATAAAAAGAGGGAAGGCTCTTTGGAGAAAACACGCACCAGCAGATCATGCCGTTGACTTGTGAAGCTTGGCAGCTACCCTCCTTGTAAACACTTTCTCCACGGGGCGGTAGACTGTAAATAATGAAGGAACTGAAGGTGATTTGACCAGAGGAGATGAGACAGATGTCCACACCTGCAGCAGAGCAGCTCTGCTATTACACATGATGTTGTGCAGGGTGGGCTTTACCTTCCTGAAGAGTTAGGGCTTGTGGCACTTCTCTGTACCTTCATTAGCAAATAAAGTAGAAGCCACAGGGAAAGGGTAACATGCACCTTCCCAAACCCACAAACTTTTCTTCCTTGCTTCCGAATCTCTCCAGAGGAGAAGCCAAGAGAAGAAGGCCCTAAGCTTTAAGAAACTTTTGCTGCCACATCTGCTGTAGGATTTTCATTCCCTGTAAAGACGTTGCAAGACAGGTACACGCACCCTTCAGTGGACAGCCTAAGCTGCTGCTGAAGTACAGAATATGGATCTGGTTTTGGTATAAAAAAAGAAGAATCTGACTTCGCAGACTGAAAGTTAGCCTTTGTGAGCATTTGTGTGATGTGACCCTCTGGTTTTCTATGGATATTAATATCAGGTGAAATAAGGGTTTTTGAAGCATGATTATAAGTTAATATGTGCATTAACAATCAAGAGGCAGGGCTCTGTGCTACGTGCAGTTTCCCTTCTTAGCTCAGAATTTCTCTTGCACTTGGAAAATCTTTGTGCTGATGATCCCTCGGTTATTTTGGAGGGAGGTGACTGCAGAATGGGTGGACTCTGTGCAAAAAATCTCAAGATTCAATGGGCAAAAGCCAGCAAAGTAAAGGAGAGTGCAACATGGCTCATGCTGCCTTCGCTTAGAGCTGGAGCTGAGAACCAAACAAGAAGCTGATACTTCCACCTCTTCCTATTGCTATTTCAGAACAGGAAAACCTTTATCAGTGTGCAGTCCTTTGCAGATCAGCCTCCATCACAAAGACTGTCTAGAGTTTTCATTTTTCATTGGGATTTTCCCTTTTTAACAAATCTTCAATTTTTAAAATTAGGAAAGAATGCTTCATGCATCTCAAAATAAGGCATAGGGAGCTGTAGACGTTCTTGCACTGTTCAACACTGCTATTTGAAAATCCGGCAGTAGTTTTCAAAAGGGAATATTAACAGGAGTTGTGAGGAATTGACAAAACACTTCATGAACACCACAGGAAAACATGGAATATCTTGTCACCAGCTTTGGAAAATTTTACAAAATTGCTACTCTTCTCCAGGCGAAGCAAATGCTCATAAGGTAAAAAGGCGCCTTGTTGTTAAAGAAGGAAAAACAATTTTCCTTGCTCCAAAACAAAAGTACCATGATAATCAAAATGCTGCCATTTCACCTCGCTGTTAAAAAGGTCACAGTTCTGGCTGGAGGCCATGCTGCAAAGCGATCTGCTTTGTCACTTGAACAAAGTTGGCTTGGATCATGAAAAATCCTAAACTGGGGCAGTAGAGAGAAAAAGGGCAAGAGTGTTACAGCCTGGGAAAGGAGCAGAGATTTAATAACACTCATTGCTTGTTTGTACGGCGTAAAGACAAGAAAGAGAAAACCAAGCCCCTTCCAGGATCCCCACGCTAGCTTGGAAGGCATTTCCACGAGGCTAGTCGTGCTTTTCTGTTGTGCCAGTCCTGACCAGTGTGAACTGTGCGGCAAGGACGCTGTCCCTGCTTGCCAAGAACAACAGAATGGATGTGCAACACCATGCTAAAATTTACACCAGGTTGACAGAGACATTCATACTCAGCTGGCTGCTCCTTGGGGGCTTGATCCGAACACTGTCCGTGCGGTTAAGTTATTCCCACTGTTTTATAAAAAAACAAAACCAGAAAAAAACTCTTTGGCAGGGGAAGGAGGTGACAGGAGCATGAAGTGTTGTGTGTGTACGTTGTTGTGTGGAGCAGAAGGGAATATAGTCCGTGGTACGCTCAGCAGTATGTAGCTGGGGTAGGAGGAAAGCAATATTTCTGCACGGGAGTTGGAAACTGCTGGGGTTTGCGTTGCAGATGGCTTTGCCGGGGCTGCCAGTGGTGGGCAGGCTGGTGGTGGCACTGACCTGCTAGGTCTGGGTGGTGACCGAGCCACGTGGAGCTCAGCTCACCTCCACCTTGGAGGGAAAGGGAGCGAGAAGCTCTGCATCCTCTAATGAGGAAATGTGTGCCAGAGGAGGGAGAGTGAGCCAGATCGCCCACGCTGGGCTGGGCCAGATGTGTGCTTAGGGCAGGTGAGGAGGGTGCAGTGTCATCCAAAAAGTTTCTTCATATGTGAAGGCTAAGCTGGGGAATAACAAAAAAGCAAATTACGAATGGTCTGAGAGAAGTACTGAGAGGAATCAGGACTGGGAGGAAGGAGGAGGGTTTGTGCTGTCACGGTCGTGACAGGCTCCTGGTGCTCTGGTTCAATCAACACCAATTTATCTTGAGCTACTGGTGCTCATTGTCCTCAGTAAGGAAACCTGTTCTTGAAAGGGACCTCCAAAGCACCAGAGCCGAGGGGACCAGTTGGGGAACGTACTGGGACTGAGGACAAAGTGGCACATCCAGCTGGGAGCTGTCGGATGGGGGCGAGGAGAAAAGGGCAGACCAGCAGGTGAGGGGAAGAGAGAAAGAATAGGCCAAGAGCTGGGGGCTGCAGGTGGGAGAAGGAATTACGACAGCGGGATTCAAAGGCATAAGTTGTTCTAATGTCAACTAGTTTTTAAGGACATTGCATTCTCTTGGACATGTTTGTTCACATCCCTTCTTTTTCTGGGGACCTCCCAGTTCTTCTGTAGTCCAAGCAGATTTGGAAAGCTGTTTTTTTTCCACCAGGTAGAGAGAGACCTTTGCTGGATTTCACCTGTGTGCTTGTGTCTTTCTTCAGGGAAAATACAAGCTTTTTTTTTTTATTTTATTCCTCCTCTGAAATGTACTAAGCTTCTCCTGCTGCTCTCTAAGCAGCTGCCCCTTGGGATAGGAAAAGGAAATTAAACAGCTAATGGTTATGCTTTAATTAGGCTTTATTGGAGTTAACACAGCTTATGCTCTGCATATGTGCTGCAGAGAGTTAGATACTTGAAAAATCCTGTCTTTGCTATTATGAGTTTATGAGAAAGGAAGCCCAAGGAAGATCAATACATCCTCTGTGTAGATTACAAATGGTTCATGACGTATGTCCACAGGAGCTGTTTTTAGTGAGGGTAGTCTAGTTATTATGGATTTGACATGAACTTGGCCTGGTGCCCTGAGGGAATGCAATGTAGGCATAATTTGGTCTTCCTGTAATTGTCTATTTAACTTGGCAATCCAGAGTAATTTTTTCCTGTGAAATGAGACCGAGACGTCACTAAAGCGGCGGTCAGATTAATTAATGAGACATAATAATACTCCTAATAAAAGCTCATGAGCTGAGTCCTCTTCCCTCCCCTTTCCTGTCCTCCCCTGCTGTCCTCTCCCTGCTGAGAATGCAGCTTCCCAGGAATCCATGAGTCACACTTCGTAAAGGAGTTTCTTCTTTAGTTGACGCAAACAATACGGCAGAGAAAAATAATAAGTGCAGAACCATCTGTTTGATGAAGTCCTTGACATTTTATTTCATTTCCCCCTATTGCATATTAAAGGAAGTAAATAGAAAAACATTTGCTAATTATACCGCTGTTTACAGATTGCTGGGGCGGCTTTTATTGTATTTATCAGAAGCGCTGGCCTGTCCCACAGCCCCAGCTTCAGCATCCTCCTCTGTGCTTTGTGCGAGAGGAGCACAACGGCGGCCATGGGCGCCCAGCGAGGTTTCTGAGCCCTCCGCCTCCAGCGTCTCGCACAGGGGTGAAATTGTGCCTCTTCCATGCTGGTGGGAAAGCTGGGAGAGGTGACGGGGCTGCGTGGTCTGGGGCAGTGGCAGAGCCTGACCCCCCGTCCCTGCGGCTGGGTGCTGGGTGGCAGTGGTTGCCCTTCCCTTCTGTGGGGCCAGGGGTTTGCGCTGGGGGTCTGGGCTTTGTGCCTGGGCTCAGTAACGCTGGAGAGGGAGGCGCACGGCAGTGTCCTGCGGTGGCGTCGGTAGCGTGAGCAGCGGCTGCCGCCTGCCTTTTTGAAAGAAATCTCCTGAACAGGCTGCGCTCGCCACCTCCTTCCAATGTGTTGGGCCGTGCGCTCGTTTCCCTGGCTGCTTCCCTTTGTAGGTAAAGTTTTACGGCTTAAAAGTGGTCCCTGTGCAGTACAAGGGATTAATGGCAAAACACAGAGCCTCATCCCTCCCTCTGTCCGGGATTTGGGTTTAGCTAATGGTCAGGGCAAGCCAATGCTATTTGAAAACAAGTTGGTGGCCAAAGGCCAGTTATATTAGGCAGCTATTTCCTTTGCAAAATCTAAGCTATTGGCACTCATTAAAAGTGACAGCAATGAATCAAGTGGCTGTGAACTACAGCCATTTTTCTCCCACTGCACCATGTAAGGCCAGCACAAGAGCAGCTTGGCCTAGCCCCTGACTAGGAAGGGAAAGATTTTCAACACCGAGGAGGACACGGTGACCTTATCTAGGGATGAGGACACTAGGAAATTCAGAAACACCAGCTTGCCTTTGGATGAGAATTCAGTGCTGATGAAAGAATCTATTTCTGGTTATTTCCTTGGGTACAAAAGACTTGATGAATTATCCAGTCCACCATGTGGACAGATTTAAGTGATTTTTATTACTTATAATTCCATGAAGATTCTATCAGGAACGCTGGTCGTCCTGATGGGCTGGGTGTTTTGAGTCTCCTCTCTAACATCAGCTCATTCGGACAGGTTTATGTTCCCTGTGCCGTAAAACTCTCAGTTAAGGACACAAATAGTGGGAGATGTGTTTTTCCATGGCTCTAACCCTCGGTAACACATATGCTAACTTGGCTCCGAGGGATGTGCATTGCATGTTGGCGTGTTCCCTCCGAAGTTATCATGAAAGGAGTTATTTTAAAGCTAGAGGAAGATGGCTGTCTGATGGTGAAGGAGATACCTGGGGTTCGCACCACTGCTTGAAGCACCCAGCATGTGGAAACCGTTCATTAGAGCAGGCCCAACTGGCAAGAACCATCTTCTGGACTCCAGGGCAACAAATCTGGGAAAGTTCAAAACAGACACACTGGCTGGAATCCATTTATTACAACATGTTGACTACACGAAATAACATAGCTTATATGGATAACTTCATAAAGCAGTTATGTCTTCTGACAAGAACAAGTGTGCAGTACAGAGAAGCCTCTATTGGTTCCCAGTTCATTTTATTTGGAGGAATCTTGTGGTTTGCAGCAATGGTCTTAGCTGGTAGATAAAAGTGCACGTGTTTCTGTCCTCATGATATCGTTCATTCTGTCTGGTGGTCTTCTGTGGCTTTCCTTCTGCAAATCCTTTTTTAAAATGTGATTATGCATAAAGAAGAAACAATAGTTAGCTTCTGGTTTGTTATGGCTGCTTTGGAAATTTTTTTGAGGATTTTTTTATCATGCTAATAATGTTCTATTGATTCATGGAAAGGAAAACTTTTCTTCTTGGAGTTACATGTAAGGTCTAATAGTCATCCCACTCATGTTTTCTACTTTTTTTTCTGTGGTGATTTAGAAGCAAAATGGGGGATATATGATGCAGTAATTTCATCCTATACTTCTCATGTGTAAGAATCTTGAACCAAAAGAGGTAAATCTTGGGTATTCAAAGAACTTTTGGTTTCCATCCTACAAAACTAGGATAGCAGCTAGGGCTGCGTCAGTGTATCATGGTAGAGAACGGTCAGGCAGTGAGTCCTGAAGCAGCCTTTTTTAATGAAAGCATTAATAATGAAGCTGTGGAAAGTTTCTCTCCACCAGGTCTGCAAAATAAGGGATGGATTCTAGTCACTAAAATGTCCGAGTTTATTTTGTCTTATTCTGACTCAGACCACTTCTCACTCCATAAAACCAGCTGTGTAATGAGTGCGCATTTGTGAGTAATGTCCTTGCGAAATCTTCATAAGTGATGCTGAACGTGCAGACTTCTCTTTGCTTGCTTCCTCGTGCTGAGGGTGCCCACAATCCCCGACCGGCCCAGCAGAGCCCATCTGTCCAGTGTGGCCGGTCACGGGCAGCTGCCGCAATGCCACCTGAAACACAAGTGCTGAACGGTGCCACCTCGCTGGGGTGACACTGAACCTGGGGAGCCGGAGCTCACATTGCTCCAGGACCTACCAGGGATACATCCCACTTCAGCACACCACTCTCTTCAGAGGGATTTTTGACTTCTTTCTGCCCTCAATCTGATCTTATCCCTACATCGGGGGGTGCGCTATGGCTGCTCCTGGGATGCCTCCGGCTGAGCAGCGGAGGCTGGAAGACGCTGAAGAGGCCATGAACCTGTACTACTGCGAGAGCACGTTGTGCCTAACTTGTTGAAAATTTAAATCTCTTACCTCCAAACTGAATCCATGGCCTGTTAGAGTTAGATTGGCATGAAATTCAAAGACTGAAGGCAACCCTGAAGAGCCACCTTTTAGACACATCGATACAGAATATTTCCAGCCAATCCAGGTCTGGTTGCAGTTGTGCTGGGAACTAGTACCGCTGCCCAGACCATGGAATCCCCAGCACATGAAAGGTTTGGATTTGTTTCTTTAAGTCTCAAGGACTTTTCGATTGTATGTAATACCTGGGATGAGACACAGACCTTGTTCAAACATGTTCAAATATATCCAAAGGTGTGATAAAAGGGTGAACGAGACACTGTGACCAGACAGCTGCCCTGATTTTCAGAACGATGCTTCTCTGGGTGATTGCCTGGGGCTGAGGGCATCGTGCTAGCAATGGTGAGGGAGACGGCTGATCCCTTTCTCATCCATCCCTTGCTATTTCATTTATAAAAGCAGCCACGTACCTGTTGTGGCTCCCTGTTGGCTTAGTCGGGGGGAAGATTTTGTAGACAGAAGCAGAAGGACGAGGTGCAACCCTGGGTCGTGGGACAGGCAGAGCCGAAGGGGCTGCAGGAGAGGCGAGGAAGAAACGCTGACAGCTTCCCCGCTAGTTGATTAGTAGCGCTGGCGTGCCTTCAGAGGAGGTCAGCCTCCGCTCCCATGCCCGGCGGAGGAGATCCACGCTCGCTCCCAGCAGAAGGAAGAGGAGGAAGGAAAGGGGCTTTATTCAGCCACAGTAACTCCTCAGGCGCTCTGCAGACCAGCTGGATCCCACTCACCGATGGACGAGGGCTGTGTCGTTCCTGCAAAAAATGCTTCGCTTGCATGGGCTTGACTTGGATGCATTGGGGTAGTTCCTGGGTTTGACATTCCTCTGTTTGCGAGCTAACATAAGCAAATACGTTCTTTTGATCTTCCATGCAGCTTTGTGATACTATACATGCAGTTCCATGCTTTCTTTCACAGATGTCAGATTCAGCTGCCACATGGGACCTCCGGGAGAAACTGTTTTGTGTGTTTTTAAAGGAAAATTACCCAATTATTTTGATGGAGTTAATGTGGAGATGGTGACCTTTACATTCAAAGCTGTTATACTGCAAATGTTCCAAATACATTATGTGCTCTGCTAACGCTGCTGACAGGTTCTGCATGATTAATAGTGTTTATAAAGCGTGTACAAGAGTTTGGGAAGCCTAAGATAGAAGAAATGGTATGGGATTTATTTTGCTCTAAACATGATAAATATATAGTTGGACTTGGAGTATTTTTTTTCCTTTCTAGAAATGACTTAATGATGGAAAAGAAAATCACTAGTTCATTAAACGAGCTGTTTAATTTTTCTTGTAAGAAAAACAAAAGCAAAGCATATTGGTAGTCGTTTCTCCAATATGTACATTTAGATTGATCATTTTTAAAGGAAGACTGATGTTTTTAATACATGGTTTTTACTTCAAGTCTGGCCTGGTTCCTGCTTCTCTGGAAGGCTGTAGGAACTCTTCCATCAACTGCACTGGGTCGTGGTATTGCCAGGGGCCACACACAGCTTGAAGGAAATTTCAGGGTGAGCCTGACATGTAGGTAACAGAGACAGGTGTTTAAATAGGGGGAAAAGGTATAAGGTTTCCCATTTGTGCTACTGTGAGGATGTGATTCAACAGATAGACAAACACAAGTTCCTCTGCCTACTCAAGGGACATCTTGGAAAGACTCTTTCTCAGCTTGATTTTATAGCAAAACTTCATGGCTTTTTCTTGAGCTGTTTTCCACAGCACAGCATGTCCAAGTACAGGATTCTCCTCTTCCCCACCTGATGCAGTGGCAGGGCTCCCTGCCCTTCTGCACATGCCGTGCTGTCCTGCACAAAGCCATGGGCCTGCATCACGGCTCCAGTTTAAAAACCTGTATAACTTTGAGGACTACTGAGGAGCCTTTACTTATTTCCAGCGGCGTAAGCCAAGCAGAAGCAGCCCCTCTCAGGCAGGTCGGTGCGGATGGGGAGAGGGGGTCCGAGCGCCCATGCAGGCACCCACTGAGCTCCACGTGGAGGTCTCCTACACAGATGGATGGATGAATGGACTAACTTGCTAGTTGGACTCTAAATTGTGATAATGTAATGTTTACAGCCGCGAATTTTCAGGTCAAGAAGCAGGATTATTTCTGCATCACTTTGTGGCTAACACTGCACCAGCATAGACACACTTAATTAAATTCAATGATTTCTTATTCATAGGATAAGAATGTGAGTAACATTAAAGCTCCTTTATATCGTTCTGGCAAGGCAAAAGCACTTAGAAACACATGCAGATTTTGTTGGCACTCACTATATAGCTTCTTAGGGCTGTCTGAGTAGAATGAGGAGGCTTTTATGTAAATGAGTAGGGTATGAGCATTGATCTTGTACCTTTCATTCTACCACACACATTAAAAATAATAATAATCCACAAATGTTCTATGCTTCAGCTTTTCATTGAGCCAGAGCTTGCCAGAAGTACTCAATACTTTCACCGTTAGCTCTGCATTAGCTGCCATACTGATTTTAGAAGGCTCAGGGGAAAAACAAAATCATCTATAAAGGCATTCTAATTTTTAACACAAGCTTGGGCTTTGATTGTAAAATGTATCTCATTTGGTCATCTTGGTTTTTAAACTTCATACCATTCCCTAAATTCATCACTTGCTGCAGCTGCTCAGCACTTAGCACCTGTGCATTTACCCCTGAGAGACTCCAGACTGAACCAGAAGATTTTATTGGCGTTGAGGCTAATGGCTAAACTTTCAAGATTTGTTTTTCAAATAAATGCTCTTTTTTCCACATTATACTTTCAGCAAGCTGAAACAGTTAGAGGTTGCTTATGAGAAACCCACCATAAGGCTCTTTAATGTGGGGATCTAAAGAGAACCAGATTGAATTCCCTTTACAGAGTGAGAGTTTTTAAAGAACAAACATTTAATGAGTATCTCTTTTCTGCATTAAATACTGAGGGTCTTTTGAGCACAAGTTTCAACCTGTTTCTTCTTAATGAAGAAAACTGAGGGATGTATTTCATGCTGCACTGTGAAAAAGTGGAAATCGAATTTGTCTCCATGATTTTTGTTATTTTTGAGGGCATTTGAATTTTATGTTTTTCCTGTCTGTATACGTCAGTTTATAAACTTTCTTATCCTTGGTTGTCTGGGACGGTTTAGATCCCCTTCTCTCACATACACAAATATTCTGCTTATGCTGAGTATATGGTAGAGCCCTTTGTTATTAGTAAAGCAAAAGTCAGTAGGAACAGAGTGGCAGAGATATTCTGAAACACAGCCCCTTCCAAAAGTTCAGAGCAGTTGGAATGTCGATCTGGAACAAAATCTCTGTGGAGCTGAGCTGGGTGAAGAGCTGGATCCCAAATGCCCATATAGAATGAACCGTGGGCGGACGCCTGGCCTCCAAGGCTGCTCTCATCCTTCTTGACTCTGTCTCAGCAGTTCACTGAAGAAGGAGGGGGAGGAAGAAACACGGTGGAGGGTTTCCATGTGTCTCTAAACATGAGCAAGGGGCACCTAACTCTCACAGCTGAACTGTTGAAGTCTGGCGATATGGGACCTGCCAGTACTTGAGTCTTTCTAGTGTTCAGCACCTGCCAACATCAAGGCAATTGCACATTCATTTGGGGTGGAACTCTCAAACTAAGGAGCCCAAATGTGTTACAGATGCACTTCCAAAAGGGCAACTGTACAGGGTAGATATTTTCCAGCTAGCCAAAATCCTCCTCACGGGAAAAATCACACATCGGGAATAAACAAAATCAGAGCTAATAACCATTCAGGCTTCTGGGTAATATGTGGGTATAGCTTTAGTATCCATCCAATTTTAAACAGCTGCACATTATCCATAATGTAAACAATGGTAATAATTTTTCACCAATTATGTGAAGTTTGTATTTGCTTTGCTCGGATCTGCTGAAACCTGTTCTGTATCGGTAACAGCGTTCAGTGGGTTTCCTGGTCTTGTTCGACTAAAATCTGATATAAGATAAAGATTAAATGCTTAAAGCTATATATATATTACCTTTCATATGTTACTATATGCAGCTGGAATAATTGGTAATCTCTCCGTAAAGCAAATATTTTATCTACTATGTTTTATATGCAGCCTTTCTCTTCTGTGGTTTCTATATTTTTCACCTGTATATACCTTTTGCTGAAGAGAACAGTACTTACGAAATATGGAGGTATTCGTTCCATATCTTATTGCTGGTTCTTGCATTTGAGCCAGAACAATAAAGAGTACTCACATTTTTAATCATTATTCAGAGATTGCTGGATGACTTCATCACATAGTATGAATTCATCATGAATCACTGCAACTGAAGGGAACACGAGGGAAGAGGAAACTATTATTAGGCAATATATTATCAAATGAACTATAACGATTTCCAAGATCTCTTCAGAGAATATTCCGCACAATCAGTGCTTTCCTTTCGAAGAATTACGATAAGCATTTTGGTTTTTTCTGATTACGCTGTAAACCATTGTTAGAATTTTCTATGGAAAATATTTTTAGTCTTTATTCTTGGTATGGCTGAAAATCTGCTCTCTCAGGTTTCCTTCATGGAGAAAAGCAACTCTCCCCTGTCTTGATGTGACTGTGAGATGAGGACCTAGTTCAAATTCACCCTGTTTCAGACTTCTGTGCATGCCTGTGCAGTTTAATTATATTTCAGTTTTCCTCTCACCTTTCAGAATTTCTGTTGTACTCTGATGGAAATACCTTAACTGTCTTTCTCGCAGAAAACCATATGCATTTTGGCTTCCTCTACATATAGAAAGCGCCTGGTGTACCTTTTGAAAGTAAGTGCAGGTTAGGGACTGTGTGTGTGTGAGATTAGATAACAAGATTTACTGCCTCCCCAGGGGAATTAATTGAAGAATGTTCCATAACAAGTGCATTAGTCATCATTAGCTCCACCTCGATCTCAGCAGCAATTATTGCTTCTTTTCTTGAGGCTTTGTGTTTTCCTAATTGATGTGCACATTGAAAGGCCTTGCAATAACACTGAATTCTTTGCGGGATGGTTAACTTACTGATATTGCCTATCCTGTGTTCAGGATCCTATAATAGATTTTTCTCAACCGCTGCCCACATGGGAGCTCATCTGGAAATATTTTTAACCCTTCCTCAAGGGTGGATTATTCACTTATGATTGCTATAAGGAGATTTCTGTGAAAGAAGGAAAAGCACTTTTTCTGGAGCAGTGCAAGGGAAAAATCCAGTGGGTTGCGTAGCGGCTCAGGGCGAGGCAGTTGTTCTGGGATACAAGAGCTCAACAGGAAGATGGCTTGGATCCTTACTGAAGTGAATGCCTCTTCTTGCACACTGAGAACCAAAAATCCCCAGTCATTAGGAAGGTCAGGGGAGATACAAAGGATTTTGCAAGGTTGTTTTTCAGTGTTTTGGGGTCGTTCAGTACAGATCAGTATAGATGAGGTTTGATGCCAGTGAAGCCAACTGGATGTACATCAGTGCAGAACTGGTGCAAATGGGAGTTCAACAGAAATGTTTTCCTTCTGAGGCATCCTTGTTCCCTGTGGAATTAGCCAATACTTTTAGAGAGAAATCTGCTGTCACTGCGCATGGAGAAAGAAGGCAAGAGACAGCTGCCAAAAGCTGTGAAATCCTATCCCACGCTTCCCCATACCCTGCTTCTAAAAGATCTCTTAAAGATACTGTTTTAGGAGAAACAGCAAACATTCACTTTTTTATTTTTCCTCCTTCTTCTTTTATTCTTTCTTTCTGTCTGTAACAACAAACTTTTCCGGGGCAAGACCTGAATTGTCTTTGACCTCTCCCATCTCCAGATGCCACATGTCAGTGGTGTTTTGAATTTTGGATCTGAATGTTTTTATTTCCCTCCTAGAATCCACTTTTGAATGCAGACCTAGCATTTGTTTCCATCTTCAGTCAGTGGAAATGAGAGTTTAAATCTTTATTTTGGGCTTCTGGCTATTCTCTCTCGTCTCCCCTCTTTATTTTTTGGAGGTCCTAGATTGTCTGTATCTGCAAGCGACTGTGTTGCATGTACCTCTCTGCATTGGCTCTGACTTTTAAAATTATACACTAAGTACTACAGCATTCAGGGGCCTTATAGAAGGTCAGGCTTCTTTGGATGAGAACACTGATTTAAGCAAAGGATTCCTGTGCGGCACACTAAGAATACAATGTGAATTGTGGTAAGGGATATTTCTCTTATGGGAAGACTTTGTGAGTCATGATTACGCTTGAGCTAATGTCATGGTGCAAACCCCCAGCCTGCCCCTGCAGTGCTAGCAGGTTGTGAGGATCCTCAGTGTCACAGCCTGGTATTAAACAGTGTCTGTGTGCTATTGCCAGGCCACTGCCTTGATTCATCCACACTTCTGGCATCACCCTGCCAATGGTCTTCTGCTGTTATCCTCTAGGAATCAGCGGGAAATACCCTCAGATCCTATTTGCTCGGTCTTCTGTCTTTTCTGTTTCAGTTTATTGCCCTGCTGTTCCTTGACTTTCTGGGTGTCCTTTGGCAAAGCTGTTTTCCTTGCTTCTTTCTTCTTGCCCCACTTGCTGCCTCAGACTGGGAAGGGTCTTCACTGGAGGATGGGGGATGCTGCAGGTCCTGCCTCAGTGCCAGCTCATGTACAGGTCGCCCTCTGAGCACTACTGCCACACAAATAAATACTGGCTTCTTGACACAGACTTTTAGAAAAGTATTTGACAGCGCATCTTAACTCCAAATGGGACTGGGCAGCCATTTCACTGCCTCGTCTTCATGCAAACGTGCTGACTGAAGCAGAACGCCTCTGGTGCCTCTGCACCAAAGCAATGCTGTCACAGCTCTACTCACTCCTTTCCAAAACAAAACCGGGAACAGTTTGAACCAACCCAGGCATTAAAGCAGCTGCTCTGGACTGTGGAGCACTACTTCGACCACAGGCAGTTATCTGAAGGAGAGGTTAATCATACAGAAGTCTTGGCATTGTGGCGTTCTTAGTCAATAAATTAGGTTTGTGCCTTGAAAACTTTGACCAGCTTCACAAGCAGAAAAAAACAGAAGCTGTTCTTTGCAGGGATTTTAGTTTAATCAGAGTTGCTGATGGAATAACTGTTGCTTGTCTTGCTGTGTGTGTTTGGGGTTTTTTGGTGGTTTTACCCTTGTAGGGCAGGCTGTTTCATCCTCTTTTGGTTTCAGTCTTTGCTAGGACAGAGCAGCACCCTTCTCCCTTTGACTTTTATGGCAAACAAATTATTGGGCCATTCATAGTAAGAAAAGCTAAGGAAAAGGTGTGTCATAATCTCCATGGAATGAGTGCTGCCTCTATTTTGCAGTCTTTGGCAATCTAGCAAAGGGACGTTAATTATTGCTGCTTTTTTTTTTTTTTTAATGTTTCATATTCAGGTGGTGAGCAACACCCATCCAAAGCTGAAGTAACTTAGATGTTGCTATGGTACAGAAGCTCAGATATGCCTCTTGTATGCAGCATGACTTCGTAGACACAATATGTTTTCATTGCTCTTTTCTAGACTAGATAGAATAACAGACTTTTAGGCTACAGTAAACCCTTGTGATTATCTAGTCTGCCTGATTTTTTTACAAAGGCCATAGATTTCATCCAACAACACTTGTCTTTAGCCCAACAAAGTATTTTCAATCTAGGGCATATCTCTTTGGAAATGCATTTGCAGTTACAGACTCCAGAAAATGGAGATTTTACCAAAGTCTATAGCGGTCTGTTCCAAGTGACTTATCCACACCATTCTAAGCTTACACTTTATCTCCTGTTGAAACATTTGCTGACTCCCAAATTCCAACCATTGAATCCTTGACTTTCAACTACTGAAGGAAGGACTCTCATGTATTAGCAATATTTTCCTCACAGACATGTTGGGAGCAAGGCAGCAAGCTATCTCTTAGCTTTTTCTCTCCTGTGTCCCATATATTTCCTTTGAGATTCTCATGGTAAAGGTAGGTTTGAATTGCTGTGACCACACTGCAGATGGGTATGGCCATGTCAGACTTCCAGCTTGGTGGTCTGGGCAGGGCATAGACCATGATACACCCTTATGGGCCTGCAAAGCTGGGAAATGCGTGGCCTGGGCTGGGTCACACATCTCCATGGCTGCATTAGTGACCCAAGTAAAGTCGGGTAGGTTTGCAAGAAGTGCCTTTACTGAAAGGGGAGGTACAACCTCATTCTGGTGACTCTTTCAACCCTCTCTGTATTGTCAGGAGGCTTTGTGAAGGATGAGCGCCTCCTCTCCCTGCTGCGGGCAGGCAGGACTGCAGCTGGACTGCAGCCATCCCCATCCTTCCCAGCCTACAAGGGTGCTGCTGTGGCACATCAGAGGGAGCAGCAGCATTTGGAAGGCAACATCCCCTGCTAAATGAATGGGCTGAGAGGGCAGGCAGCACCTTTGCCGTGCTCTGCTGGTGTGAAACCAAGGGGTGAATGCAGAGGGAGGTCTCTTGAGTAGCCATATCCTGGCCTCAGTGTCTCCATGGGGAGCAGGAAAAAAAGCAGGACCTTTATGCCTGGGAGCTGACTAGTGGGCTGGCTGCTCTTTGAAACGTAGCGGTGATGAGACACAGCACGAGTCAGGGGAGGATCAGATCGGTGCGAGGAGGAGGAAAGGAGGAAATCAAGTGGCTTGTGCATCCCAGAAAGCAGGTGCAGAGTGTGCAGCCAGAGGACAGGGTGGGAGATGGGGAAGGCAAGAGCTGTAGGTCTTGGGGAAAGGGAAAGCTAATGGTGAAGAAGAAAAATCATAGGGAAAGACGGGGAGGGAAAACCTACGTGATTGCTGAGACCACCATGATGTTCGGCAGGTGGTGCGGCAGCCTTTGGAGGCTCTGCAGGGTGGCAGCGGGTGGGGGCTGCCCCGCTCCCTGGCAGCAGCGCTGGGGGCTGAGCTGCGTGGGCTGGGGGCAGCTGGGGGGTGGCAGGGCTCGCAGCGCGGCGGGACCCTGCTCCCCTGCCCCACGCCTCAGCACAATGGGGGTTTTGGCCTCCCTGCTGCATTTTCTTTGAAGTGAAAGGCTACCCGTCACCATGCCCTGCACAAACAGTGGCACGGTACCTACCAGAAAACACCCTTTCACGTGGGCTTTTCCCCTCCCAGCTAAGCTGCTGTGTGCGTTTGATGCACTGGTAAGTGGGTCCCTCCCCAGAAGTAGCTGTATTTTGGGGACGGGTGAAGTGATTTTGGTATAGGGCCTAGCCTTCCCTTTACAGTGCTTCGGCAATCCTCTGGATAAAAGGCAGTGTGTATGAGTGAAATGAGTATGAAAGCGTGTTTTCTGCACGGCTATCAGCTAGCTGCAGTGTGCATAAAGGCACACTCACAATTTTTCTTTGTCTCACTTACTTTGACATTAAGCACAGATAGACTCTGTTTTAAGGACTTATAGAAAGCTGTTAGGTGATCTGGCATTTTCAATTCCTTCTGAGTGCCAAGAACCCTGTCCCAAGTTGCTTAAGATAACCAGATGTTTAAGTGACCTAAACACTTTTATAAGTGGTACTGTAGTTTGTTCAGAGCTGCATGACATTCTGGGTGTCCTTTTTTCTGCTTTGGCTCACTTCCCTGGAGATTTCCCCCTAACTTCAAAAAACGACTTGGCCCATTGCTATTTTGAAATTTAAGTTTTATTCCTTAGCCTAATAAGTGGAAGGCTGATTGACTGATTTGATTGACGGTGATTTATTTTCCAGTCAGCACTTCCGAACATTTCTGCTTGCAATTCAGCATCATGCTCTTCTTGATAAAATGTTTTGGGCAAAGCTAAACAAGCAAGGGGAAAGAGGGTGGGAGGGAAGGCGCTTGCAAAGTGCTGGAAGATTTGGAGGAATTCCTCTGTGGGGAAAAACAACAAAGGAAGGTACAGGGAAACCAAGTATTAATTTCCCGCACCACCATTAGCCTGACACCTGTTAGCCCTGACCATTACCCAGAGCTGAGGGGGAAAAGGCTAATCTCTACCACATTTATATCAACAAACTCAAACAAAAAAGCTGCCTAATTATCCCATTGAACCTGTGTCAGCTTTAAGGCCGGCTCGGTTTCGCAGGCTGGCCGCCTGCCAGGACCAGCAAGCTGGGGTTCATAAGCTGCATGCTAATGACAACGTCCTTTCATTCCAGCAGCGGCATAATTGCCAAAAGCAGTTTACAGGCTCATTATTTTTATGGTCATATTTCAGATGACGAAGTCAAAGGTCAGCCCAGGGTTTTCTTGGTGATGCATTGGAAATAGCTTGTTTAGCAGAGATTGCATCTCAGTGATAACAGTGGGGCACCTAAAATAGCGCCTGTTTTTCCCGGGCTATAAGGGGAGGATAACTGAGGAAGGAAACAAAAATGACGATGGACCGATTATGGCTGACTGTTTAGTGGCTCTGCTGTGCTTATTTTGCTTCTGCTGCTGGTGGTGGTGTGCTTCTCAGTAGTCCGCCTGAGATGGTGATATAACATCCAAAGCCATGGGATTCATTTGCTGACAGTAGAGAAGATTTGAAGTTCAGGTCTCACAGCCAACATAAGACACAAAGTCAAATTCATAGATTTTGGTCCAAAGATTGATTTGCCTGAGTGTTTCAGCTGAAAGGAGTAAGGGGAATGGTTGTTGCAGTGTTTTAGCTTCCTTCATTGCAGGAGCTTGATATTTGGATTGAATTTGCCTGTACCCAAAACTCAGAGATGTTTTGGATTGTTTGTTCCCATACGGTCAGTGATTACGCTTGGTTTCAGTGGCAGAGCTCAGGTGTGGAGCAGAGCTTTCCCACACCGGCACTGACTGCTCAGGTCAGTTGTCTTTGTTCAAACCAAAGTTAACTCAGTCTCCTCTGGCCATGCTTGCACTGGCAAAAAATCACACTTACCCTGTCTTTGTTAATTAAAAATAAATTTTAAAAAGAGCAGCCAAAAAGAGGAGGAATTTCAGGTCTTTAGTTTTTTGGCCAGTGAGAAAATTTGGCAGTGACAGCTTTAGGGGGTAGTGCTGAGGAAAACAGGCAAGTCAGCCCTCAGTTTGTCTCCGAGTGCCTTTGGAGCTGCGCACAAGGTCTGAATTAAGGGCATGCTTGGATTTCTGGCTGCCTGTACCAGGATTTCCTTGCTAAGCTGTGTTCTGTGCAAGCAAGAAACCCAAGCAGACCATCTCCCATGCTACTGAGGGCATGGCCTGGGGCAGCTGGGATGAAGGGCATGTCATGCCCACCTACAGCTTTAGGTTTTTGGACAGTGAGAAGAAAAAAAAAAAAACGCTTACAGCTTTAGTACACATGTGTATGTAGATTCATACAACAGAAGTGAATCTTTTAAATGCTCAGGTTAATACACCAGCTTGAATGAGTATCACGGGTCTGGGTTTTGCCATAATATTCCTTGGCTGCAGGGGCTGACTACTGAGACGTATATTCACATGTAAATCAGTAAGAATACAATTAACAATGACACACAGAGAAAATCACTGTCAGTTGGCATTAATTTGATGATTAATGTGAATTTTTTTTTTTTTTTAAACTTTCTTCCTCCCCATCCATGTTGGAGCTGTGTCATCCTAGCCGCTGGGAGAAGGAAAGTAAGATCTACATATTTTTCTGCTTCTGTGGTTTCTATGGCTGCCAGTCTGGCACCAGTACACAATTCCCAGGGAACATCACACTGCTGCTGTCTGGGTGGGTATATAAAGGGAAGGGAAGGGAGCGCAGAGGGAAAGAGCTAAGCTGAGTGTACAAATATAACACCATAAGGAAAAATAGGCATCCCTTTCCATACAGCCCATCCTGTCCTTTAGCATGGCAATTTCCACATGGACCAAATGACCACTACCCAACAAACACTCATACAGAAACTTGCAAAAATCGTGCAAATTAGCTTGTATTTCAAGTGCAGAAACCTCCATATCTGTCTGAAATTGGAATCCAAATGTCACTCGTGTCTGTCTCAAATATCAAACCCTTGTGATGCAAAAATCACTGAAGAGTATTTCCTCTTACAAGCAAAATGGTTGAAGACAGAAATCACATATTCAAACACAAGTATGCGATGCAAAAGTTGAAGGAAGGGCACGGAAGAAGCGTTACTAAAATACTTTTCCCAGCTTCACTGTGTGTATTAAAAAAGGCAAATGAAAACAGCATCTCTCTTTAAACTACGGTTGAATTCTATTTACTATAGTAAAACTACAGGAGCTTGGTGCATTATATAATAATAAAAAATGCCAGTTTATTAAGTCAAATAGTAAAACTATAGTCAGTCTCTGCTCTAATGCAGTAATGTGGCAAACCATGCTGACTGCGGCTTTATAGTTTCTTTAGCATCTGCAGTTAGTTACAGCGGTTTTACTATCTACATTTCAATATACTCTTCTGATTAAAACTCCTCATAGTTTTTTTATTAGACTTTCTGTCTACATATGTTTGATTTACCAAGACATTGTGAAATAGAGAAAGTTGCTTTAAAAGTTCCCTTGATGTCTTGAATTGTTGGTAAAACACAGAAATAGGAATAGGACAACGGGAGGAAGTGAAAATCCTCTTGAACCCCCATGATAGCATATCAAATTGGGGGAGAAACTTATCCATGGTGGATACCATGCCTGTGGTAGAAACCAGTTTTCCTCAGAGGCAGCTTGGGTCTGGTCACTGTGAAACAAAGGAGCCAGACCAGCCTTGGCTGGGGCCAGCTGGCTAATTCTCTCTTGTATTTTGATGTCGCAACTCACATAGTCCCACAAGTGTTGTAAGAAGATATGGAGCAATTCAGTTGGGGTTAATGGCTAGAAATCTCTGCTGACTTCTCTGTCAGGGCAGTTGACTTATGTCTGAGCTGAACACTGCGTTCTGGCTCAAAAACTGGAGGCATGGGTTAGCTAGGGAGGTAGGGGGCCAAAGACATCTAGACGTTTTAGATCCCCTGGCTACAGAATAGGAGACTCCAGTGAGGATCACTCATTTCCTCCAGAGTCAGTATGTGGACCTTGGCACTGCACTCTGTATTTCAGGTAAGGCCTTGAAAAGGGGGTGCCACTGGACATTAGGAACCTATTACTCAGCTTCTTATTAAATTGTGGGTTTCCTGCCATTCATCAGTTTCCCTTCTTTTGATGGTTGGTTAGCTCTCTTCATCCATTACCATATTCAGTGTTCCTGCTAACGTGTCCCACACCAAAGTAGCTCTTCTCTGCTTCACAAAAAAAGCCTTGGCTTCAGAGAAGCAAGTGGAAAATATCTTGTTAATGTCAATGGGCAGGGAAAGAAAAGCATCAAATACCAGCTTGTAAAGGTGTTGTCTGTGAAGTGGCCCTGATGGTTAGTGAGGCTGCCTGGAGCTCGTGGAGGTTGCCGTGGCTGGAGGATGCAGAAGGAACCGCATAACAACAGGCTCACATGGAGCCACATCTTGGGAGCAGGGCTTATCACACAGGGATACCACCTAACTTCCATTTATTTCACTCCCCATGGGACAGCACAGAAACCCAGAAGCAGCATCAGTCATCTTTCTCCTTCGCTTCCAGAGACCCTTCTTGACTGTGCGTAGCTCAGGGCAGATGCTCTGAAGTTTGCAGCCTTTTGCTTGGTCCATACAGAGTGTACCCATTCCTCACTGCCTAGCAGGGAGCCGCAGTTATGGGGCCCTTCTCTTTTCTATTTCCCTTTATCAATGATGTTCCCCCAGGGTGGCTAGAAGGTGATGAGACACCTTCAGTGTCTGTCAGCCCTTCACTGATGGACACCACAAGTGAAGCAGGGATCTGTTTTGAGGAGCAGGGTATGGACAATACATTTCAACAGGCATGAGAACCTGAAAGCCATCCACCTGGAGCAGGGGGTAACTGCCAACTGAAAACTCTCAGGATGGTCTGATTCTAAGAGTTTATCAATCCAGCATTATCAGAAACGCCAGTTGTACAGTTTAGATATTCACTTGTTTCAAATCATAAGGAGCCATTCCAGGGACCTTTGTGCCTTTCTTTGTTAGCTTCTCCCTGGGGACCTTCTGGTTTTGTCAAAAATAATAAACAAGGTTTTTTATGGGTCATGCTATAGCTTTAGAAAAGTCAAGATGTGTTTTCTAGCACCAATGTTGTGTGACAATTGCGAGGGATCAAAGAACATTTCTCCTGTTCTGTGTCAGAAGAACTTAGATGAAGGAGAAAATCTCATTTATATCCTTTCTGCCTCACTGCAAAGCTTCCAACCCCCAGTCAGTCCTCCCACCTGCATTGCTGCTTCAGGCTTGAAAAAAACAGTATGTGGTGCTTCTAACAAAAACAGACACAGAGTGCCAGTGGAGGTCCTGTCACGTGTTTTCTGCAGATAAACAGAAAGGGACATCAGGACAATATAGGATGCTTTCCTTTACCTGCACACAAACTTTGATAATATTTTTTTTAATGATTTCTCCTATATGTTAAATAAAGCATAATTTTTTTTATAAATTAACTGCTTTCGGTTTTTTTTAAGCAACTGGTTTTTTATTCTCATCTGAAAGAACATTAACCATGCAGCTGTTTTTAAGTCTAACATTTTCTAGTTGTGGACCCGTTTTGTGTTACTGCAATACAGATATTGGTTGTGGGATATGTCAGACCTTAATTCAAATAGTGAAAATACAGGGAGTTCTAAGTGCAAGAAAAAGTGCAAGAAACTGACCCCACCCTTGGCCCGCTCAGAGTGAAGGCTAAGCCCACTCACTGGCACAGGCAGGCAAAACACTCTGGTTGCTCTTAGACAGCAAGTGAATTTTGTGTGTGTGCTTTTTGTTGTTTTGGATTTGGGTTGGGTGGGTTAGTTGGTTGGGGGGGGGCAGGGTGTTTTCTGATCCTTCAGTCATTTTACTAACAGGCAAATTCACACTGGAGATCAGAATATCTGGATCATCTATTAAAATTTCACCAGACCACGCTCTTATGAGATTTCTTGTAGGCTGGCAATGTCCCAAGAGCTTCTCTTCAGGTTATGGTGGTGGTTTTTGCAAATTGCAGCAAACACCTTAAACTAAACTTTTTAGGGACAGAGAATCTGATTTACTATATGGAAGCTAAGGTGAAAGTAAAACTCATCTTGGTGCTCCAGATAATGATGATAACATAAGAAAACATTGCTGCCAGGTTTTATTTGAAAAGAATGTGCTACCTGTCCCTCATCCTCTCCATCCTTGAGGAATGTTTACAAGCGTCGCATGTAAAAGCCAAGTCCCAAAGCTTATCTGCAACTGAATCTTTTGTTTGCAACTGCTTTAAAATGGAGGGTGAGTCCTGTGCATTGACACCAGTAAAACCATTAGATAAACAAACCTTTATTTCCTACATTTCCTTAAGACTTCAGATCCTGCCTTATTTTTTTCTTCCTCCTAATGCTCCGCTCATTAACAGGTTCATTTGATTCTTTCCTTGGGAATTCACCAGAGTTTGCCCTCAATCTCAGGGCAAATAGTTTATAAGTGACCTGCCGGATGGTGTTCGTTAACTGCTTCAGTCCCAACGGGACACTGATATACCCTTAATTAGGATGTGAAGAAAAAAACTTCCAAGTGCTCCAAGATGACTTAAGAAAGTTAGCTGAGAAAGCCTAGCTGTTCATCTTCCAAGGTTCAAGGCAAAAGTGGAAAGGGAACAAGAAAAAATCCCACCTCAGGAGTGAAAAGGAAAAGCAGAAACATTAGGACAACAGTTATACACTCTGTCACATTTTTTCTGTTGGTCATTTATTTTTTTGTGCACTATAATATAAACGAAGATTTGAACTCTCCAAAGAATTATACGGGGGCACAGTGTGAAACCACCGTCACATCTTTTCCATTCTGCTTCAGGTACAAATACCTGACGCGTGTGCCGAGCAGAGCAGCCATGCTCCTTGCCTTGCGGGAAGTATTTATTTATTCAAACTGGTCCTCTTGAAAGAAAAAAAGTCACAAGGTACCTTACATGATCAACAGGAGACCGTCTGTTGAACCGGCCGCAGTTCACTGATGCACAAGAGTTCAAGCCCTAATACCCCTTTCCTGTAAAACGGTGGAGAATTGAGGGGGAGAGAATATGACTTTGGAGCCATAGCTTAAGAAAATGAGCCCATTCAGCAGAGCTGCTGGGAAAGCGCTTACCTTTAAGCACCTTAACGAGTCCTACACCCTCACAGAAGCACTTTCTTGAATTGTGTTCAGTGTTCCAGCCATCGGTGATATTCTGTGTCTCTCACACACTTGTTACATTTGGTTGAAATTTAACACACTACTGTATATTAATAATCCTGTAATGTAATAACATCAGGGTTATTCCCCATAACACAGAACAGATGGTGGCACCCTGAAAAATAGTGCTTTATCAAGTAGTTCTATGAGGGATTGATTTTAGTTCTTATCCTTTCTTCTTCTTGAGAAATTTTCTTCACCTTCCAGTAGTTTTTGAAGAGTTTGATTTAATTGATTAGGGTCCTGTTTATGTATTTTCCATTTTTCCGCCCACCCTGCAGGGAGAGATGGGTGAGGATCTTCTCTCTCTCTCCCGCTCCCCATTACTGGGTTGCAGAGCCTGAGTCCCTCCTGCCCCTTGCTGCAGCCCGGGGATTTGCAAACACCGAGCTGAGAGACTCCAGCCAACAGCCGTACGGAGCAAGGCACCGCGCGCGCTTGGGGCTTGTGCAGGAGCCACACCTGGCAAATATACGTGCCTGGGACTATGGACTGTCAAAAGTGCCTGTGAAATGGGGTGGGTTACAGTTTCAAGGATCTTTCTGCAAGGTTTCTTAAGGTCCTCCGTGCTTGTGGTGGATGGGTGCCCCAGCTAGCGCTACTTGAACAGCTCAGGAAGCAGGGTGGTCTTGCGGGCATGGGGCTTTGCAGGGTCTATTTCTTACTGGCTTCGTTATTATTCTGCACAAAATGTTGTTTTACTCTTGGTACCTGAAGTATCTCAGGGTCTCTAGCCTGCACAGCATGGCTTTAGCACACCTTTAAGCAGCCACGTTCTGTGCAAGCCCCACTTCAGTGGCCCTGTGAAGCCCTGCAGATCTGAGCCCCGCAGAGCTCAGCCACGAAGCTCTGCTAAGCAGGGACAATGGGTGCTTCAGCTTCACCTGCTCAGTGCTCACCAGCACTAAGCTTTGCAGCTATAATCCTAAAATATTAACACTGTGCTGTGGGGAATCATCTTTTATTCAGGACTTTTCATGTGTTTCTTAAACATAAATTTACCTTCCTAGTTGCCCTTTGTACCCAGCACATTTCTAAAGGCTTGTCCCAATTGCTTGTGTGCTTTACAAGCATATCGCAGACCTGGCTGCATGCTATGCATTACTTTTGAGGATAACATATATTTGATCTGCTTGCTCTCTATTTTTACTGCCACAGGTTTCCCAGAGAGGGAAAAGTAGCCCAACCTATAACCTCTGCACCTTCAGCCTCTCCAGCTATTACTAATGGTCCTCCTTCCCCTTCCTCTACTTGAGCCTGGTCTTCCTGGATGGGAATGACCTCCCCTCCACCCCCACCTCTTTTATTATTTCCAAGACATGCTATGCATAAAACTGCAAACACCTGGCAGACATTCCAGGGAGAGATCTGTAGTGCGTCTCCTGCACTGCGCAGGCATCTGAGCTGAACCTCGTTTTAGGGATCCCAGAGGTCCTCTCAATCAATAATCCATGTATTTTTATGAGAGCTAGATTACAGGGATTTGCAAAGGGGGTGATTAAGTAATGCTTCAAAGAGCAGTTACTACTAACACCTGCAGCATTAATAGGGATCTATTAATAGAAAGTGCACGATTTAGTAATAATCCCTTATTCATAGAAATGCCCCTTGATTTATGCCCTTCAAAATAGACAATACTTTCCATATATCCAACTGGATTTAGATAGATGTGACTTTAACATCTGGCTGAGTGATGACATTTCAACTATGCAGACGTCATGCAGGGGGCCCAGAACAGTTAGCTAGAAAAGGGATAATAATCATGCTCCTTACATTGCTCACCACCTGCATGTTCACGCTGTGTGGAAATGGTTTCCTGTGCTGATCTATCTCAGGTGGTTATCTGCAGGTGCCCCAGTGAGGCAGTCTGAGCATTGTCAATCACTGCCCAGGCACTGGAGAAACGAATATTAACTCTTTTGCTGATGCGATGAGGTTAGACACAGACTCAGTGTCCAAGATGCAGTCTATCCTACCATGGTCCTGGAAATGAAGGGATGATGGGTTCCCCCTCTCAAAAGACTTTGAACTTCAGATAGGATAGAGATCTTTTTTTTAGGACAAGAAAAGAGCATCACACAAGTGAGTGCAACCTCCCTGAAAGGTAGATCTCAAACTAATAATAACATCTTGCACTTAGCCAGTACCTCTGCCTAGCTCTGTGCTGCTCTCTGAAGCATTCAGAGCTGTCAGAAGGTTGAATTCTTCCATTGGTCTTGGGCCACGCTGGGTTTTGTCTCTGTTGCTTGTCTTCCTCATACTGGTGAATTGGAGACTGTGTAAAGCTCTTACCCTCAGTAATTTTGCTCTTCGTTAAGGTGACTTTGCTCTGCTGGATTGCTCTGTGTTGCACAAGTGAAATGGGACCAGAAAACTGATTCATATAGATGGCTTGCAACATTTCTGAAGGCAAAATATTAGTACTGCAAAGAAATAACTGGGCTAGATTCAGCCCAGCTGAGTCCAAAATGTCTGTCACCCTCCATGAGCAAGGTGCTCTAGGTTCCAATGGATTTTGACATTGGGACTCTTCTTCTATCTCAATAAATAGTTTCTCCCATTCCTGTTTGGACTTGCACTTTTCCGCTTCAGTAGGTTTGCTCTGAACTTATGCCATCATCCCTGAGAGCAGACTGGATACTCAGCAGCCCCTGGACAGCTTAATTAAGGGCTGGAACTCAGCATAAATCCATGTAAAACTCTTTATTGTTTGCTTTTGTTTTGTTTTCAAGGCAGAGATCATGACGACAGGTCACTGCTGGATACGCTATAAATTATCTGGGGGGAGAAAGTAATTTTTCAATGACATGTAGCTGTTACTCCAAACCAAACTTTGATATACTTCTGAGTAAAGTCTATTGGGAATGTCCAGGCATTTCCAAATCCTGTCATTTTTCTTGTCTGTTTGAGTGGGAAGCAGTTTTGTTTTGTTTCGTGACGTTTCCCATTCCAGCATACGCAAGTTCTGCCTCCATGAGGCACCACTCCAGTACTGCCTTTCTCCACCTTCAGGGCTCTCAGAAATGCTGAATTTAGCCTGGCTGTGTCTAAATGCAGTGTCAGGGATGGGTGAAGGTTCACACTGATTCATGCTGGACCCAAAATAGTTCTGTCACTATCTAAAAGCCCTACTTTTTCTCAGTGCATGTGAACGGCCACCAGAAGTGGTCCCTGTCAGCAAGACCCTGTCCACATATAAAGGCAGAGCTTTGCTGGGACACATGGACCCAATGTCCAGATCTCAACCATAAAGAAGAAAAAAAAAAAAGAAATTTTGCTGGTGTAAAAATAAAGACATACTTTGGGGGCTAAAAATTGGGTATATCTGTCCTGCTGTCCAGGTGGAAGTATTTAATCAAAAAATGAGTTCATAATCATGATGCAGTCCAGTGTAAACATAGGTAAAAGGGGCTGACTTGTTTCTCATGACTTTGGTCACAAAGTGAGGAAGCTTATCCACTTCTTCCTCCCCCATGCCTTGCAGCATCACACACTCAGACATCTAATGCTAATTGATGAGTGGTAGGCCAATCTACCCTTTATTCTGCCGTGATTAGTTGTTTTGAATGTGAGAGGCAACAAAAGTATCCTATTTATTAGTACGAACTTTCTGACAAATATCGTAGTACATAAAATAATGGTGTGACAGACTCTTGGAAAACAGCTAGTCTTTCTCCTGTGTACAGAAAGCTCAAGCGTACCTACACTACTTCTGTCATTTAACCCGTTGCTTCCCAAGTAGAATATATCTCAGACTCTATAAAGGGGCCATAAGGTGCAAGGAGACCCGGAATGGATTAAGTTAGCGTGAAATGTATGTAATCGCGTAATCAAGATCCCGTAACATGCAAGAAAAGTGCAATGAAGTAACACAGAAGAAAGGTACTCCTCTTTTTCATTAGACGTCCTGCTTTATTTTCCAAAAAGGAGGGAAGAATTAGAGAGTAAGGAAAAGCTGTCCTTGCCCTCTGGAATGCAGAATGTAGGCTAATAATTTATATCCTCGTCAAGCAGAATTTGCTAGTGGCTGCTGAGATGGCTTTTTCAGTGAGGTTTCTTAAATATGGGTTGTCTTTCAGTTCCTGCTGGATTGCGCTCTTAGCAAGTCACTTGTCAGTACTTTAAGAACTTTGGTTATGGGGCTGCAGAGCCTCCTTTTACAAATCAGGTAAATCATAAGTAAATTTTGTTTGTTTGAAGGTTTTTGCAATCTTTTAGTGGTTCTACTTTATTTTTATTTTTTTAATTACTTTTGTCCAGACTTTGCGTTCCCTGCAGGTCATGAGACATGCAGTGTGTTTAGCAGTGATGCCTGCTGGAGGAGTTTCCGTCTGCTGCTTATCATTATAAGTGATGTGCTGCTAGGCAGAAAGCTACGATTTGGCTGGTTGGTGTTTGGCCTTCAAGAGGAAACCTCTTATCTAGAAGCTAGGGGGAGAGCTTTCCAAATTCACTGTCTTACACAAGCCAGCTAGAGCTTATCGCTCCCCGTGTGTCTTGCTCTGTCTGTGAAACCCATCCATTTCAGGCTCTGAGTTCTTTTTTCATGGAAACCATTATAAAATTCTCTTTTTTACTAAAAAGAACAAATAAAACTGGTTTTTGGTGTGGGAAAGAGGGACCTATCTTTTGCACTCTGCTTTTTAGGAGACTTGTCAGGCTCCATAAGACTGAGAAATTACTATTAGGAAAACTTTTGGATAGATAAGATTATAATTTCCTCTGCAATCTCCTATTTTCTGTCTGTTAGGTGGCACAGAAATGCAGCTATGCTAAGGAAAAATGCCAAGTGGGATGAGTCTTGAGGGCAGAGTTTTTAACAAGTCTATTTTTAAACAAGACCACTCTGGAAGGCAAGAACAGGTTCCCCAGGGGTACAGCTGGCATCACGAAGGCAGGAGGGAGATTGGCAGCCAGACAAACACCCCTTAGACAGCCGTGCCCCAAAGGCAGTAGGTGGGAGAACAGTGGAGGCAGCGGTTTCAGCCCCTGCATAAGGGAAAGCTGCTCTGTCCTGCACTTGAGTAATCGATTCTCCTTACCTGAGCCCATCCTCCCCTCAAAAACCCACACATAAATGGAGAGGAAACAGGATCCAGCCCTCCCAAGGGACAGCAAGTATCCTTGTAAAACAGGGTCTTTATGGGATGAAGGAAAAGAAAGTTGTAGGGGCTCCATCTGTGCAATAAAATATTTAAATACACTCTGGGACCAAATCAATAACTCTTCGTTTAAGCCAGGCTTGCTGCTGTTTTCCTTTTTATTAATATTACCCAGTATTAAACAGACCAAAAGTTCATAATCCAAAAAAGTTGATCCAAAAGTTAATCCAAAAGTAATACAAAAGTTAGTAAATTCTACCCAAGTCAGCCATTGACCATCAAGGCAGTTTTAAACCTCCTACCCCACCAGTTCCTGCCTCAGTTTACCTGCCCACAGACAGGACAGAAACCTCATCTGACTGAGAGGCAGTGGCTGTGTAAAAGGACTTTGGGTAGTTGGATATTGTGCATTGGAAGGACACTGGAAAAGAACTTTAAAACATGGAGTCAGTAGAGGTATGCTGATTAAGGCAAGTTGAATATCCGCTCTTTTCGATCATTACATCCATTTACAGTGGGATTTTCACCTTATCTTTACTGTTGTTTTAATAGACCAGAGCCTTCCCTGCTGTAAAGAAGCACAGCTCAGCTAGGGGTTTTTTTTGTGCCAATTGAAGATCCTGCCAGAGTAAACAAGAATAAAGCTCCAGCCTTTTGTGTTGTAGGATGAAGGCAAAAGGTGTGTTGCGAATTATAGGATTGCTCCAAGAAAAATGTGTCCATTTCAGGAAGCCTCCTGTCAGCTTGGAAGCCACCATTGCTAGCTAGGGACATAGCATTCCAGGAAAATATCTCTCATTATATTAGTTCATGTCTTGCAGACTCCTAAATGTACTTGATTTTATTCACTTTCTCAAAGTGCAAGTGCAGCCTTTCCACTTATAACAGCCATTTTCTTCTTGTACCTGCTTTGTTTAAAAACCTGACTTTTCTGGGAGACAAGATAGAAGGTCAAACAACATGGCATTTCTTATACAAAGTTTAAATGGGAGTTGAAACATTCTGTGGCAGTTACTGCAGGAGAACCAGCGTTCACTGCTCAAGTCACATGTATTTAAGAGAGACACCACCAAAGAAGTGCTGTGCTTACTGTTCATCTCCTTTTTGGATGATTGCAACCTCTCAAATACTCATCTTAAATTCAGTTTTAATCTGCTTAATGACTGCTTCAAGAGCTAGCTGACTAAGATTACAGGGACACCACCCAGCAGGAGGTTCCTTCTTCCAGTCCTTGCACAGCAAGATGTTGCTACAGAGCTCAGGACAAGAGAAGGGTCCAAGCTACAACAATTGACTTCAAATTTCAAATATCCTGAAGTTTGAGGGGGATTCAGTTCTGTGGTTTTATTTGTCTGCTCTCTTCAGAGCTACTAACAAATTTTAGGCTTTTTTTTTTCTTTTTTTTTTTTTTTTCTGGTGTTGTGGGCTTATACTGAAACATCGAGGACCCCAAGGAATAAGGACAGATGTTATTCTGTACACAGAGTTTCCAAGAACATCATAACATGAGGAGGTCTTTCTGTTAAGGAGCAGAGGTTGTCAGAACTAAAGATGCTCTGCCAGCTGTTACTGGTGTGTAGTCTGCACAACACAGAAGGGGATTCTCATCACTGAGCTGAGATATACACTGCTGCCAGCGCCTCCTCTTCCTTCTCACCCTGTTCCTTTGACTTAAGTCAAGACTTTCAAGTCCCATGCTTTTTAAGTATGCATACATTTCCTTCTATTTGCAATTCTGTCTGGAATACATCAGTCTTAGAATTCATTACACCAGATATGGGTGAGATACATACTGTCATCATAAAGTTATACCATATTTTTGCTAGCTCTCACGGTGCTGGTGAGCACGTGAATGGCTCAGCTGGACCCTGAAGTTAAAGTAAGAAAAAGTTGATTAGTTTCATTCTCACTTTTTGTCTGGAGAAGCAGTTTCTAAATTTAAACAGTCATATTGCTAAGCTCTTTGGAGTATAATATAGACTTGGACAACAGAACCTAGTAATACTGCAGGTTTATAAATTTACTCAACTGCATACTGAGCCATGTCCCTTCTAAGTTAAAAAAAGAAATGTTCCACAGTTGCTTACTAACCCCTAATGCACTTTAATATTAAGCAACCCAACCTATTTCTTTGGCTGCTGCTGTATAAAATGAGATCACCGTTGGCTGTAGATGCATACTGGAGTAGGACTGTTGAAGAGTGTCTGCTGATAATAAGGATATCTATTCACAGCTGATAATACTAGTTAGCACTTCTGTAGCACTTTAGTGCACACTCTCAAATCACTTCACATGCAAGTAATACTTTTCAATCCCCTCACCATACCAGGGAGATCTGAAAGAAATCTTTTTCAAGTCACCCATATAATAGGCTATGTAGTGAAGAAGCCAAGGAGAAAATTCCCTAACATTGACTGGACAACACTATTAATTTTAAGCTTTTATTACAGTGCTTCCAAACCGTCTCCAACATTTTCATGATGTTTTCTTTTATAACATTTTGCACAGATATGCCTGCTAGAATAGAAAACACTTGAAGAGATTCAGTCCAGTGGAGAGTTACGTTCCACCTACAGCACATTAATCAGTGTGTTTATTTAAGCCTAATGCTTGAAATGTGCTTGCCTTATCAAAAGTGTGCTGACTACACTAACAAATGCCTTCTTCTGGAAATATAGCTTCATAAGGCCCATATGACCTGCCAGCACTGTCCATTCTTTGTACTAATTATGGGCTCCTCCCTAGGGGTTGGAAGTTGCTTTTGGTTTGCTTCAGGATCCAACATTTCAGATGCTAAACCAAACCACCTGTGCCTGCAAAACGGATAGAGATCTCAGGCAAACTGGTCATCTTTCATGATCTTTCCATTCCTTTTGCTTTGGCCAGAAATACAAAGCCATTAGTCTCTCCTGTGCTATCGCGGTGCCTCAAGTACTGGAAGAACAGAGGCATTCAGGCCTTGAAGGATGTGCTGAGGGAAAAATGCAATTGAAAACCAGTTTTCTTTTTAACTAGCTTCAGAAATCATTCAAGCTCTGACAAAATTGCTCAAAGTTATTTTGTTTAACCTGCTTGCCTGAGCCTGTGGCACATGGGTAAGGACTGTTAGCTTTGCAGCTGATGGAAGAAACCTGATGCTGTGTTAATTATAGCATTTCTGTGGCTATGATGTCAGAAAAGTAGAGCTAATTGGGATTTTTTGGCTTTTTTTCAAAAATGGTGATTTGCCTAAAGAAGAATTTTGCAAGAACATGCTGATCTTGACAGAGGTGTCATTGGAAAGGCTTCTTAGGAACATGATGGAACTTTTATTCGGAGTCACTCACAGAGTGATGGACATCCTTGTATTTCCCATAAGCTCAGAGTGTGCTCTGACATGTCACCCTCTTACATCCCTGTGCAAGTGCCTTACTAATGGATCTACTAGTCCTTGTCTTCCGCTTCTTATGCAAACATTTGAATGCTTTTGTTTGCTATTCCACAGTAGGATTAAATCTCCTAGATAGGGAAAGGCACTTGTTACCTAATGCTACTTCAGTGGGCTGTACAAGACTTTCTAGCCAGCCAGAGACCTAAAATCCCAGCTCTTTTAGGGCTTGCCCGGCATGCCCATGGGGTTCAGTAAGCTTGGCTTACAGCATCACTGTTTGCTCCAACACCACATTAGTGTCATTGCGCTTTAAGCATCGTAGAGACTTTTCTTCATGCTCCCAGCACACTGTTGCAGCGAAGAACAGGAATTCTGGCCCATAACCAATGTTTTTCTCATGAAAAGTGCTAAGGGATCATTAGGGTCCACCCAGACCAGACAAAACTCTCATTTTTAAGGCTTCATCTGAAACACCCACCCACTGTGAAGTGAATGGGACTGAATTTATCTTGAGGAAGATAAAGGCTGAGTCAGCCCAGCTGGGACTTGGACCTGTGGTTAGAGAAAAGTTAGGCACACCACATTTGAAGGTTAAACCACTAAGACATCCCCATGAGCTAAGGTAAACATACCATCATTTACCCTTCCTATCTTTTGCTTGCCAAGCTATGTATTATGTGCATAGCAAAATATGCATATAACTCAACTGCTGGAACAAACATGGGAGACTCAGAAAAAGCCAAAGTACACTCTAGCTGGCTACATGGACAGCAGAAGAGCACCCTTGTTCTCATAAAAGGTAAAGAAACTCAGCCTCGGTTTCCCAGAAGGGTCTTCCACCTCCACCACAGATTGTGTTTGGGCCCCTGCCCCAAACCCACTCTTTGGGGAGAGCAGACTCCTTTCCCCTCGGCAATGCCACAGCGTAAGGCAAGCTGCTGCTTTGTCTGAACCGTCTGATGGGGAAGACAAATAAGGGCTGGGAGGATTGTTCTGAAGGGAATACAAGTCAGCTACATTTAAGCCTGCAGAAAAGAAGCTGTTCAGGCTTGGTGCCTAACATAATAACAGGAGGAGAAACCAGGTCAGGAACCATTGCCCTCCAGAAGCTCAGTCCTCCTACTGAAGTCAAGAGGGAAATTATCATTGAGTGCAGTGGGACAGGAACTAAGCCTTGGAGAGGGAAAAGTAGAAGTACCTTTAGCGGGGCTGCCTTGGAAGAGCCTTTGCCTCCTGCTTTCTCCATGCTGTTTCTCAAAGCAGCACTCCCCGCCAGCAGCTGTGTTTGCTCTGTCGAGACTCACCCATCCAGAGTAATTCACCTTGATTTCGTCACTGAGGAACTGATGGGAAAAAGAGGTCAGGCAGTAAGAACCATAAAAAGAAACAGCATCCACAGGTGGAACTGCACTCCCATTTTTTCCATCTACCTTCTGATACCTGGGTCTTTCAGCTTTCATTTGGGAGCCAGCGTTGGTGATGTTCTGGCACAGCACACTTTGCATGCACACCTTTACCCCGTCTCTTCATCCCCTCCATCCACTGCACCATGTTACCTTACCTAATTTATGGTCTGTGCATCAGATTCAAAATGCTTCAGCTCAAGAATATCAAACATGTGCTGGATAATTTAATTCTGGTTTAACACTAAAAACAAAATGGTCTTTATTTTTAGGCAAATTATTAAGTTCCAGGCTTTGTTTTGTTTTTACAAGACATTAATATCCATTAAAACGGAGTATGTTTTCCAGGTGCATAGTTTCCTCTCCAAAAATTATTTCTTCTAGTGTGTGTTTAAGAGAAGTCTGTAGCTCCAGCTCTGCTCACAGGATCCTTTCTCTTTAAATGTACCTGAATATGTTTGCCTTGGCTGTAGAGACCAGGCAGTATACAGGACATATTCTATACCCTGTGCTTTGCCAGGTCTACTTCAGCAAGTTCATCCCTTACCCTGAGCTTCATTTTTCTGAATGTGAAATAGGGATAATATGGAAACAAAAGCTGTCTGAGCTCATAAGAGAGCCACCTGAAAGCACTAGGTTAGGGTGTTAGAGTGCACATTATCCCCAGTCCTCTACCACGTCATGAGCTGCAGTGTAACGTGCATGAGAGCTTGGCTTGTTTTTCAGGGTGTACGTTTGCTTCATGAACGATGCAGCCTCTTCCTACAAGCCCCATATTTTGTCTATCTTCACATACTGGCATGAAGCAGGAGAGCATAGAGAGGATGAGATTCACTCCCAGTTATAAAGAAAGCGTGTCTCTAATGCTGGGCTGTTGCCCCATCTTCTCATCCCTGAGCATGCAGACTGTGTTGCACAGGGATGCCAGCTCCTCAAAACATGTGGGAAAAGGAGATCCCTTGGGACAAGGCAGGCACTTCACTCGTGGATGCAGAGATGGACAAGTTGCCCAATTCCTTATCACTCTTTCTTAACCTGGAGGGTTTTTTTCAGGAGGGGGGTGGTTACAGCAGCACTGAGGTTGCTCCAACACAGTCCTGATCCACCACCTCCCCGCAGTGGGGTGTCCCTGCGACCGGATCCTGCCATTCACCATCCTCTGGATATGAAAGCTGACAGCTTCACTAGCCCACTCAGTGTGAAGCTGTTCATGTGCAGCAAGCTGCAGAGAGCTGTCAGCAGGGGAAAGGCCATCTTGAGCAGCCTCTGCAGAGCAAATGTGCTGCCCAGCTGGCAGCTGCTGGGAGGTCGCATTTCAAAATCACCTGCCCTGGCTGAAAATACAGGAACTTGCCTGTTAGCCGCTGCCTGGTAATTACTCCAGGCTCATCTGCACCTTCCCTGGCTGCATCCTAATTGAAGTTTAACAGGTTTTGTCTTGGGTGTTTGAAAAATAGGCTTCTCTCAGTTAAGAATCAGGCCAATTAACATAACAGCTGGGTCAATTAATGATTGCAAATGCTTTACACTCGGTTGGAAAGTCTGACTGTGCAGGTAAAATAACCGTACTCACACGTACAGGAGCCATACTCGCACCTCTGCAGGAGCCTGACACAGCCTTGCTCCACCAGCAGAAGGCTGCCAAGGACAGCTCTGACCCAAGTCACCAACCATAGCCATGGTTGGAGCGTTCCTTGTGGGCTCTCAGGTGCAGCCCCGCCAACACCTCCAGCCCTCAGCAAATCCACACTGAGCAAATGCAGCATTTGAAGTTGCCTCTGACAGATTGCAAGTCAGGCTTTAGCCTTGCTTTATTTCTCTTCAAACAAACACTATCTAGGACACTTGTACAGTCAGCGGAAAATGGGAGAGGGGTATCCTCCTCATTGCTTGCTACTAATAAGAAAAAGATTTCCTAAGTATATGAAAAGCATTAGTCTCAGCATAATGTTTCTTTTATGCAAGTGTTTGTGATTGCAAGGGAACTATGGTGAAATGCTGACACAGAAGCAATGACCAGAACAAACTTTTAGAATAATGGTTCCAAAGATTTTTCATGGCTTGCTGTAAAGTATTTATTAATTTGGTTAAGAGATGGCCTTATGCCATATCCTGAATCTAACTATGTCTAAGAATTCCCCTGGATACTCCCTGGAAATATTTGCCATTCCCATTACATGATAATGGGACAACTCGAAAAACAGATCAAAAGATGGCATTTTCAGAGGAGAAAATACTATCTGAGGCTGCTGTCTTCCTTACTTAGTCATGGCCATGTACAGCAGACTTAACTTCAAGACTTCAAGTTGCAGTTGGAACTTTGTTTTTTCTGGAGTCGTTTGCAATCTGAAAAGGCATCCAATTTGCTAAGTGGAGGTTGTTTGTAACTGTGGGAAGCAAAACTCATTGCTCCACTGAGGCTGATTCTTCTGTGCCTTCACTCTAACCACTTCTTGGTTTGCTGCTATTTTTAATTGCAGTGTAGCTAAAATAAATAAAATGCTTGCCTACAACAGAAAAAGGAACAGCTTCAACCTCCAAAACGGAGGTGGCTATTGTCGTTGTAATTTGCCAGCCTGTGGGAAGCTAAGATGACAGATCTGGCCCAGCTCAGATCCTCTTGACTTCTTTTGACTAGAAGACCCCCCCTGCTTTATGCCTGCCTATGCCTGCTCATATGTGGACATCTCAAATGTGAGCACACCAGAAAGAGCTGCCTTAAATGCAGTACTTCTGTGAACAAATTTACAACATCAGGCCACTTAGATAACTTAGACCAGGCCCATCAATCTATGAACTATCATCCTCCCCAAAGAGACCGCACAGAAAACATTGAGTATTCAGCAATACATCAGCAAAGCTAAAATTGTTTCAGTGTAATAACATGAATCACTGTTTGGCCATATGCTCTAGTGTCTGATACTTTCCTAAGAAGCCTGTTGGAATATCATGGTATTTACAGCACTGGGAGATATAACTGGATTTGTACCGTGGCTATTAGATGATAAATGATTAACTATAACCTTGCAGAGCTGTGCACCGTAGCAGTAATGCACGTTGACTCCTATGCCGGCAGTTTTTCCAGACAATTACCAAAGGCCCAGTGAAACCCTGCAATATCAGGTACCAGCAGAGCCTGAGTGACGGTCAGGCATTGGTGTTTCTGCAAAGAAACACATATCCCTCTCCTAAACCCAGATTTCTACATGCTGGTTTGCTCTAAATCAGGGCTGTGACCACAAAGGCCCAGCAGACGGTCCTGGTGTTTTTCCATGCTCGCACCATTCACTGAATTTTTATTTGTTATCTGTTTTGCTTATGGTTTGTTGCAATAATAGCTAACCCCTAATACTTGTCTTAGGAAGGCGGGAGCATGTCACCTTTATGCTTTACTGAGTTGATCCTACCATGCATCCGAAGTCAGAAAGCCAAGATCTTGGCTACTTTTTTATTAGTGTTGTTTTTGTCATTACTGATAGTACTGCTGAAAAACAAGGCAGAGTTAAATGATCACTGAGGAACAGTTTCTTTTTCTTAATATAACACTGTTCTATAGGGACTTGGGGAAGGATTTAGATGAATCGTGTACAGTAATGCTGAGCACCTTCCAAATACAGTACTTTGGTGAAAGTTGTTCATTACTTGTTTAATAAAGATCATGTGCCCTGTTATAAGCATCAAAACTGCAGTCCATTAATCTTGGGAGAAATTTTCCCTCCAGTTCAGATCTTGACTTGAGGTAGAGGGAAGGGGGGCAGGGAATGGCCATTGAGGGTTTTTTCCACTTTCAGAAGAATGGCATGTTCCTCAGGGAGACAGTAAATTGAAATTAAGGCTGTTTCAGTTGGCCTACAGGATATGCCTGCAAATGTAGACATATCGAAATGGTGAAAAAGTCTGTCTGTGCCCATTCATATAAAGTGAATGGGTTGTAATGTTCTCCAGCCCTTGGGAACGGTGGCTAGATTGAGGAAAGAAGGCAGGAAGAATGAGATGGATTTGACATAAGTATATTTAAGTGCACTGAAGGCTTTCTCTCCTCCCTGTGGTTTAATGGTATATTCCACTGGGGTCTACAAGGAAGAAAGAGAGTGAATCCCTACAGCTTTCCTTTTTAAGGATAACAAATCTTAAAACAGGTGTGAGCACAGAAAGATCCTCTTACGTGTTGTTTTTAAGTCCTTCTCAGCCAGCCGGCATTCTGTGTGTATTATTATCATTCCACAGAACGAGCACTGGGGAGAGGGGACCGGGAGGGGAAGAGGAGCTGGAAAAAATAAATGACTGCAAATGAATAATATGAACTAAGTATGCCGGTCATGCTCTATGAAATTTATTATACTGTGGTTACCAAGAAGACATATTAGCCAGAGTAAAAAGAACAGAAAATAAAAGGTTGCACTGTAGGGAAATACCTTCTTGCCTCTTGGCAACATGCAAAACATGGGAATAAGCGTGACGGGAGCTCAGGCTGCTGAACAGCTTCCCCAGCTGAGGGGGCAGGCTTAGGCTGTCTGAGCACCGAAAGGTGTGCTCTGAATTTGCTTTCAATAAAATATCAAGTGTGTGTCTACGGGCAGGGGGGGACTCCCTGAGATGTTTTGTCTGTGGCCAGTGAAGCGGTGGCTTTCCCCCGTGAGCACTGATCCTGGCACCGCCACCCCCAGGTGGGGCACAGGAGAGGCCACGGCACCACCTCAGCTTGCATTTTCAGAAGTCGCTAGTGAAGTCCTCCAGGTCCTCCCTCCAAGAGTACCCAAAATGGCATGCTCATTGACCAGGACCTGCTTTCCAGGACTCCCCGCTTGCTGTGCACCCTGCTGGGAATTTCAAAGCAGATGCCTGGGTGTGGATTCCTGCTTAGAAAGAGGGACTAAGCACCGGCTGGTATCTCTGCCCAGCTCCTCTGGGGAAGACTAGGGCAGACAGAGCAAGCTCCAGTTGTCACTTTGAGGGGCCTAACAAGGTTTATAAGTCTTTCCCACCTGTGGGAGGGTGCTGTCTGAAGTCAGAACGAAAACCTTAAGGGGTATTAAAAGCATAGTAGGTCTCACTAAGTCTCTGGGTGTCATGAAATGTCTACTGGGAGATTTTGCCACAGTTCTCATAATCCTGGCGAGGACTAAACAGCCAGTGATTTTAAGGAGCGTGATCAGCCGAACTGCAGGGTTCACAATATGGTAACTCTTAATAAACAGGAAATAAAATTAACTTCCTTACTCCCATTCCAAAGTGTTTACTAAAAGAGGAGACTAAACCCCAAGCTCCAGAGCAGGCTGCCCCAAGTGGTTGGACCTTTGAAACTTGGAAGGGAACTTTACAACCTTTGCCCATATGTTTCTGCCCCCCTTCAGAAGTCTGGCAACTTTGCAGAGGTTTCCCCTTATAGTTGTGAATTTCACATGGAAATGTAATGGTTTCATCAGGAGTTTTGCGTTTCAGCTGTAATAAAAGAAGAGATAGGAATCAAAGACAGTTGTTCCAAGGGAGTGGAGTCTGTAGTGTATAATTACAAGTCCCTCAGCCAAGGGCAGATGCTTGAACTATTTCAATTCTTTTATTACTCTCTAGAACACAGCCAGTGAAATGTTGCTAACATACAAGGCTGCAATTGCCTCTCTTGTTTTCCCTTCTCTTTTTCCCTTTTGTTCATCTCTTGGACAGGCAGGGAGAAAGCAATGCTCTTTCCCTGGATATAGCCCAGCAACACTATTCTTCAGTGAAAGGAATTTTCACCTCTAGAAAGTTAACACCATTTTAATCCCAGGTAAGATTTCATGGGTTTGCCATGAGCTACCTGAGAAGGTTTTTTGGCTCTGAGCAAGGGGGACCACCATGACTACCTTCAGTCAGGCTTGAGTGCAAACCCTAGGAAATATGTCACAGAAGCTAAAAACATCAGTTTTTTGGATGCAACACTATGTTATTATGCATAATCTCTGCTTAATTAGTTGGTCTCTGTGCTACTGTTGACACAAATATAAAACAGTCCACCTGTTTAAATTTCATTGTTGTTGACACAAGTGGGAAGGGTATTCTGAGTCCAGATTTCTAATGAGGATTTGTCTTAGGCCAGCTAAAGTGGACCTGGATTCCATTTCTCTGGTTTGTTTCAACAGTTGTCTCCATTACATGCTATAATTCCTGCATGTAGCTTTTTCAACCTGGCATGAGGACAATAGGTAATTCAAATATCTATATTGTCCCTGCACCCTATAATGGTATTACAATGACAATTTTATTACTCTCATAAAATTTTTGCAACTTCCCCACAGCACATTGTAATTTCACCAATGGTTGTAAAAGGTCTTAAATTATATTTGTACAAAATTGAGATGAATGGGTTTTAGTATTAATGCATTTCTCATTGTGTAATAAGAATTTTTGTCCCTTTCCTTTTGCCAAGTGCAGAGAAAAAGCAACTCAGTTCAAGTATTTGTCAACTCCCATTAGAAACATTTAATACTAATAAAATTTATGGATTTAGTTTCCAAAGGATACTGCCAGCGAAGTTCATGATTACTAAATCAGTACTTAAATACAACCATTGTTCACCTTATAAATTTATATATGTTGTTTGACATATATAAAGTGCAGCTTTGGAGGCTGAGTCAGCAGTGGAGGAGCTTTTTGCTTAATTCAAACTTATAAAATAAAAGAAAACTTATTACCAACAAAGCAGCAACAATATGTTAAATGTTACATAAATGCTTCCTAGGGATGGCGGGCAAAATATACCCTGAATCAAAGAGCAGGTGGAGCTTGCTCTGTTCCTCTGAGCAAGGAGCTGTAATTTAAGCTGCAGGTAATGAGAGCAAAGTGGGGTTTCATAAATTTGCTGTGCCGCCGCCTCCTGATTTTAGAGAAATCAGCCTGTATAAGAATAAAGTAGTGAGCTGTGAAGTGCTGGCGCCCTTGTGAATGCAGTTCCCGGTTTGAAGTTTCAGTCTGCCTGATCAGTTATCTACATTAAAAAGTCTTGTCCAACTGAACGTGCAGCAAAGTCCTAAGCAGTGAAGTGCGAAGGTACAGTTTGAGTTGGCTGGAGTCCATGCAGCTGTGATGAAACAGAAGGGGGAAAAAAGATGGCATCAAGGGAAGGGTAAATTCTGCTCTTGACATCTTCAGCACTGAAAAAATATTGCAGAGGGGGAGAGGAAGAAAGATGAACATCTTGATTTTTATTACACGTAAACACAGCACTATTTCAGAAGCAGGAGTATGAAAACAAGTTTCTGTTCATGCTCTATTTTTGCTTGCCATTTTAGTCCTTCCTGGAGTTTCTGAATTCAGGCAAATCCACCTGCAAGGCACTAATGAATTTATCATTCAAAATAGTCAAAGAAAATTGACTCAAGCAGACAGACTTTAACAGAAAAAGAATTGGCTCATGCAGGACAAGAGACTACTAAAAATACAGAGAGAGCGGAGCCCGTTTTATTTGCAAGAGAATCTTCTGCAGACTTTTTGTGTTTTCAATTTTGACTACATTTGTTCAGCTGGCTGCAGCTTTTGATTTCTGCATGTTTTGATATTCTTTTATTATTATTTTGGATAATAATTCCAACTTCTCTGGCTAGGATGCTCCCTTTTTTTTCTTCTTTGTTTTTTTTTTTGTTCCACATATGAGGAGAAAAATAATTGATGCTGTAACTCCCTCAGGCTTGCTGAGCGCCTGGGAGAAAAACGGCAACAGCATTTCATCTGAAAAAATGTTGCTTGAATGAAAAACAAAAAGCTGAAGCCACATGTTTGGAGCGAATGTGCTTTAACTAATGGATCCCAGCATATTATTAACTCACAGTAACTCATAAATATGACAAGTGTTTTTTTCATTTTACACCAGTGTCCAATTAGAGCCAAATGACGAACCGTCATTTGTGGCTGAGCTGGTGTCCCTGAACAGTACTTATCTCCTGAAGGATTGTCTGCAGGCGTGAGCCCGGGCGGGGAGGTGAGCGGGGAAGAGGGTGGCAGGAGCAAGCTGTGAACACGAGGAGACATTACAGCAGAGCTCTTGCGCACGAGGTGAGGAGCGGAGTGTCGTCCATCACAGTTTCTAGAGCTGGCACCCGCGGCCATAAAGCTGACAACAAGGGGGAGAAAATAAGGCTTGTGGGGCTGCGGTGGGAGCAGGGGAGGGCGGGAGGGGAAGGGCTGGAGAAGGAGTTATAGAAGGAAAATTTCCTGACAAATTAGTTTGTATTTTCTGTTTTCATTTCTGACACGCGGAAGGAAATGCTCTGTGTTTTCTTAAGGAAGTGCAAATTTCTCCACTTCATCCATTTTAAATCCTCGCCCTTAGGCCTTTTGTACTGAAGCATAAAGTTTGGAGGCCTTAAATGGTCATAACGTTTCCCTGTAGAATTTGGCCTCAGAAACCTACTAACAATTCTGGAGGGCTAAAAAGGAAAACCATTTTAGAGCAATTTGGCAACATCCATTTATAGGGGGGTTCATATGGAGCATCAATTTATTCTCATGGTTTCTTTACCATATTTGATGAAATATAAGATGCAATTGGAACAAGCGGCTGAAGAAAAAAGACCATAAACTTTGAAATGGTGTTGTAAAACACACAGTGTGTTAACGTGAAATAAGTTACAGACTTAAAAGAATTTACAATGGCTTGCTCATATAATAGTAGTACAATAGGCTTGCAAGTTGCAGATGTTTTCTGGTAAATCTGGTATTTTAATACACGTTCTCCTTCAGTGAAACTGTGAGATTTGGATCTGGATAATAATAACTCAGTGACACTGGAAAGCAGAGTTGAAGGAAAACTAGTGAAAGAGGGAGGAGGAGAAATCGAACAAAAATAGAGAGCTCAGCAATTGTCCACTTAAGCAATACTCCAATATATTTCTGTGTGGAAAAAGTGTTAAGTTTGCAAGTCAGTCGAACAATCAGGTTTCTTCTGCTTTCCCCAGCTTGCTCAGTGGCCCTCATCCAGCGAGTGGGATGTGTGTTTCCCGAGACTCTCCACCCCTACATGGGGTAGGAAGTTTGGCATGAATACAGCAGGGAAGAGAGAGCAGCTGAGAGAGGAGACAGACCCTCAGCTCCTACGCTGGCATATATTCCTCTCCTGCACAGGTCCCATTTGTGGCACAGGTCCACATCAACCAAAGCCTGTTGCAAGCTGCTAGGAGCCACCTCCATCTCAGGGGCAATTCCCAAACCCACAGAACTCATTTTGCTGAAGTCACTGCAATTTTTATTTATCATTGGGGTCTTCAATGACAGCATGGCCACAACCTCGTAGCATATCACATAGCAATTGTGATTTAAATTTCAATCTGCAGAGCTGTGGCATGGAGAAAAAATAGCAGCATCTCATCATCAGCTGTCCTAAGTCAGCGTCACAGACCAGCATGTGGCCTTAATACTCCCACCACTCTGTGGGGGAGCTGGGACCTTGGCAATTTCATGCCTAGGAGAATCAACCCCAGTGCTAAGTGCTGGAGCTCGTTTGCATCCTGGCAGTGGACACATCAATTTGCAATCAGCAAGCATTGCGGGAGGGCTTACACATGCTGTGACTGACAGCGTCTTTTTCCCAGCAATGTTGGTTTAGAGCAGAAAGGTACTGTTTAGCTATTAACTTCCTTAGAAAACTGGACTCAGTCCAATGTTTGTGTCTGTTTCTGTAAGCTGGCAGAGAGAAGAATGTGCAGCAAAGCCACTGGTCCTCAGTAACCACCAGATTCTCTCTGAGGGATGTATTCTCCATCACCCACTGGCCACATGGTGGAAACTTTGTCCCTCTGTGTGGATCTCTTTCACAGGGGAGGAAAGAGCATTTCCCCACCATGCCAGTATGCCACCAGCCAAAGGCTCCCTTCACACTGGCCGTAAGTGCAACATGGTCTCTGCTGTCTACAGGTAGGCAGCAGCAGCCATGTGCACCTTTCAGCCCAAGTACAATCAGCCCTGTGACATCTCTTTCATGCAGGAGCCAGGCCCATGTGAAGAGTTCCCATTTCAGTGCTCTTCCTGCTGCCTATATCAGGGTAGGTCCTGCACGCTGGAGCCTGAGCTCCCCAAAACAGGCAGTGTTCCACTTCTGGGTATATTTACACTTTTCACTAACAAAACAGGGATGTATGTTCAAAAAACAAAAAAAAATGTGCTTAGTTCTTTGCTGACATTTCAAAATTTGTCATCAGTTCTTCCCCCTCACTTAGTCTGGGTGTAGTACAGATGTAACACACATTGTGCAATGTGGATGCATCAAAGGGAGAGAGAAGAGAGAGGAGGGTCATTGCATCCATTTTTCAGAGGAGAAGCGGGCAGTCTCCTTTCACCCTAACTCTAGTGGGTGTAGAGCACCTTGCCCAGATTTCCTCTGCCATCAGTGGAGGCACTTTGACAATGTGATTCCCCTCACTCCATCTTTCTTTGGCAACAGTGTGAGATTTCCAGCATGACTGGGGCAGCTCTTATCCAGCAACATGAGTTCTGCCCCAGGGACTTGTTCCTGGCACGTAAAGACCAGGAAAAGCAGCTGGGAAAAAAACAAGGCAGGTTCCTGTCTTCTTCCTTGAGGACAAAGCAACCTTTTGGTGGAGAGCAGAAAATCAGTGCAGTTGTCTCAGCTCCACCATAGGTACCAGCTTGAGATTGTCAGGCTTCTGTTAATGACTGCAGTCTGGGCTTTTGGGTAGCTGTGGATGGCATTTTATCTCTGGGCCATACTGGGTGACTAATTGCTGCAAAGAAGACAGTGCAAGGAGAGGCTTAGTGCACTGTTTTACATAATAGCTCTATTGAGTCTGTTTTCTTATAAAAGGAAACCCCTACACACTGGAGCAAAACTACTTTTTCAAGTAGAAAGAAAATACCGGAAGTTGCTGAAATTAAACTGTGGGGGAAAACATCCCCCATTATTTTCTTTGACCACATTGTTTTGTTTTTTAATAGATGTTTGGAAATGTTCTGTTTCTAGAGTGAACATTCATATGAATCTGCTACCGGAAACAAATGTCACAGAAAATCTACCGCAGGATTAGAGAAGTCAGGAAAAGGGAAATCAGTCAAGTCAATATTGATAGGGAAAAATCTCTCTTTAGTTTAGTTTTATGTCCCACAAAGAAGGGGAAGGGAGGAGGGAGTGCCAGGGAGGCACAGAGAGAGGGAGCCTTTCTGCGTGTAGTATTTGCCTTTATGGGTAATGATTTCCAGGATTAAAGTTCCCATCCAGGTTCCTGAAAGGGGAAGCAGGAAAAAAAAGAAATGTGATCCATAAACATCTTCTCACAAACACTCTGAAAGGCAACCACGCACTGGAGTCATGCGTTGCGTGCATTTGGACGTGTTAAGTAATCTCAGCCACCTAGTTGTCTTGCAAGTGCCCTTTTTTGCGGGTCAGGAGCTTAGGGAGAGGAATACTAGAAGGAACCTCATACACCAGAGCAGGGCAAGCCTTAATGCCACAAGACTGCTCCTGGTTTGCACCAGTGGGATAAGATGAGAACTGGGCATTGCATTTAAGCCTACAACATCAGTATTACATATACCGTGTGTGTGTGCTCTGCTTTTCACACTCTCTCTATAATCTGATTCAAGCACATGTGCACTCTATTCAACAGAGACCTATTTTTTTTCCCTTGTATAGTTCAGGCCTGAGGTCACCTACAATATGAGACAATGCCAGTACAATATTTCTTTGTATCAGACTTGCCAAAACACCACAACTCTCCACTGTGTTTAAAAAGAAAAAAAATAAAGAAACCACAAGGAATTTTTATTTTCTACAACCCCAATCAGAAGGCAGAAGAAGCTGCCAAATTATATGATAGAAACTCCTACGCACAGAACCCAGTAGAGTTGTAAACTGAACTTCTGTAGCTTTTCAATTGTAAATCCAGATGCTTTTATCCACAATTCTTTTCAATGACCTTTCACTTGAAAGTCAATTTGTCAGTCTACTTACAGTGTCTGAAGAAATCATCAAAGCCACAACACCAAGTCATTCTGAAGATGTTGTTCCCTGCACAACTGCAAAGTTGCTACACTTGTTTCCTGAGGCGGGTGCTCACATCTTGCTCCTGCCTGCAGGACTTGAACATGCTCCTTATTCCAGTCAACAGCAGCAGCACAGAACCTTGCCCTTTGTAATCTAAAGAGAGGAAGAAGAAGCAAAGGCAAATGACTAGGAAGCACAAAATCAAAGCCATTTCTAGTTGTTATGCCTGACCTCCATCGAGGGAATCCCCATAGATAAATATGGCTCTTTGTGCAATTGAACAACTTGGGCTACTCTGAAGGCAAACACAGCTTGGATGCAATGGAAATCATTAAATAACTTTAATGCTGCTACAGAGCAGATTAATTTGGTCTCTGGCTGCAGGATGGGTGCACAGCATAGTGTTGGGCTTGGTTTCCCCAGCTGAGCACTGACTCTGAATTCCCCATCCAGGTGGGCAGAGCAGCGCAAGGGATACTCACGTCTGCACACAGACCCAGTCACTGCAGGACTCGCTGGCAGAGAAACCACAGAACATCCGTTTGGAAAAAGCATCCAAGAGCTCAGACATGTTTCCTCCATTTCTTGGGCCTGAAAAACAGCCTTCAGAATTTCTGAAGTTCAGGCTCAGTTGTATTTCTGGTGCTTTCTAAGTTTGGGTGAGCCAGAAGTATGTGAAAGCAATATTTGGTGAGGGTTGGATACTTTGTTTGTTTTTGTGGCCAATACAGGACCTGCCAAACAGTGAGGATATAAAAAAGAACAAGGAAAGTTGCATGCTGCCAGAGGGTGTTTTAATGTGCAGTTTCTAACATGGAGGAAATTTACATGTAGGTTTTGAGAAAAAGCTTCTGGCTGGTTCTAATTATCACCTACCAGCTGATTCCATCAATCCTAAGGGTGGTTATGCTCCTAAGTGTTGATTAATTTTACTGTTATTAATTCCTGTTTATTTTAAGTGCTGACAATGTAATCAGCCCAATGAAGAAAACAGAACTAAAACTCCTGCACTGCTGAGGTCACAGGCTACAGGATAGGAATCAGCAAACAGATGATCTGAGTAGGCTTGAAGAAAGTGCTGATATTTTCAGAAAATATTTCCCTCTTCCCCTTTTTAGTTAGCAATGGAGCGGGGAAAACACATAACAACTTGTGGGAGCTGCTGTTCGTGAGTCATGAGGAGAGGACTCAGGGGTACAGAGAAAGGAGCAGAAGACATAAAGGGTGAACAAAGCTATCTGGCAGCCTCCAAATGAAGAAGATCAGGAGAGAGAGAATAAAAAATCAGAACGTCAGCTAGTGCAAAGCTGCCCAGGGTGAGGGCCACCAGGGCCATGCACTTCTGGTAGGGAGGAGAGCAACAGTTGATGTTTGGAAAATACAGTCTCTGTGTCTTTGGACTGACTAATTCTCCAGTTGTTAACGAAAATATTTAACACTGGATGGGATAAAGGCCAGCAAAGATGACAGTTATCCCCAGAGATGCAAAAATCAGTCAGGATAGAGCCAGACCTGCCCTCAGCTATCATCCAAACCTTATATGGAATAGAACGAAAAACTTTTCAGGTTTGGAAAAGCAAAGAAAAACTGGGTGAGTTTGGAAGCAGAAATACAGGAGTATCATGAGGAAATCTGTTCTTCTATTACTGGCTCAGTCAAAAACAAGCAGTATTGGAAAGCTCATGAGAGAGTCTGTGTTTGTGTGATTCTAGTCTGATTTCTACAAGAAAAAGGGGTCAAAAGTTTATCCGAAGTTTAACCAGTATCTGAACTCTCCAATGCTGAGCTGAACTGAACCTCTAACCCAAATCACTCCTCCAAATGTGATGCTGTTTAGATCCACTTTTTCAGTTAACCCACTTCATGCTCAGTTACAAGACTGCCTTCACCCTGTCAGCTGCTGCTTACTAACGTGCATCTTTAGAGTTAATATTCCTACTGTGGGGATGCAGCAACTGGGACCAAAGTCATTGTGAAAGGCATTAAACCATGCCCTCCTCCCCTTGCTTTCCTTGTGCTCTTCCCACTTGGCACCTGGGCATCCACATTAACCCATTGTACATGTCCTTTACACTCAGGTACGGGACTCAGCAGGGGAGATGTGGGCTGGACGACTGCAATCACCCAGGCTGCTGTGGCTGCTGCTTTCCCTGCCGGACCATCGATTTCACTGCTACGTGGTGCTTTCCTGGTTTACCGGTGGGTCTCACTCAGTGCCTTTGCCTTTTGACTGCCCAGCCTTGGGGGCAGGGGTGGGGGGTCTGTGTGTGTCTCTCCAAGAAAAGTCCATCATGAGAAAGCTATGGCTCATGGTGTCACTGCAGTACAAGTGCATGGGCATGGTGCCTAGAAAGTACACCAGGGTCTAAATATGGGAGAAAGTGTGGGGTCCCAGGGGAAGGCTGGGATGGGGACATTGCTACTTTTACCTCAGAGTGGCTCTGCTGGCATTCATAGGTCCTACCTAGGGCTTTTCTGCATTATCTGTAAATCACAGTGTAAGGAGAACAATACATTCCATCTCTTGCATGTCTCAGTGCAGATGCAGTTTGAAATAGCAGAACTGTGTTTCAAACCAGCCAGACCAGCCTAAGAAGCAAAATAAGTTCTTCTTGTAAAGCAATCCCCAGATAGCTTTGTCAGCGGTAGGGACTTTAGGCAGCAGTTATATCTGCCGAGTTGCTGCTTCTTCACAGCTCTGAGCTGCATACTCTGCGGCAAAAACCTGGTGGGGTTCCGCATAACCATGAGAGTAAAAGCAAATCCTCAAAATTATTTACACTGTGAGAAAGTAAAACCTGAAAAGTGAACTCTGAAACTGTATAAATTAGGATCCCAAACTCACTTTAGAATTTAATCCTTAGACTTAATCTGTAGATTGATAATTGTTGTATTAAAAGCAGGAGGCTCTGAAATTTTTTTAAACAGATACTGGAACTGTATCCCCTTATAAAAAAACTTCTTAGATTCCCCCAGGCATTTGTATTTTCCCGGCTGACTTTTCTGTTTCAATAGCAAGAAGAGATGCAACTTATAGAGAGACACCACTTCTCTTCTGTCAAATACTGCACATTCCAGAGTGCTTGCTCATGCTACATCCTTCCCTATGGAGCTGCTGCCTAACTTTCCCAAAGCCGATATTAATATCACAGACCATTATAATACAGTTATTTTCATGGAAGCCAGGGAAGCCTCCCATGGAAGCCTGGGAGGAAGTCACGTGGCATTAATTAGTCCCTGGTGCCCGTAAGGTCTCCATTTAGTTTGTTGTTTTTACTCGCATAAGCAGCAATGAAGTGAGAAGCTGAGGAAGTAGCAGTGATTGTCTTAAATGAGTAATTTTTTAGTACCTGTTTTGTTAATGAATCATTGTTCCTCTTAATTGGATGAACAGATTTATTAGGCAGTGCGAGGACACACGCACACACATTCTCCACCAGCCAAACAGTTTTCACACCTTCTCCACACCTGCAAGGGCTGGACTGCCCTGGGTACTGGCAACAGTGTGCTATGTGTAATGCCTTTGGGCCAGGCATCATCCCAGCCCTGTGCCAGGAAGGAGTATGATGTGGTGGCTGTACAGTCATCTTCCTCTGCCTCTGTGCTTTGCTGAGAAACTCAAAACAGTAGCAACACACACACACACACACACACAAGAAGGATCTTTCTTGCCAAATACTTCTGCTCCTGTCACCTGCCAGTTCAAAGCAAATACAGCTCTTCCACTGGTGCTGCCTCCTATTAACCATATGTGCCCGATTTTGAGACAGCTAGAGCCAAGAGTGGCAGACTTGTCTGGTTATAAACTTGTCAGCACATGTGCATGTGTGTACACTGGAAAACAGGGCTTTCTGTGTCTGACTACATGCAACATGAGTGCAGCAGAGAGGTGGGGAAGAGCATGATTCTGCAGACAAAGGACAGTGCTGAGAGCCCAGAGAGCTGAAGTCTTGTTGGTGACATGTAGCTTCTACTAGAATTAGCAAACTCCCTTAATACTGGTGTCTAATTATTTGCAGAGCTCTAAGGATGTGTTTTATAGCTCTTTTGTTAGAGCTGGCTGGAAAAAAACTTTCCTGTCAAACAGTTTTTTCAGTAGAATATTGTATGTTAACAATTTTTTTTGTTACAATGTGTGCTTTCTGACAAATTTTTTGAGTTCTCATTGAAGAGCTGAAAGTCCTCAAAACCAAAAAGTTTTTGCTGAAAACAGCAACAATTCAATTCAGAAATGCTACTGTGGTACCTCACAGGAACAGTAATTTGGCTGCCTCAGTCTTCTCAAGGATGTAGAATCCTCAGGTAAACACCATCTCCAGTACGCATCTCAGGGAGGACTGCCACCATGCACCTTGACATCTTCCCTTCTAGGAGGAGTGCAGGTTAGGAGGGGGTGTCAGTCAGCTGGGAATGTGCTCAAACAGCCATTCACACAAATGGATGGATACCTGAGGGAACTAATCCACTGGTGTCATACCAGCATTTCCTAACCAAAACTTTCCTCTTTTTTTTTTCCCCTCCCCCAGAAATCTGCAGATTTGGAAGTATTTTGGGTGAAAACCCAAGTTTTTAAACATCTATGAGAAAGAAAACATTTTCCCACAATTTTTAAAGGAAAAATGGTATTTGTGTATTTTTTTGTATTTGCATATATTTGTGCCTACAATCAATGTGAACCAAAACCTCTGGCAGAGAGAGTAAAAGACTGCATCCCTCTAATCCACTGAATTGAAAAATTATCCTGATGGTTTTGAACACTGATATTGTTAGGCATAGTGCTGGACTTTTTAGCAACAGCACCCAAATTTTCCCATGTTCACTTCAGCAGCTTCCAAAGCTCTCCTGTTGCCAAAATCTTCAGCTTCTCTTTTGCCCATCAGAAAAAGGCTCCAGTCCCATCCTCAACAAATCCTGCATATTACAATCATGCCCGATCGATAAACGATTTTCAGTAGTATCAAGAACTGACTAGTAGTGCTGATGGAAATGTTTTCAGCAGGTTGACACTTCATCAAGCAGTGCTATTGAACAGCATCAGCGCCTCCAAAAAGTTACAGGTTATCCATGCCCCAGTCTGCCTGCCTTCTCCCAAAGCCCTGCCTGTTAGAATCACAGAATCATTTAGGTTGGCAAAGACCTTTAAGATCATCAAGTCCAACCATTAACCTAACACTGCCAAGTCCACCACTAAACCATGTCCCTAAGTGCCACATCTACACAACTTTTAAATACCTCCAGGGATGGTGACTCCACCACCTCCCTGGGCAGCCTGTTCCAATGCTTGATCACCCTTTCGGTGGAGAAATTTTTCCTAATATCCAATCTATGCCTCCCCTGGCACAACTTGAGGCCATTTCCTCTTGTCCTGCATTGGGTGACCAAGGAACCCATTAGAAGCAAAAAGGCCTCACAAAAGGAAAAGCTGGTTTTTATCTGAAATCAGCCATTTCAGTCCAATTCTATTCCATAAAGAACTGAAAGGCTTTTTTGTTTTTATTCCAAAGCTGAATGAAAACAATTTTTGAACTTCAACAGTTGTTGCAAAGTGGAATTGTCATCTTGTGGACAGCACCACTGAGCATATGGTGTTACTGTCAAATAAATCTCGTTTAATATCAGAATGAATAATGTTGCACTGATCACATTCTTCAGTGAATTTTTAACTCACTCAAGCCCTATCTTTTCTCATCTAAATAGACCTTTCAGAGAATCTAGGAGTTTTCCTGCAGAATTGAGTCCATTTTGCTGTGCAACGTATTTTGCTAAGCAAGCTATCGATTTTGTTATGGCATTTGCTTTGCTCTGCAAGGGCCACCACAACAGGAAAAAGTCTGTTTGCTTCCTCTTCCTGGGAGCATTGGACATCTTGCAAGAAAGCTTGTTCATCAAATTTTAACAAGCTATAGTTCAGCTTTGCTGTTCCAAGCAATTTGGATAATCTGAAGAAATATTCCTAATTTTTTCCTAAGGGGCTTAGTCACATCAAAGAAACCCTGCATTGTTAGTGTGCCTTTAGATATTTGTTAATGAAAGATGCTTAGATATCCAACTATGGCTGGCCAACTGTGGCAATTTGTACCTTCACTTCTGCAAATTTCTTATCAATTTGAGATTTCTTGTAGGTCTCAAATCTAAGCTAAAAAAAAAAAGTATCTTAACATATTTGAACTCATTAGATGCCTGTGAGGTACAACAGTGTAACTATGTCCAGTACACCCAAGGGGAGCTGAGATTCAAGGATGTGAAAACTTCCATCCTTGAGTATTTTGGTGCAGAGACCCTTAATGTCAAACCATGTCTGAGGAGCTGGATCAGAAGAGGTCCTGAAAGTTACTCAGAAAATCTGGAGCTAAATAAAGTAGTGGCCTGGGGTTTCTCAGCACCCAGCTCAGGTGAGGCAAACACCTGCATCAGCTGTACCTTCCTCATCAAGGTCTTAAGTATGCCCAAGTGTCAACGAAGCTCTGAGGCTAAAGCACTACACTTTCCCTTTGCATTTCTTTATTTTTAAAAGAGATATAAGATAATTGTTCTGCAGTTTGTTTGCATTCAGTTTTATTTTGATACCTTCTTGTTCTTTCTGAAATAGGAACTGCACACATACAGAGCAAGCTGAACAAGTCATTTCAGCTCCCTCTGTCTCAGTTTCCCTTTCTGTACAGTGAATGATGAAACTTCTATAAAAATATTGAGTACACATGGATAGAAAGATTGGTTCAGTCAAATTTTACCTGACACATCTCAGTATAGATTGCATGTTTTTTTCTCCTTGTCCATGTTTGTGTCAAAAGATATAGGACAATTAGTACTCACAAACTAGCACCATGCTTTGAAGGGCTACATCTTTGTCTGCTATTAACAGGCATAGCTCCATCCACGAAGCTGTGCCAATTAACCAGCAGAAGGCCAACAGCTATAGCAAGGAGCAAAGGCAGGCACAGCACTTCCCAGGGTTTTATGCTGACTTCAGCTCCTTTTGTCCAACACTTCACAAGGGCCCCAAGCTAAATAGAAGACCAGAGGGTAAAGGGCAAAAGAATGATACTAATTCACAAACAGCCTCACAAAACTATTCTTATTGGCCCTTTCAAAAGTTTTAACTGTCTGCCAAAATAACTACACATGGATGAGGTCACCATGAGCAGTCAGCAAGTCTTGCTATGCAAGAGAAAGTTTGGTTCACATTTTACTTAAATCGATAGAGGTGTAAGTACAATAGAGGGGATCACGATCTGGCCAGCTGCCACCGTTCACCTATTTCCTTATCAGGCAGTCACCAGAAGTGGACAAATTTGTGCTTCAGTCTTAACTTAATCATGTCCATCAGTTAAAAAAATACACGTGACCCAGAGATT
>JAVJGI010000035.1:26686382-26715625 GCA_035590275.1 Ibycter americanus | reverse complement strand
AGAAGTGGACAAATTTGTGCTTCAGTCTTAACTTAATCATGTCCATCAGTTAAAAAAATACACGTGACCCAGAGATTGTTTCCATAAGATGCTGATTCCCAGTTCAGCAAAGCACTTCAGGATATGAAAGGACCATTGGATTCATTTGTCATTACCTGCTGCTTCATACAGAAAGGATCTACCTCACACACAGGAAAACAGCCTGCTGTACTACTATCAGTCAGGGTGCTCTCAGTGTTTTCTTTTCTTCATATAAGCTATCTCATTAAGCAAATAAAAAAGATTGCTGAAGAATGCCACCTGCTCTTCTGTTTTCAAAGGGAAAAAAATCACTTTTCTCCCCAAAGCTGTTTGAATCTCATAAATACATCATTTGCATACCAGATTACTGTTCAGTTCCAGATCATATTTTATTCCAGTATATCTTAGACTTCCATTTTTTTCTTTTGTCATAACTTCCCTGTCCCATATTTATCAAACAAACCTTAACTAACAGCTCGTTTTTGTTTGTTTGGTGTGGTATGGTTTTTCGGCAACCACAAAGATTATTTATTTATTTATTTGGTTTGGCAAATGGTAAGATTTTTTTCTCACATAATTTTTTTTGCAGTTCTCTTTCACTCTTGCTAAATACATCATTCCATTAAGCAATGAAGCCTGCTACCTCCATATGTCTCCTACACAAGAATCACTTCATTTATCACAAAGATGCAGCTGTGAAGCAGTTATCATTTTACTTTGTTGCTTTTTTTAGAGAACTAATAAGGATAGTTTTATGAGGTTGTCTGTGAATTAGCATCTATAATTTTCCCTTTGCCCTCTGATCTCTCTGTCTGAGACCCTTGGCAAAAACAGAACAAAATGAGCACAAGTTAATACAAAACCATGGGAAATGCTGTGCCTGAATTTGTTTTGCTCAACAGCTGGAAGGGAGCAACTTCAGTGGTGGTGCTAAGCTTATTTACACCAGGTGAGGACTAAGGATTTCAACCAGATGAGATAATTAGCATATGTATGCTCTGAAACAAATGGAGAAAACCAGGCTAACCAAACTCTTCAGAAATACTGGTTCAGTTAAACAGGGTTAGTCTGAGCTTTGGGTGCTCAAGTTTTGATGTGGGAAACTGACTTAGTTGAGCAAGTGGCTCCATGAGGGCTAGAACTGATAGAGTCAGGTCTAAGATGTCCTTGCCAGCACAGATTTTCTGCAGGCTGCAAGGACTCAGCTCATTAACCTTCTCCTCAATAAGAACGCTAGCATGGTGTCTGCAGGAATTTTGTCTCTTCTAAACCTCCTGCCCTGTCCAATCTGGTTGAGTTGAACTGCCAGGTTCAAAAGTACTTGAGCGAAAGGACAAACTAATATGTATTCATACACTCACATGCACATATGCATGCACACAGAGAGAGAACACAATTGCATAAACTCCATTTCCTTAGGAAGTAAGGCTCACATTGAAGTACAGGTTTACATGAAATAGCAAAGCAAAGCAGCCAAGGCTGTGGAAGGCTTTCAGCTGGATGCTTGTGTTCTGTAAATGACTGTGGAGGGCAATGGAGCAGTACCAATTTGCACCAATTTGGTGCATCTGGCCCTTATTCTTGACTAGTCCATTGTATATCCAGTCTTTGCAAAATGAAAATGTCAGGTTTGTGAGACCAGGATCAAAGATGTGTTGGAAAGAAAGTTTGCTAGGGAATTGAAAACCCACAAGGGATAGACCATGAAGGCTAAATAATATTATTTTAAAGTGATGGCTACAACATTTTCAGGAAGCTTGCTTTCCCTGGATACATCCCATTTTAAGGCATCACTGTTCAGTCTCATAAAGAATACTACTGCTGACAAAATAACTTCCAGTTCTTCTTGCTGTTTCAATTACTGCATTGATCAATTTGAAATGTCTGTTTGCTTGACATAACTGTGAGTGTAAATGATCTGAAATGTGATACAGCGTTACAAGATGATTTGAACCACTCTTTACATCTTTCTTCCTTTCTTCAGAAGGGTGGTGGTGAGCCAAAAAAGAAAATGAAACCTGATTTAGGGAAGCACCTACAACAGTTATGGCCTGCCTTCATTCAATGTCCTGGATAAAGTGACTATGTTGTGTTTCATTTAATAACAGAACTAAAACAAAAAGAACCACAGAATAAGTTCTTCTGACCACAGTGTATTAGGCAGCCTTTGTTCCCAAGCAATCTGTAAGGCCTTTGCAAGCTGCTGAATTTCTGTATATATAATTGTGTCTCTGTCCCAGAGCAAACCATTGTCAGTCAGGACCCTGAGACAGTGGTCCAAGTGACACTTATTTCTACATTTCATGTGCTTCCAGGTAACTGGAACCTTCAGCTAGAGTCTTCATAAAGAAACAAAGAATGAGGCCCAAAGTGAATTAAGATTCATGCCCTCTATGGCACAAAACCTAGCTCTTTAGAAAATAATATCATCTAAGATGACAGGGAAATGTGTTTATAACATGTTCACTCCACACACTAGAAAAAAAAGGTTAAAAAGCAAAAGACCTGACCTTTAGGTCAGTGGCTCCTAAAGACTGTTGAGATGGGTACCCAACTATTTCTTTCTAAGTTGGCCATTGGCACTGACATTACCATACTATAATCTTATAGAGAAAATAATTTGATGCACTACCCAAAAGCAAGGGTGTCACGTGGAAGACAAGGCACCTTGCCTACAGTCATTGAAAAAAAAGACATCTCAAATATGAAAACAAAGGCAGCTGTTTTGGCGTGGTCTTTGTCCTTGTCTAACGAACCAATCTGAACCATAGCTCCCAGAACCTGCCCACCATAGGTAAGACTTTGAACAAGAAATCAGGTATTGTTACATGTGCACGTTCATAGAGACCAGGCATCAGATTTAGAAAAAGTCACTAATCTGGTTAGTATGGAGATTGTCTGAGCAGATATTATTTGTTCTGCATGGGTCAAACATATCTTCTGTAATACCAAACATACCAAAGCATGATGTGTGAGAATTATAACCCACCTTTGCCCAAATTTTTCATTGACCAATAGGCTATAGGCTTTTCTTAGCTTGTTCCTTGTTTCTTCATGGTTGCAAGAACCACAGTAGAGAAATTAAGATCGTACCCACCTGGCCATATTCTGGTCCAAGAAATCATAGTTCTATGTATAAGAATCTGTAACCAGTTGATCATCAGTTATAATAAAATACAAACTCATCTATTTCCTTGCCCCAAGCCTACAACAGATTCAAAGTACTTCTTGTCAAGGCCCTGCACCCTGTTGTTTTTGCTGCGGACTAGATGTGTACTGGAATCTGGCTCACCAAGAAGTGCTGGGAATATCTTCTTCTGAGAACATACTTCATACTCTACAAAACAGTTTTGATCTAGCCAAGCTCCAGGAAAACATAAAATAGAGCTGACAGCAGCTCAAAATCCAGGATCCATGCACCCTTATTCTTTTGGAGAAGTTCAGGCATGGATCCTAACTTGGCCACCCCCTCAGCTGCTTGATAACTGCAAATTAATGCTGAAAGTGCCTCCAAGAAACTTTGTGATGTGGCTCACAGGCATCATTTGGATTGTTCCTTCTCCAGCAAATGATGCTACCAGCCTGACGCAGAATGAAACAGCCCTACTGCTGTTCAACTTTCTCTTCACTGCTCTTTCCTCATGGATCCAAGTACTGCTCCGGCATTTCCCACAAGGGCACACTGTTATCCACAGCAATTTATTGTACGTATGTAAGGGTGATACTGAGGAACTCCTTGTGCAGACTGTCTCCTACCTTTCAGAACATTTTCAAAATCTTTGTCCCAGTTGATAGAAGAAAATGAAGCTGTATGGCTTGGAAAATTGTCTGAAAAGATGCAATGTTTGGCTTCTTTCCTCAGATCCAGAATGTACTATGTGTTCCTTGGATAATGGACAGCATGCTGTGTAGTTCCAGATAAGGTGTCCAATAACTCTATTTTGTGTCCCCACTTTTCTTGCCCTTGTTCCAGAGAAAATTGGACAAGTGCCTGAGAAATAATTTTATTGTGAGGAGAGCTATTATGAAAATGTACTCTGCTATTTTTCATTGACCTCTAAAACGAACTCCCTAATTAAGTGCAAATGGGAAACTGACTTGGAGCAGGTTGTCTCTCATCTTGGACAAGACAGACAGAGTAAAGTTTATGAACTTGATAGTCTGAACCTGCCAAAAGTTGATTTTGCTTTTCTTCTATACACTGCACATAGAATATCTATAACATGTTGCTGAAAATTATGAAAAAGGGGGATTCCTCAGACATCTGTTTGAACTGAAAATCAAAAAGGAAAAGCAGATGATATTCCAGATGATAAACATTTGTGCAGATTTATCTTTTATGCAGCAGCTTTTACCTTCTTTTTAAAGAATCTTTTCTTCTTATCGAGTTGCAACATAATTGTAAGAAATAGCACTCATATAAAAAACCCTATGTTCCTATGTGCCATGGAACTTCTTTCTGCTGAACTTACATATAGGGAAACTGTGTTAACAGAGAAGAAGAAGAGACTAAAATTATTTTGGTAAACTGTAATATGCAAATTTCAGTTCTTGCTGGAAGTGAACCTAAGTCTTATGGTGAAGTTATGGGGAAATATGAGTATATTACAAATTAGTATCTGCACGCATGCATGCTGAGATTTACCTACCTGGTAGCTGAGAAGCTACCAGAGATTTACCACTTCAAAAATGTTGGACAACAATTTATGGCATTGGCTCACATGAATGTGCCAGGCCAAGAAGTGATACAATAATAAAGAACCCACCATACGGGTTCACTTCTTCTACACAGTCTGAACAATGACATTCCAGTATCAGAGAACCACTAGTTCAAGTACAAGGTTGCAAGCCAGGCTTCAGTATACCCTAAGAGGTAGGGTGGGTAGCCCTACAGGTTGCCATGCCTCTATGAGGTCCCCCTGGCAGGCACCCATGGGCAGGCACCACCATGGTGGCCAGATGCTGGAACCCCTGCAGCTCAGTCTCAACTGCTGTTCTGTTTGATCTGCCTTGCTTCCTTTACATTTTGGGTTTTTTTTAATTGACCGTGATTTTGTGCCTTACCCTCATTTAATGGCCTTGATCTGAACACTAGATCCACTCTTGTGTGGATCTAGTCTCCACAAATGCTCTTTCAGCTCATGTGCTTCACAAGGGAGAGGGCACTGCCACGGCAGATCTGGTATCAGGCCAATGGACTACAGAGTGTTTCTCTTACTACCAGATTGTAGGGCATTAAGAATAATGGAGAACAAGAGGACTCCAAATACAACTGTGAAAGCTAAGATAATTGAAATACAGGCCATAGAATGAATTTAGCTTCTGTCAGATTTTCAGTTTTTTTTCCAGACCTCTGGCTGCAGCTCTGTGACTGTGTTCCTGTTTTTTCCCACAGTGGCGAAAACCACCCGTAGCTCTGCTGGTATCACTGTGAACTTGATGGAAGATCAGACTTGAACTCAAGAGATTTATTCATCTGCTTTATCCAAAAATATGTAGTCATCATAATCTGAACTGTGTTTTGTACCTATTCACATTTATTCAAATGCTGTTAGGTAATACAGATGTGAAGTCCCTTCACCAACCCTTGTAACACATCTGCTGGAAAGATCACCTTTCACCAGAAAGGAACGCTTCTTTATGAGTGACTAAACTCCTTTGAAATCTTTTTTATTTCCCAGGGATGTATTGTTCCCTAGCAAAAAATTTACTCTTGCCCCACTAAGAGGCACCCATTAAGGTGTCTCTTAATAAAATCTTCTTTTGGCTCCTTGACTTTACCCTTCATTAGTGACTAGCATAGTATTGTCAGGCTTCTTGGTATCAAAAATGAAGGGCCATTTTCCTCTTTTGAGTCTGCAAGCAGAGACAAACTAGAAAGTCGAGTTACAAATGCATGAGGAAACTGATACTTCTCTCATTGCAACAGACTGTTGCAGTAAATGACTAGTTTACACCAATGCCAGTGACATCAAAAAGAATATCTGCAGTATTTTAAGATGAAGAAATAGGTCAAGAAATGTCAAGTGACAGAAGAAAGGTCATAAAAGCAGATTCTGGGGTTAGAATTTGCTCACACTTCTGCATGGCAGTGCCTATGTATGTTTGTTGCATCTTTCTTTGCACTTAAGTATTAAGAAGCATCCAAACATGAATGCGTATGGTATGTAGTATATCTAAGCACTGCATGAGTGATTTCAGAGTGTGCTGAATACAAGGGGAGCAAGACTTCTCTAACACACATTTACTACCTGACATTTGGCAAAAAAAGTAACTTTCCATTTTTAGCACTCTCTCTTGCAAAATGCTGAATGGCCTCAATTCTCCTGATGCCTAGAACTTTGTACCACATGGCCCTAACGATGGTAATATGATGTGCATAAACCAAGTGGTACCTCACGGGTATACAGATGGTACTTTCACTGAAAGTCAATAGTGGCCACACACGTGCAGGCATAAGAAGATATTGCTGTAGAAGCTGCATATAGAAACCACATCTAAATTTTACTGTGCTACAAAACTGCTCCTTAAAACTACTTTCAATAACAAATGTCATCATTTAGTCTAACAGACCAAAACATGACATGGAAGTCCATCTGTGCTATTCAAAGCCCTTGTGCTGCCAAACATCTTAAATCTAATCTGGTTTGTTTTACATGTACTTATTAGCACCTAATTCTGAGTTACATCACTGAAATCTTTCTTAGGACATTGGCATTTCCCCAGTAAGTCTATTTTGGCTTGATTTGTCTTGACTTTGTCTTGATTTGGCTCTATCGTGATCTTTCCCTCCAGATTTAATATAAAGGGATTCCTGACATTTATGGAACAAACACCTGCTGAAGTCCCTTGGGCATTCTGAATCCAAGAAGAACAATAAAAAAGGCTTATCTTGAACATAAGACTTGGTAAACTGATTTCTTGTAATAGGCAGCAGTGCATCATGATTCTGAACTGGGGTTGTTCCCTAGAGTGAGCCCTGAATGTCAGGTGTCATGAGAGCGTGAGAACACTCACCTAATAAACAGAGATCCTTGTGACAGTCTCTCCACCAATTTTTTCACCTCATAAATATGTCACTTTAGCTCCATACTCTTTTTGAGAAATTTTCCAACAACTCTGATGAAATGGAACTATCCTGAAAGTACTTAAAGGCAGAGCTAGGATTCCATTTATGCTTTTGCTGGAGAGAAGAAATATTAATAAAAAAATCAGGTCCCATTTTGGGTTCAGATCTATTGGATCATCATGTCCCATCTTCATTTTGTCCTAAAGAGACTGGCTCCATGGCCAAGTGCTGCCATGTGGAAGAGAGAGTTCAATCAGAGTTTGTCTCTGGGCTTTTAGAGCTGCAGATGGTTTGGAGAAACAGTAAGCAGTGGAATAGAACAGACTGAAAATCTATTTCAAGTTCTGTTACAGATTTCTTGCGTCGTTCTATATGCAATCTTTTAGGTCCAGGCTGTCAAAAGTCATCAATTAGATATTTGGAAAATTGATTCTGAGTGTTGATTCGTATGACATCCAACTGCACATCCTCAGTTCATGGCTCTTACAGAATTCTGCAGCATGCCCTATAAATACTGACTTTGAATATCAAATAAATATGTTTTTAATCTTTTTTTATAAATGTGATCTTTCCGTCACATCATAGTAAAGATAAACTTGATGCTGGATATGCAAACATTCTTCAGAGCAGGACAAGGATTACTGAAAGACTTCCAAATAGGAAGGGCTGAAAAGTGTGGAACAGTTCAGTTTAGAGAAGGCTAATAGGAGAAATACAAAGAAAAATTTTTAAAACTAATAGAATGAATAGAGAATGCGGCTGCTTTGCATTTCTTTATACTTCAAAAGGGCCAATGGATCATGTTCTGGCAATTAGATGGACTACTGGACTAAATGAATTTCTGCTTGAATCCCACTGGGCAATTCCTACAGCAGACACGGAAACGTGATGTGTGATGCAGGCCAAACTGAGGTCCTGCAAATGTGTTCTCAGTCATTACTCATCTTAAGGGAGTGCAATGCACTCTTAAAGATTTGTAAAGTGCTTGAGATTCTCTTATACAGGGTGTGAAAAATCCTAAGTGTGTGTGAGTGCATGTGTGTCTGCACATGCTTCTTTGAGAGGGTTTTAATTTATGGACAGAGACTTTTGCACACAAATAAACACAGCCATACATAGTTTCATGTCCTCTTGAATTAACCCATCTGGCCAGACCTCAGTGTCATGGACTGGATTCATTCAGATAATGAAAGAGGAAAATAGAAGGATTAATGAAGCAAAATGGAAAGTACAAGCGAACCCAGGGAAGCTGAAGTTGTCTGGACCTAGTCTATAGAAAATGTATTTAAAGCATCAGATTTTGTCCCAGTGGCTGCCTAGTACAACTCTTGACACAGTTCCCATCACAGCAGTATCTATGGGCTTTGTATCATATGATGTGGAAGCTTGCTCACCCTAACAAGTAGTCCCCTGGGCAGCTACTTTCTGTTTTCTTTGCCTTCTTTTCAGTACTATCACCACAGCAGCAGTTATACTCAAGATTATGTGTCATGTTGAGTTACAGCTTGATCATGTCACATTTCTGTCATACCTTGACATTGGCTTCAAATTCAGTGATCTTCTATGTAAAATCAAAGTTATAAAATGCAGTCCTTTCCATGTGAGTAAACATGATAAGTAGAGGATATTGATTAAAAAAATGAGAATGTAAAGTTCTTTTAAATATTGCTAGCATGGGAGTTTAGCCCCATAGTTAAAGAGCACTTGGCAAAGCTGTTTCAATGCTTAAAACAAGCTCTTAGCAAATGAGGCAGTATTTCATCAGGGTTTATTTATCATCATGTTCAATCTGATCTAGTTTAGTAAAGGAGATAAATACAGGGTCTATTTGTTCAAATATTAAGCAGCTGGTACACTGGCAGCCTTTTCATTGCTACTTAAATAGCAAAACTGTGACTCCTTTTACTCACAGAAAATCAGAGTAACTCAGAGAAAGGGTGTCACTGAAGCCAGCTTAGTAACTGCTTGCCAAGGGGATTCACCCTAACCCCTAGGAGTTTTCAGTGCCTGTGCTGTTGTTGTCAGCAAGCTGCAGAAAAGGATCAAAAGGAAGATGTGTGCCTAGAAACTGGAAATGGACTTAAAACTCCTCAATCAGCAGCTGCTGAAGACCAGACTTGCCATCAGGTGTTTGCAGATATGAAAGCTGCCTTACTCTATTTTCATCCAAAGTTTTTCTTCTATATGAAATAAATGCATGGATTGAAGGAATACTGAGCTGAAGTGATGCTTGTACCTTACTCAGAAACTTAAAGAATTTCTTCTGTGTCCTTCTCCATCAATTTCCTCCAGATTTAATAGAGTCTCTGCCTTCTGAGCACAGTGAAATTCAACTTTGCTGATCATGACCTAAACACCGCAGTCTTCAGCCCACTTAGTCAGGCTCCTGCTAGCTTCAGCAGCATGGTACCAGGGCTCCAGTGATGTCTTCTTAAAAGCCACTTTTCACATGTGCTAATGTGCTGACCTCTTCTTTCTCCTCCTAGTGGCTATTACAGTAAAAGAAGTTAAGAGTAAGGACAATATTTTTAAGGGAAAAATGGTATTCTTAGTTTCCTTTGTTAGTGCATAAAAACTTGAAAGTGTGGGAATGTGACCTGATTGATTTCCAAGTACACAAACCATCTGCCAAGATCTGAGCAGACTTTAGTAGGAAGATGGCTCTGTTCTCTGCCTGTGCCTGACTAGTCCAAAAGGCTTTTCTGTAGCCCAGATCAGGATCTGCAATCATTTATAGAGCTGTTCAGGAAACTGAATCTTACAGACTTTTTTTATTTCAGTAAAATCATTCGCAATCAAAGAACAGAAAAGGCTACCAAAACCTGCTGTTTCAATTACTGAAAACAAAACAAAAACCTCCAAAAAAACAGAAACATATTTAACTTACTAGAAACCTCAAGTACTGTTCCTAAGACTGAGTTTGTTTGTTTGTTTTAAAGTTCCCTTTTACCGAAAATTTTCAACTAGCTCTTAATGAGCAGGGCTTTGGATCTGCTGTTGTTGAAGGCAACAAGACATCTGGCACAGGATCAGTCCTGAAATGATCAAAATGAGGATTTCCCCAGATGATCTCTTGCATAGGAATACTCTACACAAAAGTTACTGAAGAGAACTGAAATAGAGCATAATGGAGAAAACATCCAGAAAACTTTGAACAGGAGGCAGCAGATTTTCTCAGCATAGGCATCTGTACATTAACGGTGACCCAGCTTTAAACAAAGCTTACAAGAAAGACCCTCTCCTGTTCCATACACTTTTTTGGCTTCAAACACTGCAGATAAAGTTGTGATATCTGTTCCTTTCCAAAGCACCTGGGACAAACAGTGCTGACCTTCCCCAGAGTTTTCATACATCAGTATTGACCTGATCCTCTGAAACCACTAATCCTTGACTACTTCTGAACGAAATAGAATATTAAAAGAGATTTCCTCCTGAGCCCAGTAAAGAGCTTGAAATTCTTCCAACTCTGCTAGCCTGCTAATCCTTAAATTATATATGTTTTTTTAATCTGGTCTAAGTGGGTGTCTCTGCTTTTAGTCACTGACAGACATGCCTTAATTTTGGTGACTCTTATCCTGGAACTTCTACAGCTGTACAGCCTAGGCTCATCATATGGCCACTGAGTTAGCCATAAACTGAGTTAGCCAAAATAAAGAGGACTGAGTTAGATTTTAAAAATGGGTGCTTAGGAACAGTTCTCTAGGCTGGGCTGCACAAAAAGACCTTCCAAAGATTTAGACTTCAAATGGAAATAGTCCTTTGAGTCTTTTAGAAGATATTGTCACTGGAACTTTATTTAGGCTCAAACTTAGTGCCCGGATTCTGCAAGCTTAATGATCTGCCTGTGGCTTGCAGGACCAATACTGGGAGCCGGCAGGCATCCAGTCCATTGGAAAATTGGGCCAGTTATCTAAATCCAGCCTGCAGAAATCTAATCTTAGCCAGCAGTTTGCACCATTTGTCAGCACACAACTCTTCCTTCTCCCCTCAGAGGTTTTCCAGATTGCATGTATCACATTTCACTGGGGACTCCTCTTATTTTTTGAGTAGCTCTATGCTACTTTTTTTTTTTTGGTTGGTTGTTTTTGTTTTTGGCCAGCTCTGTCAAGAGATTTCATAAGGTAACTTCATTAAACTTAAGGAAGTTACCACACTGACAGTTTGCAGTGTGTTGTGAAAGGTGTAGTGACTTGGAAAGTTGACTCGTTGTCAAAATGAAATGTGCTAGTGCTGTGTGTAAAAACCTACTGGCCCCTCAGGGAAAACAATGAAAATATTCAGCAAAGACACAAGCCTGCCTTTGTATTGTGTGTTTTCTGTTTCTCCTCTTCTATCTTTTTGCTGTGGAGGCCCTCTGATAGAAAATTAAGGCTTTAGGTGTTTATTTTCTTGGTAAAGCAGGGCGCAGAACTTGTCACAATAGCAAATCAGCCAAATATGGGAGTGTAACTGCTAAAAGCAGTTAAACTTCTCTCATTTGCAAGGAATCTGAAGTGTCTAAAGGAGTTGTGTTGCACAGCAGTCTTCTTCACAGAGTCCAGATGCTGGTTCATGCACTGACTCACTGCAGGGCCGTAATATGCTCCTAGCAATTCCCAGGATGTCTGGAACTAAAGAACGTATGCGCTAGAGCAAGTTCCCCAAGGACCTAAGTTTATGAAAATGTTCACTATCAATGTATCTGTTGTGAGAGGCTTCTTACCTCAGGTGCTTAGCTTAACCTACAAGTGCTTGTATTGGTTCCTGCGTCTTCTAAGCATGTTGCAAGGGAATGAAAATCACCTTTTATAAGCCAGTGAAACTGCCAAGGAAGAGGGGCAAGGGAATTATCTTGCCTACCCCATGCCCATCACCACCACTGTGGAACAGGAGTAGTTGCTGGTGTTACTATTTGCCCTTCCATGCTCTTGATGCCACGATGAAACCCCCTTTTCCTTAAGGGCTTGCTTTTTTCCTGCAGGTGATTCTCTGGATCCAAACAATGCACAGCGCCTTGTGTAAGACTGAACTCCACCTGAGTGTGCCTGAAAGGTATAAACACCACCAAGCTCCAGGAGTTCCCAAAGGAGCCGGTTACTCCCTCTTCCACTTTTCATGTTAGATTTCCCCATATGAGATCTATGGTGTTGATCTTTGTGATAAGGAGTAGGGAGGGACCATACACAGCTCTTCAGAGGACCAGGCCTCACCTTTACTTGTACATTAAGCCTTTTAGAACAAACAGAGAGACACACACACCCAGGCAAAGAAAGGAGACAGTGCTGCATAACCAGCAGCTTATTTCAGTCACTCACAGTTACATTGCTGTTTTGTAAGAAGACTGATCTGTGCCTTCAAAGAGCAGGAAAATCCAGACCTCACTGAAGCTAACAATGAAGCATTCATTTTTTTAACAAAACACAGGTTTCTCTGCTCTCGTTCTACCTAAGTGTTTGAGGTACATTGGAATGTCACACTGCACCTTTGAGGGGAGAAAACCCTTCCTCACTGCAGTAGCTGATCAGGTTGGACCCTGATGAACGTGGGTTTGCTCATTCTAACTTTTTCTTCTGAAAAGCTGCCGTTCTTTTCCCTGACTCATGTTAGACAATACCACATTTGTTTATGTCCGGTTTCAGTTGCTCTGATGGCAGCTCTCTGGAGATGGGGATGGTGCCGATTGCATTTTAGCTCACGTGTGCCTCTGATGGATGATCCACCATTAAACCAGGAGTCCTTGCTGGCTCTTGAAAGAAAGATTAACAGGTAAAAGTTCAAGACAGCTGTGTCTGGCAATGCTTTCACTGCTATGCCATTAACAGACAAATAGCAGCACAAAATCTTCAGCGATAAGGTGGTGTATTTTATGAAGCAGGAAGCATAAATTACACAAACGTACCAGTAGACCTTTAAAAGGCGGTGTTGTGAAAGTCATTTGCTGTATTCAAAACACTTTCTTCTTTGAATTTTTCCTCATCTCTTCAATTTGTACTCATTGTTCTTAACAAATAGAAAGAAGCAATACTGACAAAGTTGCATCAGATGAAGTTAAAACTAGTAGGACTTCAAAGCTGAATAAGCCTATTAGAAATGAATTTGTTCAGTTTTTTATTGAAAAACCAATTATCCTCTACTGATAAAGCAGGAGGCTAGCGCTATGTCCATCTGGTAGCATATGCTAGTTTTCTTTCTGTTGTACCCCTCTGCAACTCTGACATTGAATACAGGTGCACAGGCCTGCATGGTTTCCTTCCTTTACTCCAAACATAAAGATAACACATTGCTGGTTTCTGGGGTGCCCTGTGAGCCAGCTGAGAGGGAAAACGGGTCAACGGGTAGCCAACAGGGACAGTGATTCAAGGGGGACTATCTGGGATGACGACCAGGCCCAGGCCCACTCCAATGCCCAGGCTCAGGCCCCAGGCCCTGACCCAGGTCTGAGCCCAGGCGCAGGCCCTGCAGGTGCAGCAGGCCCACAGCCCATGGCGGTGCAGCAGGCCCTGCAGGTACAGCAGGCCCGCAGCCCATGGCGGTGCAGCAGGTCCTGCAGCCGTGCCAGCGCCCCGGGGGAGCTGGCAGCCAGGGGGATGATAGAGCTGTCTGTCAGTTGCTGCTAATCCACTAGAGGCCATTGTGACACAGAATAAAGGGTGCCTGGCAGAGCATTTCACTCCAATGCTGCTCAGCTGCCCTCTTCATTCAGTTCAAAATGTTAAGGAGTTTATTTAGTGGATATGCAAGGGGCGGTGGAGCGGAGAAGTGATTCCTCTGTATGTTGCGAAATTTGCCGTATATTATGCAGGAAAATCTGCCAGGCAGAAGCGTTGATTTGTGCCTGTAGTTCACGTTTCAGCAATACAGAATGTGTCTTATTGTGGTGTTTTGAACAGGATGTGCAGTACTGTGCAATTATTTGAAATCTAGGAAAACATTCCAACGATTTCTTTTCCTATTTACAGTATTTTAGAAAAGCAGTTACCTAAGGATTGGTGAGGAAATACTGTGATGGCAGTTAGAAGTTAATTAGTTTGCACTCTTTCTCTTATTCATCCATGAAAATGGAAGAAGAAAAGGGTGATTTTTGGAAGAGAAATGTGTTTCTGCTGTGGTGGATGATGAGCTATGAGAAAATTTACATTTGCTACTGATGCAAAGAGAACCCTGGCAACTGGGAAGGGAAGAAAAGGAATCAAATCAGGGCATATATATATAGCTGCCAGGAAGATAAGACAATAATGAGAAAGGAAGAAAAAGAGATATCCATGGGGGCAAGGCTCCTGGCCCCACAAGCCTGTACATTTCAAGGCAGACAAGTGATCATCTCTAAGAACTGCTTGTCCTGCCATCAGAAGAAAGACCTGATGCATTTGGTTGTCATTTCCATTTATCCCTGCACAGCCACTTGAAGATAGAACAACAGCATTTGATGAAATGCTGTAAGGCAGTCAACCGAGTTCTATCCTCCATTGAAGAGAAACCCTGCTGAATTGGCAAATTAGTATTAGTGAGGTAATTCTTCACCTCTTTTCTGTTATGTGTATATCTATACACTATACAACATCCAAAAAAAACCCCTTTAAAAATATATATATACACAAAGATACCATTTCAGAAATCAGTATAGGAACATTCAACATCTGCACAGAAAAAAACTACCAGAAGGTCTGCGATGATGCAGTGTCATCATGGCCAACATTGTTTCTTGTGGCAGCAATATCATATCTTTCTTGCGTTGGGATTTAGGGAGCAGTAAACCTAATGACCCCTTCTCTGATCTTCCTGAGACTGGCATGAATCAGGAACAATTCCACTCAAGTCAACAGACTTGACAGTCACGTATGTGGGTAGAGGATCAGGCTCCCTGTCTCAGGGGAAACGAACATTACCTCTCTTACCTCTTTTACCTGAAGCACCTGGAAACATATTCATGTGTGGAAAATACTTCTCAGGAAAACAGGATAGCTTCTTGCATGTCTGAAGGGACTGATCCCACCTGTTTTTAAGGCAATGGCTGCTCATTTTGTGAGGGTGTTGAGGAACTTGGTCAGAGTGGCTGTCAGCATCAAGTCTAAAATTAAGCAAAGCAGGAAACACTGATTTATTACACAAAAAGCAAATCTTTTATTTATGAAATGGAAAGTTTGCACACACATGTTTTCAGACAAGAATATTAAGAGGAGTATGCAAGAGACAGAGAGCAAAAAAGAAGTGCTTGCTAGATAGGCAGGAATTTTTAAATAGAAATACATTAATGAATAAAGCATTGAACCTGCACTGTAGGCCCTGTGTTTTTAAAGATTTAGAAAGCTAATATAATATGAATCCAGCTATATAATCCTGTGTTCAAAAAATGTGAAATAATAATAACAATGTAACCTCATCCTCCGTATTTCCTCATTTCCTTAGGGCCACAGTTTCAAAAGGTCTTAAAAAACATAGCAACAATACATTCCAACACTTCCCTCTGATTATGGGAAAGCACCCTGCTCTCCAAGCCTAGGTAGGTGTTGACGTGCTCAGTACCTCCAACCTTTTCCTCTACAAGCAGTTAGAGGAATGGGTCACATGTGTGTGTGATAGGGGTCAGGTCTTTATTTCAGCTTTTGGGCCTGGCCCAGAAAGCATTTAAAATTAGGCTTGGGGTTTGTTATCTGAAGAAGTTTCGTGGGTTTTCACTGAAATATTGTGTAGTACTTAGCACTGCTACCAATAAGATTTTGGGGAACAGAGCTCCCTCTGCAAACTTCGATATTAATCTGCATATACAAGAGAGTGCATTTCCTTTTAGACTTATGGGCAACCTCCAAGTTGGTCTTTTAAATGACCTGTGAGGCCCTCATCCTGTGATAATACCACCTTGCCTTCCCCAGGCAGATTCCTCTATCTACACAGCAGCCTTGGACTCTTTGTGAGGTTATGCACGACCTCAGGGATCTATCAGCATGGAGCTTGCTGGAAGATGGATAGCCTGAAGAAAAGTGAGGGAAGAGTCAGACTTGGTTGGAAATGTTTAGCAACTTCTCTTGGGAAAGCTAGAAAAAGCCTGAATAACTGACAGGAACAGAAGCAGGCATGGACAGACCTCTAATACAAACTCTGACTAAATTTGAAGAGTCCTGTGGACCTCAGTAAACCACAAAGCAAACACAGTCTTTTAATAATGATCATGAGCGTCTCTACTTGTACTGAATATTTCATTCAAGAGTCTTGGGTAAATGTATAGGTATTTTCTTTTTTCTGTGCATGAGTAAACTGAGGCATTAGGAAGCGTTTGGCAGCTGATTTTGTGATATAACACCTGCAGATCTAGATCTATAATTGAGCAGTCCTGATCGCTATATAACTGCTTCACAGTGCACCTTGAGGGGGAAAAAAAAAAAAAAATCATCTTTCTTTAAGCAATATAAACTAAATCATGGTTGTTGTTTTGGTGTTTTGCTTTATTTGAAAATATTTGGATCTGGTTTTCCTTGTCTTTAAATGTTCTAGGGCAAAATGAACTCTACTCTAGTGCTATCATACTCTTAAGTAGCTTCTGGAAACTAATTTAATTGAATCCATCCCTTAATTTTAAAATAAAGGGATGCAAAATTGTTTTGAACAACAGTTTCATCAACTAATTTTGGTTCAGGTAAATCCTCTGAGGGATTTGGCTGTGTTCATGATTTTGTAATAAATAGTCAAAATACTACTATCAAAACAGCCTCTCCACAGCTAGGACAAAGCCACACCACCACCACAACATTTTGGTGACTTCAGCAGCACATGTTATGACAGAAATGCTTCAGTCTTGAGAGTAGCTACTTCCCTATTTTTTTAATTGTCTCTTTGTGCCAAGAATATTTGCCTTTCTTCTTCTTCTTCTTCTTTTATGCACATGAAACAGAGTTCTCCATTACATTGTGCTTCAAATCTGCGTTTTCCAGTGCCTGGAAAAGACAACTTCTCAGCCCACACTGTAGCTCTCTGAAGTAAAGCATTTTGTATGCAGTGAGGAGTGCATCATGCTTCAGCCATAACTGGAATGTGCGCAGCTTTGTGAAGTTTCTCAGAATGACTCAAAGAGTGGAAGCAAATAAAAAACCACAGAGATATTTGTATCTTAAATGTGCTTCAAGTAACTGCATTATTACCACAGCACCTCCTAGGCTTCCCGTTTTTGCAGATTGCACATTGTCACCACTTCCTAAATAGCTGTATTTATTTATTGAAACTCAAGGGTTTTATTTAACATCTCACCTAAAAAACACTTCTCCTTATCCAAGTCATTTAGGCCAACATCTCCAAATTTGGGTGCCTATAGCCACCCACCTTAATCCTTATTTAGATATGCATGCGAGTAGCTTCATTTTTAAGGGAACCAGCTGAAGCATTTGTGAAAACCATACTTCTAATTTCTTTGATTACCTGACTTTGAAATTAGGACCCAGTTAGAATGCCAGGTGATACAAGAGTCCTGAGCTATGGCAGGGGCTGCAGTCAGAACACGCAGATAAGTTAAATATAAGCTGGATTCGAGGTTTTGTTGCCTACAACTGGGACACATGGAACTGAGGTGAGATTGCTGTAGGAATGAAAGTTATGTGGTCATGTCTCACTGGAGGGGGACTTTAGGGCATAATTCCCATTAACCTCTTCCAGGATCCCGGCACTGGCACTTGTATTTGGAAATGCTAATGTGAACATCGTTGTGTATTCAGTCATTAAACCTCAGAGCCAGTGAAGGGAAATGTTTTGGGAGAAGCTAGGAGCTAGTTGGAAACTTTCTGTGAGAAATACCAGAGATCTCCCTTGCAAAAGGCGAATGTGTCAAAAATACTTTTTGTCTGTGACAGACCACACACTTGCTTCCATCATCTTGAATGCAATGTAACTGGGGTTGGAGGCTGCAAGGCAGACACGCAGCGGGCTGGGTCCAGTGGAGCCACAGCAGCAGCTGAAAATATCCCTCGGGTGGCTGATGGCTGCCGTGTCAGAGAACCACAGCACTCCTGGTATGAGCAATGAACAGCAGTGAGTTGGGGAAGTGGCAAATTTTAGATTTTAATTTTGCAGGTTTAAGCCCCTGCCAAGTCTATAGTGTCAGCCAAAACCACAGAATTTCAAAATGTGCCTTAACAGCAAACCGAAAAATCAATATGCCTTCCTCATTTTCCTGGAGCATAACAGAAAGCCCATTTAGTCAATAGCTGTCTCTCTGTCAGTCTCAGTGGGCATTGTATGAAGTCTTGATGGACGAAAATGAACAGAGGGAAAATGAAGAATCTGCTCACACCCAGAGGGCAGCTTTCTGATAGGAGCTCCTCTGTGAAGGAAGCAAAAGGGTTTCATGCCATGTAAATAGATAAAGCACTGCAGTCTTGCATGTAAGACATCAGTAGCAATGCATGTTAAGGACTACCTATTTAAGCTCTTTTCTGCACAGTAGATCAAGTAAGGAAACGCTGAACTATGAACTTCTGTTAATTTACAAATGGGCACAACAGTAGGTAAAAGCATAGTAAATTAGGAGAGATTAGATTGACAGCACTGTAGAAATCTTGGTTGGTAACCGTACTTATATGGCCAAGATCCTGATAGCACTTATGTAATAAAACTGCTCGAGGAAACATTTTCAGATCAAAGGGAAATGATAAGAGAGTAAATTATTTACTCAATTTTATTCAGCTATCTATAATTGTGGTTTAAAATGAAAATAGGAGGCCAGATTTGATCTCTAAATGAGTGCAGCTCCATGGATCCAGCTTGTGATTTACAAATAATTTATCTGAAGATAAAGTACAATGAGTAAAATTATTCATTGTTTGCATGGATTAATGTTAATTCATATATATACACATTTTCTTGCACTTTTCACACTTACGACGACGGAAGTTTTGCAGACAAAACCAAAAATACAGTCTCTTGAGTCAGACTGTTTCTACCACTGTGTTACTGAAATTTCTAATCATCATCTCATGACAATAGTTTCAAGGGATTTATGAAAAAGTAGCAAAGAATACACTTTTCTGTAATTTACTATTTCCTGTAATTCATCATACCATTTTTTTCCCCAAATCGCTTTGACTTTTTTTCAGGAGTATCATATATCACAGTCCTACTGCTAGTGACCCTTTTCCGACTGATATTCTTCTGCCTTTATACATTGTTTATTGATTGATGTTTCATTGCAAAGACAACTATAAAACTAAAAGGCAAAGCAAGGGACAACTTGGTAGGGTAGGGTAGTTGACTCGAAAGCTGCCTCTGCAGGGCTTTGTTTGGTTTACAAAAAAAAAAAAGATTTAGTGAACTTAAAAACTAGGTATCACTGACCTAGTAAGTGAAATTCTATAGTCTGGGCTGCATAGGAAGTCAGGCTAGATGGTCTACTGATCCATTCTGGTTTTACGATACTTGAATCTACTTCAAATCTATTGAAACCACTGACAAATGTTAAACATAGACACACCAAGTACATTTGGAACGGATTCACCTTTGAGAACCATAACTAGTGATGTAAAAGCAAAGCAAAAATAATGGTGGCAGTATCAAGAAGGAAATGCAAAGTAACACAATATAAAGGCTGGCTAAGGTGGGTGTCCACATTAACTGGTTCACCTGTGAAGCTGATGAGGGGTGGCACAAGCTGTCACTTTCTGAGTGGTTTGTCTACTAAGCTAGAAGATGAGAAATAATAAGGTTTGGGGTTTTGTTGTTTTGGGGTTTTTTTTTGGGGGGGGGAGGTGGGCGAGGAGTTGCAGGAGCAGGGCGGGAAGGGTTGCTACACATAAATAAAAGAAAAACAAACCACAGTTTTATGAGGACAGGAATTACTGTCCACAGAGGACAATTTGAAGGTATTAAACACAATGTTCCAGAGGTTTTGGATGCCCATCTGTGGGTTTTGATATGCAGTGTTATTACCTTTACAACTAAGTCACTTGAACACAAGGACAAGGAGATACAGCTTAGGGTGCAATGTTTATGACATGTCTTTTTAAAATCTACACTTTGATAATGTATTTATGTACACTTGGAATCATCTTTCAGGATTCCCAGCAATTATTTGAGGAATGGCTGAACTCTCATCAATCTTCCTATTGTGGCAGAAGATGATCAAACGATTAAAGAGGTAGCTAGCAGCTGGAAATTTTGTATTCAGTTTCAAACACCAACACAGTCTTTCTGTATGACCCTGGTGAAGGCACACAAGCTTTTTGTCACCCAGTTCCTCATCTGTGCTTTGAGTAGGTGAAAAAATGAAGTGTTTTTGTTTGTTTATCTCTCTGAAAAAGCATCTCTAATGTCACACCTGCCACGTACATCCTGATTGACAGCCCAGTCATTAATGTCTCTTTGTGAATTGCACAGTAAAAGTCAGTCTGAGTAACTAGACCTCACCCACAAAGATTTTTAGCAACTTGCATTCACTGACAAGCAACCAATGTAGTCCTGAGCTCCCATTCAATGAGCTCGTGTTCCCCTGGTAGGTGGTAGCAACCTGATGAAAGTTTTACTAGTTATATATCTGGTTTTATAAAAAGAAAATTACTCTTAATTAGAGCAGTTCTAGAAAATGGGAAGTGTTGCTAGGCATGTAGTAATTACACAGCTAGTCAGAGATAAGTGTAGGGGACCAGCATTGCAATGCATAGTATTCTGCTGGGTGAGAAAGCACTGTTGCAGAAATTACAGCAGAAACCCTTACCCGGCTTTACAGCTCTTGAGAAGCGTATCTATACAGCATATTAGAGCTTTAATAGAGCCACACAAGGTCTTCTCTTTGCCCATGTTAAAATGTAGAGAATCAAACCAACAGCTGAAGGAGCAGTACAAACCTTTCTTGGAGCCACACCTTGCCGCGAATCCTTTTGAGGAACAACTGGAATACAAACAAAAATGGAAAAGGCCTCAAATGAAGATGCTGCTTGGCAGTACTAGCATGATTTCTCAGAAAGGGAGAGTTTCCTCCTTATTGTCACACTTTGCCTTTTACAAGTTGTCTTAACACCTCAGTGATAGTAGACACGTTGAACATCACTTCAGATTTGGTAACCATGAAATAAGCAGCAAGAGCAAACCACTGCATTTCAAGTGCTGCTCAAGCGCTTTTTCTGTATTAAAAGGCAAGAACTGATTTTTCTCTGGTTTTCATGTCTTCACAGGTATCCAGGTTTCTCTTGTTTGAAATCAGCTGCAGGATTATGTGACCAAGGTACAGCATTTTTGCTTTTCTTTGTTGTTTGATTTGTGGAATTGCCTGGAGGAAGATCAATTTCCTCACAATTACTATGTGTTTTGTTTATTCTCTGAACTAACTGGGAGTGTCCTAAAATTTGTCCTACGGTGCTGAGCTGTGACCAGTCATGGAAGTCACATGGACAAATTGAGGAGCTGATCCTTGCCAGGTGAAGTGACTGGGAGTTGAGGGTATGTTGGAGATGGTTTTTTTCCTTCACTGATATTTCTTCACACAAGTATAGCGTTACTAGTTATGTGGCATTTACCTGGTTGCTTAGTCATTATCTTCACCCCACGACATAAGCCTGCTGATGTACATAGCCTTCAACCGATCTCCGAAGACCTGTGATATCTACTTTAAACACTTAAATTAGTTTATTATCTGAGTCTATATTTATTTTCAGCTTTCAAATTAACCTATGATTATACGGTTGTTGGTATCTTTTCGTTACTTTATCTCTTTGTTAGCATTATCAATAACTTCTGTCGTATAAGTGACTGAATTTCAAAAGGGCTCATTTCACATGCACCCTGGAACGCCTCTTTTAGGATTGTCCTCCTTGTGTCCGGGGATGCCCACACCAGTTCTGTCTTCCTCTTGCTTTTAAGTTTTCTCCGTAAAGGAGTCTCGTCTACCTCTTGGTGCAATGGACTGTGTTTGCAGCACATCTGTGAGTCCCATTACCTCCATTCTAAGCCCAGCCAAAACCCTCTGAGAGTCTGTAGCACAGATGAGCTCCTGGGAACATATTTTGCTATCAGAAGGGTGTGTCATACCCAGGGAGCCAAATCTGACTCATTGCACTGGAAGAGACACAATTGTCTGCATCCCTAACAGGCCTGTGAAGGCCTTGAAGAGGCATCTTGCTAACTTGTGAAAGGCAATTGATATTCTGTAAGCATTTGAGAGCTTCAAAATAAAAATACCGGACTTATATACTTTTTCCATGTCCTTGGAACTTCAAGGGGTAAATGCATTCATTTCCTTTCATTTTGCATCCATCTGATTGCTTTTAAACATAGTTAGGATCAAATCTTTGCCAACCTATGGCAAAACTCCCTCTGACTTCCATGAGACAGGGAATTGGCCCATAAGAATTAGTGTCTTGGGAGGACGCATTGAAATAAATGGTGATTGTCAAAGCACATTGGAATTTAGAGCACATTTGTTGCAAAGATAGAAGCTCACTGGGGTATCTGATTGTCAGAGTCAATTTTATTTTCCTTACTGCACATATGCACATATTTGAACCTTGTCATGCTGCAAAGGGAAATACCTCATTAGATTTCACTAGGGTTTCTTCAGAGTTATTTATACACTACATCTAATAAAGATATTTTTTGTTTAATAAATGAAATACTGGAATGGCCTGTTCTATCAGGAAATCGAAGGAAGTGCATTTATCCCTGGTAAAGATGAAGCTCTACTTTATAGGGTGCAGAAAGCCTGCAATGTGTATTATTTTTCAAATAGTTGAAAGATTTATAGTGGTAAATGGATTCTTTTTCAGTCTCTTGATCTTATTATCTGCAACAAAGCAAATGTTACAAATAAAAACAAGAGTAAACCAAGAGCATTTAGACGTTCTGTATTTTCAATTACGATTTTAACAGAAATGAATCACTTGTTCTTTTTTCATTTGGAAACAGTTTTACTTCCCTTTTCCCCACTGGACATATAATTTTGATTTATAAACACAGCAATCTGGAGCAAAGGGAAGTTTTAAGCACAGTACATACTCCTGCTGAGGCCTAGTTTTATTTTGCTTAGAATTTTTATCTTTATTTTTTGTATTTTCAGATCGATTTTAGCTTTCTACTTTAGAGATGAAAAACATGGTTGCAGACAACATATTTTGCCCATTTCAAATTCACACACGCCTAAGGTTTCATCTTGCACTCAAGGCCTCATTTTATAAACATGGTGAAAAGTTCTTCCAGTTAAAATGTGCTTTTAACTGGGATAAACCTGTCCCCCCATGTTAAGACTTATAAATCTTCTCCACGGTGCTATTTACAATCCAGCTACTGCATGCTTACTTTATTGACTATGAATGAATAAATCAGTTTTCCACATCACCCCATTCTCTCTGCTGATGTTTTGATTTGGTGTCTATCCAAAAGTCTCTGATCATAGACACATGATTATAAAACCATCTCTCGCACTGAAAACTATTTAAGAAACAAGCAATGGAATTAACTTCTTTTAGATATTGTTTTACACTGCACATTTGAACTTGGGGATATACATTTTTCACAGGGCTCAGTTCTGCTGGGCAGAACACTCTGATAAGACTGCAGAAGCCAAGAAATTAAATGAGGGGTTTTTTCATCATTCACTACTTGGCTTGAGATTCCACAGCACAGAATCTATGTCTTTAACTCAACTAGGGCTCTTTGAGTGGATGCAGGTGTCTCTACCCTTTAAAGATTTTTAAATCCTTTAAGAGAGTTTCATAGGTTTGTTTTGATAAAGTTGGGATTTATATTTTTTTATTGCACTGCTCAGGTGGAATTTTGCAAAACTACAAGAGGGAAACAGATTGGCCGTCGAAGACTTACATAAGGGGTTTTTCCATTCCCTAAGAATGTAGGAAATCCAGAAAAGTATTTTCATTCACAACTTACACTTGAATTTTGAAAACACCCTGTATAAAGCCTGTAGGAGATTCCTAGAACTACTAGGAAACATTTCATATACTAGGATCAGAGACTGGCTTGGGTCTCAGCAAAAGCATCTGTCATTCTTTTCTCCCCGTTACCTTAGAAAGAAAGGGATTGACATGAGCATTTCTAGATCTGAATCTACTCCTTTCCTTTGAATCCTGGGTGGAATTCAAAACTAGAGGGAGCCTGCAGAGCGCAGGCAACATATAGTGATGGAAATAACATGAAGACCAGCCTTGCAAGGCATTTGATCTCACAGGAAAAGAGCCCCTGAGAGCTGAGCATGATGGAATTCAAACCCCATGTGAAGCCTTTGCTCATTTTCAAAGCCAAAATCCAAAATCGCTCATCCAGAGGCGAAAGGCCGCTGCAGTGCGACACTTGACAATTCCCTTTGTAGGACAGGTATAACACGGTTTGTAAACTGAGCCTTGTATAAGCACATTGTAATCAGAAAAGAACAAGTGTCCTTTTTAATTTTAGAGAACGTTAGATAGCTGAAGGGAATGTGGGACATGCAGAGACCAGCAAGTGATCTGTCTTGGAAGATCATGGGTTTTTTACTCTTGATCTCGCAAAGATCTGTGATATCAATATTGCCTATTCCAAACAACATGTCTTTTTGTGTATACCCAGCTAAGGCCTGTGCACCTAAAAAGGTTGCATTACGTTTCCTGAAACCAATTTCCTATATTTTATTATCTGGAATAGAGAACTACCATGCTTGCCCACATTATTCTTCAGATGACCTTCAGTCTTACTCCAAGGGAATCAGATTTTGTTGTGCACTGACAGGTGTGTCTGGCAATTGTAACTTAATTATATTAAGCCCTTCATAAGATATGTGGAAAACAAATCAGTCACTGAAAGCCCAGGCAATATTTCAGTGTACATGGCTTGTTCAGGTTTCAGTGGCAGCAGTTAAGGTAACAAGGAATTGGATTGAATTCACCATTTACTTTCAAGAAAAGAGCCGTTTGAAGTTAACACAGGACTGACTCAAGCTCGTGACATAGGTGATCTTATGCTCTCTGTCTCTGTCATTTCCCTTATTTTCCTTTACTGGAATAAAACATGGAAGAGATACTCTGTTGGGATATTGTGCTCATCAGCCCCTCAGTGGCACCCTTGTGAAGGGTTTTATCTTCCCTCTGTGGTTTGACTGCTACCCATCTAAACTCTAACCCTTTTCCTGAATTGCCTCAGTTAGGAGCACAGTTGCACTATGGTCTTACTATGTAATTTGGTGGTGGTTTAGTCAAAAGAGAAGTGAGGACAATTTCACTCATTTAAGATCTCAGTTGTCCTCTTTCTTTCTCTGCTGGCTTTGTAAAAGAGTGGCAAGGCACTTAGAGAAGCAGCATAAATCAGATGAATCTGGGCCTCTGGTTTGTATTCCAAAATCTTTCTACAACAGCCATCAACAAACAGCACCAAGGCATCAACAACACAGCTAAGAAAAACTAAAATCCAAGCCAGAGAAAGACCAGCAATTGTCCATTGTAGAGAAAAATGAGAAGATTCAAATTTTGAGGCAGATTATCTCTCTGGGACTTGTTCAGATGGGAAAAATTACTCTGGATCAAGAGAATAGAACATTAAAATCCCAAAGAGAAGTAACAGACAAGACATTAGCTTAAACACCTCCTAAAAATAAAGAATGAGACTTTGTCCTGGAAAACACTGACACCAACATGTGACCTATCACAGAGACAGGGAGATACAGTGCAGAAAGATAGTGGGGATATGAAAAGAACAATAATATCACAAGTTAAACAACAGTTACAAGGAAAGCTGAAGGCAAATGGTAAGGGAGCAACAGCAACAGATGTTTTCCCTTAAGGTCATAAATGAAAACAGAAATCCTGATGCACAGGAGCTTTTCTGGAGAAATATATCTATATCAGAGCATGAAACGCTAGTGAAACAGAAACAGATCACGAAACACAAAGAATAAAAAAAAAACAGCTTCCTTTCTGCAAAGAGAAATAGAGCAAATACCCAGGTAGCTGGTGATGGGCTGTTGTTTCCAGGGCAACGATCACATCTCTTCCCATGGAGACACGCTGGGTTCTGGTGATGTCTCAATGACTCACTGCCCAAGGGCAAGGTAACTGGCACAAGGTTTGGCCTGCGGTTGATGTGCCATGCTGTGCTCAGCAATGGGAAGCAGAGGGAGGGGAAGGGCAGCAGCGCTGATTGCATGGGCTGAGGCAGAGAGCAGGGCTAGTACAAGGGGCAGGAAGGTGGGTCCCCTAACCAGTACGCTGCCAGAGCTCGTGAAGCTGGAATTATCCTCACTGAGCTCAACCAGTGTCGCACCACACCTTACTAGTGAGTAAGTGAGAGCAGAGGGAGCCCAGCAGCGATTAGTGGCTCTGGCTCACAGGAGGATACCATAGCAGGTTCAGGGAGGGCCTGATCTAGGATCACTGGTGGTGCAGAGAAGCACCATGGAAGAGACAGTGTTACAGGTGCTGATACTCTCCCTCAGACATCTGTAACAGGCCATTATGAAGGAACTGAAGGGACCTTGGATCTCACCCACAGTGTCTGTTTCTGTATCCCTGTGATGCAGTTTTCTTGAGCACATCATGATGTTCACCGTACACTGTGTCATCATTTATGTGCAGACAGGTTAATGCACCCACAGACCAGAGATGACTAAAATTTGAGATACCTGCAATTTTCATTTTCATTGTGGAGTTTCTTGTCAAGTGCAACACAAGTCCTCTTTAATAGGGCAATGCTTTTTAGACAAGGGGGGCCAAACATCATCCTCTCCAAAGTCAGCCACCTTTAGTCCTCTAATCAATTAGAGAAAAGCTAAAGCATTCTCCAACCTTCGTACCATTGCTAGAGCAGGCTAAGTCTTCTTTTCCACGTCTCCCCCTGCCCACAACCACTGTCAGCCCATCATCTTCCAGCAGTATGGTGTGCTGGGGTACTGCTGGACCCCTGTGTGCTTCATCTTGGGCCGTGAGGTGCCCCTTGGAAGTCATAACAAGTTGTATATGAAGTGTCAGAGCAGAGACTGCACTCAAGTGAACGCTGATATGTTATTCTATCCTAGCAGGCGAGCACACCGCTGGCAGCTGTGGGGTGACCACATCCACAACCCTGATTTTCCACATGGATCTCTGCTCTTTATTTTTCCCCTAGAACATCCGCATTTGATCTCCGCTCAGGAAAAATGCAGTGAAAAGTGCTTTCTCAGACCAACTCCCTTTCAAGACTGACATTATCAGTTTAGAATATTTGCAGGGCTATTGGGTGTCCGGAAGAGGGGATGGCTGGGATCTGAGTGTACCGTTCAAGCCTAATCCAAACACCTCCCCAGATTTAGCTCAGCCTATCAGGAAAGGTAATTTAGCACCTGGGTTAGATAGGGTTTGGAGCCTGCATTTGGCACGCCAGCCAGCCACCTCTGAATGGACCTTCCAGATGAGATACTCTGTCACAGAAAAAGTTCATGGAGGTGTTAAGTGCAAAAGCATTCCTCAACCAATAGCAAATAAAAAAAAAAACTAAAAAAAAAACCCTTTTGCCAGGAAACAATAGATTTCTGTGTGTTTTTCAAAATATTGTTTGCATAAATAGCTGGGAAAGAAGGAAAACACAAGAAAAAAAATATTACTGAGATTTTCACAGTTCTGATAAACACGCAGAAGAGCTCTGGAAACCATCTGGTTGTGCAGTCAGTGTAGTGCATGCTTTGCTGGGCTACTGACATACCTGTTGAGTACAGGAGGCTAACAGCGCTTTATGCTATACAGCCTGACTGATTGTCAATGGAAACAAGGGTATAGGCATGTGTGCATGTGCGTGAATCATTGAGACAGCAGGTACAATTTTAATGGACCTAAGGGACTTAGGATCCTGTGCCCCATTTTTATAAGTGGCTCCTTGTTGGAGATTCAATACGATGTCATGGCAACACTATAATAAGTTGCCACTCCTCAGCCAAAGCACCTTTGAATGCTGGAGCTGAGAACTCATCCTGCTCATATGGTGTAACTCTAACCTCAGGACAGCCCCATCACAGTTGCAGGGCACGGATATCAAGCATAGACAGCTTGTCAAGGGGTGGGCGGTAAATTGTTACACTGCCATAACTCAGTTCTGTATGCCAGCATATGGATCCTGCTTTGGTTCTATATGCATTTTTTAACAGGACTCCTAAACTGCTTGGATAACTTAAATGTTTTCTGCCTATTTGGGGGGTGGGGGAGTGGAAGTAAGATGGAAAAGCTGAATGCTCACGGTTTGAATCAACAGGAGAGCTGACCATGAGCAGATTTATGAAATATTATAGCACTGTTATTGTGGGTTTCCAATTGCAGAACCAGGAATAAAGCTGACACAAGATATAATCAAAGAAGAAGTAAAGAACTGGAAAAGAAATAATGCTAGTCAACATTGTTTTATGAACAATCAGTCTCCTTGGACAGATCTGATTTCATCCTCTAGTGAGATTATAAACTTGCTTGATAAAAGTGGCTGCATAAATGTGACAGACGTTTTAAGGCTTTTGACCATTACTACATGACATTCAGACTTTCAAAAATTACACAGTATAATACAGCATGTGGTGTTCTGAATGGTCTAAAGAGCCAGCTAATCATCAGGGCCCAAAAAGCAGTCATCATCATATGGGCATGGACAGGGAGGCTAGGTGCTCTAAACTCCTCTTTTGGTTAGTCAGGAGCAATGGCTGACTGCAGAAGTCTTCGTGTTTCAGGAAAAAGAGCTTGCCAGATGTGTATATACTCTATTAAATATCTGCAAACAATGTCACTCACCCAGCCCCAAACTTATTAGCCTACCATGGCTTAAACTCTCCTTTGAATATTTCCAAAGTATCTATTTTGGGGAGACTGAAGAGACACTGGGAGTCAGTTTCTTAGGAAAAAAAAAAAGGAAAAGACCTGTTAGTTTGAGGAATAAACATTAAAGAACACAAATTGGTTTGGGTTTGACTCTTAGAGCCATTCTTCCTTAAATATGAACTTCCCAAATTCATATGCCAATAGCATTTGAAAACCATTCTGAAAAAATATGTTTCCCTTGCCATTATAATACGATGGTACTGATGGTCCCTAGTTTTCCTCCAATATTCCACAGTAAGCAGACTTCTCGGTTTAATATACTTCTTTCACAGAACACCTTGAAGTAGATCTCTCTTTAACAGTCTTGCATAACCTGTGACTCGTGAGCTGCTTTCATTATTTTGCTTTCATTATTTTTATCATTAATTGGGGGGGGGGGGGGGGAGGGCAGGGGA
>JAVJGI010000035.1:26664179-26686372 GCA_035590275.1 Ibycter americanus | reverse complement strand
CCCCCGCCCCCCCCCCCCCCCCCCCGGGCAACAAGAGGCACCTTGTGTTTTTATGTTAAGATTGTAAAAGTTCCCTCCCATAGGAGAAGGTAAACCACATCACCATTGTAAAAACTGGTGAGAATAATATCAGTATAAACTAAAGTAAAAAAAGAGCTGAGTATTTCCACCAGACATAGAGCAACAAATCAGACAGCAATTTCAAAAATAAAAACATCTTTTTCCCAAGACAGTCATTTATTTTTCTGAAACTTTTTATTCATTATTTCTGTAGCAGAAATAATGGTTTTGAAATCTATGATGTTGGTGTAATATAGATTAAATTTAATTCATTAGTTAATGTTGTACATTTCAGTGCATCTTTAACCAGATTTTGTTATTTTAAGCTAAAATGAGGAAATCTGTAGAAAAAAGGTGAAAATAACCACAGATAACTGAAGAAACAGCTATAAAAAAATCTTGCTTTGTATCTTAAAATTTAGACTGAGAACAGATTTTATATAAATGTTTAGGGGGAAGACAAAGCAAGTCCTGGTTGTTCTGTAACATGGCAGAGTTTGTTCAAATCTGGCAACTAGGGATTTTACTTGATCACTAGGAGCATGAAAAGCCAGTGGCTGGCTAGTTGGCTGAGTATTGAGCAGCAGTCTAAGGTGCTAATTGCGTGGTTCTTCACTGATACAAAGGGTATAAAACCAGGGTAACTTTTAAGTTCAAGTTTGAATTCCTGAGAGGAAAGGAAGGCACTGAAATGAGAGCTGCTGTTACATATTCAAAAGCATCAGCTTCCTGTAAGGATCCAAATGACATACCACCATTTGTCATCAACCTCGCAGGCTCTTCCACTGAACATTAAACTGAATAAGACCCTTTCTTTCAAAATAACTCTCCTTCTCTGTCCTGCTTTACAACATGGACAGTCTCAGGTGCTGTACTGAGCCCCATCAGACAATACCTCAAAGAAGAATTGAGCAAACCCTCTTGGTTCAGCAGTGTAACCTCACATCCCCTCGCTGATGCTCGTGGCATAGCCGTGGCACCTTTGCACTAGCTAGCATTCAATATTAGAGCCAAATCTTCCTCTCTGTAACTGCTGCTGGAGATTTACAGTGTTTCTGCTTTCCCTCTCACATCCCTATGAGCTAACCACATACCCTTGCTACTGCTGTCCTGTAACTGCCTTGAAAAGAAAACAAAATAGAAAAAAAAAAAAAGGGATCAGAAATCCCCTAACTAATTTTATCAGCTAGAGAGCTGGCAAGCAGAAGTGTATGTGCTGTAGAACCGAAACAGGTGTGGTTTGAGCATTTTCCACATTTGGTCTTGGCAAAAATATGAACAGAGGGTATTAATTCCTCCACACTGATAATGGGGGTTGGAATCCATTATCTGAAATAAAAATTCTTGGCAGAATTCCTCACATACTCAAATGGGCAAGGAAAACCGATAATGATGTTTTTTGGGATTTTTTTATTAGGAATTTTTTTCATTAAGCATTTCTAAATGCACCAATTTGTTTGTGAATTTTACTGAAGGATTTTTTGTTTAGTGTGCTTTACATGTGAAAACATCCCTGCCCCTCTCTTAAAGTGAGCTGGATCCAATGGCTCTGTCTCAAACAAATACCCCATAGGTTTGCGTCTGTGTGTGCACGTGTGTGTGTGCCTCTGTGCTTGCATACCTGCCCATAACGTGTGCAACACAACCAGGTTTGGTGCACTTGCACAATAAGAACAACCTATTGTCACCAGCATCTCTCTGCAAATGTAAGAAACTGTACATAAACCATCTCCTGGAGTCAGAGCTCGCTGATAAGTCTTGGTAGGTAAATCAGACAACGTGATTATTGCAGTGCCTCATTGCTTGGTCGGGTCATTTTCTCTGCCATCTTTTCTGACACTGCATAGTGCTGAGCGCTGCACACATTGGAGTCTTTGGTGCCCCTAATTTTGGGAGAGGCTGCAGCTGGCAGGTCACTGACAGTACGAGATTCAAGACACAAAGTGAATGAAGGGCCATTTGGCATTACACGTGGCCAATTGTACCTTTCTCTTATTCTCCACTCCCTCCACTCTGCACAAGCCTCCCATAATCACCCTGACCCTGGGGAGACACAAAATCCCTGTCAAGAAAATTCTGCCGTATCCGTGCTACCTGTGGATGGTCTAGTTGATGTGCTATATAGGGTGATGATGGTATCCCACATGTTTCTGCTTAGTGGAGAACACAAGTTACTCTTTTTCTGAAACTCCTCCAAAGACCCCCTCAACACTCGTTGCTTCCACAATACAGAGAGTAATTTGGCCAACTAATAGAGGATTGATAATACTCACAAGTGTGCCTGTAGCAGGGCAGTGTAAGTGAAACAACCAATGGAAAACATGTAGCCAGCTCTCAGAATGGGGATTAGACTTTCTTCTCATATGCCCTAGCTCTTCGGCCCCTAGGCCAACCTAACTCTTCAACTCCCACACTCTGACTGGTACCACAAAGCTCAGCATCTTTGTTGAAGTTGCCCTCAGGGTCTATAGGAGGCACAGGTTTGTGTCTTACCCAGGCGAGGAAAGCACTCAGCTGGAGGTCCCCTCATTTGTTTGAGTGCTCTGCACACCAGGCCATTGGCTATAAAAGCAGGACACTTGTTCTGGCGGTGTTTTAGAGGAAGAAAAGATGGTCCGTTTCTCTTACAAAAGACAAGGTTTGCTGCTGAGTTTCAGACACTGACAGCCAAATAGACAGACAGCCTCTGTGTCATGCCAAGTGAGAGATCAAGGTTTCTCCTATACAGGTTGTGATCTGTGTGTGGCCTTTCACCAAAGCTGGGGCTTTAGAGCTCACAGAAACCAGTCAAAGCAGCAGGATGTTCGTAGATTTACAGATATTCAAGAAACATGGTTCTTCAGACCTAAACTATGTTTCAGTGGTTTCTTCCCATTACATTTTTCTGCAAGGAGAAATAGTACAACAGTAGTAAATTATCTTTGGGGTTTGGGATTTTCTTCCTATGTCACCAGTTATTCTTTGGTAAATAAGACACTACAGTTTAAGTAGTCATATTGAAGTGTATACTCAATATGATGTTTATCGCAACCTAAAGTCTGAATATTTGAGACATGGATTTTGTACCCCAATATGTCATGACTCCATAAACACTGCATTTCCGTCCTATTTGAGATCAAACTTCTCAGCTCATTTCTGGAGTTCCTGAAATCCTCACATTATGGCTCTCTTTTCAGCAGTATCACTCATTGTTACCTAAGTTTGAGGGCTGGGCTCAGTTCCTTTTATGTCTTCAACATCTTAACATCTTCTGCATAGTTTGGTTAACGTAATGCTTTTCAGTTTTGCCTTCAAATTTGCATTGATTTCACTGTGCTTGCTTTGGTTACATTTTCCGGTGGCAGTATTCTCCTCACTGGCTGAATTCATCTCTGTCAACACAACAATGCCCGTCAATCACTTCTACCCAAACTTGGCTTCTTGGTAGCAAGTCCCATAGGAAAAGCCAATGGTAAACGAGGGGAATTCTCAATGAAAAGCCGGACCACGTTTATTTCTGCACGTACAGCCTTCAGTAACTTTTTTCATTCATTGGCCAAACAGAATATGCTGGAAAGCCCGTAATCCATAGATGGCCAAAGGATACGGGCTTATTCAAAGGCAGCGCTCAGGAAGGGTGGGGTAATGCCAAAGGCCTAACGTAGTGCTTTACAGCTATGAAATCCCAGCAGTTTTTGCCAGCTGTAGCAGGACTCCACTGTGTGGGCGCCAAGCCGCAGGGCCACACACAGGCTCCGTGGCTCAGCACCCACACAGCCAACATTTTCTTAAAAAAAGTGGGGAAAAAATGCTGAATCAGACTCTCAGAGCCTGACCAAAAAACATGCACATAAACTATAATTTTTATTATAAAAACTCCAGTTGGGAACAGAGATATTGTAGAAAAGCTGGAGAAGAGGGGAAATATTCCTAGTGTTAAAAGCAAGCTAGAGTTCATGGCATTTGACCACAATAGTTTTCTTGGCTGCTATGGTTCTATGACTGATTTAAGAGGGTTTAAGGTTAATAAACCATAGTTGCATGTTATTATCTGTGTAGTTCTTGCACTCTTGCTAGCAATGCCATTTATTCATAGATTTATGATGAACACCATAGTAGTATAGAGGATATGTATTTTTTAGGAATATTTGCTGGTGGAGGAAAAAAATGAGATCAGGGAAGGGGGAGAGAGACTTGATCTTCTAATCTGTAGTGCTGCTACATCCAAGCTGTAAAAGGCATTGGTCCATAACCTGGCCCAAAATCTAGAATGCACAAAAAAAACCCAACCAAAAACAAAAACCTAAAACAACTCTTCCTCACCTAATCAGCATGACCATAAATTCAAATGTATCAAAAAGCATTGCTGGTGTCAACATGATTGACTGATGGGTGGTTCACAAAAAGTGCAGGCAGGTGGAAGGAGAAGTAGAAAAATTAAATATTGTCCCTTGACAAAACAGGTAGCCTTTGCCTTTCATAGATTCCACAAACTGATTATTTTTTTAAAAGAAAAAAAGTAAGGGGGTGGTTTTTTTCTTTTTCTTTTAGTCTTTCATTGCTTCAAGACTTTAAAGCCATACTATAAGAGCTAAAGGATGTTAATCTGTCATAAAAAGCTTAACACACGATGATATAAATGACAGGAAAATGATCTACAACAGTGTTAAACCACAGAATAATTATTAATTATTAAAGCCTCGGCTCCAAAATATTCTAAAGGAGTTTTCCTGCTTTCTGTTAAGTCAGGAAGAGAAAAAGTAAGAAAGAAAGAAAAGCCTATAGTCCGTTTCCAGTCTCTCATGCTTTCTGAGCTGAACTCTGCATACAAATCTATATTTGTAAGACACCCTCATCTACCAGTTAATCAAAGCCCTGGAAATTCAAGGAAACCTGTGTTTATGGAAATCTGGCATTTCTGTAAAGTTTTGAATGAGAGCTAAATAGAGCAGTTCATCTCATTGAAACTAATGGCTTCTGCCAAGTGGTTTTGCAGTGCTGGGTCTTCTGGCACAGTCAGCATTTAGGAATTCATTTATGAGCTGGGTTAGCTGGAGACTCTGGAATTCAAATTTATGTCTAAGACTTAGTGGTTTATTCCTGATAGGTCTCTGTAAAGAAATTGTAATCAATTTACCAAACTCGGACTTCGTAATATGCAGAGTAGAAAGCTAGTCTTTTTTTCATGATTTAGGGCTTGGGATTTTTTTTTTTTCCCCTTTCCCCAGTGGACAATTGCAAACTGTACACATGTACATTGTGTAACTGAAGGAGGCTTTTTAATCACCCATTCATACTTGCTTTTGAAAAAGCTTTGTCCTTGTGCTCTTGACTTGACTTCCTACGGGCCTGATCCTGCTCCCACTGAAAGTGCTCACATTTTCCTTTAGGGGAACAGAATCTGACTTCAGATGAAATCACAGTTGCACACAAAAAGCAGAGAAAAGTGTGGCTTGTCACACAAGTTGATTTTATTTCAATCAGTATTTGCATGAACATGCAGTCAGGCTCTATTAAGTACTTGTTTAATTTGCTTTAAAAATATATGTCTCCAGGAGCTGGCCAGCATATTTGAATATTGGCTTTTTTTCTGAGTCATAAAAACCTAGACATTTTTAGCAAGCAATGAACAAGAATTGCTCTACCCTTTCAATGCAACTATAAATTTGCTCCTTTTTTTCCCCTTTTAGAACTCCTTTGAAGAACTCATTGAATAAATTAACAACTTGGAAAACTGCCTGCCGTTTTTGTTGGCTTTGGGTTTCAGGGAGTTGCTTGGTAAACAAAAGTCAATGGATTCAAACAGTAACAAAGTAATTTAAATGATTAATCAAGTGTTAAAACTAGCTTAACCTCTCCTGTTTTACAAACTCTATATCACCCTCACTAAACTAATAGAGGAATAAAACACCCGTCTGGAAATCTCATCTGAAATATTAGATTGAGAATCAAAAATTCAGCCAAGCAGTGTGGTTTGTAGGGATATCCTGGCGGATAATAAATTGCATTAATCTTACTTAAATTTTCCATCTAAATCATGTCTTGAGACCATATTGCACTGAGGGGAATGTACCTAGCTTTGAATGCATTGTGCTACTGAAAAGGTTATTAAAAGGGGAAAAAAACAGATAATGACTTTTCTTGTTTTTCTTCTGACTACTTTTTCCAATATTGAGGAACCTATGTTAAATATTCTGGCACCTAATGAAGAAAGTCTGCTTTCTCCTGCCAGTGCTTGTGTTTTCTAATAGAAGATAAGAAACTCACATACTCAGAACAGAACGCCTGAGGCAATTTTTTTTTTTTTCTGGCCAGAAATTATATGTGTGGACAAAAATAACCCCAGAGTTTTCCCAGCATCGTCAGAGCTAAGTATTTTCCTCATCTTGCTCATTCAGAAGAGTTCCACTTTTCCAGCTACCCGGAGTATGAAAACAATATCAGAAAAGCTCCCCTGGGATTTTCATCAACTTGCAAATCTGAAAGAAGTCCAAAGGTTATGAAGTTCTACCCATCTTTTCTGCTTCTGTCCACCATCTACCACACCAGTATCATTTCCTAAGTCTTAAATGAAATAAAAGATGTTACACTGAAAGGAAGAGTCGCTTTAAAGCACAACCCCTTGAAAATTGGGAGTGAAGCTGTCAGCCACACCGGCAGAAGGGAAGCGGAGCTCCGCAAGCAGGAGCATCACTCAACTTGGTGTGTTTGTCCTCGAAGTTGATGGACGGAACCATGCTGATGTCCTGAGAGTGCATGGGGTACATGCCTGGATTAGGACTACAATGGGCAGGAGCAACCTGGGGACTCCGACTCAACTCAAGCAAGTGGCAAGGGATGATGCCAGCATGACGATGAGGAAACCAAGTCAGCTGGTGTTCAAGCAAGGCTGCTTCTGCTGGGCTTCGATGTTTGCCTGAGGTCCTTACTCTGCTAAAGGATGAGCAAGTACAAACTAAGGAGGAAACTACTGCCACTTGGGACCAGAAAAGCCGCAGATGTATTGTAGATGCAGGACACAATTATGGTCATGTTTCTATATGGGGAGGAAGGAAGGGAAAGAAACACGATGGAAGAAATAAGTCCACAGAAATTGGCAGGATGGGGCCTGACGTGCTGGTCAGAAGAGGTGGCAGCATGGCTGCTGCCAGAGCTGTCCACAGAAAGATGCAATTGTCACCAAACACATCAGCAACCACATCATTCAGGGCTGAGAGGAAGATTATTTCCAAAGAGCGTTACACAATATTATGCAATATCATGCTGATGAACAATTTTGTTCTTTTCCTATGAAAATTTGGCCTTGAAAACCCTGAAAAGCTTTCAGCAGCTTCTGTCAGTATTTCATTCCCAATCCCAAATCTTAGAGCACTATCGGAACAGGTGTGCACCAGGCTGGTCTGAAATGAGAGAGGAAAATGGTCCCTCCGATGCTTCAGGACCCACCTGGGTGCACATCTGATGTGTATGATCAAGCAGGGGCTGAGGCGGATGGAAATGTGTTTGGGCTCTCCCTACCCATGCCCGTGCCCAGCTCCTCCCAGCCATGGTCCTTCAGACTTGGGCTAACCAGCTGTGCGAGGAAGGGGCAGGGTTAGTTCCTCCTGAATGACTCCTGCTCTATGTCCCACGAAGGTATCTGAGGAGCTTGCTTGCTTTTGCAAATGCTGTCAACTCTGTGAACGCTGCAGTCATCACAGCAAAGGACTGTTGACTTTCTGAAGCCCTGTAAGAAGGGCTGTCGCAAAATATGTTTTCCACTCTTTCTGCAGCATCAAAAGCCTAAGCAAGTCAAATCTATTTTCCATGCAAATTGTTTTTGCACAACTAGGAAAATACTGAACCAGCAAATTCTTCTTGGGAAACAAATTCCCATTAAAATCCATGAGGCAAGCTTCCCACTTGTTTCTATGGTGTTTTGTTATATATTAAACAGCCTTATGAAAAGAAAACATTTCGGTTGTATTTAGAAGCATCAAAACTTTAATATGAGTCATCTGAGCTTGAAGTTTGTACATCTCCTTACACAATTGTTGCAATCATCTCTAAACTGACTTTTTAAACTCTGGTAAATCAAAATTAAAATTATGCTTCAGAGGTAGTAAATACTTTCAAGGCACCTGAAGACTCTTAATTCTTCCCTGAAGTCCAGGCACACAGAAAGGGATAAAGGGGGGGAAATTTAAAAAATAATGAGGCTTTTAAAAATCAATTCATTCTCATTTAAGGTCATAAACTCTGAAATAGCAGTCTGACTTGATTTCAGGAGACGATTAATGTTGCCTGGGTGGTTTTGCCCTTCCTTTTTTCCCTTAATGCATTTGGATTTGTTGTAAGTGCAGCCTTGACTGGCGTTTACAGTACTTGAGTTAGGGTAATTATATGACCATGCTGGGCTTTTTATCCTTTGAATATGGATACATGTTCTCAGTCTTGGCTTCATTTTGATGTAAGGTTTTGTTCTTCTTCCTGTCTGGGAAGGTATCATAGATATATGCATGAAAGGTCGGGCCAATTCTGAACTTTTCCAAAAATTCAGCAAATTCCAATTCAGAATTAGTTTATTCCCTTATGAATAGCGCCGTGAGTTGGACCCCATAGACAAGCTACCTCCAAGCTTGCATCCTGTGTTTGGGATTATCTTTTCTTTGACAGGGCCAAGAAGAGCAGCAGGAATGCTTTCCACGCCTGAATCTGCTGCGCATCGAGTTTAGGGGTGTGGTACTGACATGCAGGCAAAATCATCACCCAGCGCTGGGGAGCTCCTCCTCCCTTCCAGCTGGCAGTTTTGTGAATGGTGCTCCCAGGCCCATCCCCTGGGAGGGGTGTGCGGATCAGGATGCATACTGGGAGCTCAGCTCCGGCATCTCCTTCTGATCGGGGCTGCACTCACTCTAGTGGCACGGATAACAAAGCTCCCATTGATCTCCAGGCCACAGGACCAGCTTCATACAGGCCTAAATTGCTCATCTGTTTTTAATGCCAAGAGCAATTTGTTTTCTTTATGGACAGTGTGGTTGCAAAATCATGTTGTTTAAGATTAAATTCTTTCATCTGGACAATGGCAGCAACAACGACAGCAAAGAAAAAAATGCTTTTGAAAATAATGAAAAAAATCAAGTATCTTTTTTTTTTTTTTTGTATAAAAGAAAGTAATTATATCCAGGCATCCATGCTGACCACAAATGCCAAGTTTGTGCTTGATGCAGTTTTAACTGGTTGAAATATTATTTCTAAATAAACAGAGTTTAAAATGGAAATTCTGACGAAGCTTTGACCATATTGCTATTACTATCATGTTAAATCATTGTTATTGTCCTAGTGGTGTCAGGGCATAGCTACAATTGCTTGTGGAATGATGAAAGCTCAAATCCAAAAAACTCAGCTTCTCATATAAACTGCAGAGTATTCAGCTAGAGAAGAATCACACCCACCCAACTTTTTAGCACGAAGTCATACTGGATTTGTTATAATAAACAAGTTATTAAATGTAGCTTCTCTCTTAAATCATTTGCATGCTGTACAGCCATTCAATGAACTCTGGTTTATTTTTAGTACCCACGCCTTATCTAGGATGCTCATCACAACAGCAATAGTTGGTGCAGTGATTTAAAAGGCTGCTGTCCGCACTGACCTTTCTTTCTTGTTTTGCTGGAATTTTTTTATGAAATGAACCTTTCAGCAGGGATTTTTTGGGGTGTCAGCTGTTACAAAAAATCTTCAGCAAGGTATAACTGGTCTGATTTGGTTTAGATCATTTGCTTGGATATTAGAACATTTGGAAAGCATGGAATTAACTTGCTGAAAGTGTGGTTATGGTGTTAAAACTGGACCATGCAGAGTTGGACTCTCCTAACTGAAAAGTGTTTTTCTTTCTCACATGGGCTCACAGATTTTTATTAACAAAATTAAGTTCACACTCTTGTCATGCATTGTGTAGCATCTACCACAAATATTTATGATGGCGTCCTCCAGCTGCTGCATATAGTGTTCATGCAAGCCCTCCACTTTCTGCTGAGAGAGCATTTAACTGGGCCTAGTCATTGAGAAGCAACACACACAAAGGGGAAGAAAAGCGAAGTTTCTGCCCCAAAGTATTCCCAGTGGTGCCTGTTGACAGGTCAGGACCCCACTGCCCTAGGCAAGGGAGCTGGGATCCACATCTGGCACACAAACCCACCAATCCTACAGAGGCAGTGATGCTGCACCACCTTCAGCATCATCTGCTGGCACCTCAACGGTGAAATAATCTTTTTTTTGCATATGCATGAAAAAATTTTAATGTTACGTGCCCAAAGATCTGCACAAGCTACAGACTCTTCTTTGGACACATCCCAGCAAAATCATTAGGAAAATTTTCTTCACCAAAAGGGTGGTCAAACATTGGAACAGGCTGCCCAGGGAAGTGGTGGAGTCACCATCCCTGGAGGTATTTAACAGATGTGTAGATGTGGCACTTAGGGACTTGGTTTAGTGGTGGACTTGGCAGTGTTAGGTTCACAGCTGGACTCGATGATCTTAAAGGTCTTTTCTAACCCAAATGATTCTATGATTCTATGATTTTAAACTATCCATATGTTTAGGCACTTCTTTACCATTAACAGCCAAATCACAGTTTACCCAGCCCCTTACCAGCACCTCTGAAAATCCATCAGGAGTAGACGGTGCTTACTGGCGTGGTCATTCTGGGAAAAGCTGAAAGAGAAGAAACAAACCAGCCTCAGAATAAATACAGGCTGTAATGCATCTTGCTCTGAGTGCCTAGCTGCAGCAAGCATGTGTAAGCTAGCCACCCTGCTCTGCACAGTTGAGCTAAGGTGCTTGTGCAAACTCATCATTTTAAGTGGAACGCTGACAGGGGATTATTTATGGAAACCTGTGTCTGAGAAGTACGTGTACATACATAGTGCAGCACACAGAAGGACACAGACACCACAGTCAGAGTGCAAAATCATCCAGCAGGCTTCTTGCATAGCCGATCTTTTTGTCTTGGAGGAACAGCGGTTTGAAAGATACTTGGCTGTAGCTTGAAAGCTCACTTTCTCATCTAATCACTGGTGAAAATGACTGTGGTGTCCAGGTGCTACAGCTGGACAGTTTGTCTTGCATTGCTACTTCCTTCCTGAGATAATAATGAAACCATATCGGCCCACTGTGATGGCCGCTAGGAGGAATTATTCTTCCCCTTCTCTGTCAACCTGTTCTTATTTTTGGCCAGGTCTGTCGTCCCCATGTATTTACCGTCTTACATCCCTTCTTTTGTCTAAAATAAATGATCTGTGTGAGGACAAGAGAAGGGGTCTAGTGCCTGGTTGCCCCCACTGCATATGAATTACAAGTCAAGGCAGAGCACAGATGTACGATGCTCCTTGACGTCCTCATCTCTGGAGAGAGACTGACAGGTTTGGAAAAGTGAAGGAACAAAACCCAGAGAAAATAAAACTACCCTCAGCCCTTCATAATTCAGTATTGTAATATTCTTCGCTTGGAAATCAGCCCCCATGGCCATGCGGCACCAGTCACAGCTCTGCAGGCAGCAGCCCCTGGGGACTCCAAGTTCAGCACATCGCCCAGAGCCAGGAGCACCCACACTGCCGGAGGCTTCCCCGCAGCAAGCTGCAGTGCAGGAAGGGGCTGGGCTGCCCAAAGTGCCTCAGCTGCCATGGCAGGCAGAGAGGGTCAGTCCCCACCTCTGTTTTTGTACAAAACACTGAGCAACAATCACAGACAAGGTATGAGGCTCCTTGGGCACGAACAAGGGCCTCCTTGGTGCAGGCTCCAGGGTAGGCTGAATGCCTAGACCCTTGCACACCATAGCCCAGTTTTAGCAAGCTTGTCTGAAACCTCCAAACTTTCTGGCTTGCTGAGCTGGACACCTTAAAAAAGTGCTTACTTCCAAAGGTGCTGGCACCTGCAGTTTTCTCAGAAGTTATTTCTTCTTATTTTTTTCCCCTAACTTCACCAGTTCAGTTTTTCAGCATTCATTCTTCTAATTTTATTGGAGAAAAAGGTGGTGTTCTGAACAAGGCAGAGACAGAAAGCAAAAAAACCCAAAAAAGAAGGAGAAAGAAGCTGAATTTCCAATAGCTCAATTTCAGTTTATTTTAGCAAAATAATCTGAAAGTTGGGTTTATCTTTATGTCTGAAAGAAAGAGTCTGAGTTCTCATTAGTGTGGTGTTATTTGTGAGATCTCTGGTTCTTACTGAGTTTGCTGGAGCCTAAATATGAAGTGCAGAGAGGTGCCAAACTGAGTGAAAACATGCTTTTCTGAGCAACACGGCAATTAAGGCTAGGTGTGGTACAGACCTAATTTCAGCTGGAGGGTTGCTATGTTGCAAAGCGGTTGTCCCTTGTCCCACAGCAATGGCATCCTTCGAATTCTTCTCTAAACTTCCCATCTTTTGGGTAACCCAGACTCAGTTTTAATCCTGGTTGCGACATGACTAGGCTGAACTAAAGGCTAGAGTTGAAACACTTCTGAATTCAGTCTAAATGCAAATCTGGACCTAGCTTTACAGTTAGGACATGTCTGTGGCCCCCATCATCAGAATACACTGTAATAAATAATAGCTGGGGAAAGGAGTTTCACCCCTAAGTCCAACAGCACTTTATAAGAATGGATGTTCTGTTTCTTCTGTTCTGCAAATGAAGAAACCGAGGCAGAAGGTATTTCAAGCCACTTACAGTTCGCAGCCCAACAGTCATTTCGGTGGGTCACAGTCAGCCCACGTAGGAGTCCTGTGCAGGTAATAAAGCCGCAGCTCATTTGAGTTAGGATGGCAATGGCAGCCTGATTTACACACTCCTCTGCTGCTGGGGTCAAAAATTAAGTCACTTTTCAGCCGTGGGGGCAGACCTGCCAACCGTAATTAAAAGCTTTCCTTTGAAATATGTGTCAGACTTTACACATGGTGAAAAGTGCTTCTCACAATATGAGCTTTCAGGCTCCTGCGCTGAACAACATACATGCGGCTAACCACTTCTCTGTTGGGTCCCAACAGCATCTGTTCCTTTGCCAACATTTTACTGGCATTCCACCGAAACCAGTGTAGCGTGCAATTCTGCCAGGTAGGGCCAGAAGCAGTTAAGAGGTTAATAGACTCAATCCAACTTCAAATGAAGACACAAACCTCAGAGGTGAACCGAACAGACTGCTATCAAGTGAGGAAAACAGATAGACCTTGCGATGATTTGACTAATTGCAGGAGAAGTTGTCTCATGCAGATGGTACTCTTCTCAGTCCTTCAAGATGCTTGCTGGCTGGCTGGGAGTCATCGATCACAGCTTGCATGAGAGTCTTAAAACCCCTAATTCGGGGAAGCAATCAAAGGTAACTGTGTCCCTCAGTCATCCAGGCCCCTTTGAAAAGCCTAGTGTTGTCTTCCTGTTCTGGAAAGAGCTACCTCCAAAATTTCAGCTCCTGCTGGGAAAGTATAACACCATCGCAGCTGCCCCTCAGCAGCATGCTCTGACTTCAGCTCCTGCAGCGAACGCCTCACCCGCCACTTTTCAGGTGGATTAAGCTGTCTGTGGAGAGTCACACAAGAGGTTTTCTTGTGAGATTTCCAGAGTGCCTTGTCTCCAGCCAAGTCAGAAATACTGCTAGCACAGCCACCTTGTGGCATTAGAGTATCTGCACTTTTGGTCCCGGGAGACAACAGGAAGCGCAGAGTCAAGCCAGAATTTAAAATAAATACATAAAAGTTAAGCAAATATTTTTTAACCTCTCCAGCAGGTTTGGGTTTTGTTTGATTCCAAGTAATAATAATACTTAGCACTTATAGTGTACTTTATAGTTTGAAAGCACTATGCAGACTTTAACTACTTAGGTTTTGGGCAATGGTCTGGATCAGCTCGTTTGATCTGAATCGGTTCTCCCATGCCTGGAGAGTATATTTGAGAAGTCAGAAGAGAGAAACAGGAATATCCTTTGTGTCTTTTGTGTTCTTCTTTCAGTTTTTGCTACTGAGCCCATTTGTAGGAAATCGTTCCACCCCTTTCTACCTCATTTTACCCAACAGAGAGTGTGTTCTCCAGCCCCACTTGCAGGCTTGTTATGAGATTTAATTTCAATGATGCATCTAATGTCCCCTGACAGTTACTATGCAGATGCAGATGTTTCTCATTCTTCCTCACTTGCCTGGTGAAAATTAAAGCTTAAATTGTGAATTAAATATATACTGGCAGCTAAACAGCTCAAACCATTCACGATTACCTATATTGTTCTAATAGTAGTCTCATCCACTGCCCAAGGCACAGGGGTTTTGAAAAGGTTACAGTAAAATATGTAAATAGATGAACCATATGCATGAAAAAAATTCTCTCGGGTCCTAGTGTATGTCTGTTGTGGCTTGAGCTCTCCTTCCAAGCCTTGTTTTTCCAAGAGTCAGCTTTAAAACTCGGCATAGCTACTGGACCAGTTTATGATCTAAAGACATATTTACAAGTTCAAACCACTTCAGGACCTAATTATATTCTGGACATGCTATGATATTTGGATGCCAAAATGTCCGTATTCTTTGAAATGAATATTTGGTAGCTTTCTCAAGAAGACCTCGTTTCACAAACTCCAGTTACAACAAATGAACACATGTTCCTCTTTTTGTTTCCTCTTTTTTTGCTGAATTTGAGAAAAAAAGTAATCATACCGCAATGGAAAACACTTCATTTTCTCATTAAAAAGTACGTTTCAGCAGCTTTTCATCACACTGTCCTGCCACTCAGCTTTCTGTGAAAGGAGCTGCTATGAAGGAGTCAATCATCTAGCAGCCAGCACAGCATGGAGAAGGGACACAAATGACCACAGAAAAGCAAGCAGAGCCTTTCTCCATTGACTCCAGAGGGTGCAAGGAGAGGCTCAGTTTAAGGGAAGCAGCAGTCATTAATCAAAGCTTCTTGTTCCTCAGTCAGGTTGTTTAGTCCCTCAGCTTGACATTTTTCATGGAGCCAGCAAGTGGACAGCCTGAGTGGAGACGGACGGAGTTGATCTCACTGGACCTGGTCCTTGCCCCATACACCACATACAGCTAAGCCAGACACTGCTGCCTTGATTCCCAGGGTTGTGCCAGCAGATGCGCAGCTGGGGAACCTGCTGATCTCTGTGGATGTGAAGCTTGCTAGATGCTTTGCTGGACATGCTCAGTCCACAGCAGGACTAGCCCAAAGCTATCAGAGAAAGAAATCAAGGGCCAGAGGAAATTCCTCACTGACTTCAGCACACATTTGGTCATGCTCAAAGTGTGAGACAGCAAGACAGGACAGCAGCAAAAGTGGGAGCTCTGGGAAGAGACCATACAGCCGGTCATGCCCCCAGGACAGGAGGCTAAAGCTGACGGTAAAAAGGAGCCCAGCCCTGGCATGGGGATGTGTGTCATGTCCCTGCGTGGTGCCGCTCCAGCTGCAGGCAGCAGCTGGCGAAGAGGCAGGAAGCTGCTGGTAAGAGAAAGCTGGAGGCCAAGCTGCTTTGCATTCTCAGGCCCTAATGCAGTGTTACTCGGTAACGAGAATCTACAAGCAATGGGTGACATGCCAGCCCAGCGTGCACATGTCAGAGCCACGTCTGAGTGCAACCTATTTGCCATATCTAGAATCAAGTTTTTCAAGTTTTCCTTCTCACAACTGATCATTTACCGTCCCTATGATTTTTCTTGCTGCTTATTCTCCATAGACGTTGCCACCTCTTTGATCTCTACATAAATACATGCAGCTCTTGAGCACACTGTTTACATAGATTAAAAGGAATCCTAAACCTTACATGTACACACTGATAACCTCAAATCTGATTTGTGATTGAGTACCTGAAAATGGCTTTTACTCTCTGGAATTTTAAGGTTTACAACAACAAGCCAGATGTCTTAAGCCTTAAACAGCACGAGCTTTCCCCTTTGAATATAGCAAACACTGGCTTCCACAGTAAGGTCGGATCTCCAGCAGAGGTGCTTCTGAATACCAGAATGGCATTCGAGCCTGTGAATTTTACTGTGATCCAGAGAGCCAGTTTTATCTTCTATGAGCAGGATCAGTTTATGCATCATCCTGACAGTGCAAGTATCTTCAGAGCGGTAGGCTGTGCTCTTAAACTCTTCTCTGAACCAGAGAAACCAGACCTTAAAACATAATGCAGTATGGCGTGTGAAATAACTTGAATGCTATTAAATCACTTTTGAATTTGTACAATTTCCATATCTGTTAAACAATCTGATGAACTATATCGCTCGCAGTCCTTCTCAGTAAGATGGCCTCATCTTTGCAAAAGAAAGGCATGAGAAATGGTAGCACAAATCTCAAGATTATGAAACTAGAGAACACTGCATATAGTTAACATATACATTAAGGCCAGTAACTTTCACAGGTACTTGAATTCCTTGATTCATTACTTACTCGAGTTGTATCTTCATAAGCATCATCACTGATTCTGAGCACTTTAATTATAACTAAGAAGTTGTATTCTGAGCGGTGTCTTGCCAGTAGAGCTGCATACCAATATAGACTGCAGTAAAATGAGCTTATGTGTCTACACCAAAACCAATACCAAAACCACTCCAACTTACTAGACAACCTCACAAACATTTATAGGTTCATTAATTATAAACTGTAGTCATTAGAGGCTATTTTCCTCATGTACACTGACCACAGGACTTCCCTGAATTAAATCTTGCTTGAGCTAAGGTAGATCATTCAGGAAAAAAAGCACTGTAAGATCAAGTCACAAAGGTTTTTCTATTAGTACCTGTACTGGGACTTGGGCTTTTAGAGCACAGCTACCTGGTGGTGCCACTATTGACCCAGAGTTACAGGAGTCTTTGATGTGCAGGGCATGGAGTCTCTTAGGTGAAAAGGAATCTGTTACCTCATTGATGAGGTTAATCCTGTACTACCACATCTGTGCTGAGCACTGCGCTGCTTAGCTCAGCTCATCTAAGGCAACATCAGTTTCAGGGAGCCTGTGGTTATTTTTAAAAAGCCACAAAAGCTGTAGAGAGGCTTCTTTCTACACATTTGTTTCTGGAAGCCTCAAGACAGGTAGAAAAATCATGGCACTGCAGGCACAGGAAAGATCTTAGCGGGTACCCAATTATTTTCAGGAATAAGATGCCACAATGCACTGATTTAAATGATGGGGAGATCATATATTAATGGAGTGTGGTGTGTGGAATGGGTTCACACCAAAGCAGACAGTGTTTGGGGAAGATCATACATCCACTAAACAAAGACAGGCTGTTTATGGCCTCAATCAGCACATGAAGTTGCTGTACAGTAAGTCACAAGTGCATGGAAATTTACCTCACCAAGAAGAGATACTGTGATAACATTTAAAAGATATTTTTTTCCACCTGGCACTTGACACTTTAGTCCTTTTCAAGTGTCTGACCACCTCCATGTGCTTTGGAAACCTCTCTGCCAATCCCAACAAGGCTTGAGAAGATCACAGGAGTTTTCACATACTTGGCTGCCTCAACTTATTAAACAGTCTCCTTATAGGATGTTTTTATTTTTCAGCCTGTATCCCAAAAATCTGGTGTTCTTGGACAAGGAAATGTGATTGCGGGTGGGCTCAGGAGTTTCTACCCTCGCTGCTTTCCTACCTGATCTAAGGAAAGTTCTTTAGACTGGAAAGAGATTTCTCCCAGACTTCTCTAGGAGGTGATTTCACAGCCCTAACTCACACTGAATGGCTGTTAACCATACAAACAGCCAGTGCTTCAGCTGATAAAAATATGTATAGTGCCAGGGTTTTGCCCCTTCACACTGTGTAGGACGACTCATGTCATCAACGGCTGCAAAATCCAGCTATGACTTTTACAGCTGTAACGTACAGATCACCCACTGAACTCTCCAAGTGGGACCTGTAGACCTTTACAAGCACACTTTTTAGTGAAAATATCTACATGGATCCAGTGCTGACTTTGAAAAAAGGAATTCCCTCTGTCCCACAAAATCTTACACCTTCCTCACTCCACCTTATTTTCAAGGGAAGCCAAGGCAAAGAGAGAAGCTTTGTAACATGTGTTGAAGGTCAGAAAAGCCAGACACACATTCCTTGCTCAGAAGATGTGTAGGAAATCCATGTAGCTCTGCTAGTTTTGGAGGCTGATTTAGAAAGTCAGGGTAGGGTATATCTGTGCTAGCGTTCAATACCTGTCCCTGAACTAGTATTCTTGACCCCATAATATCAACTTGAAGGGGAAAAGGCACTTACAGAACGTGACTTCTATCTTCCTGAGACAGATTATGAAATTGGCCAAATGAACCATGCCCCCATACAGCCTGTATCTCTCCATGAGGAGACTAGCTAGATGTAGGAAACTACTCTGTGGGCACCTGCACTGGAGTTGTTAAGGCAAGTGAATCCTACTGGAAGAGACTGTCCCAAAGATACCCAAGGCCTCTGCTTTAAAGTAACGATAATATTGCAAGAGTTCCAAAAATAATTATTTCCTAAGTTACCAAGACGTGATGAATTCTAGAGCTTTCCTAAATGATGTTTCCTACTAGTGTCTTCAACTCGCATTCCTCCTGCTTTCCTGGAGTCCCCTGTGGATAAAAGAAGCTGAATCTGAGGACTGATGACTGTCAAATCCCTGCAAGTATGGGGCAGTCTAGGGAGTCACAGCTTGGTCTCTATAGCTGTTTGTTTTTCAGGAAGCTGTCTGAAGTTCTTTACAGCCTATCTTAATCTTTTGTGCCTGCTTGGCTCCACTAGCAGGCACGTTTGAAGGACAAAGGCAATACTCCCGCTATCCCTACCCAACCTGTCATTCTCTGTTCCCATCCATCTGTCTAGAAGACTTAATGGTCTAGACCACGGTGGCTTCTCTTCTAGCTACTCCACACTCCTACCTCCAAACAAAAAAAAAGTATTTTTTTATGTTTAATCCTTTCCAGCAACATACCAAGTCTGAAGAACACACAATCTCTCAGGAGTCATAGGTAGATTTCTCCTTAGTAATACCTGTTATTTGAGCCAGACTGGAAGAGTCTGGTGGCCCTTACAGAAAACCTCCGAGGTCAGTGAACACCCGTGTGATTTGCTCTTGTTTTGCCGTTTCTAGTCCACCAATCAGGAGAATTGTTACTGAGCAGGAGAGCTTGAAGTTACTGTGCACATCAAAGAGGAAGTGCTGCCAATTCCTCTAACTCATCTATATCGATCCTATTTTATATCAGTGGGATATATTCATCCAGAGCATGTCTGACTGTCAGCAAAAAGGACAACTCTTCTTGTCAGCATTTGTCATCCTGCAAGAATTAAGGACCTGGTCTCTAACTCTTTCTGTCATGGGGAACTTGCCCCTTTAATGTGGGTCCAAAGTCCCTGCAACAGAACATGTGCTTCCCAGATGGACCTAATTAAGACTTTGTGGTGGCATTTGGGGGTGAATAAATAGAGGAAACTTGCTTGGTGGGAGGTCTATGGAAAGAGCTGCAGAGGACTGAGCACTGGGAGACCACTAGAGTGACCGGCTGGTGTCTTCTCACTGAAAGCCACAAAGAGAGGAAGGCTTGTGGACTGAATCCTTCGTGTTATGGTGTCAAGCTTGAGGGCCAAAGGACATGGGGAACAACAGAAACAGAGCAAAAAATAAATCTCCTGATGTGTCTGGAGAGACACAACTGAGGCATGGCAACTGAGAAATTCCTGGAGGGAAGGACAAGGGATAGCTGCAGCTAAAGAGGCTGCTCATGGGGGAAGATTTGCAAAAGATTTGTGGAATTTGCAAAAGAAGACATAACTGCAACATTTGTCGTGTTTGTAAATACCTTTGTTTGGGCAGAGCTGGTTCATTTTCAGCCATTTGTAGAGCTGATGAATACTACTTCTGTTTTCTCTCCTCAGAGAGTCATGTCTTCTTAAAGGGTAATATTGTAACATTGTCAAAGGAGTAAGTAATTAGATTTTCCTTCCCTGCTGGAGGGCAGTTGCTCTGACTCTCTCCCCAGGTAGGTCACCAGCTCTCGTTGCTTGGTGCACTCACACCAGGACCCATCTTTTGACAATCAGGAACTGAGGACCTACGGTTTTGAAAACCAGTGTTGGGAAGCATTGGTGAGTCTGAAGGAGAGTTAGGTTGACTATGAACAGAACATCATTCAATATTACTGCTGTGACACGAAGCAGAGGAACGCCTGCAGCATCACGGTTGTAAATTCTTTGGACCGGTGACTGCTCTTGGCTGTGGACACTGGAAGACTGGGGCCACATTAAGCTTTCTGGGAACTCCTGTCATGCTACTAATGAACAAGCGTGGACTTCTCCAGACAACCGGTTGGCCATCATCTCCCAAAGGAGGCCTGCAATTCAGCTCCTGCACGCATATTTAGTTCTGACTTACAGACCTGCTGAAATCCAGTGGGACAAGTGACATCATGGTTGTGAAACTAGGACTGGGTTTCATACAAAAACAGCAAAATACTCCAGGATTTTTACATGGTCTTGAAAAAGCTGTATGTTGCTGATGTCATTTCATAGTCATTGCTACTTTATTGGAAAGGTGTTGTTAGAAGTCCTGTAATCTGACACAGCAAGGGGCATTGATCCCTTTGAGGACAATGACCAATTAATCTCTTTACATCCAGCCTGGGTTGAGAGACAAAAACTGAAAACCTCAGGCTCACCAAGGGGAAAGTGATTTGTGCTCTCATCTCATCCTTCAAAAGATCACAGTCAACATAGCAGAGGGAGGGCCACAGCGGTGTTGGCAACCTGGTGAGTGTGCATAAAGAAATCTGAAGACTCTGGAAACAAAACAGTTCCCCTTGGCTGAGGAATGAGTCTTCCAGAGGCTGTTCAGGCAGTTTAGTGGGTCCCCGAGCAGAAAGGTGGGATGCAGGTAAGGCTTTGTGTGTCTCTATCAGGTCAGGGAATAAATTCAGGATTAAGTATTGGGAGAGGAAACAAGTGCAAACGCAGCCTTCGCAAAACAACCACAGCATTTCAGGCAAAACAAACATTAAATTTGTTGTGGGGAGAAGCTGACAAACATGCCTTACTTCTTCCAAATAGGAGAAAGGTTTGCTTCAAACTCTTTTTTTTTTTTAAGTGACTTGCTTCCCATCAAATCATTCCATTTACCATTTACCTACAGGCATTTTGTGAGATGGCACTGGAGATCACGGAATTTCTCTGTGTAAAGAGCTCTAACACCATGTCCTGCACATTTCCCTCCCTCTCCCCAGCATTCTCCTCCCCCAGTTCTGAGTTTTTTCCAGAGTCTGACTCCAGTCCCCAGTTCCAAGGATGGGATTTTTTTTCTCAGGGAAGACTCCCTTAGACCTCTGGGCTGCAACAGTTCCAGGAATGTGGCCATGGGAGAGCAAAACGCCAGAAGAAATACGAAGTTCATTTTTTCACTAAAATTATGATTTATGAGGAACAGCTGAACAGACTATGCAATGTTTCATTTAAATAGATTCGAAGGCCACAATGATTTAGTAGAACTGTATATGATAACTCTTCTGTGAGACTTACACATCACATACGTAAGTACCAGGCTCCTTTTCCTACTGTCTGTGTTTAGTCTTACACGTGATAACCATGTGCTTTCAGCACCTTGCATCCACTAATTTTTTTTCATGAGGAAGCCCCTCAAGAATTGTGGGATGGAGAAGTGAAATGAACCGACTAAGCACACCCAGGAAAGCTGTAGGCAGGCTGGGACCATGCCCCAGGTTTCTCATGTCTCAATGCCAGCGTCTCAGTTTCTCCCTTTCTTCCACATTCTTCTGCTGCCGTGGCTACTTTTCCTCACCCAGAGCTTCATCACATGTTCCTATGTTATTGTCACAAGTGACCATTCATCTCCAGGAGCCCCCCAGCACCACAGGATGGTGAGGAGCAGGTTGGGGACATTCCTGGGCCACTGGAAAGCCCAGCAGTTGCCCCGGGGGCTGCTGGCCGCTGCCACCAGGAGTGCTTTGCTGTTATTGCCTTCATTGCAACTTAGACAAAAAACCCAGCTGAACTCCAGGCACAGAAACAAGTATTAACACACAGAGAAGAGCTGATGTTCTTCAGAGAACAACTGAAACACCCTAGCTTAAATGTGGAGGAACTGTAAAGGGTTAATTAACATTGATAATATACAGTTGTGGGCTTGCTTCAGGGGCAGGGGGTTGGGAGATGTGGATAATGTACAGCTGTGGCTTGTTCCGG
>JAVJGI010000035.1:26634055-26664079 GCA_035590275.1 Ibycter americanus | reverse complement strand
GATAATATACAGTTGTGGGCTTGCTTCAGGGGCAGTGGGTTGGCTGATGTGGATAATGTACAGCTGTGGCTTGTTCCGGCTAAGTAGCTAAATAGCACTGAGGAGGCCAGCAGAGGAGGAGCACTGGGTGAAGAGAGGTAGCAGATGAAGAGGAGCCCTGGATGTAGGAGAGGCCCCCTGGGAGAAGCAAAGAGAAGAAGGGGGCTTGGATGAGAGGAGGCTGGCTGGAAGAGGAGCCAGGAGAAGGAAGAACCTGGCTGCAGTAGAGAGAAAAGAAGATGGACAGTAGATGAACCTTTGAAACCTTGTGTGGGACTGATGGTGGTGCTGAAGGCATGAGAGGGCTGGTATGGGGCAGCTAAAAGCCTTGTTGCAGCCTGGTAGTTTTGATAGTGCTGCAACACTTGAAAAGTCACAGTTGAATGGATTCCACTCAAACATAACTGGCAGGCTCCACCTGCTTAATCTACTGCTCTGCCATGGACAGCCTCACCCAGTCAAACGCAATTCTGCCTAAAAGGTGAGTGCACACACTTGGACCCCATTTCAGTAATGCAATATGGAGCCTTCCCTCCTATGCCAGGTCTAAGACAGGGACAACTATTCAAACTTAATGAGCTTAATATGTATTAAATATATATATATATAAGCTATAATGAGCTTAACCTCTACCTCTAGCTAAACCATGCAGAAAGGGAGTAACTTGGAACCATTTTCATTCCTGTGGGGTTTTTGTTTGGGCTGGTGCCCTAAATGTGAGGGGTTTAAGGATGTTTTCTCTGTCTAAGTTTCCCATTACCATGCTGAAACAGTTAGTCAACTTTAACATATTTTCCTTGGCAAAATACCTTTGAAACAGGGAAGAGCCTTACCTTCAGTTCTGGAGGTCAGGGAAGTGTGAGGTCAATTTGTAAATGTGTTTGACTGCCTAAAGATATCAGGTAGGATTTTCAAGAGCATCAGTAGGTGTCAAATTGGGCCTTTGATAGCCCATTAGAAATCAACTGTAGCCTGAAGTTCTAAAATCTCATTAAAAACCTGTTTTAAAGTACCCTTAAGCATTCTGTGTGTCACTTTGACATCTGTGGATGAGCAGGGAGCTGAATAGTGGTTTCTTGTATCTCAGACAGAAGGCACTAAAAACCAGTTGGGTTTTCTACCATACAATTATACAGAAAATTTCTCTGTAAGTTACATTTGGCAGACCATCTTCAGTGAATGTAATAATAAGTATGTGTCTACTTTTGCACTCCCCTCACTTACAAATTTAATTGTGCGTTGCTTATAGTGTTTTGTAATGTAGAAGCCCAGCAGATATGAGAAAGTCTGTCTGATTGCTTTTCTTGCGCATAATGGATAAATGATCTGCTCCGAGACTAATACTAGTAGAAGCTAAGCTTCCAACGTCTTTTTTAATAAATCTATCTAATACATAACGAGAAATTATAATGTAAAGTTACATAATGTATAATCTGTTTGCAATCTTTCTATGTCCAGATAGCTAATAGCTATATCCCTTATTTGTAGTGATTTTACTTCTCTCGGAATGGCAACCTGAAGCAAGGCTAGTGTCCCTGTGTCACCTGTGTATCAATAGAAGGTAAGGTTCAATGTTGTGTGGAAGTGGTGTTTGCACCATATCAGGTAGTGGCCATCCAAGACTAGGAGAGCTTTGTTGGCCCTTTCACCTCAGACAAGGTGTAGAATAGGGTCAGAATCCATTTCTTCCTACTCCACCACCCATGTTCCTTTTCCCGAAAGAGATAAACAAAACCTCTTCAGGGTATTGCTTGTGTTTCATTCATGTTAGGATCAGACCATGGAGGTCAGCTCCATATCCTAAGTACTCCAAGTCCAGCAGTATTTGGATGTAGAGCTGGTCTCATGCCAAAGAAATATACCACCTGGAAGAACTATGTTTACATACTAATCTGTTTGCCGCTACAAGCTGATACATTTGAGCTTAAACCAAAGACTTCATAGATGTGTAGCTCTGGAAATCACTGTTGTTGATGAATTCTACATCTAAGCTGTAGATAGAAAGTGGCTCAGCTCCTAAAGTCTAGAAAAAAAAGTTACAGTAAATCCCTGTGAATTGAAAATCTGATGCATTCAGAGGCATGAATGTACACTGCAGTAAAGAAATCCCATTTTACTTATGGTAAAATAAAAGCGTGGGGGAAATCTTACCGCTAAGGTGGGTTGCATATGTGTTTTTGCAAGTGTGTTTATGCAGAGGTTTTAGATCCCAAAACTAGAGGCCTTGCTCAGGCAGAAATCCAACTGGCTGAAATGGAAATGTTGCCTTACGCAGTCTGCAAAACTGGGCTGGGAGTGCGTGTTTGTACATTCTCTGTGCATGCTAAAGGTCAAGGAAAAGATTGCCAGGACTTCTAATTTGTGTCTCCCTCCCCAGTACATAGCCAAGATGCAGGTAAAATTCCCATGACTTTCAATGAGGCGGCAAAATTTGGCCCGCTGGGTATCAAAACAGCTCTGAACAGTGGAGTACAGCTAAATTATTCCAGCACCAGACAAATGGGTCTGCCTAACCTAAGCCATAACATTTGAATTATTAATGTTCTCTAATAAAGGGGATAAAGTGTCTGTAGAACAGAGTGTTTCAGAGCTCTGTTAAAGATCATGCCTATTTTAATTTAGAAGTCCAGCTTGAGGAGAGACAATGCTGGCATTGTGTTACAGAGATTTAAAACAAGTCTGTCTTGAGGATTTTCCTCTGTCCTTATCTGTAATAATAGAATTTAAAAAAGAGTCAGAGCAAGAGCAGCAGCACTGGAAAATATCTTTCTCAGAAACTATAGCAGACAGGTCACAACATTTTTAAACAATGATAGTAACATTTATTCTATCAAAGCCATTTTATGTTTTATTTGGAACTCTGGCGCCTTTATTTTTTTAAGCTCTCATAACATGACACTAATTACAGACATCAAGATGCTCTATAGAAGATACCAGTCAAAATCCAGATGCTGCTTCTTTTCCTTTCCCTGCACTCCCACCCCAGCCCTTTTGTGTGCATTACATCATTGCAAAGTTTATTTTAAAAGTGCCTCAAAAATGCAATGATAGTAATCGTAGACAGCAGGAAATTGATGGTGAGCACCTCTGGTCTGCAAATTCCTTTACAAAGCACTCCCGCTGCTCATCAGAAGTCCTTCTTGTTAGCAGAGGCTTGAAAATACATGTCAGTTGATGTGTTAAAAAATTTTTGGGCTAAAGTAATTTTCATCTTAGGACTGTGCATACATGGTTCTTCCCCTCTGTTTCCTCCACTACATGGAAATGACCAGATCAGTTGGAGGAATGGGTAGAAGGGTTTGTGGTGTTCCCTCTGGGAGGCTGATCTGCTGCTGCAGGGCCAGGTGGGAGCACTGCTTGGCTCTGGCTCCCCAGTGAGCAACAACAGGTACAGGTTTGGTGTGAAACATCTTGAGAGAGACCCTCATCTCAGGCGTGTCAGCCAGCCCAGAGAAACACAAGATGATGTGCAGGCTACATTCCCTTTCTGTCACAGTTGGCTGCAAGAGGTCATTGCATTTCTTGAGGAGCTGGCGTACTCTGTAGTTCTTCAGGTGGTGGTGGCCCTCCACAAAACACCCACGGTGAAAATAACCAAGGGCCCTCAGCCACTAGTGCAGCACTGAAACTGAAGTATCCCATGGCTTTTAGAAATGTTGATTCACTGCCTGTAGCAGGTGGTAAAATTACCATCCAGCCCTGAAAACTGTTGAGTTTCACCTTGACCTGACCACTTGAGCATCTGCAGGCTATATGTGACACTTCAGCCAGGGTAGCATCATCTGAGCCATGACCTGACTCTCTGCATGCTCCCACTGCATCCCAGGGGTTCCCCACAACTCAGACCATGTTGCCCTGAGCCTGCCTTGTATCACTGACATGGCCAGCTTTGGTCAGGATACCATGGGCCCAGCTCTGCTGTGTGTCACGGATCACCTAGCACATCCTCAGAGCTTTGTGGTGACACGTGCACAACCTCACCATGCTCCAGGGCTGAGTGACAGCCACCTTCCTTGCATTTTCCCACAGGCAGACAGCTCACAGGATGAAATTCCATCCCTGTTGTAAGTGTGAACCAGGATTTCAGCCAACACGTTGCAACAAACACATTTGTCCTGCAGAGTAAGCAAACAAAGAGGCAGCACTGCACCAGTAAAGAACAGGAAGCTTTTGATGACACTGGCTTCAATTTTTTAGCCTATTAAGATTTTCATTACCCTCAGGCTCATTATTCAGCAATAAGTAAACACCAATAAATCTGAAATAACAAGTGAAACACATGCACTTAAGCCAAAAAAAAAAAAAATCCTAGGAAATGTTTTCTTTTAGCGTGTTAAAAAGGTCAATGCAGCAATACCAGGGTGACTATGAAGCTCTGAAATACATCCCATCCTCCAAAACAAGGGTCCCATGAGCCTGCTGAGATGCAAGACTTAGGTCTCAGGAGGATCTTAGGATTTCAGGGAGAATCCCTGGTGAGATCCTTTATGCCCATATCTGAGAGGTTCCTTTCCAGCAGTAATGGCAAGGACTAAACTAAACATGGTGATTTTCCTTTCCCACTCCAGTGCTGTCAGGAGCGGTGCAATCTGCACACACCTTTGTGTCTACATTGTGCTGCCAAGTACCCATACTCTATTTCATGTGAAATAGAAATATGAAGACACATGAAAGTCATGTGTCTTTAGGTACTATAAAAGCCATATTCCCAAAAGAAGAAAGATTATCTTTTTTGCCACTATCTGTGTTAGAATACCTTGTGGAACTGTGAGCAGATCCAAATTCTTTCTTTTTCATTAAACCGTGGAAGGTTTATTCTACATTTCCATAAGTAGCCATTTTAATTTTTCCATTTTCCTTTTTTAAACAGGAAACCTCTCCACTGCTTCTCCACTTTCTCTAAGCTCTTTGTTTATATTCTACTTCCATTACCAGAATTATTCTTACATTTTTCCATCCCCTATTCTGAACAAACATTTACGCTGAGTCTGAATGACTGGTATTATATATAATGGGAAACAACAAAGCAAGAGGGAACAAAAGTAACATCTCTGTAAGAGGATGAAATGTGGCTGCTACCTCCTTGGTGATAGCAGCCTTGAAAGGAAACTGTTTACCAGCCCTGAGCATCCCTGGCTGCAGGACCATGCTAAAAATGCAGAGATGCATCAAACAGAAGGTAGAGCCGTGTGACTCATACAGCCATACGTGCCATGGTTCACAAAAGTCAATTACCTTTTCACGCGTGGGGTTTTATCAAGTTATACAATGATTAATATACATCTGACCACTTGGGCAGAAGAAGAAGGGATGTGGTCCTAACTGCTCCTTCAGGCTAGCAGCTCCGTCAGCCCCACACTGCCCGAAAAGGGAATGATGGGCAGGCAGGAGCAGACAGGCCAGGAGTGTTGTCTTGGCTGTCTGGGAAGAAGCAGCAGAGAAGTGACACTGCACTGCAGAGCAGAAAAAGCAGGCACATCTGGACACATCTGATCAGCAGGAAGGTGTCCACAGCTGCGGAGGCAAATGATACAGTGGTACAAAGGGTTAGATGGGGTCTCTAGGACAAGCTACTGTTCTAGTTCAGTAGCCTGTGGTTAACGTGACTTACACTTAAGTATCAGGAGCCCTTTTCTCAGCTTTCCAAGATGTGTCAGAGCCCAAGGCTGCCTGTTGAACACCCATCAGCGTTTGATTCTGTGCTCACAGTGCACACTGCCTGCCAGTTGTGCTGTTGTAGCAAGGACTTCTCTGTCCAAGCAGCTCACAGAAAACTATTTTCATTCCAGGAGAGGACAAGGAAGGTTGTCTTCAAACAGCTGCTCTCCACAGCATCCCTCCATTTGCAGCGGGTAGGAGTTGTGCATGGGGAAAATATCTTCCAGTCTTTCAACCCACAGCAGCATGTTACAATACATGGAAACCCCAGCAATCAACAGGGAGGAAGAGCTGAAAATTTTTCCTCTCCTCAACTCCCACAACCTTCCTTCCCTAAAACAAACATCCCTCTGTACATTTACCGAGTAACATGTCCTAATACATTGAGCACGAGACCAGACAACACCTCACTTTCCCTTCTTCTACTGCTGGTTTGCTATTTGTCCTGTAAATATTCTTTTAGCATCTTATTAGTTGGGCTACGGATAATCTGTAAAAAGAAGGGAAATTTCCACGTTTAGGTTTATGTTCTCCACCTTTTTCCAAAATCCGAATACTCAGCTTGCAAAGTCTGTAGACATGTCAGGCCTTTTCCACAGATGGTCTTTAGAAGCTTTATTGCTATCCATGAGAAACAAGAAAAGAATCTGCTTCGAGGTCCCAGGATGGATTTGCAGGCCTGGTGGTTGAAAAAAAATGAAATGTTTTTACTTGAAAACTGAATATATTTGTTCCATAAATCATTGCCTGACAATAAACCCATGCTCTTTTCAGAGTTGCTTTTTACTGTAAGCATTTTACAACCTAATTTCCAGAGAGAAGATCTTCAAGTAAAAGATCATATGATAAAATTTCTTGACATAGTTTATGCTCTCTATGTGTTATTTTCAGTTTTATCCCAAAATAAAAAGACTGCTAAAATTGAGACAGTTCTGTATCTTATAGATCTGGCTTTAATTGAGTCTTCCATCCTTTTGTGTTTGTAAAATATAATTTACAAATGTCTAGATATTAACTCTACTGAAATTGTCTTACAAGACAGCCTTTTAACTGCACAGCCAATGTTGACCCACCCACATATCCTAGTAAAGGAGCGCAACGTTTTTTAAACTCTGGCTCAGGGTCTCATCTCTTCTGTGGCGATGGAAATGAATATTGCATCTATGGCAAGGCATGTCAAGCTCTCTGTGGAATTTATTATGGTCTCTGCACCAAATGTTCTACCAGCAGGTCTGCCTCGTGCTATTCAGAACATGTATAATTAGAAAAGAATTCAGCTAACGCTGGAAAGAATGACTGTCCATAACTCATCAGGTTAGAAAGCTGGAAGCCCTAGAGCAGAAAAGAAATGAGCGGAATATTCAGCTGAAGAGGAAAAATTCATTTTCTTTGCTTTCTTACTGTGAGAATAACTATTTTATATGTAAGATGCCGTTCATCATCTCCTTTTTGAATAGGCAACCACATTCTTGATCACTGCAGGCAGCAGACATGTGACACTAGCAATGGTCCCATGCAGCCCACAGCACAACCTTTGGATAGCTGGAGGGGCCGTTCTTGCTTAGGAATGCACTCCTGGTCCTGGGCTGACTGTGTTTCTGGTTTAAGTCCCTGGAGAAAACTCTACCTTTTTTACGAGTTCCCAGGATCTCTGAGAATCAATGCAAATGTGCAGAGCTCTTGGCTTGTCCCCTTCAACAGTGCCCCACACTGCTGATAGCAGAGAGCATTAGCGGTGGCTTAGACACAAGAACTTCAGGACTCTTTTCCTTTCCCACATTCTTACATGAGACGAAGATTGCCGAAGTCAATAGAGACACCTCTGCGGTCAGCTTGAGCCATGAGGGAACCCAAATTTGTTCCTTGGTGATGAACACCAGGGTCCTTACTCTGAGCCTATTAACTCTAGTCGTTGTTCATGATTGCAGGATTTTGGAATCCACTTTTGTGATATCACAGTGTCTAATTTAGCTACTCTTCACATCTAACAGGCTTCTAACAAGCAGATCATGGGTCTGCATCCTTCTTTTCTCTTCATTGCAATATTTTCCCCAAGTTGCCCAGTTGCATCAAATTCCTTCCTCATCATCAGAACCTAAGCACTGATTTATTCTTAACCCTCCTGGACTCTGATTTCTCTCTGTGAACTGGAGGCCAGCCCCTTTGCTTTAAAAAGAAGAGAAAAGCCAGCTTTTCATAGACATGGCCTTCACACAAAACTTACTCTTCATTTTCAAATTGGAAACACCTGTGTTAAGATGACTGACATGCAAGATAAGGCTTAGGGTTCATTTAAAAAAAATATTTTTAAGATTTTCTCAAGAAATCATTTTTCTTCCCTTGGAAGTAAAAGTCTTGATTGCTGGTTTAGATATTGGAGATTCCAGGGAAAGGAGGGGTTAGTTTATCTTTATTTTTAAAAGTTGATAAAGACACTGGGATATCCTTTGTCACATTTGCTAAAAATATTAATAATTGTATTTTAAGTGTGAGTATACTTTTGCCTGTCACACTAGCCAAATCTCTGCTTGTTTCATTTTTCTTAATATTATTCTCATCTGTAACTTCACTGCTAGAAGGCGGTGCTCATCATACAAGTCTGTCTTCCAGGTTTCAGTGGTGTAAGCTCGTAGCGAAGGGGAAGGACTTTCCATGGTAACATCACTAAGAGAAACTGGTCAATATAAGAGATGGGGCTCTGACTTTTTAGTTCATCCTGGTGAGTCCAGTCTTCTGTGTAGGTGACTAAGGAGTGTCTGGCTTCTTATATGGGCCAGGAACAGACGTTTAGGGGAAGCACAGAAGAACTAGGGCACATATCGCAGAGTGATTCATCCCCATTACCCTCAGCCAGTTTCTAAGAAGCAATAGTTTTGGATTTCCTGAGCTAGAAGTCACACATGGACAATCACTTTGAAGAGTCACTGGTTGACCTATCCTTAACGAATTTGTCTCATCCCTTGCAGAATTCGTTAGTACTTTTAGTCTCCATAAAGCCCAGCAGCCAGGAATCTCATATCTCCCTCCACTGCTTTTGTAACTGCTGCCTCGCGCTGTTGCTAGTACTTGTATGAGTACATTGCAATTAATTATTTCTTCATGTTCTCTGACAGCTTCAGCATCTCACAGGGGTCTGTCAGATTCCAGATCTGCCATTTCTTTTCTGAGCTGAAGGGAACAAGACCTTCTAACTACTCCTTGTAAAGAAGCCTCCAATCATCTTTATTGCCCTTCTCTCTACATTTACTGAATTACCTGTATTCTTTTCAAGGTGCAACAAAATTTTAGGTCCTGGGTAAGCACCATGGTAGCAATAATAAAACCAACAGTATACTCCCTCTATTACACTCTTGGTCTTTCACTCCATCTTTCAGCTGATCAATCTCTCTTGATGATTTTTGGCCATTTTCTTCTCATTTTCATTTTCCATGGAGGCACCTCCCCTACGTTTTCCTTCGCAACTGTTGTGTGATGGCAGTGGGGGAGATGAAAGACATTGCCTGCTTTTCAGGTCTGCAACTGAAACAATACCCTAGAATACAAATAAAGGTATAGCACAATCAAAGCATAAGATTAAAAGGCTTATCTAACAAAAGATCATTAAAAATATCTACACTTAAACAATGGGTACTCATGATGCCCCCCTCATTCCTTGCATGGTGCATAGGACCATTTCTGTGTACTTAATCAGAACACATTTTAAATCACACTGTATAATATACTTTGTGGCAATACATGATGGCCAAGTATATAAAATATGACGAAGTTAAGAAGTTGCAGCTGAACTAACAATATATTCTCCTGGAAGGAGACATTGAATAAATTGTGGATGGTTTTTGATAACCAATTAAAGATCTTATAAGAGCTCTGCTGCATTTTTCTGCATTCTTCAGTCATAACCTTTTAAACAAGTATTTGCAATTGTAAATAATCCCCTAAAGTTCCCAGGTATGGATAAGTTATTGTGTCTCTTGCAATGATCATTTAGCATAATGAATACAAACTTATGAGAACATTTCTCATCAGGAAGTAATAATTTTATCTAGTTTTTTGGTGACAATAGCAATTTCTGTTTTGGGAGCAGTCATGTATATATGTTCACATATGTTTCTTCAAAGATTGACAAAGTTGATTTAGAGTCAGACACAGATTTTCCCAACAGAGAGTACACAGATTTCCATAATGGGAAAGAAAGAATTTTTTTCCCCTCAGTATTGTCAAAGGCAAAAATGCAAGATACAAACAAAATAGTTTCCAACGCAATATTGTATAATGAGCACTAATGAATGAAGACAGAAGGTGTGGTCTTGTAAACAATTCACAGGGAAGATTAAGCAGCAGATCTGATTTTACCTTAGTTTGTCGTTGAGTCATTCAGAAATGAAGCTAATCACTCTGGACTAGATTTCATAAAGTAGCAGATGATTTCACTTGCCTCATTTTTTTCTGTGTGCACCATCAGAGAGGACCAAGGTTTGATATGAAAAAACGCAGCTTCTAGAGAGCTGCATTTTAAAATTTAAATTAAAATTGAAATTAAAGCTGCAGATTCTCTGAAAATTTGCAAAGCCCTTCCTATGACCTTGATCAAGCAAACTCCTTTAGTTTATGTGTACATATGTGGTTGCTCTCTTCCAAAGGCTGACTCAAAGGGGTCCAACACCTCACAAGCCACAGCTATTCTGCCCCAGGGCCTAGGGTAGCCACGGGTTGCCTGGGAAGCAGCTTTCCACCTCCCTTTCACCTCCCCCTGCCAAGCATGCAGAAAATGTCTTGTAGCTCTCACCCAACCAGAAAATTCTGGGGTGCCGTTTGGGAGCTGACAAACTCTTGTCTGCGATCTTTAATCAGCCACTTTCTTTAACATTAGCTGTAGGATTTTTGCACTTCATTTCCCCTAGAAGGGGCTGTAATACTGGCCAGCTTTGCATCCTACACAAAGCTCAGTTAGTGCTTGGACAGCTTTTTGAGGTCCAGACATGAAAAATACACAGCAATGCAAAGGCTTGTTAGATGGTTACAGCATCAGAATATAATTATTCAGCTTGAAATCCAGCTATAAAGAAGCATGTTGATAGAGAAAGCGTAAACACACTTGCATGAAATCTGTACCTATCCAACTTTTTCAGTTCAGACTGTATTAACCGCTTCCCTTTGCTGAGTCCTCCTTCCATCAACACATCAACCTCAAGCCAAATTTGTTGTTCACTTGTGCCCATCCAAAGGGCTTCTCTAATGCTGCCTTGGCTGTGAAGACTGATCTCATTCATTTTCTTATTCTTGTTTGTGAAAAATATTTCCTCCTTTGCTTTGGGGGCACCCAGGGAGGTAGCAGTTAAAACTTGATGCAGCAGTCTATTTCTCTGGTTTATCAGATCAAAACCCATGTCTCATGGAAGAATTGTATTTGCAGCCTCTCATCACCCTGGAGATAAATTGCTGCAAGCATGACATAGACTCACAGAAAGTTTTAGCCATATCCGTAATTAATCCTGCTTTTCATCACCCCTGGCTTCACCTACTTTCCTGCAGTTCGACTCACAGACAATATTCTGCACAAGTGAGCAGCCACCCACCTACTGACCACAATAATTGCACCTCTTCTATGACTGAGGAGGCATTTCAGAGCCCCTTTTGCAATAAAAGCAGAAATACTAAACTTGAAGGAAAAGCACTCTTCCTAACAGACTGTAATCCTGGAAGCCTCAGAGCTGATGCCTGTTCTCAGCATCTTTCCTTATGCCTATTTAAAAATAAATAAATACAAACCAGAAGAAAGATCTAATTACTGGAATTCTGATCCAGATCAGAAGATCACAAACTATGGCTGGTGAAAATTTTTCTATTTCATGTATAAACATAAATGAAAAGTGATAATAGTCTTTCAACATCTTTCTTTTTTGTACTCTTCCACAAGCCCTATGGCTGGCTATACTCTGTGTGTCCATACATGTTTTTATGTACACGTATATAAAACAGCACTTTTAAACAAAATTATCCTCTTTCTTTTTAGTCTAGACCCATGGAAACTGGCTAAGCTGTTCATGGGCTACTCTTAATACAGCTGAAGAAGGGGAGCCCTCTGACAGGTCCCAGGCAGCTGGGGGATAACTGAAGCAAAAAAGAAAGGCTCTGTGTCTTGTGGATGGGACCCAGAGTCCAGGGGCTTATTTTGCCTCCCACCTTCCGGCTCGCACGGGTTGAGCCCCTGGCCCACCCCGCACATCGAGCTTGCTCCTGCTGCCAGCGGCTGGCTTGTGGTCTCCCATCTCCATAGTGTCCCCTAAGAGATCTGGTCAGACCAACAGTGATTTCCAGCAAGTATCTGAGGAGATCAAGGCTGCGCCTGCCCATGTCGACAGCAACAACCAACAGTGCAAGGATCCAGACTTGCCTCCTTCTGGCCCTGAGAGACAGTTGGTGGATAATTTCACACCTGCACTTGTATCTCAGCCCCTGAGACCTCTTCAGCTGTGCTGACTGTATTAAAGTCCTTTCTGGCCCAGTGACGTGCCCCTCTCCTCACTCTTCTTGGCATCAGCTACCATGCTGACATCCCTGTCATGCTGAAATCCTGACTTGCCGCACTTGCTTTTCCCCTGTCTTTCTCTCTGGGCAAGACTGAAGATTCCCCAGAAGTGATCAGTGAGGAGCCATCCTCCTACCACAACCAGCCGGTGCTAATGCTACGTGTTCTGTCCAGCTCCGTGCCCCTCCCTGGCTTGCTGTCAGCCCCTCTGCACCACAACCCGGGCTCCTTTCAAATAAAGCAAAAGGAGGAAAAATGCAAATATGCTGTGTGGCACCTCGGCACACAGCCACAGGGCCCTGGAGCACAGTTTGGCAGAGAGACACCCCGGTGCAAGGTATGCAAGGAGCCTCCTGCCTTGCCCACTAGCAGCTCCCATCTTCACCCCTGCCACATCTCTCTGGGGTGGCCTGGGGGCTCTGCCTGCCACCCTCGTGGCCTGGCAGCCCCACAGCAGCCCCACGGCAGGTCAGGGAACCTGCTGTCCTCCCACAGGACCCAGCTGTGGTGCCCATCGCCCACCGCAGGTACCGGGACAGCACAGGCTGGTCACCTTCTCCTCAGCACCCACACTCTCCATACAGCACTGGTGACATGAGCATTGCAAAAGCAAGAGCCAGCTTTTTCCACACCAAAATTAAACAGTACATAAGATTGACTTAGAAGCTGTGAGATTGTTATAACTGGAAACATATTAGGGGTGTTTTCATTTGCTTTCTGGGTTTTCCGCATTCCTGGTTGTCTTTCCAAGCTTTCTGTTGCAAGAACAAGGATTAGAAACCATTTATTTCCCCTGTACAGCTGAGGTTGTCATATAAATGTGGTTCCAGGAGCTGGAGCTTTAAGAAACAAATGGCAAACATTCCCAGTAAAATTATGAATGTCAGCAACACACTTTGTATTTATGAAAACCATAGTGAGGCCCAGCAATGAATAAAGATGGAACTAAGACTACAATGAGACCTGAGAAATCCAGGCTTGACCCTTTAATTTGCCACAGGGTTTCTGTATCACCTCAGGGAAGCAGGTCCTGCTTAATTTCGCTGAAGATGTTGAGCCCACTTAGTGTGGCAAGGCCAGGAAGAGTGTCCAGCATCTTGCATGACAGAGCACCCTGTGCTTCGGTGTCCTGCTTCTCCTGTCCTCCTGCTCTCCGGTGAGCAGAGTGCTCTCTGCAGCAGGGATTTTCCCCGTGAACTTAATACAAGTTCAAAAAACACTCAGTGATTATTAACCATAATTAATCCTCTGCATTAATTTCTGCACCATCATTGCTCTGCAGGGGTAATGTTTTGGTGTGTAGGAGAATTACATGTGTTGAAAAAGCACCAAATATTGGCATTGCTAGGTGAGTCTGCCACCGGTGTGTGTACATATACATATATATATATGTTTCAGGGACCGCGTGGGGACTGCGTACCTGGAGGATCCCACATGCAGCAAAGCAGCCAGTGATATGAAACTGAAAATAACACGATTTGCTAATTTACAACTAATAATTAAAAGGGCCTGTCAAGGAGCCAAGCTTCCTCAGCATGTGTTTAACATTACTTCTGAGAAGGTCATTGCTGGCTTCTCCAGGAAGGGAGTTCCGGAGAGGGTACAGTAAGTGCACGGAGTTTAAATGAGCAGCCCCGGCGCAGACATTTCACAGTCTTCAGGGATGCACAAACAATTCTGCCTCGGCAGCACAGAAACAATGCCCTGTATTCACAAAGACTACAGGAACTTCAATATTGTATGGAGGGGAGGTGGGGGTGAGGGAAGTCTTGAAATGCAGATAAATTGGTATTCACCAAGTGCCATTCCTTAATTTACAACAGTCTTTAACTTCGGAGGCAATTGCCAAGGTGCTCATAAAAAGCGAAATGATGAATATTCAGGATGTCTTCTGAATCCATTAGGCAACTGAGGATGAGGTCTCCATATGTATAACTTCGGCTGTTTTCACATGCTGGTAGAGAGAGTGCCAAGATGGCGTCAGGAAGAAAAATGGCTCCTTCAGTTGCCAATGGGGAGAGAGGGAAGGGGGCGGGGGGGGGGAGTGTATATCAAGTGCATGGAAATGAAAATTTGTTTAAGTACAGTAATTCAACCTAAATGTGCGCTGCATGGCACGGCATGAACCTAGCTCTCCGAGCTCTCTGGCACGGCCGGCTCTGCGGACAGGTGTGTGCAGGATCACTGTCAAGTTAAAAGCAGCCACTGAACCGTTTTCTTTTTCCACACCATCCCCTCCAAGGGTCTCAAAGAGCCTGAGTGAATTCAGCCTCAGGACAAGGAAAAGCTCAGGCTACACCAAGAAGAGGGAAAGCTCAACCTACAGAGGCTGAGAGAAGCGAAGCGCCAAGTGTCTGGCCCTGAGTGACGAGCAAGTCAGTGGTGGGACAGGCTTTCTCCTCCTTCTTGCCCAGCTCCCTGTTTCCCTCCTTGACAACCTTTACCAACATCCTAGATAAGGTAGATGAGGCACTTACAATCGCAGCCGGTAACTGATGAGGAAAACATGCTGTCCAGCTCTTGCATCCCAGAAAATAATGTCTCCTGGATGCCATGAATCATGGAAGATTACAGGCCATTAATCATCAAAGGGTGGAAGGGACAAGTTAAAAGTCATGTGTACCAAACACAGCCATTTCTCTGGGGAATCTCAGACCTGGCATGATTCATTTTGCTTTCTCAGGGAGAAATCACAAGAGTTAGAAGAATAAATAATGCCACAGCCTCCTGAGTTCAGCTGGTAGCGAGGCCAAGCCTCCCGTTGTGGAAAGGAGGCTTTGGTCACAGGAGGTGCGTATTGCCACAGCAGGCATGGGCGTGTGAAGCAGTGACTCCTCTGGTTCCAGAGTCAGTGTAGGGGTACTATTTGGTCTGCTGGGTCTTCCCCGAAAGACTGTAGGGAGTCACTGGGATTTGCAGGGAAAGCAGAAGGGTGACAGCCTTCATTGCCCCTGTCTCTTGGGGTTGTCAATATCCTGATCCGGTAACAGCTCAGCTTTGCAGCCTGGCTCTGGAACCGCTCTGGCGGCTTGCGTGATGCGAGAAACACAGCTTTCTAGAAGCAAGGAACTATCTGCTGCAAGGTGGTATTGCCTATGGGCAAGGGGCAGAGGTTAATTACCTGCCTTTCCAGCCATGACCGTAAAATGTGGTTGGCACAGTGGGGACACACAGAGAGTCTCACTGCGGAAGTACTTGATGAATTTTAGTAGCTTTGTTGCTGCCCTTTAGGCAAGTCACGAACCAGCAACTGATGACCAGGTAAGTAATGCACGAGGCTCTACCAAGATACCAGGTCATCACAGATCCATATTCCCAGCTCAGAGACCTTCAAGTGTGTGATTTACCCCTCTTCTACTCCTAAGCATGGCTGTGGGGAGGAAGCTGTACCTCACACCTGAAAGATGCGCTACCTGCCTATCAAGAATGGTTAGATTATAGTTGTGGCTGGTATAGTTGCTTGTGTAGCTGTTGGTATTGTTTACTGGGTTTTCCACATCAGTCTCCCGTCCACTTCAAATAAAAAATGCCAACACACCTGGAGCAGAACAAGCAGTTGACTTTTAGTAAAGACAAATACAGTTCTTCAGACTCACAGACTATATAGCCACAGAGTCTGAGTTCGGTTCAGTTCAGAGCTGAGTTTTCCGCTCTTTGCAATTATTTACAGAACACTTTGTGTTCACACAGCTTTCTAGGGCGCCTTTTTGTTTTTAGAACAGTTTTTTCCAACCAATCGCTCATTATTTCGCATATGGGACTGGTCACCACTTCTGGTTGGGCTGTTCCTAATCTGTGATGAAATGAGTGAAACACGATACATGAGAGAGGGTACTTCCATCGTTAATCCCCAGCACTTACATTCACACACGAGTACCTTGCCCACATGCAAGCATGGGTATTTGCAAGAAGAACAATGAGAACTTGGCAATCGACTGAGCAGCCCCCCATTTGAGTGTTTGCAGGAAGCTGTCAAAAAGGAGGAGAGTGGTAGAAACACGCTGAGTCCAGAGCGTTTCATAGAATTGTTCCATGGACATGTTCCACAATTGTCTTTCCTCCCTGTGCGCTCAGCTGCAATCACCAGGAGCGCATAGGGGCATGGGCAACACCAGCACATGCTTTTCCCACTGTTTCCAAGGTTAATATGAATAATGTTCCACAGTCTGTTATTGTGGAAATACCAGCTATCATCCTGCAAAAGCAAGCCAAAGAATTATAGCTAGACATTAATAAGAAGGGACCAAACAAAGCATCTCAAAGATGGCAGAATAACACCACTACAGTGACTAGCAGGAAGAAATAGCTCCAGACGAGTTTTCCCTGATCTACTGTCAGCAATCATCCTTTATGCAGCACTCCGAGGAGTTCGGCAGCGTGGCGCGTTCTGGGCTCTCCGCAGCAGAGGCTGCGCTGAGGCGTACAATTCAGCCCGTGAGCTCCAGTCTGTCAGTGGTGTGATTAGCCATGGTCTGAGAAGGTAGCCAGCAGTGTCTGCATTCCAGACCACAACTAAGAGTCTCTTTCACAGTTCATTGCATTGCAATGAAAATTAATTTTCCTTCATCATTTTATTCTTCTGAAAAGAAAAAAAAAAAAAGACAGAAAAAAAAAAGAGAGACTTAATAGGAGGGAAAACCCACAGGGCACTTAGCTGAAGGAGCTCTCTGAAAGAGGCTCTAAAGATGGAAGTCTTGTCTGTCATCTCAGCTGCTAAGTAATACTAGTGGTGGGACTCTTGGAAAAATTAGTACAAACTGCATTGCAGAAAGGACTGCTGCAGAGATGTTTCTGTGTAGTTTTATGGTTGCGGTGAAGACCAGTGGGCATTAAACTTGTCTTCAGGGGTATAATTTGGGTAAATCTCAACTTTCAAGTCTTCAGTCCCTGAACTTAAAAGGCAGATTCCCCACTAACCACTGCCCTGCTTCCAGATCTTGCTCTTACAACACTGCGTGCAGGTATTTGTGCCACCAAAAATCATGGCAGCTCCTCCAGAAGTGTCTGTATCCAGAATGGTGGGGTACATATTTTGGAAGCTGTGATGACTTTCCCAGGCCTTTCTTCCCATGGCAAAATGAAAAGCACCAGTTGGAAATAGAACCTCTGTATACTTCTCCCTTGCTATGAATGCAAAGTTCACCTATTTTTCTCCTTTTTTCCATCAAGCAAAGTAACATTTCACATGAGTTATTGCACATGTTGGATGTTGCCAGACAGGATCAGACTATTATCCTACTCCTTGTCTGTTCTTTAGCACCTATTGTCATAGGTCAGGACATTTCCAGCTCCAGTTCAATGAAGTGATTTCTCATGGCTACCTATGATCAAGTACAATGAAAAGGCCCAGATCACTTACAGATTATCAATGCTGATGCTGGTATCCATTGTTTTCATTCCTCTATCATGGGAGATTCAGGTCCAGATATTTGTAGGAAGGCGGGTGCAGGACTCCAAGGTGAGCAGAATGAGAGGACTGAGGTTCTTTGCATGTCTACGCAGCACCAACCACAGCAGTGAAGACTTTCTGCATGGTCGTGTCAAAGTGCTTCAGCACTGACCACCTCCCAGGAAGAGTTAGTGGTTTACGCCTCATGATCCTCCATGCCCATTCCCCTTTCTATGCCTCTGTTGGTTTTACTCTTAAATAAAGAAACATTGTAGAGTCAACTGCAGAGAATCATCTGAACTGCTTTGCATGGCTGAAGGGCTGGCTGTGACACTGCTGGCGTTTGAATCGCTGGATTTAGGGGGTTCTGTTTAGAACAAACTTGGCTTATTAAATGACAAAGTCATCTATTCAAATGCAACGAGCTTAGGTTTTTTCGTTCTTCTAACAGCGTAACTTCATTCACTTCAATGGAATTGCATTTGGTTTACACAGGTGTGAGAGGGAAATCAAGTAGCATATAGAAATGTTTTCTTTTGAAATATTTTTGGAGAAGAGGGGTAAAGAAACTGCTTTTAGACCAATGCAAACATTTTCATGGAAATTTTCATTAGGGTTAAAATTTTCTGGACAAAAACTGGAAATGATTTTTTTTTCCCCCCTTGTAAAATAGTTTGATTTTCAAAAATCCCACAAACATTTAAATGGAAATCTAAATATTTTCACAAAAACTTTAATTGTATTTTTAAAGCTTTGAGTTTCCATTTTTTTATCAAAAACTGAAGTCTTTTGTCCAAAATACTTAGAAAAACTGACTTCTTTTTTTCAAAATTTCCCATAGCAGATTTTTTTAATGCAACTTTAATAGAAAGATTAAAAGGACTATGAATATAAAGCCAATGAAAAAACATCACAACTGAGCTGGATAAACTAACTGTGGAGGTTAACATACATGAAACCTGGGATGGACGTGAGTTGTTTACAAGTTTAAGATGTTTCTGCTAACATACTTCATAGAAGGGCCAGTGAAGGGCAGGTGGAAGGTTTTCCCTGAATTTAGATTTTATACAACTCACATAAAACTAAGAAGAAAATGAAAGGGGAATGGAGGGAGATGGAGTAAAACCACAAAGGGATCACAAGCAATAGCCATCTCTGTACGTTTTGAGCCTCCTCAAGATATTGATGTCCCTGGTACGATATACTCAAGAATCATCTGTCCCATGGGTTCCAAAACTGGGAGACATACCCTAATGTTGGATGAGATCATGGCAAGTGAGCCACAGACAGGCTATAGCCACACGTGTAATTGTATAACTTTGTGTTCTACAGCTGAAAGTTCAATATTTGGATATGTGGCTGCCCATGAGAAATTCCAAGGACTCCAGTACTCACTTTGTCCAAAACAATCAGCAACCTCTGATGTAGCTACTATAGCTAAAATATATATATATATGTATAGTTATATATATATAAATCACTATAACAGAGATACTCTGGAACTAAGTGGGGCAGTAGTTAAGGCCAGGTCTCTTATTTTTCACAGCAACAAACAATCTGAATAGATGCCTTCATTTAAACGGTGTTTCAACACAGCAAAATGTTGAAGCTTCATTCACCTAATAGTAATGGCATTGCCTTATAATACAAAAGAATGAAGAGTGAAACTCAGAAAATAAAGCATAAAGCCCTGAATGGAGGCCTGAAGATGTGGTTTTCAAAACCAACTCTTCCAAATGTGAGAAGGAAGTTGTGACTCTTTTGTCCATGAGCTATTTCTCTGGAAAGACCGTAAGAATTAATTATGATAAAAGAAGAAAGCACAGCTTCACAAAGACAACAGAGGACCTAGGCTGAAGCGGGATCAACCCTACAGGTCTTTAAGAATATGGTTAATGAAAGAAAAGAAAAAAAAAAAGAAGAGGAAGAGGACATTTGTAGTCTCAACCTAGGACTGAATGGCTCCATCACAATCGTACTTGCACTTCACATTGCTGCCCAGCGTTGGCCAGGATATGTGGGCACACTGCCAGCTCTCAGCAAGTCCTGTTGGCTGACTGTGGCGGGGACCACCACCCAAACTTCCTGGACATACCTGGCGGGAACAAGAGGTGACTGATTTCTTTACACAACCTCTTCCCCTGGCCATGCCAGGTTGGGGGTAACTAGAATTTAAGTGATCTCACAAGCTACAGGCTGAGTGAACATGAGAGGAAAAAAAAGCAGATAGAAACCATTTGGGCAAGAGGTAAAAACAGACCAGAGAGTGTGCATTTGCTGTGTTGTGTACCCAACAAATAATTTTTAATAATATAAGGTTATAACATTTTGTAACATCATCCCAAGAGACAGGCCATGACTTCTCCGCTTGCATTAGATCAGCCGTAGCAAAAAACACAGAAATCATAATTTATGCTTAAAAGAAAAAAAAAAAAAAAGGCAAAGAAGGTATGGGGAAGAAACTGAAAAGGGAAGAGGGGAAATGAGAGTCATCACACCGTATCTGTCTCAGAAGAATGAAAATCCAGAAGCTGTTTTCTTTCAGGGAAAAGAACCAGGAAGGAAGTTTTCAGCAAAATAAGGACAGCGAAAGGGAGGTCAGGCTTCCCCCTGAGCAAAGAGGGAGAATTTCTTTCATGGGGTTGCAGCCTGAGTCTAACAGGAAGAGACTTAAGAGGTTACATCTGCTAGGGTTCCCCAAGAGATCACTGAGAGTTGACTTGACTGCCCTTCAGCCATCTACTGAGGGAGACACGTTTCCCCTGTCAGGCAAGAGTATAACAAGGTCTAGTGACTACAAGATGAAACCAGCAGGATTAAGGCACACCGGTTATAACAGGGAGTGCTTTCAGCAGCCTCCCTACACACATGGCGGATTCTCCCATAATGTCAGGCTTCTGAATGAAGACAACATATTTGGAAAGGTAGGTTTTAACTTAATCTAAGGGTACAAATTTTTATGCAGGGTTTATTAAGTTAAAACCCATGGCCTTTGTTTGACAGAAATTAAATTAGATAACTATAATATAACCATTTCTTCTGCCTTAAAATCTATAAAATTGCAGAAGAACAAAGCTTATGTTGTTGTCCTTTTGCAAAAGATGTCGTCATAGTCCTTCTTTCACATGAAGACTCTGAAGCATTTTAAGAAACATTAATAACCCCAAATAAGTGTCTTCAAATCAGCTGGGGAAGAGTCCAAGTCTCTCGAGGCAATGCCTTCTCCCATTGATGCAATGCAGAGGCACTTAGTCTGCAGGAGCACAAATACATTTTAACATAACAACCAGGAATAACCACCAAGGTGTTCTGCTTTATTCCAGTCTCCTGCAGTAAGTAGAAAAGAGACAAAGATTTTCAAGGACTGTAACAGAAATAATTGGGAACAAGGGAAAAAAATTTAAAAGATTCAGTCTGGTTTGGGTAGAAAGGACATGGCTGAGTCAAGTTCTCCTCATTTGTAATCCAAGAACCCAAAGGCTTGCAATAGGCAGGAAATGTAACAAATTCAAAATTAATCAAGGAAATCGTTCTTTCACTGCAAAGTCCATTGCCAGTCTACAGCTGGCAGATTCTCGGGGTTCAGTGGAAGAATCAGCTGATCCCTAGTTCTCCTCCAAGCCCTATGTCTGTGAAGTCTCCAGCTGGTATATACACACCCTGGTCGTGCAAGTCTATAATCCTATAGGTGGCACTAGCTGGTGGAACAAGGCGTGTGTGTTCAATGGGTTTGTGATCTCTTCAGTCACACAGAAGTCCCAGTGGCCCTGCTTGCCCTGGCCTCCCTTCTACAGGCCACACCAGCTCTGTGTCACAAAGCTATCTCAGTGATCCATTCACAAAGCTTTGGCCTAAACCAAATTGCATTTTCTGTGCTTCAGGTCACACCATTTACGTAGTGTAACACAGACTTCAGACTGATCATTACTTCAGTCAAACTACTTGGCCCAAGGGCCAGCTGCAGAGGACTCTTCCTTCAAAGTCAGATGCCATCAGCTTCATAGAGAAGAATTGCTGATCCGAGCATCCCTTCCCAGAAGGCTATGGGAACTATGAAACAGGCTTCAAACAGCAAAGAGTCCTCAACGTATAGCCAAAAATCCTTGAAGACTAAGGAACATATGGCTGAGCCAGGATGCAAACCCAGTCCTAACCTTGCAGGCAGTACCAATAGTTTCTTACGTTTCTGGGCAAAAATTATCCACTGACTGAAGGGCATTGGAAACAGCACCTCTATGTAAAGACATTTCCGTAATTACCCAATATTAATTTCTTTGCACTTTTTTCCTAGGTCTTGGCTGCAGCCAGTAACAGGACACATACAACGAAGTGATCCAATTTTCCCATTCATGTCTTCTGCTCTTTGCCTTTTCTGTGGCTTTAGGCTTGGAGAGGGTCTGTGTCTGCCTGGGTGTTTTGAAAGAGCCTGCTGGGTGCAGATACTACTGCAAGTGTCATCGTTATTTTTGCAATTAGAGTCATTATTCTCCGCTCAGATGCCATGCAAGAAAATGAGGTATAACTGCTGAGATAGCTGGCAGGGGGGCTAATAGATTACAGATTATACAGTGTCAGAGACACAAGCAGTACTCATCTTAAGTAAGATTTTAATACCTTTAAAAGCTGTGATAAATTATAAAGAAAAGTAATATAAAATGTAGGATAAAGTGTGGGCTCATTTTACTTCAAGCTCTCTACCACGTGGGAACCAAAGGAGAGGGGGAGAGGGGATGGATCGTGGTTTTTATTGCTTGGCTGCGATGTCAAAATTGGGTTGGTTTAAAATATTTATGACATGAGAGAAAGAAAATCTGTGAATTACTCAAAACTTAATGTATGTACACTCAATGTGTTTCACATTTTCTTTAGTGGGGACAGCAGAGTGGGGAATTGAGGATAACTTGTTTACTGCCAAACAGCTCTCCTTGGTACCTAGTTTTGCTATGTATTAAAAATCGCGGCTGGGGCCAAGAATGCTGGGGCTGGAATTAAAGACGAGAACACACAATAACTTTAAGTAATGGCAGAGAGATTTAAATAGCACACATCAGCAGAAAAGAATGGGGAAACCTACAGTACACTGACTTCATTGATACCCCATTTATCAGCAATTACTGACTCCATTAAAGGCAGAGTTTACAGCAGACAGAGAAACAGAGCCTAAAATATGTCCCAACAGATGGACGGAGAGTGTCAGTGATGCCGTATTTCAAAGGCATCTGCAACTTTGTTATCATTGTACATGGAGTCAGAAAGACAGCGAAAAACACTGGAGTAAGGGCCAGCAAATGATTTACTTGACCCTGCATGGGCAGAACTGACAGCGAAAACCTCATTAATTCCTCAGGTCATTCTGGAAGACATTAATTTGGTTTGGACTCGGGACGAGGGGAGATTTTCCAGACATACACCAGGAATTATGAAATCTCTATAGCCAGAGGAAAGTATGTCCAAATCACTTTCTGCATAAATCAAGCTGACTTTCTGAAGAAGGATAATATGCCTAATCAGGGGAGTTATGGAACTTCTTGTACTTATTAGACAGAAAATAAAACAGTATTTTATTTGATAATCAGCTTGGGGAGGATTTTTTTTTTCTTTCTTTTACTGCTGTCTTCTCTTGCCAGAGATGATTTGGAAAAAAGACTGGTGCATGAATAATTGCAAGTGCTGTGATATTATTTGTTTGTTCGCGTGGCGACATGTGGGTATGCACATAAAGATATATAAATAGATAAACATATATAGGTAATATATGTGCATAATTTTAGTCAGCCTGCTGTATTTACACATCTTTTGGCCTTTTACCTCTGTGCTGCAGAATGCCAAGTACCGTCACCTTCCCTCTCCAGTTCTGTTTAACTCTTACTTACCATCAGCCAAAAGCATCTGGGTAAACAGGAGAGCCAAGCAGAGCTTGTCCCAGGGAGGCAGCCCTTGCACCATGCTTCTGCTCCTGCACAGTCCTTCCTCCAGCCCAGCTTCTACTGGCATTTGAGGGGACCTTTGCCTGAGCAAGGACTGGTCAAAAACGGGGAGTGCAGCCTGCAGGACTCGGAGCAGAAATGCAACTTGGGGTGAGCAGGAGCCCCGTCTGAGGAGGGGAACTGGGAATGACGGGCTCAGGTCCCGGCTATGACTTCTCCAGTTTGGCCCTAAATCTCTGAGCCTAAAAAAAGGTCCTGGAACAAAGCACCTGCTGGATGTCCCCTGCTCGGTGGTGGGAAGCTCCAGACTGACCTGGGGTGAGCGGGACCCCCCCCTCCCACCTGGCTAGCCTCCACGATGAGGCCAGTTTGGCTCCAATAGCAGCCCCAAGAGCCCCCAGAGCCATGCAAACAACCAGGAGCTGCAAGAAGTTGTCCCACCAACACCCCCGCCCCAGTACATGCTTTCCAGTGCTTATACAAAAGCCCTTGCTGCACAGGGTATCTTCCTCCATAAAAGATGCATTCATCATGTTTAGAGAAGGGTTATCTCTCCCTGGAAAGAACATGCATTAGTACTTTTTACTCATTCAACACTGGACACTCCCTATCAACAACAGCCTGCCGAAAGGGGAGAAAGAGGTGAATTAATCACAGGAAGAGACAATTTAAAGGAGTTTGGCTATAAAATGGAGTTCATTAGGAGGCCATAATGTATTTGGGACTAACAAGCTGCAATTTCCCCGCCTCTGGTGTCCCAGTCAACAATAAGCAGCACTAATTGCATTGACACCATGTCTCGGGATAGCCACCTACCCTCTTCTAGCTCCTTCCACAGAGCAGTCACACAAAAAGTTATTTCACTTACTGCAAATGCAAGTTCTCTTTCAAGATGCTTAGCTCCTTATCTCCTTGGATTGAGAGAAAACAGTATTAAGTGGTCTGCAGTTTTCACTCTGGAGCTAAGGTTGTAATAATAATCACATTGCTTGACTCTAAGACTGCACTTAGAGAGATCTCAAAGCACATTACAAATGTTTATGGTATAGGCAAAATATCACCATATGCACAAAACCAAGCAAACCCTGGTTGGGAACACAGCACAAAGCACTTTTTCCCATCCTTCCTCCAGGATACCTTTTTTCCTGTTTTTTCTGGTTTGGCTTGTTAAAAAATATATTATGTTGGCTAATAACCCTTTTTTCTGGGCTTCATATTTCTCTCAATTTTTGTTTTATGTTACTATTATTCCAAACAACATATATAAATCACTATTGAAAACACTGGTGCTATAGGGGATTGGGTCTAAGGCAAAAGGAGAGGTAAAACAAGGACTGAAGTACACGAGTGGCCCAAGTTTGTGCAGGGCTGCATGTCTGGACTCCTTTTGATCGAGTCAGAACAAGCTAATTTTTTTCTAAGGCTAAATTACAGTGCAGTCCTTTGTCGGGCTATTAGCTGGTGACTTTAGCTCTATGCAGCACACTAGAATCTAATACAGAATAAATATTTCATTTGGGAAGCCTTTGTTGCCTATCAACTGTGAAAGTACTGGAGGAGGTAACCCGGCTGCAGGGAACTGTGTGCTCTCCCATCACCTAAGGGCTTTCGCCGGAGAGGGTTGTGATACTGCAACTACAAGGGCGAGGGAAAGGCACTGCCTGCAGGTTCAGGAGTTGGTAAGCTTCAGAAGGAAGACAAGAAACTAGGAAACATTTTTTTAATGAGCAAGGTAAATTATGGAACCAATTTGCAGTGCGCAAATTATATTACTTTATGCTGTTTATGCTATCCATTCAAAAGTATGAATAAAAAAACCTGGGGATTAATTTTCATGTGTGCTCCAGCTATCTCTCTAGCAACGTAAAGGAACTGAATATAAAAGTTAATTATATGTATGACCAGTCTGTCTGGGTAGAGTGATAGAATTGATCTTAGCACAAATGAAGATCAGACAACAGGAAGGACCCGGTTCAATTGTGGTGGCTCAGTGTCCAAATCCAGCAGAAAACATATTTTTAAAGAAGATTACCGTGTTTCAAGTAACGATTTAAGTTATTCAAATATTAGCAGAGGTATTTTTTTATTCCTTGTACCCTCTGCGGTGTCTTTTCTTTTTTCTTATTTTCTTCTTCTTCCTTTTCCTCCCTTTTCCCTTCCCTAGTTCTGTCAGCATAAAGACTGAACCATCACTAACTACTTTCAGTTTGGTTTCCAGTCAATTCCTGCTGAATTTTGCTTTCAGATTCTCATGCTCAACACACTGCTAGAAAATCTAAGTTGAAAATATGGTAATAACATATTTGCTTGTTGGTCTTGTTTTTAAATATTTCCCTGGGGATTTGTAACAAATCATAAAAATGTATTCTACTGGTCTTAAATATTGTAAAAGCTTATTTAATTTAAACAAAACTTAAATATTAAGCCAAACTTCATTGCACAATATGTTCCTTTAATGGAAAGAGCTAATGAAAAACACACTAGGCCAAATTCACTCTATTTTCTTCACCAGGGAGATGTTTGCTCCTTTATTACTAAGGATCATTTGTTTTGCTTCATTTTGCTGGGAACAGTCTGCAAATTTGTATAATCAGACCGTGTTCTGCACATATTTTTCATGGCTATTCTGAAACAGTTTTGTCCTCATTTCTACCCCTGGAATGCTCTTTTTTTGAAATGTGAATCTCGGCTGGATGACTCACTGGGACACTAACTTTATCTTCATCTGTTTTACAGTAATTGGACCGAAGCAACTTTTGTAGCTGTATCTGAGATTGTTTCCTGCTTTGAACTCAGCACTCGTACTGTCATGTGTTAATTTTAGTGATTACACAAACTAGACTCCAGCCAATAAAGTTATTATAGTCAAAAATATGGCTCCAATCCAAATTGCTCTTACTTTATCTGCGGCTGAGTAACTGCCGCTTCACACTGTGAATGGACTAAAATCAAATAAAAATATTCGCCACAGCAACTTGCCAGCAGAACAATGTGCAGTATTGCTCCTTTTACCGTGTAGTTGAGAATGTTGTACAGCTACGTGCTGCATAGGAAAGCTTGAAAGCCTCCTATCTCGGTTATAAAAGGACATTTATTCTGTGAGGAAGGAAAAAAAAATAAAATGTTCAATGTTTTCGCTTTTATTCAGGTATAATCCTAGTTCAGAAAGGGCGTAGAAGCATGTGCTGGAAATGAAGTGTGTGCTCAAGTCCCATTGAAGCCAGGTAGATTGTAAGCATATGCTGAAATGCTTATTTAAATTGAGCCCTTAATTATTACGTGCTATGAGATTGAACTACGTTTCATATTATTTTCATACATCTATATTTATACACGGGTGGGTGGGTGGGTGTGCAGGGATATATGTAAGCTGTTCGCTAAAGAACATTCAAAATGAAAAAAAGAATCCCCCACACCCTTCCTCCTAAAGTGGCAGGTTATTTGATGTTTTTGACAAGCAAGGTTTAAATGTTTGGGTGAAATGGCGATTTTTTCAATGAAAGAAAAAAAAAAATCAGAACTTGTTTTTACTAATGTGGTAACTGCACTTCAGCTACGTTGTACGTGCACACAGGGCTGCAGGGACCCCCCCATCCTTGCAGAACCTTGCAGTCATCAAACACGTCTCGTTCAAGCAGAGCGCATCTCTACTTGTATCTGGGGTTCTGTACTTTAATGAATCACCTGTCATTTTAACTTCTGTCTGTCCTCTGATTCTGCTGATCATTTCCATCATTTATGGATATCGAGTTTAAAGTTACACGTACCTCCGGTTAGCCTACCTGGATTTTCTCCATGATAAATCTCTGTCCCATTGGTTTACTAAGGGAAGAGCTTCACAGAACTTTATCTGGTATCACTGGCCTGTGCCCTACCGAGACAAGCTGGTGTTTCTGATGTTGTGCAAATGCAGGAAGCTAATAAAATGGACGGGGGGGGAGAGGGGGGCAGGTTAATAAAAGATCTTAAATACACAGGTTAAAAAATGTTTTATAGACTGCCAAATGTAAGCTAAGGAGAAAATGAAGGCTTTAAGGAAGGATTTGATTTAGAGGGACAAGATGTTTGGCTCCATGCAGAGAGAAGGAGCAGGCACAAGTGAAACAGCATGGACTATCTCAAGGAAGAGACAAAAATACAGTCCAGGAGGAGACCAGCCCACTGGTAGGAAATGAGGGAAGGTGAAGCAGAGTCCTGAGCAGTTTTACAAGGCAGGAAAGTGGTTTTGAATTGAATTCAGCAATGGATAAGAAGGTGACAGGGGATGGGAGCAATGTGATACTATTACTCAGAACGAGAAATAATCCAGCCATGAAAGTCTGTATCCACTAAAGTTACGAGAGAAGCATTTTTTTTTTTATCTTTTTAAAATAAAAAAAGGATTTGCAATTGCTGAGGTGTAAAGTCAGGTCTGGGTATGGACAAATTGCCGTATTGCTTGTGAGATAGTGACAGACCTGCCGGCAAGGAGATGCAGCCAGGCCAGGAAAGCTTGGGCTCAGTCCTTCAGAACCTGTCAAACACAGCTGGGCATCTGCAACTCCCTGGGGAAATCAGCCCGCCGCCTCACATCCAGAGTCAAAGCAGAGCAGGGAAAGAGGGGTAAGAGAGGCACAGAAACGTAAGAAGCCTTGCCAAGTCAGTGAATGGCAAAGCTAGGGCTATGCCCCAGTCTCAGGCTCTGTTCAGTACACAGTCCACCAGGGCAGGCAAAACGGTGACTGAATTCTCCTGGTGCATCTTAGCTCCCATCTTCTTGCTGACCAAAGCATTGCGCTGCCCTCCTCACTTCTGGTTGCACTGCAAAGGTCTGCCACATCAAGCCTGTGGGCAGATGGAGACAACAGCAGTGGCAGAAAATTAGTCCTGAAGCAGAAAGAGAAGACATAATGCCCAGAGGGTAAAAAGTAATTGTATGAAGTGATATACTACCTTCCACCAGCTAGCGAATAAGAAGCCACTAACAAAGAACAAGGCAGAAAAGAGACTTTTTCTGCTTGTCTAAAGACAGACCTGGAGCAAAGGCTAGGATGCCCATAACTCCTGGGTTCTGCAATTACCCTCAGCAGATTTCTTGCTAACTTTGTCCTGATTCAGCATCAGAGGTTGCTGCCAGTTCCCATGAATGTATCTCCCATATGAGACATGGCACTTGCAGCCCAGCTCCAGCCCTATTACCCAATAAGCAAAAAAACATGTGTTGTCATAAGGTTTTATCACAGCTGGGCTCAACCAGGATGCTCAGCAAACAAACCCTCAAGCTAGTCAGTGCAATGCTGTCTCTCTTAACATGCAGAAGGCAAACGGCTTCAGGAATGTTTTATGTTTCTGTTCCATCCCTGAAGTTTCCTGTTGTTTAGAAACCTCCTGGATACAAGGGAGATGAATTATTGATATGCCAGCCTTGGGAAGGAACAGCAAGGCAAGATTAGAAAAAGGGAAGGGACCTTTGTCTGGAGTAAACTGTATAAAAAAGCAGGACATTTGGTTCCCAAGGAGCAGTACACAATGAAGAGAAATCAGACTACCGTGGTCTGTGTAGTTTTTAAACTACTAATCATGGGTGATTCAGCGCATACCTCTGGCTGCGCCGGGCGCAGGGCTGCGTGGCGGCGCGCGGGGAGTTGGCCTCCAGCAGCAGGCAATGCCGGGGGGCACACCCCACCGCCCATCCAGCACACAGCCCCGTGGTCGGGCTGATGCCAAGGACCTGGGTGCAGCTGGCACCGCAGCCCTGGACTAGGGCACCACGGGCATGCTTAGGGGCAGGGTAAGTGTGGGCAGGGACCCGAACACGCAGGGTGTCTCTGCTGGTCCCCATGCTTTGCCTGCAGGGACATCAGCAGGGTTATTGTGAGTGCCACACACAGTCTCCAAAGCGCCTGTGTCCATCAGTAGGGATGACACCTCTCTAGTCGTCTTCCAGCAGCGTGCCAAGCCCTCGGAGGCTGCTCATCCACCCAAGGTGCCCCCTTCCAGTGGGGGTGAGAAGGACAGACCCCCCCATGTCAAGCTCATGAGGAAAACAGCTGTCCAATCATGAAAAACAAAAAATCTGGTGCAGAGTTGGTCTGGAAAACAACCTTTTCAATTGAAAGTACCCTCCAGTGGGTGCATCCCTCTAGGTGATACCACTGTGCCCTCACCAAGGGCTCTGGGGTTAGGACATGTAGAAGAACTGTAGAGGGTTAATTAACATTGATAATATACAGTTGTGGACTTGCTCCAGGGGCGGTGGGTTGGCTCACGTGGATAATGTACAGCTGTGGCTTGTTCCGGCTAAGTAGCTAAACAGCACTGAGGAGCCTGGAAGGGAAGGAGCACTGGTGGAAGAGGAGCACCAGGTGAAGAGAGAGGAGACTGGATGAAGAAGAGCCAGAGATGTAGGAGAGATGAGGCTTGGCCCAGGGAGAAGCTGAGAGAAGAAGGGGGCCTGGATGAGGAGAGGCTGGCTGGAGGAGAAGCCAGGAACCCAGATGCAG
>JAVJGI010000035.1:26604245-26633955 GCA_035590275.1 Ibycter americanus | reverse complement strand
TGGAACCTTGTGTGGGAGTGGTGGTGGTGCCGAGGCATGAGAGGTCTGGTATGGGATGGTAAAAGCCTTGTTGCAGCCTGGTAGTTTGGTAGTGCTGCAACAAGGACACGGGAGCTAAGGAATTAATCTGCCTTGCTAACGCCTTGTCCTGCAAGAACTCTCATTTACGGTTTGGTTAGCCCCATCAACTGGGGCAGAGCACTTCTGCATGATTAACGTGTATGGCATCACACTGCTGATATCTCCCTACTTCTCTAAAGGGCCTATATATGGCTCACCACTGGCCACTTCCCCCTCAGCTGTGCATGCTGAAGGCAGGCAGGAAAGTTGCGAAAACCCTTGCTCAGTCTTCTGTGTAATTATGTCCACACTGTTCTTAGAAAGTAAAGAGTCACACTCTAAAACTTAACAGCATGTGAAGACACACCTGTGGCACTCACATCTTCCCATCACATCTTCAAAACCCCAGCACAGGGGCAGCGGCCGAAGCGTAGGAAGCAGAAAGGGGACCCAGTGCGGCTGCTGAGAGGTCACCCTCCCTCTGCCTTGGCCGCAGAAGGCCGAAACAAAAATCAGTCGGGCTGAGATGTTTGTGGCTGATGGCTGTAGCTGGAGAATAACTGAAAGGCGCTGTTTGCCCAGAGAGAGAAGCAAAAACTTATCTTTCAGCTCACTGACAAAACCAAACAACAAGGGAGAAGCACGAAGGGGAAGGACTGCTTGAAGTGGACCTGAAATATGTGTTGGTTTGGGGGTGGGTGGTTTTTTGCAAAAATGACATGTTGGAGGAAAAGTATTTGAGCTGAAGGCTGTGTTTTGGTTCCTTCACGAGTTTTTGATGTCATTCTCGAGCAGTCTCAATAAAACTGAAGTACATCTGAAACAAACATTGGTTTTGAATAATGCTATTGAAAGGCTGTCTTTAAAATGTCAACATCAAATGTTTCAATGTTTTCAGACTTGTTTTAACTACAACAATTCATTTCCCTTTACAGCAATTTTGTATTTATGCTAAATACATGTTCACCAGTGGGGAAAAAAAAAATGTAGCTGAAAATTGTTACCCTGCATTATTTACCAGTACAAATTTTCACATGCAAAAAAATATTACCAGAAATAAATGTCATCCAGCAAATAATTGATTTGATTGGGTGCTGCTTATAAGGATGGGCAGGAGGCAGAAAGTGCCATGACATCCCTAAGTTCAGCAGTTGGCAAGAGTGAATGGAAACCTCCTCCTATAGTAGGATAAAAGATGGTTTAGATTTGCATTGGCCTCCAAGTCTGTGAGTAAGATAAGGAGCTCCCCTGACAACACAAAACCTGGGTAGTCAGCACAGCCAGCTGAAAAATAACCATTGTTGGTCAAGAGATTTCAACATTTTTGTTTGAATTTTCCGCTATCCATTTATTTCCGTTCTCAGTTAAAAATAAGGAGAAGCAACACAGATAATGAATTTTGCCACTTTGTGAGTGACTTCATAACTCTGAGAACTGTCTCTAAGTATGTTTGTTTATATACAATAAGTATCTGCATGCATTGTGAAATAGTGTGTAATCAAATAGCTTGTTTCAGATTTGCTTTTTTTTCCCCATAGTGCTGATGCCCCTTGTCACCATGTGCTGGCTCATGGCACCACCTTTTGCCCCCAGTGAAAGCGCATCTCCTCTCTGGGCTGGAGGGCGCAGCCAGCCCAAACGCCAAACCACCCTCCAGCAACTTCATCTGTAAGCCCTCAAAGAGCCTGACCACAGGGACAAGTGTCCACACACCCGGCACCGACAGAGCGGGATGTGGCAGGACCGACAGGCGCAGCATCTCTGCCGTTCAGCCTGGAGTCTGGCACGCTCATCACCTCCCTGGCCCCGGGGGTTGACCCTCTGTGTGTCCCCCCGCAAGCCGGGGCTGCCTCTGGCCTCCTGGCAGGGCCCCCCACCGAGCAGCGAGCAGCGGTGGTGGGTGCTCACCAGCAGCCCTGGGAAGGACAGAGTGGGACCAGCCGCTCCGTCTGATTAAGATGAATGGCGCTGTGCGGATCAGCGGACTATCTGGGGTGTCCATCACTTACCACTTGATTAGCTGTAACCAGCTCTGGGTGAGGCTGCACAGGGGAGTTGTGGCGCTTAATTTGTCGGGCCAGTCAGGCTTGAAGACCACAGAGGAGGCAGCAGAAGCAAGGCGGAGCATACCTAGCAAATCTGCGGAGATAGCAGCTGTTAATTAACTCTCTGTGTTTATTTGGAAGGAGAGCCGTGCAGAGTCAGGGTTTTAGCCCCTGCCGTCCCACACATTTGGTTTCCCGCCTCATTTCTACAAAGCAACTTTTCAGACACATTTCTAGAGCAAATGCCATCATTTCTGCATTTGCATTTAAATCCTGGCCCCCACCTTTTTGGTGAGCAGTTGGACTCTGACTTGTTTCCCCACTCCGAGGTTTCCGTACACTCAGCGGAGATTTCCAGCCTGACCTTGCGGCACAGCAGCCCAGACAGCACAGCAGTCCTGAGATAATTTCTGAAGCAACTCTCGGCAGCAGCAGTAAACCGCAAACCATCTCAAACATGCCTAGACCAGACCAGCATGCTGTGGGGATATGCTGAGAATTAGACCCCAGAGAAATTCCAGCGCACAGATACACATGAGAGAGCAAATAGGTCCAACCGCATCTGGCATGTGGACAGCACAGGCGAGCTTATCTCTTGCATTTTATAATGAGAAAGTGATGGGCCAGATCTCCAAAGGCATTTAGGTGCTTCGACATTTAACCTCCCACAAGGAAATTAGGTGTCTAATTATTCTTGGAGGTCTGGCCCCAGAGCTCTGCTTTCCCGCATTGTTTATTTCTGCATCGTTTATTGCTGCCCACGAAGACAGTAGGCGCCCCTTGGCCATCTAGGCAGCAGGAGTGAGTTAGTGCTGTGAGACGCTGATCCTGGTCTTTCAACCCACCTTCTCCTCAAAGCTGTCTGCATGGCCACATTCACTTCTTGTTCACAGAGCCCCTTGGCACTGCTTCATTACATTTTGGGTGCACGCACGGGTGTGGGCATGGGAGGGGAGGACGGGGCCAGCAGGACGAAGACGACAGCTCAGCAAAGGGCTGGCTGTTGCTACAGTGGAAAGCCTTGGGCTTCAGCATGAGCTGTGCCAGAGGAGAAGTTTGAGAGGCGTCACGCTCACATGCCTTCTTTGCAAGGCATCTTGGGCAATGTTGGTGGCAGATGGTGTGCAGCAACAGCTGTGCACAACTGGGACAGTCACTCTCAGAGCCACCATATTCTGGAGAGAGGCAGGAGGCAGAAAATCTCCCCAGGCAGCTGGAAAAGACATATGGACATGAGGAGATGCCAGATAGCATTTTCTACCCCTGGTTGCTTTCACTGAAGAACCACGTATGGATTCTATCCGTCTCTCCACCACCCCAGAAATCATGTGCCAAGGGAAGTGCAAACATCTCCTCTCTCTCTTTAATGTCACCATCCTTTCCCAGTTACAACCTGTGTAATGTAAGAACTGCTCCACTGGTTAACCGTTGCTGGTTAACCTGGCTGGTGATCTGGTGGCCTCTTGACTTGTACAAACCTATTGCCCCCACTCTATCTGTACAGTCATAGCGCAACCCCCTTGTGCCTCTTCCACCTTTGGTCCTGGCGGGTGGTGAACCTCCCAGGCCCAGCATGGCTGGCACAGGAGAGGGGTTGTCCCCTCAAGGCGTGATGACCACCACTGTCTTCGTTTCAGAGCCCCAGACAGGCAAAAAAGACTGCCCGCTCGCAGGGGTGTGGGTAAGTCCCACGGCACCACACAGGAATTGGCCTCAAATTGTTGCCAAATTCTTCACGACTGCTTCGAAGCGAGCAAAGTCTGGCAGCGAACTTTGACTGTGCGCCCTGTGTGGTGTGCAGGCGTTTGCGATTTCAGAGAGTTGGACTAAGGGACAGGCTTAACTGTAAAAAAGTCTAAGTATTTCCTACAGCAGAGTTTGTAGCTGAGGCCTGTTTCTGATCACGTCATCGGTCCATACAGTTGGATGCTTTCCTGCACCCAGCAGTGGCCAAGAAGTGTTCATGTCTACAAAAAAAAAAAAAAAAAAGAAAAGAACAGGAAAAAAAAAAAAAGAACATTAGAGAATAAATTCGCTCCTTGTGAAATAGAGGTCAGTAGAGTTACGCCAGGAAGGAATTTGGACCAAGATACCTGGACTTTGATACGTTTTAAATAGTAAAAATATTTTCAGTGGACAGGGAACTGTAAGAGGTTTATAAATGCAAAAGAGAAGAAAAAAAAAAATGGTGCTGCTCCCCCGCAGCCTCCTAAAAATAGCAAATTACACACCTAATAAATGTATCAGCAGCCCATGAAATTGACAGCCTGAAATTGAAGAACAGACCCGTTTTGTTTGGAGAAATAGCCTTTAAGAGTGTGGAGGTGAATTAGAAAAATAGCAACTGACATTAAGAGTGCAAGATTAATTCGACCGAGCTTTAATTGAGACAGCCTGAATGAGCCAGAAAAAGAGAAAAAGGGAGAGGATCCCAGCTCTGTCTGGCTCCATAGAAACTCCACCTACCATGTCCTTTCAGCTGGAGCTCCAGTTACAGCATTACATCATCCCCAAAACGTCCCTTTGGCTGATAATTCCCTGGGAGCCCCGCACCGGTGCTGCGCAGGGTTACGCATGAGGCCGCCGGGTGCAGATTCACCCTTTTGGGTTCATCGGTGCGGGGACGGGCCCAGGGCCACCCTGGGACAGCCTTCAAAACCCCCTCCCTCTTTGGGGGCCGGGGACCGCTGGGGCCACCGGGTGCTCTTGGGGCGAGGTCCCCAGCATCCCGTCCTCGCGCCCTGCGGGACCACCGTGGAGCAGCCCCAGCTGCAGCTTTTGCTGGTGGCTGGGGGAGCTGGGACTCGCTGGTGCTGGAGGGGCAGGGGAGAAGATGTTATTTATATTTCAGAACAGATCCACGTACTCGACAAACCCTGAAATCCCGGAGCCTGTAAAAGCATTAAGCAGGCCATCCCGACCGTGAGCCTCGCTCGGGTTTCCTGGCTTAAACAAGAAAGTCCTTCTCGTAAGCAAGGAATAAGCTCTCGCACAGGCAATATTTCAAAAGCCTTGCTACTACTGAGTAAATAAATGTGCGTAGCAGATACAATAAACATTTTCTTCTGTTCTGAAATCAGATCTGCAGATCCCAAATCCCCCTGTGCTGTGCAGACTGTAATTACAGGATATGTTAAATTTTCTTTATAGCCAGCCCTGATGGTTGTTAAGTGACCGCACCGCCCAGTACAGCACCCCTCTCTGGTCTGCTACCATTCGTAATGAAAACCAGATGTTTGTTTAAAGTTAATAATCAATACAGCACTCATCCCGAGTCAAGTAGGGCTAAACATTTGCTTAGAGAAGCCATGTCAGAGCCACGATAAGCAGGGGCTTGGTGCAGCACGCTGCTCGGGACCCTGCTGGGGCGTGAGATAAACCATTCGAATTCCAGAGAGCGAGTGCTGGGGCCGCGGAGTTGGTCCGAGCCTCTACGAGTAACCAAAGCAACTAAAATAAATGTAGCCCTGGCCCCATCCAGAGTGACCTGGATCCCTGGCGGGCACCACAGCCCTGCTCCCAGCCCGCTGCCTGCTCCAGCGAGGCCAGCGCCTTGGCTTGCACCGGCTTCTCTCTTACACGCAGGTCTGAATGAACGCAGGAGGAAGAGTAGGGTGCAGCTGAAAGCCACCACGTTGATAGGTGGCGAGCGCTCCCCCATCATCGTAATGGCAGCAGGAGCTGGCACAGAAGAGGGTACCCAGCATCTCATCACAGTTGATTGAGGTCAAGGCTGAAGTTTTCTGATCTTCTTAAATCCCAGGTCAGACTGTAAGTTGGGCAGTGAGATGGAGGAACTGTTGGCACAAACTTTACATGTGGCCCACATGTCTTCTCACAGCTGGCGACAGTCAAGCCTCCCTCTCAGCAAATGGCTGATGAGGAGGAGCAGTGGGAACTCCAGATGGAGGTAACTCCAGCTGATCTGCTCTGCCTGGATCTTTCCTAACTGGGTCAGAGCTGTCCCAGTCCAAACGTGATTTGAAAATTAATACTGGGAGAGTGATTTGCTGGTGCTCCATACCGCTCATTGTTTGCAAACAGCTGGGTGGCCAAATCCTTTGTTTCCTGGGCTGTAGGTATAACTACTTCAAAGCGGACCGAGTTAGTTTTCTTCCCTGTTTGCTGTTGAGCAGTCTCTTTGTCAAATGACCTCCACTATCCAGCCCAAGAGCTGAAACAACGCAGTGTGATTCAGCTGCCCAGCCTGCACTCTCCCCTTTCCCCCCCACCCTCCCAACCCTTGCTCAGAGAGGCTGGACACCATCGTATAAGCTTAACTGGAATATCCACACCACACCTTCTGTATGGCAATACCCAAATGGATTTGAGCGGGTCCTGAGGCTGAGCATTTTGCCTGATGGTGGAAAAAGAGAATTCTCTTGATTTAGCCTGTTTCTTTCTGACGCTATTTAGCAGCACAAGTCGAATGCTTGCCTATAGCCTAACACAGTGACAGAAGTCACTGCTCAAATATTCAGGTGTCAAAGAGACTGAAGTTTTAAATTCTAGGCTTTCCGTAGGAAAACTAACAAGTAAAATGACAAAAAGAAATTATGAGGAAATGTATATGACTCACAGAATCATAGAAATTTTGGTTAGAAGGGACCTCTAGAGGTCATCTAGTCCGACTTCCCATTTGAAGCAGGACTATCACCAGCAGTGTTTTACTGAGGCTGTATTCCAGGGTATGACCTCTGTGTTTGCTCCATCCTTCTTTCTTTCTTTTCTTTTTTCCCCCCTCCAATTTTTGTTTGCAACAGCCTTTTCAAAACCATTGAATTTAGTTGCATGTAGTATCTACCCCCTTAACTCATCTTAACTCACACGATTAGGCTGAACAGTTTCCATGAAAATATTTGCATAGAGTGGGCAATCCCTAAACTCTTTCAGGCTCTTTGATTGTAAATAAAAGGCTTTTGCCCCTTAAGCAGCACATCTACTGAACTGAGGTGCCATCCCCACTGTTTCTGGCGATAGGGTGATGCAGCATCTGAGCTGAAATCCGAGAAAGGACAAGAGGATTACAATTCCTAAGGCGCAGGGCGACCTACACCAGCTTCACTTCTTACTATGCATGTGCAGAAAGGGAGACACGGGACATCAGAAACGCTCACATGCCAGTTCTACTTCTGCACTGTGCTGAGTTGTTAACTTCCCTTCTTCCTCAGCACAGAAATCCCCAAGTTAAAGTACTCATTTAGAGTTACCCAGAAAAGCTGAAGATAGATTTGGATCCTGTTGAAAGCCACTGTTTTGTAACAAGCCAGAACCAACCCTCTTGGCATAACAAAAAACCACCCTCTATTCCACTTAAAACAGGTTCAGTAAATGATCTGTGACCAAAAACAAAACCAAGTACTAAAAGCTGGATAAAACTGCCTATCTCACCTCCAAATTAAATGAATCCAACCTGCACACCATGCACACCAAGGCATTCCTAGATCTCCACGGCTCGTGAACATATCAAAAAAGGCATTTATTAAAAACCAGTCCATTTGAAATGATACCAAGGGTGAGTTTTTACAAAAAGGACTCATCTGCATTCCCAGGTGATACCGTGCCTACGGAGCTACAGCATCCTTCTAATACACTACATCATCTCTGCTTCCTCTATACAACTGGACTCCAACACGAAAAACCCTCAAAGCATAGCTCTGGGTAATGCTACAAGGAAAGTAACGGCCCTAGAAGTGGTGCCCATAGGTCTGTCCCCTCAGGATTAGTTTGCACGGCAGACACCCTCTGCAGCAAGCTCCTGGTCTCCGTGTTGGCTCGAGGGTCCCTCAGTAGACTGGAGTTGGTCTGGAGAGGGCAAGGCTGGGACCATCGTCCCTCTCCTCCCGCTTCTCCATTAGCCAAGTTAGGTGGCCCAGCTGCTGCGTGGCTCCAGCTTTCACCACATGTTGTCTACAGATGCCTAAAAGCTGGGCTTCTCGATGGTAATTCCCAAGCCTTGCCTCAAGCAGCCAAGTCAGCCACACCGTACAGCTTTCAAAATAGCAGTCTGGTGTCAGCCTTTGTGCTGAAAAAACCACCTTTCCCTGGGACTAAAAGCCTTCCAGTCTGGGTATTCCTGGGACCTGGATGGGCACATTGCTCCCATCTCTCTCAGGAAAAGGCACGGGATTAGGCTGGTCACCGCTGCAACTGGATCCAGCAGCATATTCTCATCTAAAATCTTCTTTCCCTGGAAAAGATACTGCTTTTTTTTTTGCTTCTTTTTTTTTTATTATTCCTTTCCCCCAGCTTTGTAAGTAATCCTGTTCTTTACTCTCCGCTGTCTTGGCACCTTCCAAGCAAAATCTGACACTGAGGAATAGATCCTCTTTTTTTCAAATAATAAATGGAAATACATTTTTGCTGCAGCCTTCCAATCCGCACAGGCGACACTGTCAAAATGCTCTGAACTTTTTTTGGAAGCGGCAGATGACTACAGCTGGTTAGCACAATTATAGCCGTTGTGTAATGCTTGGATCCTCTGTTGTTTCATTCATTCTATTCATCAAATTCTGTATTATGCTGTGGGGGAAGATCTGCCTGATGGTAAATTGACATTTTTTCCTATGTTGCTGTTGTTTTTCATAGTTAAAGGGACACTGGCAAGTGACACATCACTTTTTTAATGTTGTTTCAAAAGTTGTTTACCCTGTAATTTACAGTATCCTCCTAGAAGCCAGAAGAATGGAGAGCTTGAGCAATTTGGCATTTCCTCACTCTTGTATATTGATATTTTTTTTTCATTGCGGGCTGGAGGAAGGTCAGACACTTTCTACTTAGAGTGGTTCACAGTGGACTTAAGGACAGAGGCTGCTGATTTTCACAGCACTCCCAGAGGTAGGTAAGTATTATCTGAAAACTATCATCCCCATTTTACAGGCAGGAGGCAAGCAGCCCTGGCAGAGATGGGGCCAGAGCTGTGCTAAGTTTTGTACAGAAGTGCCTCTGTCCCAAACAGGGGGTTTGGGAACAAAAGAAGGACCTGTCCCAAAAAATCATCCTCCAAAGCAGCCATCCACCCCAGAGTGTGAGCAAATCCTCCTCATCCTGCTGCTGCAGTCACAGCCACCATAGTCCTCCTACCCTGGACAGGGGAACAGTCCTGCTGGCCCCAGGTGTCCTCATGAGGTGTCCCAGTCCCACCAAGAACGGGGTGAGGAAAAAGGGGTACAAAGCTGATCTCTCCTACCCATGATTATAGCAGCCTGAATTTTAATACTTGCACACATGATTTTTTTGTATAGTGTGCAATATCAGTCACATTATATCAACATCGGGTCACAACAATAAAATGGGCACTGATGCTGATATTAATTTTTGGTTCTGTAAAACCACCACTGTATTTGAGCTTTCTTGTTTTTTTTTTTTTCAAGGTAGAAGTCCAAATCGTGTTCAGTTTTCAAAAAAAAATCCCTTTCTTCTGCTGTTCTCCAGATGGACATTTTGGGGAACTTTTGCAGAATATTGATTTTTTGTGTCTCAAGTCTTTCACTGGCAAAGTGCAGGAATGTATGGAAAACAGTGCATTTCTAAAAGGATTTTGATAGCGTTATAACAAAAAGAAGTAAAAAGAAAATAACGGGATGGCATTGAAGGAAGAAAAAGGGAAGGAATGCAGTCTACAGATGCTGTTCCTTATTTTTCTTCCTCTTTTTGGTCTTCCTATATTAAAAATAAACAAATGAACCAAAAATAAGATAGAAATGTTTGAATTTTTGTAGCTCCCCTCTATGCAATTTTCTTTTATTGTTCCTTTTCTTTTCCCTCTCACCATTGTTCGGTCCATAAAACTGTATACTTAAAATTCATTTGGGTAATTAAGTTAGTGAGAACAGCAGAATTTCATTAGGCTGGAACAGAAAGTGACTTCAATGAGCGCCAGTGTTTTCACACGTCCCAGGAGGGGGTAGAAGCACAGTGTCACCCAGCATCAGCCCCAGAGCATCGGGGGACTGAGGAGCCTGAGGTGAACCCTTCAGACCTGAGATACACCTTGTTGTGTCGCGTGAAGCTGCCGCCCTACGTAGTGACAAGTAGTCGCCAGCAGCGTTCCCGGGTTCCACTGCAATAAAGATTATTTATGCACCGTGACTGCTAAGTGCTACTAAACACAAAAACAAATGACACTATAGTTTCAGACCACTAAATTTGTCTCTCTGCTGTACATATCCTTCGTTTTCCCTTTGGCTGCCTTCTTGTTAGCTGTAAATTGCATAATTCATCCTCTCGGTTGTTTTATAGTTTTGTGGTGAAATTCATATTTATCATCATTAAATATTGTTATCACTGTTTACACAATGACGCAAACTGTCTGAAATGTGTCTCAGACTCAACACTGACATCTAACCTCAGGAGAAGATGGGACTCTCCAGACCAACTCAGATCCAGCCTACAAGCCAAGTAATTGGGATGAAATCGGAGAAAACTGTTGTAGTCCTGGAAGTTTGGGAGGGAGGGTCATGACGTGTTCAATTCTGCTTCTAAAAGGCAAGGAGGCAATGCACAGTCTGTCAAGAAATGGGCCTGTTGGGGCTTTTTATATTATCAGTTAGCAAGGATTATTTCTGTCCCTTGAAACACAAAGAAACCAAAGATACTGTAGAAGATGGGCCGGTGCCCAGCGCGGGGGACAAAGCCCCATTTCTCCTCTGCTTTATGTCCTTTTCTCAGTCTCCAGTAGGATTGTGAATTAGAAACGTTTCCATGATGGTTATTTCATGGCCTGAATGCTGGGGACCTGCTCTCTGTGCTCCAGGACCTGCCATACCCCTCATTCAAGCCCCGAGAAAGCCACTGGTGGGACCATGCCTTGGTAACCCCAAAACAGAGACCACGATACCCTGCGGTGATGGACACTAGCTTGGTTTGTAGGTCAGGAGGAACACACTGCTCCCCCCAAAACTGACTCCATGTCCTGCTGGATGGGGGTCACCTGTGGGACATTTTGTTTAGCCCCACTCAAGTCACGTCAAAGATTAGCAGGTCTCAAGGAAAGCCACGGAGTGCTGGGCCGCCGGTCTCGCAGGGCTGTCTCTGCTTTGGCTGGTTCATAATAATGTCATTGTGGAAGATTAAGATGTAGCTTGGCGAAGAGGAGCGATAGTGCAATAAATCCTTCTGTTGGGGCATTTCCTCTAGGTGGTTGTCTGTGCAGCCATTTCAGGCTGCTCTGAAATTAATTTCAACATTCTTGTAGGCACTTATCTCCCCAAAGTGAGATTTCCTGGGAATCGTCGGGGAAGGAATGAAGACAGAAGAAATACGGCTAAACCCCAGCACTTAAGACCTGAGCCCTGTCTCGTTAATGCTCTTGGTGTAAATCAGAAGGAATTCCACTTTCATCGAGGGAATTATGCCAATGATATACTGTTATTGAGAAGAGACTCAGGTGTGAGTCCTTTCAGTTGGGTTTCTTTTATTAGCTTGTATGAAAAGGAGACCCTGATCCTGCAGATAGCTGTGCTCAGCTTTTGGGTATCAGAGATCTCGGGGTGGAGAGATGGCAGAAGAAGCACGATCACTCGCATACTCAGACTTTACCATGTATGTAAAAGTTTCAGAATCAAGGCTTAGTCACTTCAGAGGGAAATTACAGTCACAGTCATAGTCAAGTACTAACTCAAAAATACTTGGAAATCGCATGTTCTTTGATGCAATTAACTGTAAATTGGACTTCATTTCTGTTCAGGGAAGTTGTTTTTTTTTCTCACTTTCAAACAAGTTGGATTCAGTCCTGGAGCCTAACAGATCTAAAAAACTACCTTTATTTGCTGTATCTAATAAGAAATAAGTGATGGGAACTGAAGGTAGGGGAGGGAATAGTGCAGGGCAACAGATACAGAACAAAATGCCATCGTGGAGAAAGTAATCTCACAGAGAATACAACCAGCTGGGTGTCTGGATGCTTTGTAAAATTTTATTGTGAAATGCACAGATGATGAGCACAGCTGCAAAACATCAGGAGTGTTTATCATGATCTCCCAGAGCGTTCTGGGTGTGTTCCCCTTTGACACTATTTATGTAGGCTTAACCTAAGCTGATTTCAATGGAGACATCAAAATTGTTTCAAGGTGCATCCTATTATACACAGGATAAGCTTGTGGCTTAAGGTTTCTCTCCTCTGTCTTATGTGGTGTTTATCAGCATGCAAAGGACAACTGGATGAAGAAGTAGCTGATAGCATCTAACTAACCGGCTGCTGTTGCTGAAGCAAATAAAAGACGTTTCTGGCACTCGCACAAGTATTAAAAAGGGGATTAAGCAGATTTTTTGGATGGAATTCAGGCTGAAAAAATCTGTAATCCATCCTTCTGTGCCTAAACATTACAACAATCTTCAAGCAACGGGCCTGAGTCTTCCCAGCGTTACTTATTTTTACCTGAATTTGGGTCGCTCCCAGCATTGCCCTGGTGCGATGTGACAACAGCACGGCCAAGAATCAGTTTCTCTGTGCAGCGTGCTTCACCTGCTTGTGGTCCCAAAGGTTTATCCGTGATCGCCTGCATCCCACAACATACAATCATGCCCTAATTCGGTCAGACTGTTCACAGGCATAAATGTTATCACGACTGTGGCACAAGCCTGTTGTGCTAAAGGGGAGGAGAAAACGTAAGAGCCTGTTTCCAATGCCCTCAGATAGCTTGCTGTAGAGAAAAAAAATAATAATAATTAAAACCGAAAAAGGTTTCCTGTGTATTTTATACTTCCTGATTTTGGTAGGCAGTGAAAGCATCGAAATTCTCCTAAGGAAGCTGGTTTTGCAAGTTCCGGCTGGTGGGGGGGGAGACAAGGGGAGCAAGAATACGGGGTGAGAACAGACCCTGACAGCTACCTGCCCAAAGAGAGCATTTACATTCAGAATTCAAGAAGTAACTTCAGAAATGTTGTTGTTATAAATCACACCATTATTAAAAGGCTAAAAAAGCTTTGTTACAATTAAGCTACATTTCTGGAACAAAAAAAAGTAATTAAACCATGGTATTAATCTTAACAGCAACCCTCCCTTTCCCACACTAAGACCTTGTGACAGCTTTACTTAGTCTTCATTAAGCGTTTTCAAACAGTTCATTGCAAGCAGTGTCTGATATGACTGTGAAATCCCCGTAGCGCTGTCACAGCTGCAGTGTCAGATTTTAAAAGTGAAGGAGCACTGGGAGAGACACGGTTTGTAATCACTAGCCCAGGTCTCAAAGCTGTTCAGACTGAGCTGTTTACATTGTGCTTAGGCGAAATTTTTTTCTCCTCTCTGAGATTCACAAATCGCTTAACAAAAGTCACAACACCCATTTTTTTCACGTCAGGAGCTGAAATGCAGAATATGGAAAAGATTTACTAAAAACAGTTTGTTACAAATCTGGGATTAGAAATCAGATCCTCTAAATGCAACCTCCTACCTAATCAGCGGAGACAATGGCTTCCTGGACCTAAAAACAAGATGCTTCATCCCTGGTCTTCCAGGGTTGCAGAGAAGGAATTTTGGTTCTTCTGGTCCTGTGAATGGCCCCTTCTGAAAGAAAAAGCCATCATCCCATCAAAACAGCGCTTTGCAAAGCAGGTGCTGGAGCCGGGCTGGGCACAGGTTCCGCTGAAGAGACCGTAGGCTGCAGGTCAGCGCTCCGAGTCTCCTTGCTGCCTGCTTGCAGAGGTGCTGCTGATCACAGAGCAATAAAAAGCTAAAGGCAGTCCCTGGTTTTGCTTCAAAACCTCTGATTAAAGAACTTGTAAAAGCTCGAGTTCAGGAGGCGCGTTTCTGTACCCTCATAATTAATATTTTATACTCCCGTCTTTGCAAAGTTGTTTTTACAAAGCCAGATCTTGGCTGCGCCCCAGCAGCTCTTATCACAAATCAAATTTTGCATTTATTTGCACTTCTGTCATTGGAAAGGAGGAGGTTTTATTAATAGTAGTACTAATGTTCATATCTGGAATTCACTTCTGGATTGAGAAATGTCTGTGCCAGCGTTCAGCCAGGAGTGAACTTTATGATCGTGTTATCAGCTCTGAAAACAGGAGATTAAGCAACAGCCGCTGAAGTGGTAACAGATTTTTAACTCTATCAGAATCAGTTGCCCACACCTCTCTGTATTGTTTCCCTGCAATACCCATCTCTCATATTTGAAGGCTTTCCCAATGAAAGAGAACCACCGTGTAGCGATATTTGTAAAACAGCTCTGTCCTGAAACACGATCGTGCATGAACTCGACCTGATAATTTATGAACTCACAGCTAAGCAAGAAACAGTTCCCCTGCAGCCCAGGGAAAATGTACTGTAACATGCTAAATCTCTTTTTTAAACGTAAAATCATATTGCCATTCAGGTTTGTGGCTTTCTTAAATGTGGTTGTGCTGGGAGAAGTGACTATAAAAATGACACACTTTTAATCAATGGATCTGCTGTCTTCTGCAGGAAATTTGAGTCAGATATGTTTCATTTACTGACAAAAATGATACCTTGTTTTTGTATTTTCTACTCTGCTAGCAGCGTAGAGACTATACAGCCCTGGGAAAAGTAGCCAGCTCTCCTCTGGTTCACGCACCATCAACAGTACTGGTAATTAGTTTTAACCACTGAGTTTTGATTGCCTGTGCAAAGAGATTAGGTTGGCTTTCATAGCTGGGGCTGGATCTACTGAGCTACTGGCTAGAAAAACTGGGCCACTTTTTCCGCCGATACGCGGCTCCCTCGACTGCAGCTGGAACTCTGAGCCCCACCTCCTCACCGCCTGCCCTCCTCAAGCAACCATCTCTGCTGGATGCTGCCCACGCCACCAGCGCGCAGATTCAGACCTGGCACATGTCCCTGCATGGAAGGATGAATTACACCCCAGGACCGGCGGTGCGGCCACCCTGCCGCCACTGCCTGCCGACTGGATGAGAAAATGCCACGCTTGGGAGCTCGGATACCCGACAGGGTACATGCTCCTGGCTCGTCCCAGCTGCAAAATAAAATACGCGCCTGTGAACCACTGGGACAGCTGGTGGGTAGATCATCTAGGTGGCAAATGCTGGGGTAAAACAAGTCTCCAGCCACCAGCAACGACACAAAATGACCATCAGTCTAATTCGTCATGAGCTGTGCAACAGTACGGGCATGTAGTGAGTACTAAGAGGGGCTGGATAAGCCCCCCGAGCTATGCCATCCCTCCTGCTGACTCAGCCTTGCCGTCACCTCCCTGGCCGTGAGCGTTATCCCACATCTGCCACGCATTCGGCTATTTTTAGGATTTAACTGACAGGTGGACTGCACTACCAGTGCACTTCATCTGGTCCTGGCTCATTTTGTTTACAGTGCCAAAGCAGTTCAAAATGAAATTATCCCTTCAAACAGTTTCCAGATTACACGATCTTCTAGCCACAAATGAAAGCCACGCTGTCACCCAACAATCCAGCTGTTTGTGTGCGGCACTGGAAATAAGCATTCTGAAAGCAGACAAGAAAGCTTTCAAGTCAGTTCACTGCGAGAGATGATGAAGCTGCAATTGCCTCACATTTTCCAGCTAAACCAAAGCAGGAAGCTCCCATCCTGATGGCCCGAGTTACAGGAAGGGCAGTTCTGCGTGAAAAATTCACATTTGTCGCAAAAAAACACACCCTACACATGGTGTTTTGTGCGGAGATCATGGTGAGCGGACTCTGCAAAGCCGAACGTCAGTACCCCTCCTGTGAGGCTGAGGAACGGTACCAACGCTTGCCAAACACCTTTGCCAACTATAAGAGTCGTTGCAATTTCTGTGTAAGGTGTATGGCTCTGTGGAGCCGCTCTCATGGGCTGTGATCAATTACTAAATTAAGATCCTCTACAAAACGTTCAATCTGTAACTGAATTTTCCCTTTCTGGTGATTTCGTGCAGCGTTTGACATTAAACACAGCTGTCTTAGGTAGCTAACTCCACTTGTCCCCGATATTTCATGATGACAAATGGGATGTATTTCCATCACTTATCGTAAGATCAACACTGCAGCCAAGCAAGTGCTAGCTTATTTATTGTCAGCCAGGGGATGGATGGTCTTAAGTGCCTCCCTTAATAGGGATGATTCCTTAACAAAGACTCTACTCACGGATTGAAGTGTCAGTCTTTGGTTTTTGTCCACAGTCCATCAAATTTTGTCAGTCACGCTGGCTGTGGTGATGTGCAAAACGAGTTTGCTCTGGCTGATCCAAAATACAGCAGTAAACCAATAACAATTCTGAATTTTATCTCACTTGTGGGCACTTGTTACTGTGATTTTCCTCCCTTGATCTGAAAGTCCCAAGTGTGATCGGGTGCTCCTTCCTCCCTCTGGTTGCCTGGCATTTACACCACCAGCATGGGTCTTCCTCATCTATCCACCGTGTTTACGGGGAGAAGGTGGGCTGAGTGGGGCAGTCAGCGCACATGAAAATGCTGCTTGGCCGCAGTTGCCGGGGCCAGGTTAGACCAGCGGAGCTGAGGCTGCGCCCTGGTCCCCATCCACCTCTCCTGCCCCTGCACCCCGGTGTACCAGGACTAGCTCTGAAATGGCCACGGCATTACAGCCTCATACCCCAATGTGTTGGCCAGGCTTGAGGAAGAGACTTGTACAAAGGGCTGGCGCAGCGCTGGCCGTAACGGCGAGCACGCACGCCGCCCTCGCTCGCCAGGGCAGGCTGCATTAGCGGCGCTGCCACCATCGCCCCGATAAGCCCCGACCTGGTGGTGTTTGTACTTCTCAGTCACCTTTATTTGTTTAAGAGGCCAGACAAGGCAAACACTTGTGATGCCTTGTTTATTCTGCGGCTTTCACTGGAGCATATTAAACTCATCATTACTTCATATAAGCTCGAGATAGGCATTTTCGTGCTGGCAAGTGTTGACAGTAAGTAACAGACACTCTGCCACAAGGTAACATGTTTATATACTGGTGCGAATGCCTGGCGGATTTTATTCCTGTAAAACTATCGCAGATAAAGAAGCTACTATCAGATAAGTGACTATAATAAATGGCCACAATTAGTGCTCTCCTGATGAGACTACTCGGTGGTCTCTCTGCTCTGTTTTAGACAAACCCCAGGCTCAGCTTGCTTAGTATAAATGGAGACAAGGACCATTTAAAATAACATCAGCCTCTCCTGATTTCTGGGGGTGTTTTACCAAAATACCACTGTTAACTGAATTGAAATCTCCCTGTATTTATCTTCAGAGGACATACAAATGGGAAAATCAAATCAGACATAAAATAAAGATGTCCATTTTTGCGCACACACACACACACACACATTGTCTACTTGCAGGTTTCCCTCACTTTTAAGACTTTTAGGTTTGACTGTAGCTTTTGGTCCCAGCTGGCACTAGCACTCACCAGCTTTTCCTTCTGATGTCACTGGAAATAACAGTAAAAGTCAGGGATTTGGGGAGGCACCAGCATGAAGCCGCCTGCACCCCGCCGGAGGTGCATGCACCCCGCTGCCTGCCACCCCGAGCAGGGAGGAAGGGATGCCAAGAACCCAACGGTCCCACCCCCAGCATCATGTCATCCCAAGGCCCGGGTGGGAGCAGTGCCTCCCTCCTTGCTCTGACTGTTCCTGGGAGCTTGCTGAACCGGCACGGGCACTGCAATGGAGGCAGTGCCACCGTGGTGCAAACCTGGGGGCAGCAGAGGTGGTGGTGGGTGTAGCTACCCTGAGGCCAGCATCCCTGGGAACAGCTGCTGTCTGCTCTCAGCCTTGCGCCAACCTTGGTAGCAGTCTAGAGGGCCTGACATGTCTTCAGGTGTCTGCTTATATTCTGTATATATTTATATTCACGTGGCACTTAGTGCCTCTCTGAAGTCAGTGGATCAGCTCCCACCGAGAGGCATGTCTCCAAATGAAATCCTTTCCATTGAACAACCAAAGCTCTCCCCAAAACAGCCACCCATCACATACAAGGTATCAATCTCCCCCCCTCATTTATGCCAACAAGAGAATTGGAGAACAACAACAGAAGAGGCAGCACTAACCCTGGGGCTGCACAGAGCCAAGCCCCAACCAAAGCCAAGCTCCACATCCTCCTGGTACCCCACTGGTAAAAATAATCACTCCTGAGCCGTGCTCCAGGTCTGTAGCAGTGAGAAGGGGCTGTTGTATCAGCTGCAGCCTGACCCCGTTTCTCTTCATTAGCAACCCTTGTTTGTAAAATAAGCTCATGTTGCTTCATGAAGTGATCTTATAGTTGCTGTTTCCAAGACATCTCAGTTGACATCCAGCCAGATCTCATTATGGCCAGGGCTCAAAAACGAGAGCCTAAGCGCTTTTGCTGTAAAGGTCTTTAAAAGACATGTATACCCTTGCCCAGCCTAGTCATTTATAGAATGACATGTATTTACAATGGACTGCTTTTACACGTAAATATGTGTGTATGTATGTATATGTACATACCCAAATATGAATGTGCTGAAAGAGATTTCCAACGTACTTTTACTGTCATTAAAATAACGATAATAGAAAAGCTCAAAAGGATTGCTTGTAAAACACAGGCTGTAACCCTCTGGAGTTATTTTTCACCTGTAAGTACCCATTTTGTTTACGTAGTGCCAAAATAGCAACATCCAGCATGGCTGAAGATGTCTCTTGATCTATCTTCTACCCCCTCCTGAAATGCAGTGACTTCTTCAGACGCAGCTAGTGGAAAAAGCTCTTGCATAAAAGCATGCTCCTATTGGGGATTATATGTCTGCTTGATTTAATATTTCCTAGTAACAGTTTCAGAGGAAATTGCATTGAATGGTGAAGGAACCCCTCCACATACACACTGCACCCCAGGAATTAGGTGCTTGTGTGCAGTAGGATTTATGGTGGTTCTTTGTATTCCCATTGCCAGAATATCTCATGAACTCAGGAAAGTTATGCAGGCATCAGTGTGTTTACCTTTTCATGAGCTTAAAGCTGATTTATTTCACCTCTGAAAAGTAGGATAATACTTCTTGTTGAAAACACCACGGAGTCCAGGTTAAAGGAAGACAGTCAAGTAGTTTAAGCCCCAAATCTGAGCTGCCTTTAACTATTATACTTTGAGGACAGCGTTCACTTAATTCAGCTGAAAGCCAGTGTGTGATGTCTGCCCATCTATGCAATTTATACAGGTGAGTTCATTTAGACCTTTGCATGTATTAAACCCTGGGGCTCCCTGGTGGAAGAGTGACTCCGCTGAGCTAACACATTGTAACCCAGCATTGCTCCAGTGCAAACACTGCTTTAATACACTGCAAAAAATCCATGTGGGGCCTTGCACCAGAAAGGCAATGATAATTATTTCAACATAATTACACTGGTAAGAACTTCCTTAGGTTAAAGCAGAGTCTTAGAGCAGAGCAAGTCATTTCTCCCCAGTAATTTGTCCATATAGGTCACCGTTTGTTGTTTTGCATTTGTGAATGTGTTATGTGCATGAGGCAGAAATCTTCTCTTGCATTAGCTATTTACAACAATTTACAAATTTTCTTAAGTGCCCCTTGACCTGCTGAGCGTTCGCAAGCTGCTGCATTGTGCAAGTTGTATCCACGGCAGTTACACCAAGCCCGTTGCACTGCTTCTGCTCAGCGAAGGATACAATTAACCAGTACAGTGCAAATCACAAGCATGCAAATCTGGTTCCTCTGCCAGGAATTTCCAAGTAGCCCAATTTAAAATCAATGTTTTTAGTGTTCACCACAACCATGCACAGGAACTCACACATTCAAAAAGTGAATAAATGGGAAAAACCAGTGGGAAAAATTAATTAATTTCTCCCTAGCCTGATCTGGGACTGGATTGTGTACCAATAGACATGGAAAGTGAATAGACCCATTTACTTCACAGTATCAATTTCAGCTGTGACAAACGAGCAACAGATACTTACATGCAACCCCAAAGCAATTTATCTACAGCACCACACCTTGTTCAATGTACACAGAGGTATTACCAGCCTGCAGGTGCTTTCAATAGATCACTTCAAGTGAAAGGATCAATTCAATTGAAATTGAAATGTATTTTTAAAGACTGAAGACCTGGATCCACAAATGAATGATATACCGAGGGAAGGGAAGCAGGGCTCCCTGGTAGACAAAGACATGGGGGGCAACCCGTGCCAGGTGAACACTTCATACAAAATATCTCCAGGCATTCTTGGCTGTTGCGTGCCTGTGTGGAGCACTGTCACGGTCACGGGTTCACAACAGGAGCTTCATACGTGTATGGCTCGTGCTGAGCCCTCCTGTTCCCATGGAGAAAGAAGATGACTCCTGTGGTCAGAAGAAGACCTCACTCTTAGATGAGATCAGGGCAGAAGCCAGGGTCTGCCTGGCCTGCTTACGCCCTGCAGATCTTCCTCAGCCACAACAAGTAAACGGTTTGACTTAACCACAGAAGTGCCTGCTGTTTTCTACTCACTGTTCTACTGGCATTATTAGTCCTCATAGCTTCATAGGAGTGATCAGGTATACAAATCCTTTCAAAAATATCTGAAACTACTTATCTGTGTGGAATCAAGTAGGACAGACGTGCATGATGTCAGGGGGAGGAGGACGGAAGAGCTTTTCAAATAATAGAATGAAAAACCTTAATTTTTCACATCTCCTTTACCTGCTCTGATCATACTACTGGTATATAAGTATTTCTGAGTCAGCTTTCTGCAAAGCCATGTTTTAGTAAATTAAACAGCTATTAAATATAGCTTCAAAAATTAAAATAGCTATTGCACTCCTCCAAAATACCTCCTTAAATCACAGTTCAGGAAAACATTATTCACCTTAATGGAGAACCACTGTAATGAAGCAAGAAGCAACTTGGAAGCAGAGGCAGCAAAGACGGGAAGACATGGTTCAAGTTCCCCCTCATATTTTTTTAGGAAGCGAAACTATCTTTACTTAAGTAACTCACACAGTTCCAGCCAGGTCCACATAGATTTAGCCAGGATGTGGTTCAACCTCTCCTCTCTTTCTTGCTTTTATATTAAAAGAAAAAACCCTAGGAAAAAGTGTATTTTGCAAAGGTGCATACCTTTATCTTAAGACAAATAAAGAACTATATTAACCCTGGTGGCTGGATTAGTTTGTTCTTATGGGGGCTGAGAAGGGCTCCCCACACTCAGATCTGTTTCCTAGAATTTATTGGTCCTCACTGCAACCTACTCCAGACTGCAGCCGGTTTGAACCCTGGGCTAATTCACCATAATACACCACAACATGTAATTATGGATCCCATTGCACGCATACAATAGTGACACTGTTTAATAGCTTGCCATAATTTCAGGCTTTAAAAAATGGTGGCCAGAGAGGTGAAAGGGAGGCATCCTTTCCATGCACAAGCTAGGCTAAGCAGAGGAGGTGAAGTGCCTGTTGCTCAGGACCAGCCTGGGTTAATCTGTTCTGTTGGCTTTGATTCTCAGCCTGCTTTTATACCAAGTGTTTAAATTCAGTCAAATGTCCAAACAGATTGCAAATGTAAGTGGGTTTAAACAACAAATACATGTCTGCAATACTTATTCGTGCCCCAGAAGCTTCCCATATCAAAAAAAAAAAAAAAAAGAAAAAAGAAAAAACAAAAAAAAAAAAAGGCACAAAGACTGGCTTTCCCAGTCTGGTCCTTGGTGGCTGATTTATTAGCTTTCCTGTTTTCATCAACATGTTCAAGTTGCTAAAACCTATCCTGTTAAGCCTAATGTGTCTGGCATTCATCTTCTCCTCGGTACCATCTGCAGTAACAGGCAACAGTTCCCTGATCAACGGCTGTAATGCCTCCCCAGGAGTGTCCTCCAGTACATTAAAAAAAAAAAAAAAAATCAACAACAAAAGGATGAGCAGGATGAGCCTGTCTTCAGTTTGGGGTGATCCCTCAATCCCGTTCTCCTGGATAATCACAGTAAGTTGTTGCATCACCTGCACTTTCATTTTCTAGTAGGGAGTGAAAGAGTTTCAAGGGTCCTCTGTTTTAATGAGCTTGCAACGTGGCAAGTAACAGAGGCTTTTCCTGTTCCTGTGGGAAGTATCTGTTCTCTTTATTTCTGCAATAGTGAAATTAAGCTGTGAGCATTGGGTAAGCACTATGAAAAGTGGCCTACAGACATTTGCCCCGGTGAAGTTCTGTGTGTTCAATGACATTTGCTTTCTACAGCTTCTCCATTCACTTCTTCACCACTCTCGGTGGAAGTACCACTTCACTGACAATAATATGAGTGAAAGGGGTGATTTTCATTAGCATGCCTGCAAAGGAGCATCTGAAGTAAAATTCACTCCATAACATTCACAGTCAAAAATTTTCTCAGAGATTTCTTAAGAGGACCAAAACTGTGACCTGGAGTTGTGTCTTCAAGAAGGACCACTGAAGGATGCTGTGGGTGTAAAAGCAGGGCAAGTGTATGAAACACTCCCCGCCCTCATGCTCTCCTACCTCTATTCACTTCCGATACATCCCACATCTGATGTGTTCACTTACTTGGTGACGCTGTGTGGATGTGCTGACACAAATTAGCTCTCTCCCCTTGAGTTTTGTTATCTTCCAGCATCCACCACACCCTTGGAAAGGCACGGTCCAACTCATCTTCCCCTTTCCTTGGCCTTGATCTTTGCTCCCGTCAGTTTCATTTGGTGGCCCCTTGGTTGTGCCCAGAAATATGTGTCTCTGTGGGTCCTTTCGCATTTCTGTAGTGAAGTGAGAGCACTGAAGTGTAGCTTCAGTCAGACTCAGATTATCTTCAGGCCTTCTGAGAGGTGTTAACGACAGGGGAGGGAACAGCAGCTACCACATGTGCGGCATGAGCACTGTGTGTATGACCCACAAGTGATGAGCTCAGCTGCTAGCTGGAGAATCGCTATTAAATAAAAAATTGCAGACATTCAGCCTCATGCATTTCATCCTGCAAACAGAAAAGGGAACTCTCACCTCCAGAAGTACTATGTTGCAAGTAGTTCTGTATGCAGGTCCATTAGTAACAAACATGCTGAGGGAAGTAATTATTGTGGTAAATTTATTGCCAGAGCTGGAAAATCTCTTTGTATCACTTCTCTCATTCTCTTCACTTTTTGCTTTGTTCTGCGTGCGCACAGTATTACCTCTGCTAATTTAGGCTCTCTAGGCTAAGGCAAGCTACATAACAACTGCAATGACAATCTGAAAATTAAGTAGAAAAGTTGGCAACCAAAAAAACCCTCCAGAGCAGTTGCTTTAATACCTTTACTTTAAAAAAATGAAGTAAAATTAGGCAAGCATTCTGAGAAGGAAAGGTGTGAAGAATATTTAACAGGTGATTGGAAAGCTTCATTTGTGAGACATCAAGAGGTTCTCTCAGCAGAGCTTGACACTTGCTGAGATCTTAAAGGACATTATTGCATGGGGAAGAGAGGGTAGGAATTCAGCTTAGCCAAATTTGAAAGGGAACATCAGTATTGTTTACACCCATTTCTGACTTCATCAGCATGAAAGCTACCTGCTAAGATGTGGTTAGATTTCCTTAGGGTCACTTGTGGTAAATATGAGTCTAAATGCTTGCAAGCGATTGGGATATTCTGTAAGTGATGTGCCTGGGCACACAGCTGGGAGTGTGCGTTACAGCAGAGCTTTTGGCCGTACAGAAAAAGCGACAAAATGCAAGACAAAGGAGTTATGACTGAGGTGGAGAGTTCCTGAGCATTAATAATACAGGAGTAGACTGAAATTAGATAGGTAGAAAACTGCTTTACAAAATCAAAAACATTGATTTGGGGTGGGAGCATTTTGCACAAAGAGAGCAGGGGGCCTCTGGTAAACAGTCTGAAACTGGATAGCTGAACTCAGGCTGCAGTATTTTGTGGATAAAGTTGGTGACGATGAGTTTTGTAACAGGATTTAGAGTGATTTGGATTTTTGAGCACTTTGAGATCTGATGAAAAGCACAAGAAGGAAGCCAAGCCTATAATTATTGTTATTATTATTATTATTAAAAGCAATATTACAACACCAATATTGTTATGAGTGAATCAGCAGATGGCAAATGCCTTTCAGTGAAGGCAAAGGCAAAATAACGCGTCTGGTAGCAAGGAGTGAAGCTAATGATTATGTGCTAAATGAAACAGCCATTCAGCATACTGATCAGGAAAAAACATTTGGGAGTCATTGTGGAAAAAACATGGAAATCATTAGCCCGGTTCAGAATAGCAGGAAAGGTAAAAGCAAAAGAGGTTGTGTTGTTCCTGCGCCATGCTCTAGTTGGGTGCCTTATTTCTGCGTTCTCGTTTTTATTGTTGTGTCTACATCCACGTTGACCACCAAAAGGGAGGGTCCCATCCAGCTAGGGAAGGTGTCCCTGTACCCAAGAGGACAGTCCCTGGTCCAAAGCATTTAGGGTAGAAATCTCCAAAATGCCAGAGGAGGCACTCACAGGGGTCCCCCACTGTCCCCATCGAGTGCAGAGGGCTCTCTTGGCCAGTCAAAGCTGGAGGTGCTGAGCCGCTCTGACGCCAACTATACGGGAAAGGTAAACGAGCCAAAGCAGCCAGCAGGACCAGGGGGAGGTCACAGCTCAGCACCTCTAGGCTCCCTCTGCCTATGGCGTGAGACCACGTCCTCTGGTGTCACACAGCCCCAGTCAAGAGGTTGAGGTCAACACCTCCAGGAGCTGAGCTCACACCCACCAGGTGTAGAAGTTTGTTTGTGAAAAGGTGGTGATGATTGTTAAATACACAAGGTATGAAATGTTAAGAAGAAAAAGAAAAAAAAAAAGAAAAAAAAAAGAGAAAAAAAAAGAAAAAAAGAAAAAAAAGGGGGGAATTGTAGAGGAACTGTAGAGGGTTAATTAACATTGATAATATACAGTTGTGGGTTTGCTTCAGGGGCGGTGGGCTGGCTGATGTGGATAATGTACAGCTGTGGCTCGTTTGGACTAAGTAGCTAAATAGCACTGAGGAGCCTAGAAGGGAAAGAGCACTGGTGGAAGAGGAGCACTGGGTGGAGAGAGAGAGAGGAGACTGAATGAAGAAGTGCCCAGGGATGTAGGCGAGGCTCCGGGAGAAGCTGAAAGAAGGGGGCCCAGATGAGGAGAGGCTGGCTGGAGGAGAAGCCAGGAACCCAGATACAGCAGAGGCAAGAAGCAGGGTGGACTGGCCTGAGGAGGATGAAGAAGCAGCACAGACAGTACATGAACTTTTGGAACCTTGTGTGGGAGTGGTGGTGGTGCCGAGGCATGAGAGGTCTGGTATGGGATGGTAAAAGCCTTGTTGCAGCTTGGTAATTTTGATAGTGCTGCAACAACCAAGAGCCACATGGACCCGCTTGGCTGGGGGAGATGCTTCAGTTCTGAGCCAAGCCTGCCAAGAGGGGTGGGTGAAGCTCCTCCATGACAGCATCCTCAGGGGAAAGCAGGACGTGGGGCTGAAGCCAGAAGAGAAAGAGGTAACAGGGAATCCAAAAGTTAATTTTAACCATGTGACAAGGATTAACTGCACAGCATTCAATGGGTACAAACCAGGGCTTCATTTGTTATAGTATGACACAAATGCTCCAGCCCTTGCTGCCCACAGCTTCCCCCACTTCAGCAGCATTTTCTAACAAGCCTTTCTGGCTGTTGGGGCTAGACCCAAACCATTAGCACAGAGGTGGATAGGTTTTGTTTGCTTTTTGCCTGATCCTTCCCCCCCCGAAGTGGGCTCTACTGCTAAAGTGTAAGAGCGCTTTGCTCCTTTTAAAACAGAAAGGTCTGAGTCCAGTCATCTTTTAGTGACTCCTTTGCAGCCAGTTAGCCCACAAAAATAAGCAAACAGAGGAAAGGAGTCAGAGCTTAAGCCCTTTATGGGAGATTGATTGTAAAGCTGGTGGTGACATGACAAGCTGATTTGTGGTGGCTTCTCATAGCTTGTTTGAACTGTAAACCTCAGCCACGTTTATTTATTGTATCAGTACAGATTTGCCACAACCAGCCTGAATGTAAAGGCTGGTATCTCATGGCCTGACCAAGGAACGCCTGGCACAGGGAGAGCACAGGTATGTGTTTGTGCATGGCTGTGTGCGTGCACATGTGAGACACCCCGTGCATCCCCTCGCCAAGCCCCCGGCAAACCTCTCCTCTCCCTCAGTGCCAGCTGGATCAGGAGCTCGGCTGGCTGCCACGTTTGGTGATGCCACAGCTTTCCGTGACGGCACCGACCCGAGGCTCCACGGCTCCTTCACAGAGACTTGGACCCCTTTGCAGGACTTAATTTCCTTCACTGTCATCTTTTCCAGTGATAGCTGGAGCAGCTGTTTCTTCTTCCTCCATAGCACTTGGATTGCCAGAAAGCCTGAGGGGCCCACCAGCTAATTTCCATACTTGGATCTAGGTCTGTATCTGCATCATATTTTCTTGAAACAGTAGTCACAGAGCGAGTCCCTCTACCTTCTACACAAACATGATTTAATGTCTTCCTCAGGAGCAGTGAGCTCATCTGCTAGAACATGAAATCATAAGAAGGATTGGCTCTTCTCTTATTAATGTAATCACTTTAGACCAGTTGATACGTCCTGTACACAGCTTACGGTGTAGAGTTTTATAGCATATTACTGCACCTCCATATAAGTCTAAAATGGTCATAAAACATAATCACTTTCTGAAGAAAAATATATTAATGCTGCCGAAACTAGGACACAAAGTGATTTTCATAGCAACGGATAAATAAAGGCCTTGGCAGAAATCCTGTTCTTTTGCACAGAAAAACGCAGATAAAAGGGAAAGCGTTATACCCTCCCTCCACCTCTTTCACATCTTTTACTCTTTCCCCTTTTCCTTCAAAGTATACCATCAGCCATGAGCAGAACTGTGACATTAATAGAGCTAAAAGGGCTGCAAAATTCTTGCTCGGTCCAGCAACTCTTGCTGTTACCGATGTCCTGCAGATCCATGGCAAAAAATTCCTGACTCCAGCGGCAGTCTTGGAAATGTTTTTGCCATTTATTTTTTTTAGAGACATCAGCCCGCAAAGAAAATCAGTAACATTGGGAAGCAAGACTATGCCATGCTTACCAAAACAGTCTTCTCTCCAAGTAAGCAGCCGTGAGGCAGACTCTGATGCTGAGTAAAGCTTGTCTAGACACAAAATTAGATCAGGTTAAAAAGACGACTGCATTTCTGCTCTCTTCTGTTTATACAGCTCATATCAACACAGTATTTTAGTATGTGATGTCTATTTATGTATTTAACAGTTGTTAAACAGCTGTGCAAAGCACTGTCTGGATATTTTTATTTTAGTTCAAAAGTGAGTCAAAATACAGTTATATGTATAGTATGATTGCGGACTACCAGAGCTTTTAACCGCAAAAGGCAAAGCCCAAAACTTCTTGTGGAGAAGTTGTGATGCCCTGCCCCTGGAGGTGTTCAAGGCCTGGTTGGACGGGGCTTTGAGCAACCTGGTCTAGTGGAAGGTGTCCCTGCCCATGGCAGCAGGGTTGGGACCAGACGATAAGGACTTAAGGTCCCTTCCAACCCAAATCATTCTGTGATTCTAAGATACTTAGATAGACCTACCTTGCTGATAGCCGTGAGGTCCTCCCTCCATCTGAATAATGCATCCTACATGGAGTCCTTCACAGTAGGACAGGATTATAAACACTTGCAGGGTAATTTCCAGCAAGGCTACAGTAGAAACAAATTTGCCAGAGCTGGAAAAATGAATCTGTCATCGCCAGATCAGTGTTTGCAAGTAAAAGTGTTCAAGTTTAGCTTAGAAAATTGTTTGCCTTGGCTTCAAGTCTGTCACTTTTAACGGATATTTTGTATTTCAGAGGCATTGAAGTGAAGGAGAGTGTTCTTCCATCAAGATTTCAACAACCCCTGGCTTTGGAAAGATCTCAGACAGCCCATCTTTCCATTTTTTTTTACTGTGAACATGTTAAAAGTGGCATGATCTGTTATTTCAACAGGTGGCTTTTCGTGCTCTGTGTGCTTCATGAGCCTTTGTTGTGGTCTTGCAGCAGGGCACCTCCATGAGCAGCATAAGCTCAGCCCTCATACATTAACCCTGACAGTGCAATCCAAAAGCCAAAGTTTTGAAAAAATGATACCAGGCAAATGGATCCACGCTGGAAACAAAAAATAAATATAGCAGCTGAAAGCTGGATTGGTTTCACATGCCTGAGTGAGAACAAACTGAATCTGTCAGTCAGCAAAGGGGAATTACAAGGAATTGTCTCTCAGGAATGCTGCGCTCCACCATGGACCGGGATGTTTTATCTCAGTCAAGCATGAGATACCTATGCATTTTCATGTCATATTCCCAGGTAGTAAGAGAAAATTATACCAATCGTGAGATTCATAATAAAAAGTAAGTAATAAAAAGATGTATTACTTCATCATCACTACCTCTCTCAGCTAATACTGTCTTATCAAGGATCACAAGGATGAGGTCATTACCTCGGATGAACCTTCTCCAATATCCTCTTAGGCACTTCAGACCGATCTCACATTTCAAGGGACAAAATAAATCTGAAAGAGTAAAAAAAAATTGTGCCCAGAAATACTCGTTTACAGAAGTTGCCTCCTGCCTTTCAGCAAGGCTGTCTCTGAGGGGAACAGCTCAGCCTTCTATCAGAGGTGGTCTCTGGTTCACATTTGGCAGCTTTGGGCACCAAACCCCTATGAACCAGTTCTTGCACACAACTGGTCAGTACCAAGGCAAAAGCTTTCACTGCACTAGAGACAGGCTTAGGAAAGTCAAAGCTGAAAATAATTCAGCATTCCAGTGCAACAGCAGATTAAATAATTGCTCAAGAAAATGCATGCAAGGTCCACTATGGCATCACAAGGAATATTTTAGGAAACCACTTCAAAAAAAGGACAACTATAGATGAAATATACCCACTTAGTATTTCTTTCCTACAGGGAAGAGCCTGGGGTCTCTTTTGAGTTATTTTTCTGATTACTATTCCACACTAGCCTTTTTAAACAACCTCGTTCAAGAAATCTTACCTGCTGTGCTTTGTGTAAATTGCCTTTAAAATATTTTATCATGCCAAAAAAAAAGTCAATATTGATGAAACAAACACCATCTGCTTTCCCCAGCAGGTTAGTGCTATCGCTTTTCCCTATTGTCTTGTTTCTTCTTCTGCCTCATTCATTGTTATACAGATAGTAGAACTGGCAAATAACTGGGGACAATGTTAGGCCTAAGGAAGCTTTGCTCATGATGTATTAGCCCAGTAAAACTTGAGCCCAGCAATTAAACTTCCCCAGCAGAAACCCCCTAACTGCAGTGACCGCCTTTAACAGGATGGGTCTTGATGTGGGTTTTCATTGCTGCAGATTCCTGGGTTGTTGACTTCAATGAGTCTCCTCACAAGGGCAGGGGTCCACACAAAACACAGGTCTATAAGGTGGATTTGCCTCAACACTTACAAAAAGTGAAGGATGGAAGGAAAAAGTGCTCCATGTTTCTCAGGACGGGTCTTGATGCGCCCAGTTTTAATGATGGGAACCTCATGAGGTTGCACTGCTGCCCAAGCCAATTCCTGTTGCAGCACTAAAACACTATCACACTGCAACAAGGCTTTCCCACACAAGGTTCCAAAAGTTCATCTACCATCTGTGCTGTTTCTTCACCCTCTTCAAGCCAGTTCACCCTGCTTCTTGCCTCTGCTGCATCTGGGTTCCTGGCTTCTCCTCCAGCCAGCCTCTCCTCATCCAGGCCCCCTT
>JAVJGI010000035.1:26541382-26585759 GCA_035590275.1 Ibycter americanus | reverse complement strand
AGGAGCGTTTTGCAGACTGGGCGGGGGTTGGGGGGGGGCTGGCGGCTGCTGCCGGTGCCCCGCCCCGCCCCAGCACCCCCGGGCGGGGGCCGCAGCTGGGTGCGGGGGTGTCTGTACGGCTGCACAGCAGCTCCGGCGCTGCAGGCGGGAACCGCCCGCAACCGCAAATGAATGAAGTGACAGTGACGAAGCGGGTCAGCTCCTTGACTTTTCCTTCCCATAGTTTCACGCGTTATTTAGTTGAACCTGTGTCAGTGAGTAACCACTCGCGTTGTGTCTCCGCTAAGTGTGAATGGAAGGTGCCCAAAACCAGGCAGCATCCCGGTTTCCGTGCGGTACGGTGGGATTTCAAGTCTCCTGTGGGTGCATTTGCACTAGGATTGGAGTCTGGGTCAGAGTGTGCTTTTGGAGGGAATCCCCTGATCCTGATCACCTGCAGCTTTGCATCACGGGGAGGTCTCGGGATGCACAAGCAGGTATCCTTGATGGGAACTGAGTCCACACGGCATGCTAAAATGACTCTGACACAAAAATCTCTCTGAAATGTGTATATTGCAGTTGTCTGAAAACTCCACGGGGTTTTCTGCACATGAGCAGTCCCGAGAATTGTCCATGTGTTATGGCAGGATAGGCCGCACTGAATATAAGTCCATATGTTAGAGTGGATGAAACCCCGAGGCTCCCAGCTCCAGGGACAGCACGCCGGCTCCTGCGCTGAAGCCTGGCTCTCACGCTTGCACATTGACACTCTGTGTCTTTCTTTCAACTGCTGGTCTGATGAAACACATCAGATCATGTGAGGCTGATGGGTTTCAAGTGGAGAAACTTTTTGCATTCTTCCAAATGCTGTGTAGTCCCTCAAGTCCCTTCAGAGGGGACCTGAAAACACGGATTCCCCTCTGTCCCTGAGTGCCTGGCTCAGAGATCTGGGATGTGGGAGGGCACTGCACCTTTCCACAGCCATGTTTACAGAGAAAGGGGTGACTTTTCCTTCCTTTCTTTTTCCTTTTGTTTTTTGTTTTTTTTTTTTTTTACATGAAAAGCTGCAGAGACATAAATCTTAAAGAAGGGTCAGGGTAATAAATAGCAGTTGGAAAGAAGCGCCTCTGCACAGCCCCGGGAACGCAGGCTGCGTTCTGGGGAGCGGAAGGGTCAGGACGGTCCCTTCCTCGGGGTTTCCTACGAGTTAGAGCAGGCAGGTCCTGCCCACTGTGCTGGCTTTTGTGAAGCCCATTTTTAGGCATCTGGTGCTGTGCCGGCAGCCGGGCGCTGTGAGCCTGCAATGCTGTAAGGGTTTAAGCTGCTCGCAGTTGAAGTGCCAGTCTCCCACACTCACTCCATCCTTGCCTGCCTGTTCCTGTCCCCAGGGATGTCAAGCTGTAGAAAATTCACTCTGCCAGTACGAAAAGGTTTTCTGCTGTCATAGTTCCCCAAAGTTTTTTATCATGTGGCCAGCCAGGGTGAGGGAGCTGGGGGAAACACGCATTTGGGGAGGGGGGGTGACAGGACATGGTCGCCCGTTAATTAAAGTGCTGCCTCTCGGAGCTGCTTTCTGCAGTCTAATATGGGTCCTTCTCACCTGGAACGACCCTGAGTTTGCTTTCATTTCCATCAGCATCACTGACTTCATCGGTTACTCCACCTTTACACTGTGGTCAGACTGTAATCTGCTTGCAGACAGAGTTATCGCGGGCTAGCTGCGATTCTTCAGGCCACACCAATAGAGAGGGCTGCAGAGAGCTGGTGTGCAATTAACCCCCAGTAGCTGATTAAAGGTGACATGATGCGCAGAAGTGCTGACCCACTGCTCTAGTGTGCGACTGCTGATGAGAGAAGCATTCACACGCATGCACCGGATTTAGTTTGCACAGTCAGCAGCGCCTGAAAACAAGCATCATCGCATAAAATGAAGGTGATTCGACTCTCAATGCAGAAAGATCAGCCACAGGTATTTCCTAAATCCAACAGGAGAGTATAATTACACCTGTTTTCAGCTGAGACCCAAAGGGGCAGCTCTTTAACTGAGGCAAACTGCTCTGTTGAGGACAGGCTCAGTGTAACTTCGTTCAAGTTGCATATTTAGGTGCAAGTTCAGATGGAAACTGAAGGGGGGATTCTTTATTCCTGTAGTGGGTCACTACCCCTATGATCTTGTCACATCAACCCCATCTATTTCCACAAAACCAGGCTAACGCTTCAGGCCCACCCTCCAGCAGTAGGACATCGAAGTCACAGCGCAGAAAAGCTGTTCAGTATTGAAGAAGGAAATACTAATAAATGGCTAATAAAAGTTTTAGTAAGAAACAGTTTCCTCCTTCTTGCCAACAGTGGTCAAAAATGTGGGGAAGCTGGAAATAAAGCTATCAGAATGCAGTCGCATAAAAGGCAAAATCAACCCCTGAAGGAAGTCAAGTTTCTAGAAGAAAATTACTCTGTAAAATTCATCTGGATTTGAGAACAGTTACTGTTTTTCTTCAAACCCTCCTTTCATGTTCTAAGTGGACTTGAATGCAGTAGGTACACATCAGTCTAGCTTTAAAACCAGCTCTTTCCTTGCTATTAGCATATATAAAATCCCAGCAGAATAATGTCATTAGGGTCCTTAAAAAAACATCTCATTTTAACCTTTTTTGCCCAAGAGGGATGCTTTCTGGTGGATGTCAAATGGAAGTGCCAGCCAGGGAAGTTTTACGGTCCCATAAGCAAGCATGCCAGATTATACAGCATGTACATAGCACCCTCCGGACCTGCCTCCCTCACTGGGACCGAATCTGCCCTCAGTGAAGCACAGCCATCGCTTCTCAGCCCACAGGCAGCTCACAGCTTCCCTGTGCCAGGCCTTGGAAGATCCAGGTCGCCTCCCTGTGAAACACCCGGGAGGGTGGGGAGATGCTCTCAGAGCTGAGCAGAGCGGCATAAGGTATCCCCTTCCCAGCTGCGGGTCTGGGATGCTGCCTACAGCAATAGCCGTTCCTCCACGCCTTTGGCAAATGGAAACAAAAACAGAGGAGGCACAGTCAACGGAGCAACACAGCACACAGGGGAAGTAATTTCCTACTGATACCTCTAACACATCATTTTGTATCTCGATGCCTGGGATCTGGTTACCTTTATCTTAGCCAAAAGGCTGTAGCGGTCATAAAATGTATTTTGCTTTTACTTCTTCTAGAAAACTTTATCATGAGATTTTGATTATCTGTCCTGCAGCAGTGAATTCCAAAGGTTCATTATCTCCCATGTCTGCCTCCACTGTCCTGTCCTCACTTTTTTTCTTAATTTCTCAGCTCCTTGAGGCATCCATTCATCCTGGAATTGTGAAATGGAGAGAAAAAAGGCAAGGCTGACTAGTTTTTCCTTTCGTTTGTCACTGTGTCTAACCCAAATGTTTACCCTCGCCCCCCAGATGTATAAACTCCTTCCCAAGCCAAGACATTCTCGTTTTCCCAGCTAAGGAGTCCATTTCATTTTGAGGCCACGCTGAACGGCAACACGAATCTCAACAAAGCCTCAGCCTAACTTTGCAAGGAATAAAGACATCGAAGACGGTCTCATTACTGCGCCCTTTCCCAAACACTAACGAAGTAGCACCCTGTAGTGCAAGCTAACAATGAAATCCTCAACAACAACAACTTTCCTGGGTCAAATTCAGTCTTGGTGCGTCGCCACTGGAACCGCTGGGGATGAGCTCAGCCACGGGGCTTCTCACTTCTGCCCTCCGAAGCTCTGACAGATTTCCTCCCTAGGACCCCCATGGGTGCTCTGGGCACCCGTCAGATGCTGAACACGGCCCAGGCAGACCCAGGCAGCAGCATCGCCCGCAGGCAGGAGACACGGACTCACCATTGCACCATGCTGCTTTCATTTCTATGGGATGCCACTGCCCGCTGGAGCCGGGAGGTGAGAAATGTCCCTCGCCAGGAGTCTGCGTCACATCTTGGGTGTTTTGAGACCTGTGAGAGGGATCCTACCTGGTTGGAAAGGATCGGGGGCAAAAGGGGGAGCGAACAAGGGGTCAGCTGATGCAGGGAGGGCGCTGAGCCTAGGGCTGGCCTGAGGGAAGCAGGGCTGGGGTGACGAGGGGGGACCGGGACTCTCACACGGAGAAAGGTGCTGGGAAAGCTTCTGGGAAAGCTGGGGACTAACTGGGTGTGAAAGCCGAGGCTGAGGGCAACACGGTGTTGTATTACTTCTGGTGCACTTTTCTTTCGTTACTAGCAATTTCCATAGGTTTCATCAGTTTTATTGTTGTTAGGAGGAAGGAGAACAAGAAAACGACACAATTCTGGCAGACCCTGAGCTGGGGGTGACCTGCGGAGGGGGCGAGGGGAAGCATGGGGGTCACTCCTGGATGCCATCGGCCACAACACGGAGGCGAGGTAACTGTGTTGTGTCCCGCACAAAATCCCATCGCCCAAGCACGCATCTAGGGATTTTATAAAAACACAGAGCTCCCCTCTCACGCTCTAAAAATAACAGTGAGTAAATGGCTACACAAGATTTTGCAAAAATTAAAAAAAAACATACCTGGTTAACCAGAGGTGGAAATTTTATCTAGCATTTCAAGACTAGACCTTCCATTCATTAAGAACTAGAAGGGAGCTGCAGTGCTTAAGCCCGGGAAAGAGAATAAATCCCTCAGTGTCAAGCCAAGGTGATGCTGAGGGTCGGGAGCCGGCGTGTGCCCGCACAAAGACGGGGGCGAGCGTATGCTGTGGGCACATGCGGCTCCTCACAGGGCAAACACCAAAGCCAGAGCCCCCAGGGAATGCAAGCAAGGCACCAGACCTAATGAGCTACGTGGTGGCGTTACCTACTTCTGATGCCGCTTCTTTCTAACATACCGGGCACATTGTGAGTCCAGCTGTGGCTTCAGCACTAAAGGGAAGTGTGGGAAGTGATGCTTTTTCTTGAGACGTGATAAATAATGGCTGGGGCTGCCATTTGGTTTTGGGCAGCGCTATTTTTAGGTGGACGACAAGGAGTTCCAGGGTGAGGTTGGACCGTGCGGGTAAGGGGGTGGAGGTGGCCTGAAGCCATCTCAGCACTCTCCCGATGGAACGCTGCACTGGGGAGGAAGCAGGGGCGGGTGGAGGGAGGCTGGACCCCTTCCCTTGCCCAGCTCGGGCAGCGGCGGAGGCCTGTGGGAAACAGGGCAGCAGCGTTTTGCCCCCAGGCTGTAGCGATGCTCCAATTTTGCGGAGCAGCCCTTGGCCCCCATCCCCATTCCCCACCACCTCCGGGGGTCTCCGCACCATGCTGGATACAGCCCTGCTGCGCAGGTGAGGGGATATCTTACGACAGACGCGAAACCCCGTAGCGTTGGAGAGAAGAAACGGTTCTCTACCTTCTCCATCTTCACACTGTATTTTACTATTCTCTTTAAATGAAGCAAACATCATTATTTCCCGTTAGGTGTTCCTGTTGCAAGAGTATTTCATTGAAAAATGGTTCTTTAATGCTAATGGGAATTTTACTCCTAGCGTGATTTATATTAATACGGCATGTGCAGTTCCTTAGTACACTCAGACCCAGATGGGAAATGGGATATTATTATTTTTTTTTTTTTTGTCCTTCCACACAACATCTGATGAAGTGCTCCAAGCATACAATTTAACAAGCTATTCTCCTCTGGCCTTACAGATGAAAAATAGTCCGTTGTGTCAACTCCTCAGATGCCTATTTTTACACCTTCTGTTTGTTCTTAGTTTGACGTTGTTAATCACAGTCCCACCAAAGACCCATTGTTCAGCTCTTCAAGAAGAATGTTGTTATATTGACTGTTTGTGCGTCAGCCTAGCTCTCTCTGGAGCTGCACTTGGATGAAATTAGATAATTTCCATTAGGAGAACAGGCATTATTAGTCCCCAATGCCAAACTGAAAAGTAAGCCAAGATTACTATTTCTGGCCGTGTTCACCTCAGGAAGGAACCTTCTCAGCTTTAATGGGATTTTGCTATTGTTGGTTGCCTTCTGTTTGACACCGGGCCAGCAGGGTTGAAAATTGTTTAGAAAGCTGCATGAAATATAATAGAGCCCAAGCCATTTGCTGCAGCACATTCCAGCGTGATGTTTATTTTGAAAAAAAAAAAAAAGAAAGAAAAAAAAGAGAAAAAAAAATTATTGTCCTTGGCAGAAAAAAAAAAATCCCACTAACTTGACTTTCAGAACATATGCTTCTTGTTGCTGTTGTGCTTTCAAAACGTGCTGCCAGGATTGGCGTGTTACGTACAGAAGTGATAAATCTAATACTATTTGTAATGATCCACGGGACTTGTAGATGCAGATTACAGGCACAGACGGTGACTTTACGACAGGAAAACGAGGCGAGGGATGATACCAGGTCAGGTCGAAAGGAAGAAGTCGAGTCCCATGTTTGTCAATAAAATGGGCATCTTCGTGTTCTGTGGCTGGGTTTTCCCATCTGAAGAATGGGGTCAAGCACACATCTCTACCACCTGAAGAAATCAGGAGGACACGTGCGCCCCGGACTGCCTTTGTGTGTGCCGGGGGTCTTCTGAGCCAGGCTCGGCCCCCCCACGGCCCCGGGCGCACAGCCCTGCCGTCCCACCAGCCGCCTTCCCCCGGCGGTGGCCAGGCTCTGCTGTCGCTGTCACCACTCGCAGGGCAGCTCTCCTTCTCCCCTTGGCCATCACCTCGCTGTCACCTCGCCCGAACGCCTCGCCTGCATCTCAGGACGCTAATCCTTGACATTCAGCGCGAGAGTGGGGATGGTGGGCTGAGCTCTTGCTCAGCCCCAAATTCCCCACGGGGCTCTTTCTGCTCCATATAGTACTGTTTTCTTCTCTGAATGCCGTCTTAAAATAATTATTAATGAAAGTAGAGTTGACTTTGGAGCGAAAGTTTCCGGTTCCTTGGCATTTCCAACGTGTAAGCTATCTAAGGGTATTGAAATGTGGGACATTTTTTGGATGAGATCAGAATCCAAAAACACATTTTCCCTCCAGGCCCCTTTGGAGCCAGACCCACCTTTACCGCACTTTACCTCTTGTCTACTCAAGCCTGTAAGAAGCTGAGCAAATAGAACAAAGTTAGCCATCTTTAGAAAAATAAATAGAGCCAGCAATCTTCAAAGCCTGCAGCCAAGGATTCACACAACAATGCCGGCGCTATCCCTGGGCAATAAACCAGAGCGCTCCTGTGTTTATATAACCTAGCGTTTACTTCTATTTTAATCAGCAAACATCCACTGATTGCATAGCCTTGGCTCGAAACCATCCGCCAAATTAATTAAAAATACAATTAGGCTAAAAGAAAAAAAAAAAACAAACCTCGGCAGACGCCAGCCGAGATGTTTCCTCCGCACCGAGCTGCCACCCGCCGGCACGGAGCTGCTTCGGATTAGACAGAGCAAAGCAGCGATCGCCCCCAAAAAAACCAACACCCAAGCCCCTGGCTCAAGCTGGAGCACCAACCACCCCCAGTGCCTGCCCCCACGGAGGCTCCTGTGGAGCTGAGCAGGCAGGTGCGGCTCAGATTTGGCAGGTCCTGGGTGGGGATGGCCCCTTACCGTGCTTGCTCATCTCCCAGATCCACTGTCCAGTGCCGCAGGCATTTTTAGGAGAAGTCAGGTCTGAAGCTGACCCCAGGCTGTCCCTGCTCAGAGCATCCTTTGGCACCTGCCTGACACAGGAGAGGTTTTGGGTGGGCTATGGGAGAAGGCGCTGCCCCTTCCCCATGAGATCTGGCAGCTGGGCTTCCCTGGGAGATTTCCTTGGTCTCTTTCTTTCCCTGCCACCCCAAGCCGCAGGAAAGTGCAGTGCCACCACGCAGGTCACCCACTGGTTTCACAGCCCATAGGAAACAAACTGGTCCCGATGTGACCTGCCGCGGAAAGTCACCCCCAGCAGCTTGCAGAGGCACGTGTCCCCGCAGGTCCCATCCTAACTGCCACCGCTGGCAGCTGCAGGCAGCGAGGCCTTCGGTGTTTGGACACATCGGGCTGAAGTTTATGTGTCCCAGGTGGAAATGTCCAGATGATGCTCAGGTCCCCATTTTCACCCCTCCATAAACTCTGGAGCTGACTCAACTAGTGAAACGTTCCGAAGTCGTAGATTAGACAGAAAATAATCTGTGTTTACAAGGCTGGGGGAGCTCATCTGCACCCTGGTCTCTCTTCACATAAAGCATTTGTCTTCTCACCAACCTTTTTATTTTTTTTCTCTTCATGCTGTGAAATGTTCATTGTCTCCCGCTAAGGAAAGTTTGATAAGGATCTTGCTGAGAGTGGCTTTTAGGAAAACCCATTGCTCCGAAAAGGAACCAACCATTGTAGAGCCAGCACTTCAAAGTTATAGGAGTATCTTGTTTTTTTGTACCAAATAAATAAATAAAATGAAGATGAACAATGTGTTTCCATTTAAGGGGGAGTGTGGGAAAATCCAGGTCTCATCAGACTGGGAAGCGGAGTGGTATATGCTGACTAAGAGACTGGAAATAGCGTGGCTGTCAATTGAAGGAATTCAGGGTTGAATAATCACGTCAAGCAGTCAACGTCAGATGGGAACTGTGGCCCCAAACCTGTCCATTTGAACTTGTCAAGATTCACATGAGAAAACCCACATTGGCTCCACATGTGGCTTCAGGGGAAGCTCAGAGCTGGGTCATCCCATCGCTGCTGCCGAGCAGCCACGAGCGTGCGCCCACCCGGGCATCCACCGCGGAGCGACGTCTCCAGCGCGGCAGGTCATGCAAGTTGTATGTCCCGCCTTATGTTGCAACCAAAGCTGGTGCTAGCCCTTGTAAAACCCCTCTCCTTGGCTTCAGACACCTCTGTGTGGGAGCTCACTGCCTTGTGGTTCAATCTATTCATCCCCTCGGCGCTTTTGTTTGGATACAGGACCGAGGTCCTGGATTACAGAGGGACTGCAGGTCGCTGCCTTTGCCTTCACTAAGGCATCTTCCACTCTTCACCTGGCATCGGCTGACATGCGCTCGGGCTCAAGTCGGATGCTTCAGGTCTAAGGGGAGCGCCGGCTGTGTCCGGCATGACCCATCGTCAGGATGGTGGTGGTGATGGGACACTAATCCTTGGCTGTTCCCCCTTCTCGCAGTGGCACTCCAGGGTGGGGGTGGTTCAGCTGCAGGAGATGGGGACCTGTACCATGGCCCCATCCTGCACCACCAGCAACCCTAGTTCAGCCCAGCCATCAGGGATGGTCCAAGTGCCCTTCAATGTTTTCTTTTATGGATAATTACCTTTTTTTTTCCCCCTTAGCTGTTGAGGAAGGGAGAAAAGTGCAGGACACATCCCATCCTTTGGTGCTGTGGGACTTGGTGCTGTTTTAATAACAACAAAATATTGAAAAGGGAAAAAAAATTGCAGTGTATCAGCATGTTTTTAAGGTTGGTGGGAAAAAAAAGACCTTCTAGTCCCAGTGGTATCAGCGAGGAAAACGTCCATTGGATTCAAGTTCTTAAAAAAAAATATCTGAGTCATGCAGAAAGTGCTCGGCTTGGGTAATGTGTGGTTACTGGAGCACTCGGTGAGGGGGAAGGGAAACAAGCAGCTAGCCTGGAGCCTCATCACGGCCTTACGAAAATTAACACGTCTGTGAAGATGTGTCCTCTACCGAGAAGGGTGCTGCTTGCCCAGGGGAAGAGGGAAGAAGAGGGGAAGGAGAAGGAGGGATGTTTCGCTTCCATCTCACTCCTAACTTGCTAAATTCAGCCCTTCATGTGCTGAGGAGAAGAACTTAAAAATCACACTTCACCTGGCAAGATAATTTTTCCCCCTAGTCACCAAAGGCTGGAAAATGGGTGTCTGTGCTGCAGGAATTTTTCTGAATAGGTGATGACAGTTACAACTTTATTCCTTTTCCACTATTTTATGGAGATTTAAGTGAGTCCTCCAATCCGTACCCACAAGAAAGCCTGCTTTCCAAAGGTGTGATCGGGCAGAGACCCTCCACACCTGCAGGGAGAGGGTGCTAAGGACGTATATGTTCACATATGCATGCACGGGCAAAGGGCAGCACCGCACTGGGGAGCCCAGAGCACCGCAAAGACACAGCTGGGAGGATGGAGCCGGGGCAACGAAAAGGGAGGAAGGGATTGTGGTATTCCACTCTTTTCCAGAAAGAAGCTTCTTTGAAGGTAGGGAAAAACACAGACACTCAGAAGTGGAAAAGGGATCTGTCCACCTTATCAGTTCAACAGGATTACAGTAGATCCCTGCTGCGGATTGCACGCTGCTCTCACCGTGGCTGTGCAGCGGCAGGCTCTGCCTCTCCCACCTCTGGCTGAAATGACAGTAATGGCAGGAGCAACCTCTCCGCTTGGATGATGCTTGGGAGAAGCCACCCCCCACCTTGCTCCAGCGAGCCAGGAAAGCTGAGCAGGGAGCCGAGCAGCCCCCGCTGCCGGGATCCCTGCCCTGAGCCCAGGGCAGCCCGCCGGGTCCCCCCAGCCTTCCCAGCCAGCAGCCGTTTCTTCCCGGGCACATTCCTATGACTTGGGCTCAACTGTAATGTTGCTGTTGGTCTGACAGTTAAATGGAAGTCTGGATTCTGCTGCAGCTGTCCGATTTAGGAGCTCATTCCTCAGGTTCAGGCTTACTGCTGATGTCTTCATCCACAACCAGCTACAAGCGAGCAGGGATTTCTCTTGCTTCTTCACCAAAAAATCCCATTTTTCAGGTTTGCAGTAAAACTGGAAAGTGTCCATGTTAAATGCTGGTGAAAGAGAAACCTTTCATTTTTATCAATGGTTCCCAAGGACACACATTTTCTCAGCAGCTCTGTGGACAGGATATGTGAGTGAGCAAGGCAAGGGTTTTAATCACTGTCCCTCGGCCAGGCCAGGTGGAAGGAAGATGTTTTTTTCTGTGCCTCAAACAAAGGTCTTACTTCCAAAAGAAATTGGTGGCAGTGGCTGCTTAACTAAAGACAACACAGTAGAATGCATCATTAAGGGATGGGTCCTCCAGCTTTCTGAAACATCGGACCTCTGGGGTGTGACAAAATGAACAGCCCCAAAAGGAACCAGACAGAATCACAGTCCCCTTAAAAACAAACAAACAAAACCAAATAAATGGGTCAATTTTTGCCTGTCACCCACATGCAGGCCTAGGAAGGAGTCCCCCAAGGTCCAGATCCAGCTCTACAACCCCCAGAACAAACACAACCAGAATTTCAAGTTGGAGCCATCTCTCCAAACATGCTGCAAATCCCTTCACAAAGAGAAACACTTCAAAATCCTTCTATTCGTGACTGTCCCTCCAAATTTAAACACGCATCTAAAAAATAAATAGGGCATGGGTGATGTGCAGGAACAGCTTGCTCCTTCTCCTTTTTTTTAATTTTTTTTTTTTTTAAATAAAACAGCCTTAAAGAGGCCCCCTGGAATGAGTTCTGTTCATTTATTTTTCTTGGAAACTTCCAGTCTCCTTAACTTCTTTTAGACACATAAGAGGTGAATGATTAAGTTGAAACTATTATCTTTGCAAAGAACATCTCTGCTGGCTGCCAGCCAAGTGGAGAGGAAAAGTGAAATGAAATAAACATGCCGGAGCTATTGTGTCCCCAACCGGTCCCTGCGGCGAGGTGCTGGGAAGCTTGGCGGAGTTGAAAGGAGGTCCCTGGGTGGGGACTGTTAATGAGGCAGGGCACATTTTGGAAGAACGTTTTTCTGGCCGGAAATAAGAGCGTATGAATAACTTCACGTGAGATGAAGTCAACCCTCGTATAAACAGGTGCCACTTGGAGCTGCAGCGCGCTGGTGGCCACCCCTGCCAGCTGCGGCTGCCAACCTCCTTCCCTTGGCCACCTCTCCAGAACATGAAAGCAGAACCTTTGCCAGTGAAGGGCACGAAATAAATTAAGCTTCCGAGCCCTATTTCATGAGACGGCATAACGTCCACTACTATTTCTCCTGTCTCTGCAGGGCTGCAGTGCTCGGGGGCTGTGGGCAGGGAGAGGGACCCTGCGGGGCTGGGCAGCAGCAAGGTGAGCAGCAGGCGTGCTCCCTCCCCCACCCCCGGGACACGCACTGATACGAGCCCCCACATGAGATATGTGCCCATTACTCCCAGCTCCGCCACCGGCTGACGGTCCTCCAGTCGGTGATAGCCTGTGCGGCCATTTCCCAGCTGACACATGAGCTTTGGGAAGATGCTGCCGGGTGAGTTTGGGAAGAATTAAAGTCTTGTGCATAAAGAGATGAGCATCCTCAGCGCCCAGCTCCTGGGGCTCCAGCAGCTGTGGTTACCGCTCTCCGAGCCTCCCAGGCTGCTGCGTAGCTTGAGGACAGCACCAAGACACTGCTGTGTTGGCACCAAGGAAGCTCAGGGATGCGTCCAGCTGTTGGTGCAGGAAGACACAAGCTCTCGGGCTGCAGCTGCCCGGGGGGGACAGTTCACAGCCCCAGTGTGACCCACTGACAGCAGACCGCTCGGGGAAGGGGCTGTGCCAAGGGGCCAGCGGTCAGCTGGACTGCTGGCCTCCACATGGGCACAGAGGGAGATCAAGTGTGACAGCTGACTGTGCTCATCCTTACAAAAAGCCCAGGAAAGTGCGCATCTGGAAAGGTGACAAACACTTAGACACTGTTAGAGCTGCATCTGATTCAGCAGAAATTACACGATACCCTGAAACTGAGGTGATTTAAAAGACCTAAACAGTTTGATCCAGCTTTGTTTCCACACTTTAGACTATGGAATTCACTTGTCCTTAAGAAAAACATGAGATGCAAAATACTTACTGATTTATTACTCCAAAGCCACTACAAGAAACACTTCAATATATTGCCCAGGACAGAGACATCAGTGAGTCAGCGGGCAGAGCAGTGGGGTTCACGCAGGCAGTTACACAGGATGCACATACCGAAGCTGCTCCGAGAATTGGTCTTACTTGCTAATTTCATTTGAAAAGATGACTTGTAAGGTATTGCCAATTGTCCCTGGACCTGACTGAGTGAAGGAAAAGCTTGCAATGACCACCATAGGCCCACATGTCTCACATACCAGTTGACTGTTGCTTTGGAATCACCCTGCTGGATTACTTTAAAAAAAAAACACCCAGAAGTAACATTTACGTCACAAGTCACATCTGCTCCTGTAATTACTTTCCTGTCGGCTGTTTTCGGCGGCGAAGGAAACCTAACAGGACCGGTATCCAACAATGGATTACAATTCACCTCCTTAAAATCTCTGGTTTTTCTGAAAGGAGTAAAAACCCAGGGCGCACAGCTGATCCCCAGCATGTTGCCATGAGGACAACAGAAAAATCAAATCCTTGGCTCTGACAGCGTGTTTACAGATCACTCACCAGGAAAGGAAAGCCTAGAACACCTCTCCTGTGAATTTCCTACGTGCATACGTAGCCCCACACAGCACAGCGATGCCAAAGTCACCTGCCAGGCTGAGCTGCTGCAGGAGGGGAAAACTCACGTGGACCCAACGGGACCGGCTCATTGAGGCTTAATCTTCAAGCCACACGCAATCAAAAGACAAACAGTCCGGCAGCAATCGCAGCCATAGCACATGTGTGCAGAGCAATGGTACCGCAGCCAGGACAGGCTGTTTAAGTGCGGGTCACAGAGAAGTGCAGAAAACCTGGCAGACTACAGAAAAAGAGAATCAAAATTTCATGTGGTGCGAGTCATTTCCAAAGAAAACGCACAACGTGCACAAACAGATGAGAAAGGGTGGGTTTTCTGCAAGAGCAGAAGTGGGGGATGACGTAAAGATCCTTTGTGCTATACGCCTGAGCTTGGATCAGCTAATGGATAACTTCCCTTGCCTTCTCCAGAGCAGGAGGAACAAGAGGCACCATCTGTTTGCTGCTTCACCACAGCCAGCATTTTCTTTGTTTCGAGTTGAGACCGTGCTAAGTAAATCCTGAACCTTGTCAGCACTAAGGCACAGAAAATCCTTATTCCCTTACTGCAGCTATGTATCCTGGCAGAGGTATTGTCTTTCCAGCCTGGATGCCCTCCTGGTGCTGCAGCAGCTCGTTCAGGCATCAGATGCTCTGCAAGATACCCTGAGCAGGGCTGAGCTCCCCCGGGCTTGCTCAGCCCCTTGCCCTGCAGCAGTGATGTACCTCCACACGCAGGGAATCGGTTTCTTTTCCTTCCCTGCACAGTGGGCACCGCTCAAGTTTTATATTCTTAATTTTTTTGACGGCATTTGGTCCCGACGGTGGTAGGCACCCACAGCCCTGGCCAGCTCAGCTGGCCAGGAGGAAGCTTTGGCTGCATCCCTGCATCAGCTGTTGGGAGAGAGCGGTGGTGACTTTCCCAAGCAGATGGAAAAATGATCTGCCAGGAACACTGGATCCAGACATTCAGTGCGACTTCTAGCACCAAGTCTGCGGGGACCGATTTCTGCGCTACGGCTGTCAAGCCCAGAGCACCAGTCCCGTTTCATTCATCTTCATTTTCTTCCTTTTCTTAAAGCAAATCTAAAAATTATTCCAAAACTATTGTTTTAACAGACACGCAATAAATCAGACATTGTAAGGGGAGAACACTGCTGTTCCTTGAGCCAAACACATTCTGTATTTCCTGGCCAAGGATGGTGACCATCAGGACAAGCATTACATTTCAGCTTTGCTTGGGCCTGAAGTCAGTGGCCGGCCAGAGGGTCTCCATCTGGAGTCATTTTACAGCACTAGAACGGTTCTCCTCCAGCAGCAGCCACCGCCTGCTAATATAAAAATACTTGGGAGAAAAAGCAATACATTTTATTAGGTTGGTAGGAGGCAAAAAAAGCTCTATTCAAGACTTCCATTAACTTTTATGAATATCTCCAAAGAGATTTATTTTTATAGCAACATTGAAGCAGAGGTATAAACCCCAGGTTTCTTGACCCTCGCAATGACGATTTCTCACCAGAGGCAAGTCCAGAGTATCTGTGGCCAAGCCCTGCTCACCTTGTTCACGTGGAGAGCACCTCTGAAAGCCAGAGCCTGGCTGCGAGAGGAAGGGTGGCCCTTGGCTGGCACCCAGGGGACCTGTGCTCATATTTTGGTGCTGCTGCAGGCTCCCTGCATGACCCTCTCTGCATCACTGGTTTGCCCCGGTGAAGCTCAGATCCGCTCCTGGATTTAGCTACCAAGCGCTAAAGTAACCCCACGCCGCTTCAGATCCCAGCCTGCGATGATCAGAGGTCATCTTTTGCCTGAAAGTTTAGCATTTCCACCCAATTAATGCAATGTGCCCTCTCTTGACTTCAGCATCTCAGCATCCACGCTGTCCATCAGAACACCAGCCCTTTCCAAAACCCACCGCATTGCTGGCCGTTGCTGTCTCCTGCGGCAGGGCGAGCTCCTCAGCCTGGACACATCAGATAAAAATACTTCCTCTGATCTGTTTTGAATTTGCCACCTTCTAATTTCATCGAATGCCCCTTTGTTCCAGTGTTATACAACAGGCTCCCGTCAATCTATTTTTCTCTAGACTATTTATTATTTTCCTTCCCCTCTTAAAACCTAAAGAAACATTACAGAAGGAAAAAAAAAAAGAGGGATAAAAAAAAAGAAAAACAGTGCTCCCCAGGAAATTGTTCTAATAAAAAAATGATTATACTTCATGGTGTGGCCTTGCTGCTCTCTACAGCTGTTGCAAACAAAACCGGTGTGGTGTTGAGCTGCCAGGATCGAGGCACCATGCATGAGATGCTCACGCATGGTCCAGGCAGCCCAGGTGCACCAGCACAGGGAGGGCAGGTGCCGGGGAGCAGAGGGATGGAGGCACTGGCAGCATCCCCAGCACTGCTGGCACCAGAGCCGGGAATCTGTTTGATTTTGAGGCAAACCCTGAGGCACTTCAGCATCGCAGCTCCCACCCGGACATTGCTGCCAAGAGGGGAAGGTCCCTCCGCTGCCCAAGCAGGTCCAGATGCTCACGAGCTGTGCTCTCGCCAGCCCAATAGGAAACACAACAAAAATATCACTCTGATGAGTTAAAGCCCCTCAGCTGGGAGCACTTTCCTAATGACATTTCAAATACCAGCTGGGAGCAGTCGGCTGGCCAGGGTGTTTGCAAGGCTGCTGCGGCAGGCGGCTCTCGCTCCGTGCAGCTCTGGGGATGTGCTTTATGCTGCAGCCACTGCAAGGTGTGCAGCAGAAAAGCCCCTGGCCCCCTCCCCAGACACAGCTCCATCCCGCATTGCTTATTATGTTTTCATCTGCATTTTTAAAGCATGGCTTTCTCCACTGATACACTGCCTAGTGACTGTGCAGTTCCTATTGGGAAGGTCTGGGGAGCCCATGGAAACCGGGTGAGGTGGCCCATCACACACAGGAGCACTGGGACCAGACTCAACACTGGTGCAAGCAAGGCGATCCCACTGGTCCCTGCTGGGCTTTTACAGTCCAAGGAGATGAGTGAACAGTACCTGCTCAGCCTCGGCAGCAGACACTTGTCCCTAGTTGCCCAGCCCACCATCCACTTTGTGGCCAACAATGTGCCCATGAAATACCAAAACGCTTGAAGTAGCGGTTACTCCTTCCAGCAGCGAGCCGACAGACAGCACTGACGTATTTTAAGTAGTCCTGAGGTAAACAGGGCTGCTCGCTCCTTGTTTCGGGCTGGCTGCGCACTCAGACTTATGACAACATACAGATTTATACACCGTGTTCTTCCCCACCACAAAAACCTGGTTGCCTTTCACCTTCTGCCTTCCTTTAAACAAGTGGAACAATCAAAGCTCAAATTCTGCAGTGCAGCTTCTGCAGCCATTGCACAAGTGACCCCTTCCAGCCATTCCAGCAGCTGCTTCCTCCCAGCATCCAGAGGCTCTCAAATATCTGAGCAAGAAGACTCTGTACCACAGGGGCTTGATATTCCCCGAGGAACAGCCCAAGCCCTCACAATTCTGCGTGAATACAACCACCAGCCGCTGCCGGCACCAGGTCTAGGGCGGCGGAGCAGCAGGGCAGTGCGGTAAGCACATCCAGCCCGGCCGCCTGCTTCACCCAGCAAGTCAGCCCGGGGCTGCCGCGGCGGTGGCCAGGGCACAGGGGCAGAAGCAGCAGCAGCTCACCCATCCCTGGCCGGAGCAGAAGGAGCAGGGCTGTCCTCCAGGGCGCAACCCAGACACTTCAGCTCGCCCTTCCCTGCCTGGAACAAGAGGACTCCCGCCTTGGCCCCTTACCCAGGCTGACACCATTTACACTTTCCTAAGGTCCTAAGCAGCCTCGAAGGGCTCAGGGCAAAGCACGCAGCAAGCAAGCACGGTATAACCAGCCTGTTCAGGTACTTGTAAATTAGGAGAAAAAACCCGCCACGATTATCTCTGGACATTACCCCCTACAGCGGGGACAAAGCTCCCCTTGCCGGGATGGCAGGCAGTGTCTTTCCTGGGGAAAGAGGACCGGCCTGCTCGCTCTGCTTCCAGCGACCGCGGTCCCGGAGGGCAGGACGTGCCGAGCATGAGAACAGCACACATTCTGCTCGGCACGGCGTGCTGAGGCCGTCCCCCACCGCAGCGAGGCAAACAGCCAAAGGCACCTCCATCTGAAACTCGGGAAGATTCATATTTAAGGGAGGACAATTTTTCCAATCAGTTGTTACACGCCTCTGCAGTTTCTGCTCCCAGTGTGAAGCTCCACCAACCACCAGCAATTTGCCCAACTTCAGCGGAACATCAGAGTCCAGGTACAAGGAATCAATCTCACTGTCTCTCCCATTAAGTGGCAGGTTTTTGGGGATGGGGGTACTGCCTACCCCCCGGGCAGGGCAGCAGGCTCAGCCCGCAGCCGGGCTCCCCGCACCGTCCGCTGTATCCGACTGCCCTCTACCCGGCGGCGCCGGACGTACAGCGTGCGGCTGCTGGAGCAGCCCAGCCCAAGCAATGCCATCAATTATCAAAAATAAAAAGAAATGCATCCAGCCCTTAGGACGTACCCTCTTTATTTTCTCAAGACTCATGCCACAATGCCCCGAGTAAGGAAAATGTGCCATTGCAAATGTTTATAACGTCTGATTTAATGTTACGCAGCTTCTCCCAGCCATAAACCAGAACAAATACTCCCAAGATTTATTACATCCTTCCCTCCAGGGCCTGAAGCAATTGTACTTGATTAATTCAGCAGTTAAACAGCACCAAGCAGAAGCTTGATAATTTTGCATCCAGGATTCCTAAGACACATACTGTTTTCTGCAAGGATTTAGGTTTAAAACCAGAAAGATGTGTTTCTAAATATGCTCTTATCCGTTTGCATGGGATAACAACATGCGCTGGATGTTTTCTCCTTGCAGAGAGATGCTAAGTTTCTTCTTGCTCCCTGACATTAAGAATTCCTCATCACTTTTTGTACAATACCTGTTTCTCAGTTTACATTCTGGATAGGACAAGTATTCTTAAGCTTGCCTTATTGCAGTGTCATTTTAAGTGATAGAAATATTTCTTCAGTTAACAGGAGTGAGACCTTCTGGTGCATTTCTCCTGTAAACGTCCCTTTGGTGAGCTCAACATCTCCTGCAAGCAGAGTCAAGAAACTTCCCTTTGCCCCAACCCCATGCACAAATACCCAAATTTGCCTCCATTCTGCTTCCTTGCAAATCTAGGATGGAGTTTTGGAAGTTCATTATTTTCCTTGCTCTGCATGAAGGCCTTACAGCAAAGTCTCCAGGAGGGGAGACTCCACTGTGTTGGTAGCACACTGGTGTCAGAGATAGGTACGGTGACAGTTTCCCTCCAGAAAGGCATTGGAAAAACAGAGACCAAGAGTTTCTTACACACTGCCTCAGGACCTCTCCGACCAGGTCTATCCACACGACAAGAGCCCTTCAAGTGCTAGCTTGAAAACATGGACGGGAGCTCGAAGAAAGCAGATAGCCCTTCTGCTTCAAAGCTTCTTCCAGGGTCCCATCATGCCCCCTGAGAGACCTGTGTGCCCAAGAAAGGCACACAGTAAGAAAGTAAGCCAAGGAAGAAAGCAAACATGCCTTTTGCATATAGTTACTGAATTTATGGAAGCAGAACCAGAAAGGAGCACTTGTGGACAGTGTATCAGCTCTGAAGCGCTCCAGCAATTGAAAATAGCAAGCCTATTTTATATCATCACTGTAGTGAGCAGGGGGCACTGAATAAGGTGCACTTCAGTTAACTATAATGTGCAGAATTTATTGCAAATTAAACTGTTTACTGTACAAAGCAATTTGCAAGTACTCTCATGCTCACAAGTTTTTTTTACTGTTGACTTTTCAAGTATTAAAAAACCATCAAAGCAGTATTAATTGAATGCTCCCTGTGCCCTTCCATATCCTCAAAGACATTTACACATCTTCAAGTAATCCAGAAAAACGACCTAGATTGTTTGCATCTGATGGGTCATTACTGTTCTACAATACCCACTGGAAAATGCATGTTAACTGCGGTTTGACAATAATGTATTTGAAGAGACACAAAAAATTGTGGAGTGTATAGACTAGTGCTTCAATTGATTTGAAATATGGTCTAGCATTTGTCTTGGCTGCATTAACAAGGTCTGTTTTACCAATACATTTGTATTTATGATGACTAAGGGCAGATTATAGTTGTTAAAATTTGTCCTCCTGACATGAAAACACTACTTTGTCATTAATACATTTTGTAGCATAAACTATGATGTCAGGTCAATGTAAAGGGTAAAAACTTTCCTAAAGTATGCACACATCATTTTTTTTAAAGCTATTGAGCCTAATGGAATAACAGAGGTCATAATAACAAACCATTACAGCTTTGGTCTTGGCAACTATGTCCACAGAAGAATCCTCCAAGAAACAATCATCATTTCTCCAATGTTATGGCATTAGGACGACAGGAATGGTTCACAAATGAGTCATGTGAGCCCAGAAACGCAGTAGCTATGTGAAAGCTGAGCAATCAATTATTCAATTGTTTACCAAGAGCTTTCTCAGCTGACATTAACCAGAACTTCTTAAAAAGAAGAACTTTACAGCTGTCCTTGGCTGTCCCATGAGGCTGTGCTCAGAGGCTGAAAAGATTGCTTAATTTCTCTGTAAGTAATCTGGTATTTTTATTGAAATAAACAACAACATATGGACTAATTGAGTGGGTTCAACCTGAGACCCAGCAGGTGTCAAAATATCGAAGACCCAGGGCTGGGGTGATGATAAGATGGGAGACCAGGGCAGGGCAAAGGATGGTTCAAGCAACCAAAAATCTAGCTCTTGCTCAAAACGCAGTACACGAAATCTCAAGTGAGCTGTCCTGTACATGGCATATTGAGGATACACGTACACATTTTGGTTGCATTAATACACGTAAATAATCTGCTCTGATGAAGTTACTTTTTTCTCATTTTGTAGTGATTTTTTACCCTAGATACTAACAAAGTTGTTACACTGAAATCTTTTTCAGCCACAAATGAGTAAGATTTAAAGAGGTTTAAATAACACACCTTCAACTCTCTTTAATCTATGTTCTTTTTACCTTTTTTGGTTCGAAAGACCCATCCAAACCAGGGAAAACTGCCATATGAAAGGAACTGAGAAAATCTGGACATAAACACAGTGCAATCAAGTGCAAAGCAAGCACATTAAAAGAGCTGATCTGAGTGGAGCTAAAAAAATTTTTTTTTTAAACAGTTACTTCTACATGCTAAAGCGATGAGGAACACTAAAGCTTTGGATAAATGCAGAGAGCAGAAAAATGTTTATACATGGGACTCCACCGCGTTACATCTGAACTCCATTAATATTTCTAGATGAAACAAAACTGAGAAAAACCTGAAACAGTAAAATCTTTCATGCTGACATTCCCATTGTGTCCAGGCTAGATTCTCAAGATGCCATCTGTGAGACCAAAAAGAAATTATTATGGAGTTGGGGATTTCAGTTTTTCAAAATTGCTAGCAAATCAAAAATCCTAGCTTAACCTTTTGATATTTACCCTGATCAATCAGCCTCAGTTTAATTTCATTTTCTTTTTCAGACTGAACACAAAAAAATATGTGTGCGTGCTTTAGGAAACATTTCACCCTTTACATTGACCTGCATCTCCCTCTAGAATTAAGGGCAGCAGAAAGTACACTTTTAACAGCATTCCTTATTGGTTGGACTCAATGATCTTAAAGGTCTTTTCCAACCTAAATGATTCTATGATTCTGTAAAAAGCCTGTTACATTCCTAGCATTTGCAGGAAGAATTCAGATTCTGGCAAGAAGAGCCTCCAAGAGGATCTGAGCGGTGGCGAGGCACTGCTGTGAAACCCGCTCACCGAAAAAAGAAGAATCTCACTTTTCATATGCTCTTTTAGCATTTCTAAGTGCTTTACCAACCCACCCTACACATGTTGCTTGAACCCAGTGTCCCTCCTCCATCATTTATAAAAACAACTGAATAAAATCAGCAAAGTCTTGCCCTTACTGGAAGAGCAGCTGGGATTGCTAGAGTGCCGCGGTAGCCAGGGAAAAGCTTGGAGAGGACCCAGGAGTCCTACTTTTACTTCTTCCCCCAATTACGCCTAATGATACTGACACTTCAGATAGTTTATTACTAAGCACAGCTCCATCTTCCTACTTTATGAGGAAAGCAAGTATCAATCCACCCACGTCAAAGCTAAAACACAGGCGGCTCAGAAAGGCTGCGCAGGGTCACTTTAGGCACAGCATCCCTGCCTAAACAAAAGTCTCATCCGTCTCACTCCACTACTCTCCTCTAAATGATTATGCCAGTCCTGTGAGCTATAGGCTGTCTATAGGTAAAATCCCACCTGTCTACTTTCACTAACAGACAAAAGAAGAGATACACCATTAACAAACAAAAAGCAAATGAGAATAGCCGCCCTTCTGCCTCAGCCACTACAAAGAAGAAATTCAGGAGAACAGGGAAATCCTGATTCCCATCATGCAGCTACAGCCAGGAAACAGATGGATAAAATGTGTATCACCACCCTTCCAATATGTTTATCTCTATACCATGGGCTACTTCTCCAGGTATTTAACCATCTAATACAAAAGTCTGTGTAGAAGGAATAGAGTCAACATTGCTTTTGAATGACCTACCTTTAAAAGCAATAGCCTCTTCTGTCAAGTGTGACTGTCACCTGAGAACTGTGGTTTGGTTTGGGGTTTTTTTGGTGCATATATGAGTTTAGGGATGGAGGGGTACAAAACACATATAACATAAAGACCAGGAGCTGATCAAAATGAAAACCCATAACATGAAGTCATGTATATCTAGACTGCTTTAAAAAAAAATTGAAATACTGCATTGAAACAAACTTTTTAGCATTTCAGTTGATTTGAGCTCTTAGACATGAAACACACTATAAGTATACACACTTATTTGAAACACTGTTCATTTGCACAAGGTCTGAGCTGCTTATTCAGATCAAAGAATGAAGAAATCACGAGTAAAAAGTGAAGAGCTATCGCTCACAAAAGGTTGAACCTTCCCAAGATTACCTATCCTCAAAAGAGCTTCCACCTTTGGAATATCTGAGTTACAGTCCTATCTGCAACAGGTAGTATAACATTTTATGCAATCAGTTGGAAAATCGACCCCACATTGTGGCGTATGAAGGCACAGACCCCAAGTGAGATCCCCCGTTGCATACAGATATATAATCGCTTATCCACCCAGGTTCTGCCCTAGAACATACCTACGTGCAGCAAAGCACCTTTGCAGCCAGTTCACACTCCACCGAGCTGTTTACTCCCTCCATACTCATCTAAGGAGGTCTCCTCTTCCCTGATACTTGAGCTGTGGGAGGCTCTGGGCAGCCCCGCATTGCAGACAGGTGTGCACAGAACAGATTTGCAGGTGAGCTCAGAGAGCCAGATTTAGTGTGAGTTGTTGCCTCACTACATTTTCAGGCATAATCACTCTGCAACCTGGCACCCAGACAACGGACAAAGCCTTTTTTTCAGAAAGGGCCCCTACACCACATATGAATTAATTTTCAGTGGTAATGATGACATGACAGTATTATTTCTATACAATTCTAATAAGTTCATGGAAACAAATAATGCAACACTAATGGAGCTGCACTAGGGTGAAGGTAAAGTTGCCACCTTCACCTTCTTTGCTCCAAACCGCTAACTGGGAGCAATGCAAATGAAATCCCCATCTTCTGATTTCTTTCACTTTCCCATACCCATTTTGTCATAAATGATTAAACCTTCCCTGGTACTCTGACTGCTCTTTTCCAGCAGCCCAGTTGGAGGAATGGTTGACTACAGGTGGCACATCAGCAATAGAGCGGCAGACAGCTGCTGCCCCAACATACTCTTCTTTTGGAAACCAGCCCCAGCACCCACCCAACTACCATCCTGCATGCTGGTTCCTGGCTCAGGGAGATCCTAAATCCGTGACTTAATTTTGGACTTCCTTCTCAGAACAGTTTCCAGCCCTTTTTTGAAAAAAGCTGATCCTATAATCACTGCAGCAGAATCACTAGATTTCAAAGGCTGACACAGCGTTGCTTGTTTAAATATCCCGTTGCTAAATCACCCTGCCCCTTCCCTCCTTTCTCCTGCACACCGTCACGCTCACGGAAAGAGCCACCTTCGGTGCTTTAGGGTTTTACAAACAGGCAGCGATGGGTATGGGCTGCGGGAGGGTGCCTCTCCTCCGGGCACTTGCCCAGGGGTGCAGCAAGCTCCAGCTCACCGCTGGCTGCGTCCTGCCCGAGGAGCTCAGCCCCGCTCAGAGGGCAGCAGAGCCCAGCGCTGTGGCACTCGCTCTCTGTCACTTTAGCACTGGCTGGAGTATCTGTGCCTTTAGGAAAAGCAGGGGAAAACAAGGTCTTGTTGAAGTCGGTGGGAGCCTGAGCAGGGATTATCCATCACCAGGCATGTAGGTAGCTCCTGGGTGTTACGGAAAGACAGCAAAGGCAAGGAACAACCACATGAGCACCAGCAAGCAACGACAAAGTAAAACCACAAGGACAGATTAGCATAGGGGAAGTAGACAGGTGGTGAGGAAAGGAAATGAATAAAGACTATCCCAATACAGATAATGATGCTCATGACTAAGTGACTTGCCACAACCATTTAACAGCATTCTTTTTGCTTTCAGGCCATTGCCCAAGCTGTAATTGCACAGAAAAGAAAGCAAAGCTCTGCCATCTAACCTGTGTGCTAGAGAAAGTACAGCAAACAAGAACTGCCGCCTTTGTCATATTCCTTCTGTTTCACTCCTCTGCCAACCAGATAAAACACACTCTAAAATATAATTCATATTCATTTCAGGACTGTTCTTTTATTAGAAGGAGTAAGCTCATGCTGTAAAGAAAACCTGAAGATTGAACACCGATAGATCACCTGGTGACATGAGAGGAAAGAATAAATAAAATTTGTCAAGTCCTAAGATCTGTACATGGATAATACTTTCCCAGAGGTCTACGTGATGCAAAACCCAAATGAGAAGGGAATATGGCAGTTATTTCATAAATACGGGTTTGGAAAAAAATATTTTCAGATAGCTTTGAAGAGAAAATGTATGCCCTCGCTCAGTTTTTAAGTGGGAGCCTGGATTCCCCCCAGCTAACTCCATGTATGAGATTGTCTTTGCTTTCTTCAAAGGGGAAAGACAGAGGCATCTCAAGGACGGTTTGGCCCTGCTAACTCCAGATGCCTCTGCCGGAGCCTGCAGCTAGGTGGGAAGTTTTCTGGAAGGCATGTCTACACTGAAATGCATCGTCAAGCAGCTGATGCTTTAAAACAGAGCCTCCTCGCGGGAAGAGAAACCAGTTTGTTAAGATGATTCAGAGAAGGATCATTTAAGCTGTACCTTGAGTACCACTAAAAGTTAAACTCACCAGCAGAGAAGCGGAAACACTGTTTCTTAAACACAGTTTTTAGCTGGCACGTTTCCTCCCCCAGCAACAAGAGGGCAAAATATACTGCAGTGTAACGTGTTTGCAATGCCTGCTCGTGGATGTGCAAAGCTCTGCTTTCTCTCCCAGCTCATCATTAGAAACCCCTCAGCTGCTGCCAGAAGAGCTGGGTGCTTTCGGAATTTGCAAGGAGCAGAGAAGTTTATCTGGGAGAATCTGAAAGGCTACAGGTTGCTTAGTATGGGTGGCCCTTTTCCCTAGTTTTATTATACATTTTTCCTAGGGTTCAATGAGTGAATTGAAATGCTCTAAAACAAGGAAAGCACGTAAAACCTTAAACTGTTAAAGGCCTGATCCTCTTCCTATTGAAAACAACGGCCAAACTTCCACTGATACACCGGGCAGGCAATTCAACAGGAAAACAACCAGTGGGGTGTTTGCGGACACACCACAAACAGTACGTGGGAGAGGGAGATCTCTCCTAGGATCCCAAAAAGAGTTTCACTTCCAGTAATACCAGCACCCCCAAATACATTAAGGGAAGCAAAGCTCCCTGAAACATTCCGCCAAGGGTGACCCGAGCTCCAGTAACGGCAACAGAGCCCTGACAGCTGAGCAACAGCGATTCTATTCAAATGTGGTTTTAAAGCGTATTTATACTTTATCAGTGACTTAAGATCTTAACTTTTTTATTTATTTAAAAAGAAGCAGCAGTGTCAAACAGCTGACAATAAGAGTAAAATGCAGCTTTACCTCTTGAACATCTGGAAAAGGATAGGGGTAGGAGAACTGTTTGCTGACAACTGTAGAGCTAGCACAGATTTAGGACCCAGTGTTGCCAAATGCAAAGCCTCTCCAGGCAAGAGCGAAGAATCCTCAGCTGAATCTGTCCTCTGGGATGCAGCAAAGGACATCAGTCCCTCAAATTAATGATTCCCTTTCCTGGCAACCTACACTTTGTTATATTTATGGGAGCTTAAAGTTCATGCACAGTCCTAAGGGAGGCTAGAGAGCTCAGGCTGAATTCTTTTATCTGGGAGAAGTTTATGAGTTTTTTAAGATGGTTGAAAATGGGCAGAGTTCAGTTTATTTTCATTGAAGTCCCTTACAGACACAGTCCTCATTTATCCACGCAGACATTCTAGTGAGCAGGTACACAGCAACAGACCACATCGGGACTTCTTGGATATGGACTTCACCTAGAACAGGTCTCACAGCAAAAGTGCTACATTTCCAGTGCTGCACTTTTTTATATAAATAACACAGTAACAAAACCAGGGATGCTCCTGCGTGGAAAGTTTATCAGGCTAAACAGCTCACAAAAAAACAGAGAAACAGCATAAACCCCTGCAGTATTGTTCAACAAAAACATCTTGAAGAAAGGGGAAAGGGAAAGAGCACACTGTAGCACACTGAGATCTCAAGTCCAATCCTACTCACCTTATTCAGGTGAAATCAGCCTTCAGTTTCAGGTCTCACTCTTGGAAATGCTGGATGTATAGTTTCTTAGGGCTTACAAACCCTTAACTTCAACAGTTCAAAGAAGATAACTAAAAATGCCCGTGATTCAGGCTGTGTGTACTCAAATGAAGAGCTACTGAAATGTAGAACATGTCAGGAACCACAAAAAGAACACAAATAAGGAATGAGTCAGTGTAAAAGCAATTTTCAGTGGAAACTGAGGGTGAAAATGTACTATATGTGCTGTGAGTTTTGACAAATATATATGAAAGCTGAAATTAAACCATGCCGGTTTGTTGTGCTCTCTGGATGTGCGAGGCTCATTCAGCTTTTCTTTGTGTCCACAGATTACATATGACCTAGGTTGGGGTGGGTTTTTTGGTTTGTTTTGCCCAGAAGGTGCAAGAGTTCAGTAACAATCTAAATCACTTTTAGTCTGTCTATTCTTTGTACACGGTTTTCTATCCAAAGTTATCTATTCCAGCATAGGCAGGAATTAGCATTTGTTTTTTAAACACTGTTCCAGGCCATGCCTGCTGTGCTATACCTACCTATACATACTTCTTGCTTATATCCCCTAAAGACCACTTCTATAGTTGGAAGAACGCATCAGCACAGGCTAACGTGTTTTCCTAAGCAGGGAAGAGGGAGGTCATAACATGTCTGTGCTGCCAGCACCCTTGGGAGAGGACATCACTACTGTAAGTGCCGCACTTACACATCCAGAAAGAATTTACAAACTAAACCAGCAATGCAAAAAAAATAGAACAAGGGGATGGAAAGGACTGTGATAAATCATCCAGTTTAATCCCTGCTCTAAGGCAGGATTGGCTACTATGTTATTTCTGGGTGAGGTTTGTCCAACTTGTCCTTAAAAATCTCCAATAGCAAAATCCAGTCCAGCTTCTCCCCTTTCGCCACTCAGAAACGTTTTCCCAATGCCTAACCTGGGTGAGCTCTGCCGCTCAGCTACCCACAAACCCAGGGCTGCCACACACACGACTCTCCTTAAATCCTGTTTATAAGGGCAGACTGCTTGGGCTGCAATAAAGTGAGGAAGATGGGATGTCTTGCACAGAAGCTATTCCTCTTCCTGCTCCAGCAGGCAAGCTTAAACCCTGAAGGAGCCTTCTGCCCTCCTCCCTGAAGGAACAACACGCTGGTTTGCCTCCACTGCAGCTGTGGATCAACCTTGACTACCCACAACGGTGACACACCATTATCACCAGCCTTTGCTTCAGAAAGGGAGACAACTACACCCTGTACCTCAAGGGATGAGGATCTACAGGTGTCTCTACCCCAGAAAGTCAAGCACAAGACAAAAATGCCCCCTGTAGCACCAACCCTATCTCCTCACAGCACAGCCAAGCACCAAGCAGAGAATCTTCAGCAGGGTTCGTGTTATGGCCATGCTGCATTCAACCCAGCACACCCTGGGTGCCAGCCTGCACCCCCCGCCGCCTTGGGGCTCTGTGGCCCGTACCACCATGGGGCTCCCACAGCCAGGTTAGGTGCAGGGTGCCTCCTGGCACGCCGGGGGCTCCTGCATGCTGCGGGCTCACTGCGCACACCCCATGCCCTGCCTGCCTCCGAGAAGCGCCTGGCAGCCCTCCCGAAGCCACCGCTTTCTGACTGTGAAATGCGGGCAGGAGCCAGGCTGTCATTACCAGAGCATTTCGCCTCTCGTGTTTCACCCTGCTCCTCTCCGAGAAAGAGAGGACGATTACCCGTGCCCCTTGGGGGCTGTAAGAAGCCCACAGGCTGCCAGGTGCAGAATTAACACGCCCGAGGTGCTGCAAGCCCTTTGCGGGGCAGCCGCTGGAGTATTTTACAAGCGACTCCTGGCTCTAATCCAGAAGTGGTCCCCTGCTCTGCCAGCTGGCTGCAGAAACAACACTCAACAACATTTTCATGAGCTTGTTACCACCGAGATAAAAACCAAGAGAGAATGGAGACTCTCAGTGTCCTCCACCACCCGCCGGTGCCACCTCCAGCACACGCAGGCAGCACAGCACTGCCGGGCAGCAGTGCCAAGCAGGATGGTACCCGGGGCTGAGCCGTGCACCCCGGTGCCGAGCCATGCACCCCGTGCCCAGAGGAGGGATTTCCCTAGTGCTCCTCCAAAACGTAGTGGAAGTCCATCTGTTTTTTCATAACACACAGAGAGTGCTTTCTTCCACTTGTTCCGATCCATCAAAAGGATGTTAAAAAAATGATGTTAAAAATACTGAACTTCTGGCCAGAAGGAAGGCATATGAGAAGGAAAACCACTTCCAAGAAGCCGTGCCCCTCGCCCGTACTGCACACCCCTGGAACACCACTACCACAGCACCCTCGCTCAGGGTGCGCTGCCCAGTCATTACGCACCCACGTGTCCACAGATAGCTTCTTGGTTATTTCAACTATTCACATGTCAATTCAGCAACCGTAGGGTACTACAGATAAATCCTGCCCCGACTCTAGAAAAGACTCCCTGAAAGAACTGCTTTGTTGAACAAAGCATAATTTCTGCAACGTCACTTACACCTGCCTTGATAGCAGCTCCCAGAGATTTCCTAGCTAGATGATTGCTTTCCCACTTGTTTAGTCCCTGTTGCAGAATTTGTGAGGGCATCTTAAAGCAGAAAAGCAGCTTGCAAGATACTGCCTAAAGCAGTTATTCCTTCTCAGAGACTGGCAGTGTGCACAGCATATTTTTTTTCCCCCCAAGAAGCTGATCTGTGCAAAATCTTCATGCGTTTATTGTCACCCTTGTGTTTCTGCCTGCCTTGGGCTTGTCCCGTGCAGTTGAAGGAAGGCTCGGGACTGGTTCCAGTCACAGATGCAACCAAAACAAAAATCATCATGCACAAAACTTCACTTGGGACAGCTCTGAAGAGAGAATCTCAGTCAGTTATTTATTTCTTGGTGCTGCTGATTGCCAAGACTTTTAATTTCAATATGGTGTGGAGATGCAAGGCAGAGAAGCAGAACTCCCGACACCAATGGGATTAGACATAAATACGTTCACTCTAACCCAATAAACCTGGGGCATCTTACATCCCAAACTGATTTTGCATCTTTCTTTCTCAGTATATCATCTTCAAGAGGTAGCTATTTGGCACGCATCTACAGTAAAGCCAGGCGATAACATTAATCAAAAGCTTCTGTGACAGTACAGGTACAATCAACATGTAGGAAAGCGTATCGCACTGGGAAACCCCACGTCCCAGCACACTGCACCTCAGAGATCGCTTGGGAAAGACAGGGAAAGATTTACTGAAGCTGCAAAACCTAGGTGAGCAATGTTACTCTCCAGAGAAGGCCAGAAGACAGCCTTCAGCAGAGAGCACCTCCCTGTCATAGCAAAAGCTAAAGCAGACTACACACTGCAACTGGCCATTAACACCCAGCAGGCTGGTTTCCAGTTCCACTGGATACCTCAGGGGATGCCACCTGATGCCATCCAGCACGCAGAGGGTTCTTTTACAAGGCTGCACAGATGCGCACACGTTGCAGCTGCCACTCGGCTCCACAGCACAGGGGGAGGCTGCAGCATCAGTTCCCCATCTCTGTGCACAGTATCACTGCAGATGCCACTGGGATGGCTGGTGGAAACCCCAGCTCACTCCAGCATCACAGACACCCTCAAAAGCGCATATACCTGCGACGCAGCCAGGTGCACCCCACCAGGCACCGGGGGTTGGTGTTTTCAGGATGGGGCTGCATTTACGACCATATGCTCATCTCTTTTGGAACCTGCCAGGCACACCAGGGTAAAACATGGAAACCAGCCAGCAGTGGCGAGGGTCCTATGTTCTCAACAGAACTTGCCCTTATCCAGCAGAAACACGTTATCCCCTGGGCCTTGGCAAACAGAAATCTCAAACTATTCACCATTCTAATGAATTATGATAGTTGTTCTTCTCCCTTTCCTTCCCCTAACCTCACTACACACTAAGGTGAGCAGAGAGTCCCAGTGCCATCCTGCTTCCCCTCCGGCTGCACTACACCCTGAAAGGCTATGTGAGCAACCGCGCTAAGAGCCACTGCAGGTCTAGGAAAGATTTTCAACCTGTGGAAAAGGTGATTGAGTACTCAAATACGCTGAGGGATGCACCATCTGTATGACAGAGAGGGACATAAAGCACAGCAGGGAGCACTGAGGCCGGACATTCAGATAAAGCTTCCTTTAAGGTCCCTGACACTAGGTAATTTTCCAGTCACTAAAGATGGAGAAAGAAAACTCAGCCAAGAATCACAACTTCATCCAGGGCTGGGACACTAAGTACCATCTTGCTTTATTTCACTGATGCCAGGAGACTTTTAGTCCAAAGGATGTACCAAAAGTGACGCCTCTATTTTTTTTTTTTGTTAGTGGAAACCTGCCAGGAAAGAAAACAAAAAATCCATGCAAGCATCTATAATAGGTTGTGGTGAGCATGAAACAAGAATAGCAAGCCAGGGAACCTTCACATTTTGCAGGAACGAAGCTTCCATTCCCTTACACAAGTTAAATATGTAATTCAAAAGGATTTTCTCATGGGAAAAAGTAAGCAATCAGGAATGGAAATAAAGTGGTCAGAGCTGATTATCTTGCCAACTTGAGATGCCTTCCGACATTTGTTTGGGGCAGGGGAGCCTGACAAAATGAAGTATTTGAGTATAAATGCAAACCACGCCATTTTGAAGCAAAGGTTGGTTCCTTACACATTCAACGATAAGCATGCATGCATGCATATACACACATAGACACACACACACACTCTCTGTAAACAGCTGGCCACAGTAAGGGTTTAAGAGGGATGCAAATGCAATGTCCATATTGCATTACCCCCTAAAGAAAGCGAGAAGAGACAGGAGGAATCGAATTGCTTCCTCAAACCCACATCTGTGTTGTATGATTTTTGTGGAGAATTTCAGGATTTTGTGATTTTAGGGGGAATATGCAGATTAAACATTGACACTCCGCCAAGTAAACCCTAAACAAAACCAAAAGCATTCTCTGAAGCCTATTGTAAATAACGCACAATCAAATTTTATTTTTTAAAAAGCACAAATGAGCTTGGTCTAAGTGTGGTTGCATTCAGACTCACCTGTGGGCATGCTTCCCCTCCCCCCTTTCAAATTTGCATATCTTGAGGTCTTCAAATCCAGCTCCAAATCCACTTTGACAACTCCATCTAGATGAGTAGATAAAATACACTGACCTCTCCTACTTGAATTAGCAGAGGATATATTAAATAGCATCTGTGGGAGGCCCCTTCAGAACGGGCACGCCAGAGACACATACTTTACCCAAACCTACTCCATTTAAAAAGGGCAAACAATCCCATGGGGACTGGGGAGGGCAGAAACTATCTGTGATGCTAATAGCTTTAAATATACTCTATTTTCTTCAAATGTAGCTGGCATCAAACATACTTATGCACGTAGAAAGTTCAGTGGGGTAGGAACAGCTATTTTTGGGTTGCAGAAACGTCAGAGGAATGCAAGCTAAGCATTGGTGTTCCAAGGCTCTTGTGAGGATGCTAAACTTGACAGGGCTTTTTAGGAAAATGCATTTTTAGTAAAAACATGCTGGTTGATAGCTCGATAATGATTACATGTATTAAGTAAAGGACTCTACTTGTTGATCAGTGATACGTCTTTTCTACTGTTCAGAGCTGTGTTCTTGGGAATCTTTCACAGCAAACAAAAACCCCAGGATTTTTTGGTTTTAGGGGTTGCGGGTTGTTTTTTCTTGGGGGGAAGGGGTATTGGTTTTTTTGGGGGGTGGTTTGTTGTTGTTTTTTTTTTTTTTTAAGTTAAATGAATCATATTTTAACACAGCTGTGCAGCACCCGGCTGCCCCTTTTTAGTTCAGAGTATAGTTGGAGCTCAGCCTGCTGCCACGCTGGAGGAAACCTGCTGTACTCGAGTGTTCGAAGAAACCCCAGCTGCCATCTGCCTCGCACCCTGCCCACAGCTCCCGGGGCATTCGGGGCTTAGCAGCTCTCAGCCAGGGCCACGGACACCCAAGTTCCAGAGTATTTTTAGCAGCACCAGAGTTGCAGCAGGCTTTGGAAGCACAGCGCTTCAGGTACGCTGCTACCTCCAACCTCTGGGTGCAGGAGCTAACTGCTTCTGCTCTCCGTGCAGGGAGAATATTTACCTATGCCATCCATGTTTGCGGTTTCTCTACAGCTGGTAAGCACAACAAAATAAAAAAAGGGGAACTTTTTTTTTTTTTAAAAAAAGCACACTAATCTTTTTATTTACTCTAACAGCTTCCCCTTGTCTCTACACTCCTGCATTCCGTCGGGTTCAGCTGCATGTTCAAACTAAAGAAATCAGATGGATTTTGCTTTTGTTGGCAACCTTAAAATAAGTACATATGTTGCTTAACCCTTCATGGATGCACAACACTGACTCCAGCACTACTGCCATCACTTTCAAAGATAGACTCCCCAAGGCCAAGCTGAGATTAGAAAATAAACTCAGCCAGGTTCTCAGCAGCACCGCAGAAATCCTAGCAAGCTGCTTGAACTGTGTCTGTTCTCAGCATCCTCCCAGGGGCGGGTAAGTCACACTGGCCTCCTGGAGCACAGCTGCTCCCAGAACAGGTCCTCCCAGAGGACACAGCCAACACTGCTACCCTGCCGAGCAGGTGAAGAGTCTTGCCGTGAGGGAGATCCCTGCTGACTCTTACACAGGTGTTCTGCTCACTCAACACGGTACAGTTTGCTCAGTTAGAGCAGTTACACACAGGGCTGCACACAAGCGAGGTTCAGCACAGAGCTTCTGCTCCATCAGACACGGCGCACAAGAGCCTTCTCTTTTTGGAACCGGTTGTTGAAGGACTCAAGTTGCGTGTCCTTGCATTTCAACTCAGCCTTCTCCTATAACCACTTCCAGGGCTGAACACATACTTTTCATGGAAGTCTGAAAGGATCAGGTATTTTTCTAGATGTTTTACAACTAAGTTTAGATTGATGGATCTATTTGGCTTCCTGGTGCACTTCCAGGATTAATTACAGCAACCCCCACACCCATAATTAGGATGTTTGTGACTCCCATTTCTGAACATGTGAACATGAGCTGGAAGACAGTTATTCTGCTAAAGACCACACAGCCTGGGATGCAGTAAACCATTATCAAACAGATTTAGGTCTATTAAACAGAAATAAAGGAGGGAAACAAAACTTCATATCGCCCGTCTCTTGAGCTAATTGGAAAGAGGTTGGTATTCTGCTCTACCTTACATAAACCCAAGGAATGGAGCATTAATATTGACCATCAAACCACACAACTGCAAACACAGCGGAAAATTTGTATTTTGAGCTCAGTCTTTACCTTTGAAAGGATCTAGGACATTGCTGGTACTCTTAATCTCTCCCATGATCTTCTCGTAGTCCAACTATTGCTGTGGCTTTTGATCTTCTACTAAAAACCTAAAGTTTTCAAAGCACTACAGGCAGTGCCCTGTGGCCCACGATATGTGAAGACAAATGAAGCAGGAATTCTCCAAGCCTGAATTTAATGTCTACTGCTTTGTTTTCTGCAGTTAAGAGAATACTGCACTTTGTGACCCTGCCAGTTTCTTTCAGTCCTACACTTCCATGAGTGAAATCTTGGTAAGTGAAGAGATTTAGCAATCACCTCTTACTTATGCCAAGGTGATACAGGTAGGTCTGTCAAAAATAACTGTCCACGAGTCAGTGCACATAATGGTTCCTGCTATGTCTGAAGAATCATCATTCTTCATAATCTCTGGAAGCCAAACCTCAATTAACAGTGAATGCAGCTGGTTTTTGGAGTTAACAGCAAAGAGGCTATAAGGGTTAGTGCATCAATGAAGCTTGATAATTGCTTCACTATGCTTATTATCTAGCCCCTACAGAAAGAGAGAACAGTCAGCTGGTAAGCAAGCAGCGATAAGCTGTCACAGCAATTCTGCGCACTAGAGCAGATACAGTTCTCTGCAACACTGATCCTGGAGGAAAGCAAAATTCCACTCAGCTAGGTGCCTAGTGCGTAACAGTCCAAGAGCAAAGGGGAGATGCTTTAGCTTCACACAGGGTCAGAAAAATGAGAGGTTCCCACCCAAACTCTTCATGATGATGTACCACAGCCTTCTGTGTGTCTATTGTCTGCACAGGTAGGAGAGAGTCCCCACCTGCTGTTTAGCTCAATTACTCACCTGTGTTTTGATTTCCTGAAGTCAATGTGATGAGCCATTGCCTACTGGGAATGCGGCATTCCTCAGGCCAGGCTACAAGTGGTTGTGATGAATATTGGAAGTTGACACTACCCCACAACTAAGGCTCATTCTCAATTTGTCTGCACAGACACACCTTGAGAAGGTGCAACCACCCAGTTCCCTGCCTTGATTCACAGCCCCATCTCTTGCAGCTCCAGCCCTGACACACACCCTCTCCACACCTGAGCCTCACTCACCCTTTCAACCATTCCTGTCCCGTGGCCTGCCTGACCGACAAACTGCCACTTGCCATGTTGACACCATCCTTCCCTTCACTGTAGATGGGCACCTCTGCAGCTCCCTTTGCTTCACGGCTTCATGCCAGTCTCAGCTGTGGCAGATGATACCCCCTTTCACCACAAGTTCAGTCCAAGCTTCATTGTTAGGTTTGGCTGCCCACATCCTGGTTATAACAATCCCAAACAGGCATTTACCAGCTAACAAGCCAAGAGGTATTAACCCCTGCTTCACCAGCACTGACCAGTACCGTGTGCTTCCACACAACACAATGCAGTCACACCACAACATCCAGCGCTCCCCTCTGCACTGCGGACACCTCCATCCACTGCCCAGGAAGCAGCTCTGCTAGCAGACAGGCATGGCACTGTTCCAAGATACTTGAAAAGGAACACCAATAAATAAAAGTGAAGAAAATTATAAGTACATCTATAGGTGAAATCCTTGTCCCATACCAGGAAAGTCAATACAAGTGAAGATTCTGGCTCCAGAATCCAACTATTGTCATGCTGAGTAAGCAGATTTGTTTCAGAGGAGGCCCAGTGTCTGAAACCCTTATCGACTTCACCAATTTCTCCAGGTAAAATGCAAAAATAATTAGTAGTAACAGTGACATTCTAAGTAGAGATTGTTAACATTAACACAAGGGCTAGGTAGAATATGTAAAAACAGGAACCTTTATGAGGTATCAGTGCTGCCTCTCTTCCAGCTGAAGGAAAGACTGAAACATATGTGGTTTTGATGCCTGCATTATTTTTTAAGAACCTTCTGTCCACAAGAAACAAAGACTTCACAGGTGTAGTCCTCAGCCCTGCAGCTGCCCAGCACAGGGTATTTCTTACAGATCTCAAACGAGAATAAGGCAATTTAAAGTGCTAGAACAGACCAGAAATGATCAACCTGTGGCAGCCCTTTTTGAAACCTTTTCCACTAGTAGTGGCAAGGGCCAGGAATCTCTTTTCTTCTTGCAGAGAAGTGGAGCAATGGCTTTGGAAGGCTTTTTTTCTCCTGAAGATGCAGAAGCATGGATATTTCTTAGGATTTTTTTTTGGGGGGCAGACTTGCCTGAAGATGTACCCACCTCAAATCTAAAGCAACCAGGAAATTTCTGCCTGCAAGGACTGTCCTTCTCTGACAGCCTTCTGCAAGAATTATGTTGGTGCAATTAAGTGCTGTAAAAAAAAGTTTTGGCTTTATACTTAAGAGACCTGAAATAGGACACATGACCTTCTGTTGACTTGAGTGTGCAAAACTTTTCTGCTTTCAAACCCATTTTGCCCTAGTTTCATGTGTCTGTGGAAAAAAAGAAGACAGCCTGTAAACAGAAGACTACTTACATCTGATGGTTCTGCTCTCTTACGCGTATAGCTTCCTCTGGTTAACTGCATATTTTCCTGAACTTGGAAATAAGAATTAAAAAAATAAAAATAAATCATCACTGTTAATTATATATGAGGTCCTGGAAACAGCAGTAGAAGTTAAATATGAAACAGAAAACAAAGAAAAAAGAAGATTCACAAATTTTACACCTTACAAGAGTTTGGATTCATAGAAGTTATACTTTTGTTTTTTCCCTCTAGAGTTAAAAAAGCAATTAACATTTTTTAAGTAGACAATTTTAAAAATAGTGTTTTATGATTGACGTTTTCAGTCAATTTCCTAAACAGCTTAGCAAAATCAAATACAATTCCTACAGTTACAGCAGTTCAACATTTATATGAATACATTTATATTGTAATTTCGTAAGTTATGCTGTCCACTTCCCAGAATAGCCCTCTTCCATCACATAACTGATTTAAGTGTCATTGTGACATGTGCTGTACTCCAGAGACATACTTGTTTTAGGATTCTAGCTTCTAAGGTGCCTTTACAGGGATAAATCACAGTTTTAGATCTACAGCACTTTCTTAACAGGAATGCAGATGCAGTTTCTCATTGGAAAGACAGGCCCACCTCCAAATTAGCCCAGCTGACAATAGCCTATTGAAAGCCAACAAGATCTATACCACACAATTTACGTTAGGTAAATCTTAATGTGGTGCTAAAACAACAGTGAAAAAATACGTCTGGCTAGAGGCAAAACTTCAGCTCTCTTTCCTTCCGCTTCTTTGACTTAATGAAGAGACACACACTTAATTAATTGCCCTGGCAGGCCAGCAGGCTGTCTTTACTTAATAATGCCATTAGGAATTCCACAAGGTTTCAGCTTCTAATATGAACAATCTTTAACATATGCTTCTCAAAACTGAACTTCAGGATTATTTCCTTTTCAAAAGATGCTTTTCCTCTTGCTTCCTCCCACTAGTTTCTGCATCAGGCATAACAATACACAAATATGCAACGTGCAGTCCGAACTGGGCACTTGTCTGTCACAGGAAAACTTAACACTTACAGAGCACTCTGCTAACAAAAGAATACTCGAAGCAACACTGAGCTCACAAATAAAACTACCTTCCCCATATGTCTTCTTCATGCTTGCCACATACATCTACCTGAATTTGCTCAAAGGCTTAACAGCTTTTCATTTTACAGGTCTGAGTTCTGCACATGCGGCAAAATTCCAGTTTCATGTTCACAACAGAAAACAAAGAATCTAAACACCAAATTGGGTCTTATTTCTCCCTCTTCACACTTAATTAGATTCCTCTTTTTGTCTAGTTAACACACTTCCTAGATCTAGTAATCCATAACAAAGCAACAGGCATTTGAAAGATGGCTGGCTTTTGTCTTGGAGTCCACTTATTTTTTTTAAAAAAGTCATATAATATTTAAAGAAAAGGTACTACTGCCATAATCCAACTAGTTTCCTGCCCTTTCTGTTTTATGCAGTATAAAATATAGCAGAAAATGTAATTATCAGCTTCCTACAAATGGCTGACATTTTGGTTGGAGTAGGGGCAGGGGAAGGGGGCAACCAGAGATCTAAATGCATAACCAGCAAGGACGTCAACACGCTCAGTCTAAAACTGCAGTTTCCCAATTATCTGCTTAGCAGTCTGCCTTACTATAGTAAGAGATTCACTGAGCCAGAGAGGAACTATGCATGAACACAGAGCCATACAGTATTGGCCTGGACATCAGCTTGAATGGGGCAGGCTCAGAATCCGATCCCTCCCAACAGCTTTTCTTCCCCTCCAATGTACATGAAGTGTCTGGTACAGTGAACAACTAATTCTTTCAGTCAAACCAGAAGTTCTACCGATATGTTAGCAAACACATCACTCCTCTACCCTCGGTGTTACAGTATGCTTCACAGGAGAAAAAAACCGATGGTTCAAACTCTATGAAGCAGAGGTCATAAACTAAACAAACCCGCAGTCTTACACATCATTAGCCAGTGCTTCCACCTCTAGACTAGAGCAGCATTTAGTCAGCTTGCAATCCTCTTCCTGATTTGCTCCAATCTTGAAAGACAGTAGCAATCTTCAGACAACAATTGCAGGATAAGAAACATTGCAAAAAGTACCTCCATACATAGATAGGGTTAAGACGATTAGGATCAAAGAAGGGTGGAATCTAAGACAGAGCCTTGCCATCCGCACTCCACTTGTAAAGGCAGTTCCAGAACCAACGCATTTACTTTATGCTTGGCATGACTGGTTTTGTGGTTCTTTATAGGCACTGAATGTATCTAATACATGATGCAAAGCCCTTGTACACGATTTTGGATTCTGATATCGAGCGTGACATAAAATTTTAGGAGGCGTGATACTCACAGTAGTGCTGTGAAGTCTGTCTTGGATCAGTTTCCTCTATCACAGCCTCCAGAAAAACTAAAGACATGGTTGCTACAGGTGTGCTAGTACATCACATGATCTGAAATGACTAGCACTTCACAGCCTCAAAGACCACCCTGCACCTTACAAAGAAACATAGCCCACAAAATACTGCAAAGAATAAGAAAAAGTTATGCTGGTGACTATGTTCACGGGAAAACAATTTGCATATCAAACTGAAAAGGCATCTTCTGATCAAAGTCTCTCTCATTACTCGACCATCTTGTACACAGGGTCGCCAACTTGAATCATTCCAGTTTTGTCAACAGCAAAGTATCTCCCAAAGAGAGGGCTGGATTTGTATATGTGTTGCTCAGATGGATCACATAAGCGGTAACTGCAGAGAGAGAGCACCCCTTTAGAATCAGTGGTAGCAAATTTTAAACATCAAAATATCAGTGATGAGCAAGAGGATACATGAACAATGATGCCCTGTTTTGGTCACCATGCTAGACTAAAAATCAAATAAATATTGTAATTAAGAGAACCCAGCAGTTCAAATGGAGGAAGAAAAGCCTGACTGTGTTCACACATCTGTGTATAATACATATACAAAAGACTTTCTAAAAAGAATTGCCAAAGTTGCAAAGTTAGACTTTTAAATACCTTAAATACCTGTTACCCCAGGCATTCACCCTAGCAGAGATGAAAGAGGCAGGGAATGTAAAGTTTGAAAGAAAGGAGAGAAAACTTCTTGAATTTTCCTACCGTATAGAATTGCAGAAAGCAGAATGGAAGCCAATACACACAGACCTTTACACTGCATTATTATGTCCCACACATACTTCAAACCGCTTTTAAAACACTAGTCTAGCATCTGTTGGGATCTAGCCTAAATCCACTCCCACAGCCTAAGAAGCACTGGTATTTTCACAACCTTTTCAGTGTTTCCAGAGGCTCCTTCCTGTCCAGGACCCCAGTGTCTGGATTAACAGTTGTTAAAATACACCTGCAATGATAGACAGCACCAAATCAATAACAGCTTCTTATCAAAAATCTCTATACATCTATATAAAATAATGGTCTCAAATGTCTACCTGGCACAACACACTGTCCCTTTCAACTCCACATCACCAATAAGAATGTCCTCCCAGGTGTCCTGAAGAAAGGTAAACATGCAGAGATTAGGCATAGCCACATGCAACCATTTTTGCCAGAGTGCCACAGTCACTCCTAGAAGCAGTATCATTCCAGACGAATACCTTTACTTGTACCTTCAAAGTAAGTACAGTTCTATTATGGCACTATTCTAATGAAAACCCTATGGTTACTGCATTCATCCAATTCAGGAACTGCTAGTAATTGTATCTGGAAAGAAAGATACACCAGTAATAAATCCCGTTCTGCAGTGTGCACTTGTCTGAACCCAAAGCAAGCTTATTCTTACTGCATGTGTGATAATCTGATCTGTGATGTCTGGTAAGTCACCAGTTTTGCAGATAGAAAATTTTTAGTGGAAGTAAGTTTTCACTTCTGATCTACACAAGCTTCCTATTGCAACCTCTCTTCAAAGACAAAAACCCATTCTGACTTTAGGGACTTCTTAGATTTGGGAAATTATCAAATATATTGAGAGCAAATTCTTTGGAAAAACAGCAACATGACATAAAACCATGTAAATGCCACCATTACGAGTTCACTTTATCACAAGGTACCTTCCTAGATAGCGTTTTTTGAACTACCGGCATATTGTCAGAGATGCATTGACAGACTTATTGCAAAGGTCAGCTTTACTCTTGTGCCAAAGGCTATAAAATATCACACTGTCAATTTACAAATTGTTCATTTATATCATTAATTGATCAATTATAGCATGCATAGATTTCCTTACTTTACACTTAAAAGACAAGCTTTCAGTAACAAGCCTGTCATTTAAATACATGTATTTTACCCTTTGCTAAGCTAAATAAGCATTTGCAGACCTGTCTCCTCCCTTAATCTTTCATATGCACTGCTGTGAGCAGAAGCTGTATCTCTCTGGAACACAGCTGTAAAAGTCACAGGCTAGCAGCTTTCCTCACCCTTGTAGGCACCATCACACAAGGAAACTGAGTTACCAAGAAACACAACCAAGCCTTCAAAAAGACATTTAAGACAGTTATTTTACCTCCTCAAAAGCACTGCAATCTGTCACAAGAATATTTGGCCTGAAGTTCTGTATCTTAACCTTCTTCTCCAGCCTCGCATTTAAATCGTCCAGTGAAGCTTCTGAGAGGATCAAGACTGGGCTACAGTCAGGATAGGCAACCTGCATAAACAAACACAAACAAATCCTAATGCTGCTGTCAGAGCACAGGAGGAAAGTTACTGAATGGCAAAAGGGCAGATATGTTGGAACCAGTGGCCACATATGAGCCTGATTGTTAAGCTGCTTCATTCAGGTTTTAATTTTCCTGGAAGCAGGTTAACAAGTAAAATAACATACCCCTTCCTATTTCAGTAACCACGGCAAGTTTCATTTGCTCAAATTGTAGAAGTAATCTTCTGCTTACAAGAATTAAACCAAAATTATATAAGCTACCACAATTTCTTACAAAATAATCCTGTATGCCTGTCCAAGATATTTATTCTGGATGTTACAGACAGAACTAAGTATATCAGTAAAACATGTCATGAAACGTACTTAAGACGTTTATGGACCTGCTGAACTTACCTGGTTGACTATAATCAACTAACTGGATTTTTCTATGTAATTAATCTATCTTACCACAACACCACAGGGAGTTTCACATCCAGAACAGCAATACTAAATTGCAACTGTCCATACATCAGTCTAAATTCGCTTGGAAGTGGGAGGGCTGCCATTTTCGCAAAGAAGGCCAACAAAGAGTATTAAAAGAAAACTACTACACATGCTAGTTCCACAGACAAAAAAAAAAAAAAAAAAATTGGCAAGAATGTTAGTATACAGCCCTCTTCCTGTCTTTCTATTATATTATCCTTCCCCCCACCTCCCTGTACACGCCTTTACAACCACAAGAAGATGAGTGTTGAAGTAACTACAGAAACAATTCTGCCCTCTTTTCCTGCTGGGATCCCTGAATGTCACCCCTCCTAATCTGACATCCCTTTTGCTGAAACCTGGTCTTCTGTATCGGTCTCAGTGTCCTTACATAATAAATGCATATCTATAAAAGTCCATTAATTGAATTCTTTGCGCAACAGCAAGCAAAACATTGATGCCCTATAGATAATAACATCACATCGGTAAGGTAAGGTACTCACAGTTTGCATTTCCTTAAAAAGCTTATACTCACCAGGTACAGTTCAAACCATCTTCACGTGAGAGAGTTGTTCAGACAGAAAGAGGGGCATCCCTGGCTCCAGTGATATGAGGATGCCTGAGCACAGCATCTCCTTTCCCTATCTCCATTAACTTTCTCTAATATCACACCTTCAAGCCTCTTCCCACAAAAAGAGAGAGATATGAAACCTCTGTAACCTTCTCTGGATTTTAGTTCCTAGGCCCACAACTATAGACCCCTGGGTTAAGCATTGTTCCTTTAAATAGCAGGTGACAACTCACATCAGTACACTCTTAGACCTAACAAGGGATAGGGAATGGAGGATTTCCATGCAACACAGATTACACCATCAAAACACCTTTAAAAACGTAACTTTTTTCTGTTGGCTGTGGCACAAAAGGAATGCTATTCTGCAATGTAATAGTCGCTCTTCAAATATTAGTATCAGGCTCTTCAGCTGTGAATGGTCAAAAGCTTACAACAGATTTAAAGTAAAATTTAAGCAAGTCATCTCATCATAGAAAAGGAGACTATTCATGTGATTTAAGCACGTAACTACACACCTTGCTAAACTGCGGTCAAGCGCCAATGACAGAATGGGCAGTTTTCAGTGGGTGGGTGAGAAATGATTAAAAGAAAGTACTTCTGAGAAAAAGAACATTCATTACCTCATCTGTGGTTCGGAAAAGATTTATTATGTCCTTTGACTTTCTTGGCACCATGGAGGGCTCAAAGTGCACCAGTCGATATGGCTCTGAATTCAGGAAAGTGGTGATCCACTGAGCCACTTCATCTCCACAGTCCCTGCCTTGGATATCCAGTCCAAAGACCCTGAAGAGTCACAAGACACATTAGCAAGTTAGCTGGAAAGCCAAAGGGTCAAGGATGCTTATTATTCAAAGGCAAACAACTTGTTTTAATAGCAGTAGCAAGACACAGTAAAGAAACCACATGGATTATAATGAGGTGAAAATCAGGTCTCTGAATGTGGCGCGAGAATCACTCCCAGTGTGCAATCTCCTTGTGGCCACTTTTGTTTTGAAAGCTAAGTAACATGGACACGGCTGGACGATACCAATTGGTGAATGAATGAGCCAAGAAATAACCTTTAGGTACCCAGAGCTAACTGTCACATCAATGACCAGTAACAAACCTACCTGCCGTCCATACTTTCAGAAAAAAAAGGGTCTACTCTTGTGTTTGCATGTGATTGCAACACCAAAAGATTTCTACCCAGAAATCAACTGAAAGGTAACTAATTTCAGAAAATGAATGACAGTTTGAAAGGATGCGGTTAGTTACTGTAATTGACATTCACAAATTTTATTACTTGTAAATGTCCCCGATTGTTAAGGAAACTTTCCTTCAGACTTTACTGCTGTAAAAATTTAGCCAGAGCTGAAACTCTTAGGCTCAAACTTAGCATATAGAATAGCTTAGTACCTTAAGCGAGGTCAAAGGTTTATAATGGAAGCAAAGTCCATGAGGCACAAAAAGCCACTGGCAGCAGAATACAAACAAGTTTACACAATGAACACTTTCTTGGCAAGAAAAGGTAAACCTCAACTCAACCTTTCAATAAACTTCAGCACCAATTGTGAATAGTTTTACTACTCTCTTCACAGTAGCAATTCTGACCCAAAAGCACCGCAGTTTACCTCTACCTCTGCAATCAAATCCTGGACAGTTTAAAGCATAGAGATGCTCATGCAGTCCATCTAGCCTGAGCCCAGCTCCTAGGAGCCCTCCCTTACTCATCCGGCGGAGAGATGAATCATTAGGGTGCTGGCAGCAATGTCCCTGCTCTGTTTGCTGGGATCCCTGTATCAACTCTGTGACACAGGTTGGGATTAAACGCTATTGCCCCAGACAGCATTCAACTGCCTTTCTCTTCCCTCCATTCTCTCATTCCCTGTGCGCCTTCTGGCTGACAGGACAACACAGGTGAGGGTCTTACAGCTTCCAACACTACTGTTTTCTACCCACGAAGCAGATCTACCCTGAGCATGCGGTGGAACAGAGATAATGCAATTTAAGTATTGCAACACATACTGACAAAGGGCACAAATGAAGAACATGAGGCTTCTTAACCAGAGGGCTACAGAAACACTCTAACATCCGCACAGATAGCAACTGTACCTACACAATAGCTTCAGTCCTGCATTTGACCTCCTCAAACACAGGCTTTTTCAATATCCACATAAAATCTGCAACTGGACTTGACAGCTTTAAAGATCAGCATCTGCACAGCCTTTGGAGCCAGACACGCTATTGCATTGCCTTAGCTCCGAACTACCGGGCACGAGCTAGCACCAATCTGAAGGCAAATACAAGCCCATGCAGAGGGCCTTGCTGGCAGAGCGTACGGTGCAGTAAGACAGCTACTCCCACTCACAAGCTGGAAGGGAAGAATCTAGGAACAAAAGCCAAATCTTCGGCTGGCTGAATATAGTACTATTCCCAAACCTCATTCTTACAAATGACTGAATGGATCGGAAAGAATCAGCCTTGAGCTGACAAATGGTAAATTGTTTAAGCATAGCAGAGTCACACAAAACCTCAAAGTCCATTTACACGCATCCAACTTCTGCTTATTTGCATTCCCAGACCCTAGCAATTTTAAAGCCAGAGAGTGCAAGAGTTTATTAAAGCAAAGAAAGGGGCGGGGGGGGGGGGGGGGGCGGAC
>JAVJGI010000035.1:26525921-26538655 GCA_035590275.1 Ibycter americanus | reverse complement strand
CCCCGCGGCGGGAGCCGCGCCGGGCCGTGGGACGCCGTGGGGCGGGCGGCCGTGGCGAACGCCGCCGCCACACGTCTCGCCTCACCGGCGAAGCCAGAGCCCGGGCCGCGGGTCTCCCCCAGCTCCCCCTTGTAGGAATCTGGAGGCCCAAACGCACCGATCTCAATTCTTAGGATCGGTGTGCCGAGACCAAAGCCCTGGCAGGCGGAGGACGGGGAAGCTCGGCGCTGGGCGTTTCTGAGAGGCTCAGACAGCCCAGCGCCATGGGCCGCTGGAAGTACCATGTCAACGGCATCCCGGCGGACAGCAACGCTGGCGATGCGGCTGGTTTGGGCCTCTCTGGCAGCGAGTGCGTGTGGGTGGCCAAGCCGGGAGGGCTCCTCGCAGCCATCTCGCCTCAAGAAGTGGGCTTGATCACAGGTCGGGATGGGAAAATGCTCCTGCTAACGGGAATCACTGTAGCTGGCAAAAAGTGCGGTGTGATTTGTGACAGCCTGCTGGTGGATGAAGGCAACGTGATGGATGTCGGAAGCAAAGGCAGTGACAGCAGATCCATCTGTATTGGCAAGACCCCCAAAGCCCTGATCTAACTCATGGGTGAGAAGGGAGTCCGTGGAGGAGCCCTCAGCCAAAAGGTCCACGATACGATTGCAGGCATGAAAGCATGAAGCAAATAGCATGAAAGAGACAGACATCTGCCCGAGCACAGGGGAACAGTCGTTGCTGTAGGCCAGAAGGGAGATAAACCTTAATTTTGTTGCAGATGTCTTTGCCTGCTTCTTTGAGGTGGGGGGTGCTGGGTGGGCAGCAGTGCAGGGACACCAGCAGTCTACCTGACCACCTGTGGTGCAGCAGGGAGTGAAATGAACATTCCTCATCAGGATGCTCAGTATTACTTGAGTGGTCTCCTGGCCACCTTGGGTAATTGCTCCCTGTTATTCTCATTTTACTGACTGATTTGAGGGTGAAGGTCTCTGATAACATTAGCTTTGGGATCGGGCAAGAGAGAGAGCAATCCTTGTGCCTTCTTGTTCAACACTTTGCTGTTTAAATCATGCCCTAAATGCTAGTCATGGTTTTTGAGACCTTTCTGCTTCTACAAGTAGGCCACAACACTAAGGATAAGCAGGATTTGTGTTTATTTTGAATTTGCCCCTGAACAAGCCCAGTTTGTTCTGGAGATTAACTATTGATCAGCAGAGCCTTGTGCTGCTGTTGGACTGCAGAGATAGTCTGCCACCTGCTCACCTTCCACATAATTTGAAACCTCTTCTTAACACCACTTTACTGAGCAAATAGGGTTTTTTTATGAGATAAGTTACCTGTATTGCATGTGTGGCATGGGGATCTTCTGAAGTTTGCTTCCTCTCCATCCTGCTCGGTCACACTGGTCGGCCTCAAGATCGTGGGTCCCTGTAAGCCCCCCAGGACCCCCAGGAGGATGTGGAGTTGTGCCAAACACTGCAGATTTCCTCCTGCATTCACCGGTAGGGTGATCTGCTCCTGCATGTAACACTAAATGGCCAGTCTGAAATGAGGCAGAACTGGTGCGCTTGAGATGGGACCGATGAAGGGAAGACTCAAGGGGTATCTCTGGCAGAGCAGATCTCCTCACACATGGGCTTTCCTTGCTCTGTTGCTCCTAGCAGCTGCGGCAGCTGCCTGGCAGCAGGTCTGAATCCAGCACATGCCATCCCACTGCAGGACAGATGGGCTGTGACCACTCGCTACAGTCAGATACCCCGTCCTCCGTACCCCTGAGACACCCACCCCCCACCCTCCGCATTGCGCCAGGTAAATCATAGGTGCTAAACTGCTTGGTCTGGTTTGACCAGACCACCCCCACTGCCTTCAAATCCTTGACCGACTGAATCAAAACCAATTACTCGTGATGACTTTTACGACTCTGCCACAGACATGAGAGGAGAGCCAGCCCTGCTGAGCAGACTGAGAGCCCTTTGCGCTCGTTGATAACTGTTAATCTTCTCATTTAACATGGAGTCAGTATTTTGTAATTTAATTGAATTCACACAGAGATCTTTAATCTGCAACTGCACCCGCAGGAGCAGAAAAACACTGTAAGGGGAGCCAGGCATCTAATGTATTAGCAAGTGTTCAACAAAACTGCAATGACTGTCTAATTAGTAAGCACTGTCTGATAAGCAGTGTTTACAAGCATGAATCAAAACAAACTAATATAAGTACTAAAGGGATAAAAGCACAAAACCACAAACTGGTTTTAGAATCTAACAATAAAAACAATGCATCAAATGCAAGAAATGAAAAAAAATTCAATATTTATGTTGGCCACAAGGTTTTAAAAAAGCATAGGCATTCCTGATGAACATAGATGCTTATTTTCACAAGCTTAAAGCAAAAATGAGTAACTGTCTCCTCTGATTTCTCAAGTAATTCTCTGATTACTCTGCTGTGCAAATCAGAAAATGCAGAAAGCTTTTGCCCTCTGAACTTCGCTCTACAAGGCATCAGAATGACAGAATTTGGAATAAGAGGAAAAAATTTAGGGTGATTTACTGCTTGCTCCTTTCTTCTGGGTGAGAGAGAAAATAGGTCTGGAGTGTATACATGTTTTGCTGGCATGAGAATTTGGAGAAGTATGGACCTATATAGTGTGATGGTGTGAATAGCTACAGCTTCTGCCTAGTTACACATTACAGGCAGCACAATGGTATACAAAACCAGATTCTTTCAGTTTGAAAGACTAAACTAGCAAGTTAAGGACTAGGACTAACTAAATGCAGAAATAACTGAGCTTTGCTAACAATTGCATATTAATTTAGCGAAAAATTTCTTTCTAAATCCAAGACGGACCTTACATTTTCATTCCCTAAATCTACCAGCCTGGAGTCTAATGAGATTTTGTTCAGCCCAGCCCCAAGAAGCAGCTGTCACATTCAGCCCTGACTTTTCTTGGAGACTATGGTGTGAAGGAGCTTGAAGAGGAGTAACTGAAGGCGGCAGCATCTGCATAATCTCTCCTCTCCTGCTGTGATACAAGGAATGTAAAATTAGAAATAGCTGCGGAGAGCATGGCTGTGGCTCAACGTTTCAGGTCTAAGACTACAGCCTTTGAAGAAAGCCCTGTTCATCCATACACCAGGCACCTCTCAGAAAGCCTCCAGTAAACAGCTTGACCAGCAGGTTTATTTAATCCTCCACCCCAGGTATACTTGTGCTTACCTAGCAGCCACCAACTCCTGCTGCTGTAAAGCAATGTGAACAGAGCCGTGCAGACAAGATGCAGGTACTGCTTTTGCTACAGTCCAAATGCAGCCTCTTGTGTGACAGAATAGTATTTGCTGTAGCCAGAGCGGGCACGGTAAACCTGCGCTTAAAAGGAAGTGACCGTGTTTTCAATTGCTTAGAACTTCATCAAACTTCAGGACAGTTATGCTCAAATTCTCTGCACCAGGTTCTTGCCTCAGGCTCCTTAAAACGTGTCTGATCAGATGAAGGATTCACAGTGTCAGACCCACAGCAAACTGGGGCTGGGCTCTCTCAGTCATGAAAGCGGGTGATGCTGGCATATCTTGAAAAAAACCATGGTGTCAGCTCAGAAGCATCCACATGACAAATTTTTGGGTGGAACAAATATTATGGGAAAAGCAATGACATACCTGCCTTCAGATGCAGTGGGCAATTGGAGGTAATTCTTCTAGAGGTAAACCTGGAGTCTCTTGTAGCAGCGGCTCAACCAGAGGTCTAAGATGAATGACGAGGAAAGAGCTGAAGGATTTTACTTGCTTCCACTAAAAAAAAGACAAGTGACTGGGGTCTTGTAGGTCTTCAGTATGTGCACAGTGCTGTACTTTGGAAAGGCATAAAATACCGCCCTGAGCCAGAGATTTGGATGGACATTACAAAAAAAAAAATATATCCAGTAACAAAGACAGCAAAATGCTTGTCTAGATTAGGTGACAGAGTGTTAGGATGGAGCTAAACGCAAGCTGGGCTTGCCTCAGTGAAGGAATAGGGTTAAATGACCACACCAGGGATATGCCAGTTATTTTTCCAGTGACTCTCTGATAGTTCAGCAAAAGGCAGGGATGAGGGGATGGCACAGCCAAGTATGCAGTCATCCTATGCTGATTTCAACAAGATATGATGAAAATTATATTACACCCACACAAGTTATATCCTTCTTCCAAACTTAGAACAAACAATAAATTCAAAAGATTTCTTCACAGAGAAGAGGGGAGGATAAAAGCATTGCTGTTTCCTCTTAAAATCTTCAAAGAAATCAGAGTTCAGTGAGTCATGCACTAGAAATGAGCCGAGTGAAATTCATGTATGGAAAAATCTCAGGCGAATAATTGGTGATGATAGAATTAAAAATAGAGCCATTAATGATAAATGCCTTTTAATGGAGCCAGAGCAATGAGATAAAGGGATCTTTTTTTTTTTTTTTTTTTTTTTTGGGGGGGGTGGGCAGCGGGCTTTCCGACACAGAGAAGCATAAATACAAAAAACCCAGGCAGGTTGGTAGACTGCTTTGTTCACTGTCCAGTCATATAGGAAGATGCATTGAAATTTTACTTTTTCCTCCAGTCAAATGGGAAGCTTCAGCCTCTTTAAATTCACCAGGACAATACAGAAATGGTTATTCCAGGCAAATGTTCGTCCCATTATTAACTAACTCAGGCTAATTTAATTTTTAAATGTAATTAAAATTTTAATAAATAAAATTTAGTTAACATTTTAATTTTAATTTAGCATTACAAGTTCTCCCCATGTTCTGTAAATGCGATTCACCAGGTGAATATAATATCTGCCAGGCAGCTTTAGGAGTCTGAATAGTCAGGGTAGGGCTGCATGTCATCTGGGAGAGCAGGTAAGGACAGGAGGAGAGGCTTTACTGGGGCGCAGTGCATTTATTCTGCAGCACAAGGACTAATGCGCTTTTGCAGCTATGGTGTAGCAGCCATCACGGGGAAGGATGGGATTCACCAAGGGCAGGAAAGTCCCCACCCTGATTCAGCCACAGCTGAAAAAACAGTCTGATGCTAGCTTAGTGTCCCAGGAAAGGAAGGAACAAGGATTCCTTTATGGGCAGCAGAAACAGGGGAATACAAAAGTATGAGCAGGCAAGTACACATGGTGTGCTGGAGCTGGGGTCCAAGGCAGCTCCTGGGGGAGGTCATTCCAGTCTGCCGACCTCCATTCCTCCTGCATTGGAAATCACATGTCCTGCCTCAAGCAGTTGTGATCCCTCCAGTGGAGGATGACGTTCAGAAACAAGAAGTGGCCGTGGTTCATCCCTTTCCCTCCAGTGAAGCATCCTTAAGGAATGTTTTTAAGGTACAGCAAGAACCTCAGGACAGAGTGTAATGCAGTTTTACGTGTTGCAGGAAAAAAACCAACTCAGGAACAGCGTTCCTATGGCTTTATTGAAACACGTGCGTACAGGAGGCTCTGGGTAGAAAACACTGATATATGGAGACACACATACCGCAGCTGGGACCCAGCGTCCTGACGATGGGTCTGGACAAACCAGGAGGCCAGCCGCGGGGAGGGCAGGAAATCCCTGCAGGAGATGAGTCACGACAAGGAGGCAAGCTGACAAGGCTGGAAATCTGATTTTTTCCCAGGAGATGGCACTAAAGGACAATCGCCTTTCAGCCGGCAAAGTGCAATGCTGCGGAAACTGCTGGGGGCCAAACTGTTCCTCAGGCACTTCGCGCTGCCATCTTCCCAAGTCGCTCCTTGTTGTCAGAAGCAAAGCTTTATTCTCAGTGTCTGTGCTTTTACCAAGAGTGAGGATCTCAGTCTTTTACATCTCCATACAGCAGGTAAATACAAGCTTTCTGCTTCTCGTGGCAGAATCCACTCACAGGACCAAGGACCCAGGAGGTTTATCCTCCAGCCTCCTCGCAGCAGGGTTGACACTGAATTCACACCAGGTTGCTCTCCACTTTGTACAGTCGTGCCTTGAGAGCCTCCAGGGCCGGACACTCCCCAGCCTCCTGAACTAACCTCTTCTCATGCTTAATTACCGTATTAGTGTTTTTTTCCGATCTTGTATCTGGCTGGAAACTCCCCAGTTTCAATTTATGGCTATGGCCTCTTGCTGTCTGGCTGTGGACCTCAGCAAAGAGCCTGGCTCCATCTTGTTGGCAACGCCTTCTTAGGTATTGAAAAGCTGCTGTCAGGTCCCTCTGAAGCCTTCCCTCCCGCAGGTGAACAAACCCAGAGCCCAGAGCCTCTCCTCACAGGCGACGCAGGATTTAGGAAGGAGCATCGCCCTCTCTGAGCTCAGGCTAGACTTCACCCCCGAACAGGCCTGGCAGTCTGATACTACTTCCTACAAAGAGAATGAAGGGTGAATTTTCTTCCTTTACTTTCTTTGAATTTAATTATCTCCATTAATCTACAAGCTCTTTAGGCTCTCTGCTGCTTTTTGAAGAAAAACAATTTCCAAAGCACACTCTGTACAGGTAACTGCAGCAGCTTGGTACACATTTTAGGATCAGTTTTGTCTCAGAAGAGGCCAGTACCAAGCTAACAAGGGGCTCGGGGTACAGGAAAAGAGAGAACTGGTTTTACAGCACCCCAGTGCAAAACCTGCCCCCTTGCCAGTCTTGCAGACAGGCAGAAGACAAAAGGTCGTTCATCCCTGAAGGGAACCTTGGCCGGGGACTGGCAAAGTGCCGAAGTGACGTGGTGTGGCGTGGTACGGCTCTCCTCAGCTAGAGCACTTCAAAAGCAAGCTGTGCAAGAGGGCTTCCTTGCTGCTAACCTTGCAGGACAAAGGACAATAGCTCTGCCATTTCCTCAGAGCCTACGGTAAGCCAGAGTAGTAATGGAATGCCCTGGCAAAACCAACAGAAATAAGCTTTATACTGCTCTGGGACTCACTGAGCAGGCACTAGGAATAGCCAGGGATTTAATTTAAAAGCGACTTGCCAGGCTGTCAGGTTAGTGGAGTTCATTCCTGAGAGAAGCCTGGACCAGCTCACTACTTCTAGCCACTCTTGCATGTATTCAACTTCCTGAACTTATTTATCCTGCTGTTTGTTATAGGACATGGTGAAAGGTGGGTGGAAACCTGGCGACACACCCCGGGTAGCACAGTAGCACACCACTGAAAACAAAAACCTGCGAGGTGAAGCGGTGGGTGTAGAGGTGCCAAGCAAGTGCCTGAAGGGAGGAACATATTTCATCCAGCTCAAACATCAGATCAAATCTTCCCCTTGTGCCTGCTGTACGGTAATACCCACCACACCCCACCTTTGTCTACTAGAGGGTCAAATGTCTGGTTTGTTCCTCAAAGGAACCAGGAGATAAGCTGCAGGCAAACCCATTTTAATAAAGAGCCCGCCTGTGCCCGTGGGTTGACAGCATTCCCCGCTGGGGTGGCTTCTCCAAAGCCAGCCTCACCAAGAGCACATGAAGCCCGTGCAGAAGCCGCGGGTGAATCCCAGGCTTGGCACACCATCAGGGCTGCCCCGCGAGCCCAGCCTCCTCACCGGCACACCAGCCTCCTCACTGGCACACCAGCCTCCTCACCAGCACCAGCCTCTCGCCCTCCTCCAGGTCACCTGCAGACTCCCAGCACAACGGCTCTGCTTCAGGTGGAGGTTGGCATCTCTTGGCAGCTGAGCAGGACGATCTGCTACCCGACGCTGAGCTAGCTGGGGAATATTTCCTCATCTATTATGTCACCAAGACAACATTTAGCAACAGCGCTGCAGGACCTGCCCTGTCCCACCTGTTTGCATGGTGGCTAAGCGGACCTGGAGCAGCAGGGATGCTGCTGTGATTCATAGGAACTACAGCCCACTGCCATCCATCCCGCTGAAAAACGAACCTTGCCCCCTTGCCCCGATTCCGATTTTCTAGACACTGCTGTTGTCAGCTGGGGCTGGTGAAGAGAGCAGCAAACCCTCAGGCCAAGGTTTGGCCTCACAAATTCATTCCACCAGCTGAGGAGTAAATTACTGCTCAAGGAGAACTGATAAGCAGCACTAATTGGTAGCCTCAGTGAGAACCATCAGTTCGTTCTGATGAAGGAAAATAGGCTGACACAAATCACCAGCTGTTTTATAGCAACAGCACAGGTTACTTGCCTACCTTCTCCTTCTCCTTTTCGTTTTTGGTCTATTTTAGAAACACTGTTCAGCAGAAGCTGACTCACCAATATGCATCAAGCTTTTCTTTTCTCAGGCTCACACAGAAGCACCATTTACATATCATTTGGGTTCTGCATAGATAGCGACTGCGTTACTCCCTTACAGTTGCACCAGGTGGGCAGAGACCATAGGTCAGCAGGCAAAAGTCAGCAGCAACCATTGTGCTGAGCGAGCAGTTCACGAGCTGAAGTTCATGTTTACCTTTGTGGAAAGTCCCTGCACTGAATGGGCTGGACCCTGGGTGTTGCAATTACAATAAGGGAGCAGCCTTTCTATTTGGAAGACACACGGACAAATAGACAGACATTCCTTTCACACAGAAAAATGGAGACACAAATCCGCCCTGCATTGCTTTAGTAATTTTTAAAAAAGCTGTAATGATTCATGCTGTAAAAGCACTGCAAAACATAAGAGTGTTGTAACAAAATTTGGAGTCAATCCCAAAACATACAGGCTGGTGTGGCACAAGGATGTTAGGACAGCCCTGTTCTTACTGCGAAAGACACAGCAGTTATCAAGACCCTCTGGGATGCTGGTGGGGCAGATTGAAGGGACAGATCTGTCCCCACCAGCAAGCTCAAGAGAAACAACTAAAGGCATGAAATCAATGATTGAAATCCCTTTGTGGCTATTCCTACCCCAGCTCACGCAACCTTAGATCCTCTGCAGCCTCATCTCCCCACCCTGCCTTTCCTGAGCGTTTCCATGCAGCCTGGGCTACAACCGGCTCCTTCCAGCAGAGCGCTGAGGCCACGGGCACAACACCGTGGGGAAGTTTACACTGCAGCTTCCCCTTGTTGCTTGGGCCACCACTGAGAAACTCCTTTGTGCGCTTACTCGTGCGTGTAGGTAAACACATGACATGAACCACATTACTTTTATTTACAGTCCATTTAGAAAAGAGCATTAAAAAAATCCACCTTTGTTTCATCTGCTACATTGAAAAGAAATAGTGTGGTTTGCCAAGACGTGCAAACCCCTTTGTTCAAAAAAGGCAAAGAAAGCAAATGAACAGCATTTTTTTCCAGATATATCAATGCCTTGATTACAAAAACAGTATCAAAACTAGAAAGATCTATATTACAGAGAAAGTGCTAGCAGGGAAATAATTTACTGCTACCACAAAAAACCGATAGAAAAAAACCCCAAACCCACAAAATTTTGAAGGCACATCAACACCCTTGTTCCTGTGTCATCAATACAAGATTTATATCCCTGGAGGTGTGACATGGAAGCTGCTCCATCCGCACCACGGAGCTGAGCCGTCTGATGCTGACATCCTCTAGCTACAACTTCCACAAACAGAAATGAAGATGGAGCTGGCAGGTTATGTGGCCCCATTCTTACACCAAACAGTTGTACATTCTCATACCAAATGCTGTATGTACTTTTTTTTTCAGATGTAGCTAATAATCCATCTTTTTTCCTGGTGATCATCACAGAACTGGGTGTTCTTATGCCCCAGCTTCCAGAATCAGGTACGTCAGATACAAACTCAGCTTTCAGTCAAAAAATACATGCAGATTGCACAGCAGCAGAGGAAAAGTTTAAAATACTAATCACAGTGAACCTTTAATGCCCCCAAATCAGAAGACGAACACACCTCATTTTCATTCTGAATTTTTACATCAGTCTTAAGACTTAAAGGCTCATTATGCCTGGAGTTTGAAGTGAACAGCTGTGATGCAGCAAAGCGCTCTGCATCTCAGACCACAGTCCATCTCTACCCAGGTGTATTTTTAAGTATACTCATAATCTTAACCCTCTGAAGGAAAAAAAAAAAATTACTTCAGAAACCCAAAGACTATCTTTTCCTGATCCCCCCTTACCTGTTTCCTCCACTGCTCTGACAGTCCCTCTCACTAGCCAGACTCAGACCTCCACCTCCCCACCTGCTCCTGCATCCTCTATTTTCCTTCCTTTCTCTCCCCCTCATCTACTTGCTTTTCCATCCGTCCTTGGCTCCCTTCCACACACAGCACAAAGCTCTAGAAAGCCAACTCATATCTGAGAACAAACTTCAGCTCAATTAGTTGAAGATTATTTCCTTATCCTTGCATTTCTTAGACCCGATCTGATTTCATAAAGCGCTGGAAATTTTTGCAGAGAAGAGCCCTCAGTCCTGGAGGAGGGGCTGGCGGAGGGGCTCAGGGCTGGGGCTGTTTGTCCAAGAGGTTTCTCAGGTGCGGGTTTCAGATTTAATCCTAAGAAAGCAGCAATGTCCTCATGTCCTCCCCCATGGGGCGTGTGGAGCTGTGCTAGCGGACGAAGGATGCCACCTGAGCTGCCACTCCGAAGGGAGCGGAATAGGCTGTCGCCAATCCTTGCAGGCCGACCACCAAGTAGCGGCATCCCTTCTGCAGAGCTTTGCCGACGTTCTGCGGAGAGAGATGGGAGAAGGGGATTAAAAAAAAAAAAAAAAAAAAAAAGAGGTGATAGAAAATACCTTCACATAAAATCATTCCGACAGCCAACGTCACCGACCCAGAAGATTAATTTCTCCCACAGCTAATGAGGGCTTGAGCATGGAATAACATTTTACCATCTATTTTTATACAGAAACACACCCCCACAGAGTATAGTTAGACCGAACGGATGCAGCCTCCGCAGGAAGCCAGGCTTTCACATGGGCTTCTATTCAAGAATAAAATTAGTTTAAGTTCATACCTAGTCTGTAGAGGTACATGTTTCCCACACACACATGTTCTAAGATTGTTAGTATCTCCTAGAAGCATGTAAGCTGTTAAAACTGGTGCTGAACAAGGCAGCAGTAAACCACTGAGAATACTTCTGTGGAAATTTTATTGTTTTTTGTCAAAACAAGATTTTTTTGGTCAAAATAAGAATGTTTTGACCCACTTCCATATCTGTACGTGTTTAAGAACTCATCTGTGTACTGCGTTAGAGATAACTCACTACAGATTACTTAAACTAAAAACCTTAATCCAATTTTAATTTCACTCTTGATAGTTTTTTGCTCATATGGCTGCTCGTGACTGGGGAATTAATACGATGTGGTCAGTTTGGGAGGAATAGCGGAATTAACTGTTAGTAATACTTTCTGATCGCAGAGGACTAGATCAAGATCATCTCTTGTAATATGGAAAACACTGAAACAGAGAATATACTTTTAAATTGGTGAAATCCAGTCAATATCTATTATATTACTGGGATTACTGGGATAGCTGGATTACAGTGGTACTGCATGCCATGACATAGCTGAACTCTGCTGTGCTTACTCCTATGGAAACCGGCTTGATGGGAGTTAAGGTGGCAAAATAAAAAGGCAGCTTGAGCCTGAGGATGGAGAAGGGGATGCGGGGCCTTCCCTTCCCACATCTGCCTCTGTCCCACGGCGTCACACCGGCGGCTCCTTTCCTCCCTCCCGCACCGCGCGCAGCTCACCCACCCGGCCCGCACCAGTCGTTCCTCACCGCCGGAGCCGAACTGGCAAACCTGCCCCGTGGGGACACCGCCTGAGCAATACAGAGGGGAATACGCAGCATCCAAGAACCGGCCTGGGCTCTGAACACCGTCACAGCACCCTTATGCCACCAGCACACGCAGCAGCAGCACCAAGGGTGCAGCGATGCGCGGCTGCGACGCGAGGTGCTCGCAGAAGCCGCTGCACCCATCAGCCGGCGGGCTGGAGGCTGCTCCACGCAACGGGTGTTTACTGGAAATCACGGTGCTGGGAACTCGAAGCATCAAATCCGTTGGGAAAGACGAAATATTTGATTCATCTCTTTATGAAACAGCAGTATTGCTGAGGCAGCTCACGAGTATGTCTTCCATCTGTAAACTCTGTGAATGTCGGAGTAACTTTGCCAAACTAACCGGCATCTTCTGCATGTCGGACGTAGCAAGCGCATCATCGGTTTTTAAAAGAATGCAGTAGAAAGTCGTGTCTTGTATCGGTATCTGTGATCTCTCCGGTAGCAAAAAGATTCCTGACACCAGACGGATTTTTTCCTACTAACACCGAAACTATTTTTTGCTATAGATACCCAAGACATACCTGAACTGTATTTAAGCAACACAAACAAGAGGAAAATAATCGAATTCTTCCCAATAGCACTTGTGTAACCAAAGGCACCTGCCCTGCAGGGGGGACCCCAGGCTGCAGGGCTGGCGGCTCCGCACCGCAAAGCAACAGAACCACTTCGGTCCCAACCAGGCGCCACACAAGGAAGAACATATGTGACTTTTTTTTTTTTTAATTTGAGCTCCTAACAGGGATTTTCGGGGGACGCCCAGCGGGTGAGGTGGCAAAGCAGCAGGGAGGGATGGCGGTGCCCTGCCCTCGGGCACTTCGGTAGATGGAAAAACGCTCCCAACCAGGCCAGTCCGTGGGAAGTTTTAAGGAACAGCGTCAAAACAGTGACGCCGAGGGAAATGCCGAACAAAGCCAGGCAAAATACCCGTCACACGGATCGGCTTAGCGTCAGTTTCGCTCCGAACCGGCAGCCTTCCGCCCCGCTGATCCCCGCCCGGGCGGCTGTCCTGCCCGCCCCGGGCTGAGCTCGGCGCCCCGGGGCCGAGGGGACCTTCCGAGAGCCCCTCGGAACAGCCGCTGCCGCGACC
>JAVJGI010000035.1:26508143-26525163 GCA_035590275.1 Ibycter americanus | reverse complement strand
AAGTTCCCCAGGGTCACTGTCACGAACGAGTGGTTTAGGCTAAGTGACTTAACCCGAACCACTTGTTCGTGACACACGGGGTCTGTGTCCCCCGGGGGTGCCACAGCCGCCGTCCCAGGGACAACGTCCTGCGGGGATTTCGCCCAGGTGCGGGCAGAAGCTCCGCAAAGGCCCTCCCGGGCCGGGCGCCTGCGGCTGGCGTGGGCCAAGGGAAGCAAAATGGTGTAGGGAGCATCGATGTCGTGTATTGAACCGGTTGGTGTATTGATCAACCTTTGATACACGGGCAAATACTTCGGCCAAGCAGATGCAATGGGGACAGACTAATCCTTTCCCGTGGAATTTTCTTACTGAGGAACAAAGCCTCGAGCCTGTCCCCCCCGAGCCAGCGAGCCCCGCGCCTGGCGTCGTGACCTGCCCCGGGGACGCGGCCCCAGCCGGAAAGCTGCCCAGCGTGCCGCTCGCCGCTCCTCGGAAGGGTGGAAGGTGTGGGCCAAGCCTCGGGTCTGTCATCGTGGGGAAAGTGCTCCATCCTTTCCCCTGTTTTATATTAAAGGCCTCTGCACTCCTGTTACCATCACCGGGTTTTTAAGTTACATCTCCAGGAGGTCCAGGTGGAGACCTAAACCCAGGAGAGGGTGTCACGCTCAGCACACCCATCCCAGACACCTTCCGCAGGCCACGCGTGGCGCTCGGGGCTCCTTCCTCCGGGCTCCGGCTGCGGCAGCGCCTGTGGGGCCCCTTTCTGAGCCACCCAAGTTCTCTCTCCAAACCTCCTGGAGTCAGATGCCAAACTTGCCTATGTCCTGCGCCTGCAGGTGTGTCCTCGACACCGCCGAGACAGTGAAAGGAGCACCACGGGTCCTGTCCCGAGTACCTATTAATAATCACGTGGCCGGGAGCCTGAAGCAGCAAAGGACTGGAGTTACATTTTGCATGCTCTGGTACGTCACTGTAGATGTGCACGATACTTCCTTAAATGGTTTGAGGGATGAAATAATTGCTAGATGCTGATTAAGTAGCAGCATCAAGATCGGTAACCTGTAAGCAGCTGTTGAATGGGATCCTTCATCTCGTTAACCTCAAGCTACCTTGAAAAAATTTAAAGGAAAAAATGCATTAAGTATTTTTCTGGGGCTTTGAAAAGTGTTTGCATCTAGGTTTCTACTTATAGAGCCATTACTGCATGTATACTTTGCTCCTAAACAAGAAGTGCAAAGATAGCCAAAGGTCATCTGTCTTCTCAAGAGGGGCAGGCCTTTCCCCACAGGCTGGGTTTGTACCTCACAAGTTTGTTTCATTTTCCAGAGTTCGACTATCAAAACCTCAGGGAATACGTCTCTCAACTGGGATTTACTGTCTCCATTTGCATGGTGGCAGAGGAACCACAACAGGGGCTTAGATTCAGAGGTCCAGGGTACCTCTTGGGTGTGTGACGCTGGGTATCCAAAGCCACACGTCTAACAGCTCATGGAATCTTAGCGTCATCGTAACTATATGGCATTAACGATGCCACTTGGTGCTCAAGCATTATTTTTCATCCACAGAAGCAGGAGTCCAGAAGCAGAAAGTTTATAGTCCTTTCATTCACCTATATCAGTGTTAATGTTTTACATTGGACTGCACAAAAAGGGATCTACTTAGTTTGGAAGTATCTGTGTACTTTAAAGAAAGCAAGCAAAAAACCAACACCAACCCAAACCAGCAGAACCATGCAGCTGTTCCCCCCACTCCCAACCCAAAGAGTCCCTAGAAATTCTGCCAAGAAATTACAAGCAAATACGTAAGCCCCCTGAAGATCCATCTGAGACATCCCCATCGCTTCCCGGAGCCGTGGAACACGACGCGGCATTTAACTGTCTTTTGGATTTCTTAGGATAAAGCCACGCTGACATAATGCTGCACTGATCCCTCCCACGTGAAAGTCAAGCTGCATTTCCAGTCCAAATGTTCTTATCTCACTCTTACCCAAGGAGTAACTTACATATAACAGGTATGTAACAAGGCAGCTATTGAGGGACCCAAAAAACAGGCACTGAAGATTCAGTATGCAACATCTCACTGATTTCCATACAAAGTACGCTCTGCTTGCCAATAAGGCCAGCAATTCTGGAAAAGCCCCTTTCTCAGATCCTCCCGTCTTATTCCTGCCAGGAACAGGAGATTTGGAAAACCAAATGCATTTGGGTGCAGCTACACCCTTCACACAGCTCGTGCTCCCGCTGAAGCCCTTAGTGTATTTGCTACGGAGAGCATCAGGTGTCTCACAGCTCATCTTCCAACAGGGCAAAAGGAAGGAGGTCAGCAGGGTTTGGGAATCACGGCAATTTCACATCGCTGGCAGTTACTGGAAATAATACCATCTGCAAACTGTCCGTATACAGAAACATTACATTGGCACTTTGGGATGCAGTGTTTCACAGGAGAGCGGAACTAAAATTTGTAGCCTCTGTTCTCTGGAAATGCTATCTGTGCTTTGTGGAACATTAATACATCTCCAGTTACATGAAGCGCTGAAAACCAGCAACAATCTAGGGCAAAGTTAGCCATGTAGAAACGGGGCACGTAAAGCAGGACGCTATCCTAAGCGCTTAATCTACCATCTCACAGCATGACCTATATTTTTGCCACTGAACCCTCCGAAAAAGGCAAAGGGTTTTGTTTCATGACTAAGTTCGTACGTGATTTTGGATTAACCCCACTGTTATGTTCCAGTGGTGTGCTTTCAAGGATAACTAAACATTCATGGACATTTACGGGTAAACTGAGCAGACACACAAACCCCTCCTGAGGCTGGCTTTTAGTGAGTTCCTGGAAAAGCTCTTGGACATCCATTTCTAAGAAGTGCTAACCCACCGACAGTTTCTGGACAGCGCAGGACCACAGAACCAATACAATGCTAATCCTGAATTCACACCATGCTGAAGGTGAAGCCTGTCCGCCTTCAGACTGTTTTGCTACCTGCAGTAATTATTGCGCTTTTATAAAGGGCAAACAACAAGTATTTTAGTATGAGAACTGTTCAAGTAAGTTTTAATAGAGTGCACCAGTGAATCAAGATGACTTGCATCAGATTTTGTTTCAATGAACATCAGATAAAAAAAGAAAAGGGGCTACAGTTCTTTCTTTCCAACACCACCCTTTTTCTAAGGCAACAATACACGTCCATTTCCGAACATAACTGTTACATAGGAAAGCTACATCACAGTACAGTATGTAAAAGTCCATCTCGGTCAAGAAGCCATTAGAGAATGGCACATTTACTACACTTACAGCCTTCTAACTTAGGGTTACAGAGTTTACCACAGCTTTTTTTTTAATTTTTATTTTTTAAAGTGACAGTTTCTTAATGAACTTTCTATTCTTCACAAGAGTGTGCAGATGGGGCCCATATGTTGATATTACAGTAATTACGACATTAAATAACATTGCACAACCAACCTCTATGGTTAATTCAGTACAAAATAACAAGTATTAAAATGTACCAGTACTAGTGGTTTTACATAGTTTATAATCATTAATTATGAAGGAAAAAAAGTGGGTGTTTTTTTTTTCTTCTTTTTTTTTCTTTTCTGTAGGCAAGTGCCTAATTACAAAGCTGCACATTACAGGCATAATGATGTGGAATAAATACAAGAAATCTGGTAAAATATTAAACACAAACAGGTTACATGGGAACAAACTGTACAACCACGAAAGCATAAATCAACAATTTATCATTATAAACAATGTATGTTTAGCTGTAAAATATTACGTGGAATTGCATGTACTCTTTGGGGGCACATGTTCCAAAAGCCAAGCTAATTCCTGAGGTGGTATTATTAACTCATACAATTGGTCAACACTTCAGATTATCTTGTGCTATTAAACAGTCCCAATATTAATATATTTCCATAAAATGGAATTTAGAGTATTCTGAAGGCAGCAAACAAGTGATATTTTACACCATGATATTCAAATGAAATAATTACGGTTCTCCATTTTGGTGCTACATTGGTTAATGGGCCATGGGAGTGAGCACTGTAATTTGCAGACAGAACGTCACTTACGCCTGGTTTCTGTTCCCCCACAGCTCTGAGCTGGCCCAAGGCAGAACAAAAGTTTTTAAACTGTTAAGTGCCAACACTGTAAACATGTTTGTATTTTTTCAACTAAACACTGTCCAATAACAAGGATAAGAGCCAAAGATAAGCAGGAACAGTCTCGTGTAGAACAAAAGCCAATTACTCATCGACTTTTGGTTCAAATCATGAACAATCTTTAAATAATTAAAAATGGTCATGCTACAGTTGTGAAAACTATTTTTGTGCATTTGACTCAGGACACAAGTTTTTTAAAAAACGCACAATAGAGGTAAGACTTATAAAAACCACCAAAAATGTAAATGATAGGGAAGAACTTTTCCAACTCAAAGCATCAAACATACATTTCTGTGCAGAAATCTAGACAACTATACAAGATCTGAATTTAAGCAGTCATCTTTTTATTATACAACTCTATGAACATAAAATGAACAGAATGCTCTATATACTTACCTGTACATGTGAACATAACTTCTTTAGCTACAGTTATTTAATATAGGTCATACTGGATTTAACTTTACAATTCTGAATAACTATGTATAACCTTATTGCAATAAGGACAATTTCTACATGGGGGTTTCACAGGCCAATCACATTAGGCGCAACCAGTACATTCAAAGTGTAGATCATGTATGAATCTTCCCTGATCCCAAAAATTTAGGTTCTCTTTACAGCTTAAGCTCGTTTGCTATCTTGGATGCAATGTTCTTAAATGCGATAGAAGTCCCAGATATTCTCTTGAAACGAACTCCATTGAGCGACAATCGTGGCAGTTTGCAGACTTCCATCTCCCACTGAACAAGGCTATCTTGTCGTGCATCACCGTGAACACAGAAGAGCAAAAACCTCTCTTTTTGTTCGTAATCACAGTTATTAGCATCTAACACTTTCCGAATCTCTCTCATCATATCGTTGGGGTCCATAGAACTAGTGGTCTTCATACTCCACGTGAACCGCAAGGAGCGTGGCTTCGAATCTTTGCTGTCCTCCTTCTCTCTGTCTTTTGGCTCCCCAGAAGCACTCCTGGAAGAAGTGACATACAGAACAGTCAAAAATACAAGTGGTATAACCAAGACACAGAAGAGAAATACAGTTCTTGAACAGGGGTTTCTAAACTGCGATTGGCACACCACTAGTCACACGCAAGATAATTCAAAGAGTTAGATGGATACTGCTGGAATGGTTGTGCACCATCTCCTGCATGTGTGCGCACTCTGGCAGTGCTGGGAGCTGCTACCAGCACCAGCACAGCTCCCAGTAGTGGCACAGGAGCAAAGCACGTTTGGAAATCCCTGCTCTAAAACGTTCTGATGACATGTGCAATGGTAATTGCAGCAGACACACGTTAGTCCGTACTGCTCCAAAGAAAGTGGAATCTATGTGAAAGCATGACGGAATTTCTGCTGATTTCATGATCTGGAGCATGCCATACACCAACAGAACTGAAGTTGAGTGACACAATCCTGAAGCATAAATCATACTATAAAAGCAGCAGCAGCAGAAGAAATCCCACCCTGCAATTCACAAGTCTTCAGTTAATTCCCTCCCCACTTTTCCGCCTTTCCCCCTTTTGCATTTATCATGTATTTTTGACCTCTCTCTGTGTAAAAAGACCTTGTAATAACGTGCTTTAGTTTAATTGATGAAGCAGAATTTTGTACTGTAATTTGGTTGTAAACAGCTTGTTTGTCAACCAGTTGAGCACACAGCCAGCAGCTTTTTCACAGAACAAACAGTGACACGTAGGCACGAAGTATTTTAGTTGACACAATGACTTGGACAAAATTTCAAGGGAGTGATTTCCAATGAATGTTCTTACTCTGATGCTTCCCTACCAAATAGATTACTTATTCCATTGTAGAAAGCATTTTGAGAAACAGCACTAATTATTTTAAAGTAATTCCACAGCCAGCTACTTCTGTTTTTGTCCCAGGTACTTGAGATGCCTGATGCCTCCCCATCCGTCACTGGGGAAAGGTGCTGTTCTCATTTTGGTAGTCTACAAACCATTGCTATTCAGAGAGGAGTCAAAACAAGCACTTTTAATTTAACTTTCAGAGTGATCCCCAGAGAACCACATCAATATCGAGGGATAGAGCATGGCAGGGATAAGATCTCAAACGACTTTTAGCCCAAAACAGACACTGTAGGATGACAAAAAGTACAGGAAGCTAGAGAATGAAAGCAAGAGCTGAAAGCAACTTCACACTTCATTTCATTTGAACATTTGATTAATCTCTTTTCCCTTTCCATGTCAAGAATTCGACAGCTAATAGACTTTGAATTGCCAAGGGCTAACATAGATAGAATGCATTGTGTATTATACAATGTATCCTGTTAAGAATGTGCTGGGTTTTTTGTTAAATAAAGGCCTTCTGTTTTGAAAACGAAGTCGGTACTTTCTGTAAGTGACCAGTTTAGAATGCAAACTACAATGCCTGTTCATTAGAGAGCATAAAAATAAAAAGTTATGCACTGTGCTAAGCACACCAAAAATGCAGAACCAAATGCTGAAACATGGCAAAAGAGCAGATATACTGGAAAATGAGCATATGAAGGAATGCTTTATTACTAACAAAGCACCTACAGAGTTATGTACAGCGGCTGCCATACAAACTGAATATTTAGCAGTCACCACCATTTTTGTCTGAGTGTCACTTCTTTTATTTCTCAGTGCAAAGTGACTTTCATTTCTCAGGGACTATAAGGTGTTTACTTCTGGCAAACAGCAGCTTTAGTAATGAACAGAGTATGTAACTACAGTAAAAATTTAATATATACCTATACACACACAGACACACACAAAGTATACTATGTTTTCCACTGAAACCAAAAGTAAACACCATTAAATATTTATAAGCCAAAACATGATTTTAAGTGCCTGAACGATTGGTTAACTCCTACAGGGCGGTTTATTATTCGAAGGAATATGCTTAAAGTTTTGTATTAAATACTTCGCAAGAAGGCAAAAACGAGGGATAAAGGATCTCACCCCCACCCCCCACCCCAAATAAAAAACATTTTTGAAATGCACATTACTTAAGCACTATTCTATTTTACATCCTGATTAAAAAATCTTTAAGAAATCAGTTAAACCTTGATGCGAAAGACCTAGGAGCGAAGTATTAATAGTGGCTCCTCACCTTGAGGTGTCAGTTCTGCCACTGGCTTCGCCTTCACTTGGATCCCTCAAAACAAAGTTAAGGTTGAGATTCAATGATAAAGGTGAAAAATAAAAGTTAAGAAAACCTACATCTAAAGCAATGTTAAATAGCTATTGAACAACAAAAAAAAATAATAATCAGTAAAATAATGTCAAGCCTAATACTGTTTAATAGTATTTTTGCACAGCTGTAATTTTAATTTCCCTTTATAAATACCTTTGCTTCTTTCCACTCTGACATGTAGTTGTTTAATGTTGGGTTGTTTTAACTGATGGTAAAATTAACACGCTCTCAACCTACTGCAGACCGAGCAATGGCCACATGTAATTCCAGCAGGCACAGAGGAGCACTCGCTCACGGTGGTGCAGGGGGGCTCCACTCTGCACCCTTCTGGGCCAGACCTTTAGGCATCAGTCCCAAAAGCACTGAGCTACGTGCCCAAGCTTAAGCACGTTCAGGTAATTAAAGACGTACCTAAGAATTTGCAAGACCAAATGTTTGGAGCCCAGTTCAGAAAGGTGACTTCAACGTCTGCTTAACGTTAAGCAAATCAGCTGTTACACTGACTTGGGTAAGATTACCGGTGAGCTTTAGGTTAAACATATCATTTTTGTCTTGTTGAATTAGAGCTGTACTTTACCAAGGAACTGTTCTGTATTATGCCTTTTTAGTCTGAAGCAACTCGAAAAACATCCATAGACTCTATAAGCCACCTAGGTACATTCCTAGTGTTGCTGTACAAACATTTTAGCACCCAATTTCAATTAATACTTTCAAAACACAAACACTTTAGTAACTAACATCAGAGAAGTATCATTTGACATAAACCATTGATACAAAATACCTCAATACCCTATTCATTAAGCACTGTCATTATGTGTTTATTTTATATACTTACCAGAAAAGGCATTTACCTTTGCCAAAAGATAGTAAAAAAGTCTTTCATGATACCTTCTAATCAAAGTATGCTTTAAACAATTATTTCCTGAACAGTAAAAAGTTAAAAAGCATGCAGTTATGTGACCCAACTAAAAGAACAGCAACCCCTGCCCCGAACCTCCACCCATGTAATCCCAGCCACTAAAAGTCTCAAACAACCCAAAGTTCAAAAAAACAAACACACAACAAAACAACAACAAAAAAATCCACCACCACCAGCAACAAAACAAACAAAAACCCTACATGGCCTTCACTATAGGAAAATGTATTTTTAGCAGTATACAACGTAACAGGAAATTCTATAAAAATGTTCTATAGTAAAGGTAATTTTAAAAGACATCAGTTTACAATACCTTTATTCTAAATACATAGTTTACAATATTGTTTTAATATTGTAGTTTAAACACAGTGAAAGAATTAATTCTTTGATTTCCCTCTTCAAAAAAAAGTTCAAGATACCATTCCCTGTAAACAACAATGAGCTACAATGCAAAACACCAGCCTGTGCTCTTGAAATTGGTTGGTTAGTTAACAGAAAATACCTTGCTTCCCATCTGGAAATCTACACGGACAGCACAGTTGACTAACTTCATGATAACTTTTTTTTAAAACCAGAAAACAAACTCTCTACCCCCCCAACTATGTAAATGCTGGAGGTACCAATAATGGAGGAGCATAGTCCTGTATCTTCAGGTTTCTGAAAAAAGAAAATAATTCACATACTTTTTTTTTTTTTAGGTTATCATAGGAGGTATTACTTAGACACACACTGACACACTACCAGGTCACCAGGTTAAATCAATTTTATGAAGAACATCACTGCATTTTTAGCTTTCTCTCTTCTTTTCCCTTGTAATATCACCTTATGCAATCTGTGATATTTTACTTACAAGTGTGCAACTATTAGCTTAACTTAGCTTTGAATTTGTCTTTTTTTTTTTTTGTAATACACAGAAATGATAAAGTTCAGTACATAACAGCATGATTCTACAAAGAAAATAGAGGTTTCCCAGATACAATTCTGTTATAAAACACAATAATGCAGTATGGACACATCCACACGTAGGGTTAAAAATTATAGGTATATCACTGTTAGAAAGAGGCAAACTGAAAATTAAAGTCCCCTTTTGGGAAAGCAATTGTGACTGCTAAGACAAGAGTCACTTGATATTAAACAATGTATTTGAAAATCTTTCCCAGCACCTCTCCTCACAGTATTATTACTGTTAGTATCATCACAGGAATGAACGCAGGTCCAGGATGTGGGGGTTTTCTCCTTTCAGAATCCTGAACTTACATTTGAAGAACCTGATAACATGATGTGAGGCTGCATGATATTGAAATACTAGTATTTCCAGACATCCAGACTTCTGCCCACTTCTAAGCTTCTCATTTATTCACAGGTATTAGAATTCCCTGAAATAATTTGTTAATACCAACTCCCTCTAAGCACAGCAATAAAATCCTTATAAATATAGCCCTTGCCAGAAACTAAATCCTGATAAAAAAGTAAAGTATTATTAATATTAAATAACGACTCATTTTTAAGTCACTGCTTTTGGTATTTAAGTTCATTTGATTTTAACTTAATTGTAGCATCTTTGCATTTTAGCTGTAAAGCACGAGCAAAAATCCTTTTGAGCAGTGTTCTCTGGCTCCTTTAACATAAAGAAGCAGAATAGCTCATCAAACATAATGGTTACAATACACACAGAGAAGTAAAACAAAGCAGGTTCTAGAAGGTACACACAAAACCAGCAGCATTCTAGCTCAATTTACACTTACTTCAGACTTAAACTGGAAATTCTCAATGACTTCGCAATTATGGCCCTAGTTATAGGTTGGGCTTTTATTTTTTTCTCTTAAAAATTGAGGTACTAACCTGCGAACAAACTTGGAAGTTATCTTGCTTATTATACCAGTTGATGTCCCTCTTCTAGCATGTGCAAAAGCACCGGTTTCATGTGATGGTGAGGCGGGCGGTCCATTGTAAGTGGCATTACGCCGCTCCCTTAGCTGCTCACCATGGAAAGTGCTTCGACTTGAACTCCCCCGAGGAAAGCGGGTTCGGTCTGGAGTGGTAGTGCTAATACTATGAGCAGACGGGGAAGCAGCAGGCACTCTTTGAGTTGCACTGCTGGGAAAACAGAAGCATAAATAAAGAGAAAGACTATGCTACAAACCCTCCTACATGACAACCATTTCGCAAAGATAGGAAAGAAACCCCGCTCTCGATTCCTTTTTTTTTTTTTTTTTTTTTTAAAACCTGAATCTGCTGATTTGCTTTTATGATTCATACTTAGAAATAATCAAGAGATATTTTCATTGCAAAATCAAATTATCTCAAGTATTAAGAGCAGTTAAAAAAGTATACGCAGATAATAGAACAAAGGAAAAAGGTAGAAAAGCCTGTAGTAAGATCTGAAAGCATTCCCAGCCCTCTTCTGGAAAAGTATGTTCATCAAAATTTTTAACACACAAGCACTCCAAAAACTTAACAGATATTTCTTAAGAAGTAATTATCTGGCACAAATAAATGTATAAGGCTATTTGGGCAGTTAATAGTAAGAGCAACTATACTACGGTGCTTTTAGACAGAAACGAGCCTAGCAATCTACAAAACCGAGATGTTAACATTTCAGTATTTTGTTTGAATTTATGGTGGTCTGTGTTGTACGGTCCTGTCTATATCAGTTAAAACTCAACTAGTTAAATTTTGCAGAAGCTTCCAGAGGGAGGCAGTCAAGGAACTTTTTTAACTGTATGCAAACATGTGTGATGAACAAATTCAGGCTTAAATCATCTTTAATACCCACACTACTTGAGTAAGCTACTGTTTCGAAGCAGAATGCAACGTGACAGTTTTGAACAGATTACTGGAGCTTATCATGAACTGAACAGTAACATTTTTGAAGTGCACAGCATTAAAGAAATAATAATCAATTCATTACCTTGGTCTGTAAGCTTCAGTGCCATCTTTGATGGTTGGCAGTGTAACTTTTATAGGATGACCAGAGGCAGACATAGACTTTTGATGTCGAGGCCGCGCTGATACAGCAGAAGCTACTGCAGAGCCTGCAGAAGATGTGCTGCTTGCAGACATTTCTGTTAGGCTTTTACCATGGCAGCAAGGCAGGAGGGACAGGCAAATGAAAAGGGAAGAGAAAAGTTAATGTAAAACCCCACAGAAAACAGGGAAAATAACAACTAATTTCTTCTTTTAGAACATAGCGAGTGCTGTTTAAATAACAAGACGACTGAGTGACCAGGCTGCCTTAGTCAGCTAAAGTGAAGAATAGAGAATTCTGAGAAAATTGTGTTCATCCATAAATCAAATCACCATGTGTGTTAAATTAGGCCTTTTCATTCCTCCCAAGATTAAAGCTTACAGACACATTATTCAAAATAATAAAGGAAGACTACAAAGAGTACAGGAAAATAGTAAAAACTACTGAAAAAGAAATTCACAAAAGATTTGAATAGATTGATTACATAGGTTCTCCTTTTGTGAAGTGAATATCCTTATTTTCAGTTAAAACTCGAACACCTAAAAGCTGAAACATTTGGAACTGCTGTCACATTACCACTTGAAAGTGACTGTGCTTTTAAAAGACCAAGTTGTACTTCTCTGGACTATCCCAGCCACTGCCAGGCTGAGCCAACCCTTTCAAAATACAGTTCCTTCTACTGGTACTGTTATTTCTGCTTTGCCTAAGTTGCGAGGAAGAGATGAAAGTAGTGGCAGAAACTACTGTGTTACTGATTTTTTAAAACAAAAGTCAAATGACTTAAGCCATACTACAGCTTTGCCTCTACAAGCATAAACAAAATTGCATTAATAATGTATTAGCAACAACAGTCCCAAAGCTAAAAAATATCTGTAGCAAAGAGGTAAAGATTTCAGATGAATAATCCGATGACACAAGATGTTCAGCTACATCAAACCCAAATTCAATGGCAACACAGTGGATTGTAAGAAAGGCAAATAGACAACTCAGAAGAAAATTATTCTTCACTTTTCAGAAAATGCTCAGAGCTGAGCATATTCATTGTACTCATGAAAGGAACAGGGATTAAGAGTTGTCTGTCTTTTAAATATATATAAAAAATAAATATAAACTGTAAAATGAAAAACTGCAAAATAAGATCCCTTCTCATTAGTTTTTGTGTATTAAATCTATTGAAAGAAAAACTTTATCAATCTTTGAGATCAGAAAAATTGTTTTAGTATGTATTTTAACCCTAAATCTAAAAAGCGTATGTTATCTTCCTTCTTTCTGAAAAAGAATTGTTACAAACTTTGTTCAAATATTTTAAACTATACACAAAAATTCGGAAAGATGCTTTTTACAGTGCCCATTTAATAATTTGAAATAAATTAAATACTGAAAATTCATTTTGTTTTTTAACATACTTCCTTAAAGCACTTTAAATAGCTGTGCTGTACTTTACACGTTCCATAGCTCATCATTTTGCTGTAGATCAAAAGCCCTATGCTCTTCCTATTTCCAAAATTAAATGTATCATTAAAAGATTCAAACACTAAGACAGCAAACAAAACCAAACCAGTTTACTAGATTAAGTTATTTCATGCTAGAGATTTTTTGGTTCATTTTACCTTAACTGTTTTATTTAAGTACCCAAACCCCCAACAGAGTAAGATCTATTGCTTTAAACTAAAAAATCCAGGTTTTGTTACTCTCCATTAAACGCAATTTTTTATTTTTCAGTCAGGTATAGGGGTTAACTAACACCAGGGATGAACAAAGAACATATTTTTAAAACCTGTAATAGTGGCAGTCTTAAATTAGATAGTATTTAACAAAACATAATAAACTGAGTGTAAATATCATCCCACATACAGATACAAAGTGGTTACCATCACTACTAAAATACTATTTAGGCCAAAAAAAAAATTGTATCAGAAAGGATTGACAAGTCTTAACAATTTCAACTTTTTGAGTGACTACTAGGAGAAGTGAAAAAGGATCAGGCTACACTGTTAGGGTGATCCATCTCAAGTTCTTGCCTACTTAGTTGTGACATAGTTACTTTGTGTTGGAGGACAACCCTTGGTAATAAATGTGATTCCATGAAAAGAGGCAAAGGCAGATCTACACAATTAGTTATGATATTTCATCACAAACATAGAAATTGTGGTGGAAAATGAGATGAAAACATACAGCCAGACTTCATGTATTTCACACCATGCTTCAGCTTTATAATGGTATTGATTGACTGCATAACCTGCTGCTTCCATGCCGCAGTTATTGTACCCAAATTAACAAGCAAGGAAAGTTGAAGAATACCTGTTGTCCTTCCCATTCTGTATTGCAGAATAGCGATCTGAAGAACGTTCACAAACGTAAGTGTTCCTCCTTGTCATTCCACTACCAGAAAACACGTTATTCTAGAAGAAAATTAAGACTAAAATTAAATACTTTCTTATACTGTATATTACGCTGTTCAAAAATGCAAGCATTGGAAACAAATCAAAACAGAGTTTTAGCCATTTATGTATATACTTAATGTCTTCAAATGTACTAGGTTAATCTGTTGACACAAATAATTTATATCATCAGCTATTTTCTTCCAGTAGGTCATTCACCATCTCATTACTGTACCATTGAGAGCATGCTAAAAGAAATCAGAGAAAATTAAATTTTGCTGACACTTGCTTTACTAAGTATTATTATCCAATTCCCACATACTGTGTTACTGAATTATTGGTCTCTGGGATTGAAGGAACAAACTGGAATCCCAGAGAACACATCTATCTGGCTGGTTCCAAAGCTTCCCTGTGCAGCCTTACAGTTTGCTGCCCCCTGTCAAAAGAGTTTTCAAGAGAAAAATGAAAATATTATTCATCTGTGTCAGTCAACCCAGAAATTATGAAGCAAGTAACACAGCAAACAGGTCTTGTAGCCAGAAATACTGATGGGACTTTCTTTCTGTAACAAATTTCAGTTGGCACAGACTTCATAAAATACCTACAAACATTCTCCTCCTCCACCTGCCATGCACAGATTAGCTGCTGAAGACTTACTTCCAGTACATGACGTACAATTCTGTTTTTAATACAGTACATATTGGATTTGGGCTGGGAGAAGTTTGCAAAGTGCTAACATTACATACTGATGCATGCTGGTAAAAGAGTTCAAATACACTGAACTTGGGTACTGTAGGGCATCATGAACTATGCCAGATTTACTGTGTGTTTAGGTTTCCCTCATCTACAGCTTTTTGGCATTAGTATTGTCCTGAAGAGACTACTGAATAAACTGTTTCAAAGCCAACTAATAAGGGAAGATTAACAACTGCAGTAACTGTTTTTGAAATTGAATTGTAAGTTAGACTAGTATGACTGAAGGTGATAAATATGTTCTTAAGAAATTCTCCCTTCTCTAACATCGTCGTTACCCTCAAAGTTGCACAAATGTATTTGAAAACTATCCACATTAAATTAGTTTTGTTCATTTAAAATGTTTGAGTTTTAAAAAAAACAAATTAACTTTTTTTCTGTGGAAGCTGCTCAACCTTAACTACTGGTGTAACATCAGACGCCACTATTCCTTAATTGTGCCCATACAAAGCCTTCCTCTCACAAAGTCCCCAAAATAGCAACGGAATTGAAATGTACAAATACTGAGGTTGCTGTTGGCAAGTAAATCAATTTCTCATTCTTCACGGCAAAGATACTCCATTTAGTTAGTTCTCACAAAGCAGAGAAATGTTTTTGGCATATCAGCTTGTGCCAAACATGACTGTTATCAGCTTTGGGGCAATATAGTTTTGGAAAGGCTCAGATATGAAATCTAATCTTAGAAGTTTCTGCATGCAATCCACACAGCCATAGTTTTGAAGACTCTTTTTGGGGGGGAAAAAAACATCTAAAATTTGAAAAAAAATGTTTTAAAGCATCTGCAGATGTATTGCAAACCCAGCCTGCAGAACATTAAGTGTTAAATCAACTTCAGCATTTAATTTGTTTGAAGAGAATTGTAGCAGAAATGCATATTGTCTTCCGAGAACATCCAAGATGGGAGCCAGCACATAGAATCCCAAAGGACATTGAGAATTCTTGCTGCCTGTCTACTGTACTAAAAGATAGCCAGAACTTTTGTATTTAATATAGCGTGTCTCTTAAATAGCAAACAGTATACTTGAATCTTAAATTATGATTCATCCATATTTCTGCCCAGCCCCCCCGCAAACTCTTGCTCCCAAGTAGGTCTTTAAACACTATGCAATATTTTTCCATTGTGTATCCTAAACATGGATACTACTGCACATGAACTTCCACAAGGCAAAATAGATACTTTCACATCAGAAGAGACAGACTCTTCTATTTGGAACAAAGATGTCTGAGGCAGTAACATGATAGCAGTTTACAGAACTATAAATGATATTATTCCAGAAGAACTAGCAAATTAATGATTTCTTAACACAAGAACTAGGTTGTAACTCATACCATCAACAGGCACACACACCAGGGAACAAGTGCGCTGTTCTCCCTCACTCCATTTCTGAAGTCCAAAAAAATGAAGTGGTTTCAGAAGGCTAAACAGACAAATTTACAGAGAAAAACTGCATTTGGGATATTATGCAGGATTATTCAAGATGAAATCTCTGATTCAGGAAGTCCCTCGACTTCCTCGTAGATAGACATGCATTAGAAACCAGAAAAAGAGCACTCCACATTGGCTCCGTTCTTTCGTTCTTCCCCTAAATATCCACTATTTGTCTTGACAGATCTTCAGTCTGCCCAAGTGCAGACATTCTCCTGCTTACTGTTACGTCCGTGTTAGAAAAAGTAAAGTTGTGGGGGGAAGGGAAAGGTTTATTTTAAAAGACTTCCACTGTAACCTATTTCTGTCTGCCAGTAAAAGTTGCCAGAAATAGACCTAGTGGCTTATTCAGTAACCATTATGTCTATAGTAACCTTATGCGGCAGATTTTGTTTAAATAGGGAAAAATAAATACAACAAGCCAAAAGCGCACACACACTCACACTGGGAACCGTAGTTGATTTCTTCCTTTCTGGACCCACAAGTGGACTTGCAGCCATCTCTCCTTTGGATCCCACTGTAGTGCTGCTAAGTTTGCGTGAGACATCCTTGTCCCAGTCTTCTTTCTGTTCACTTTCCACGCTGTTTGCCTGAGCCCTTTTTGTGTATGATACAGCAGGAGGAATTGAGGGACCAACTGCCAAATAAAAACAGTATTAATAAATACCTAAAAATAATCACTGCATTTTTCTTGGCCAAAATAGTCTAAATATAATTCCCCGAGTCCAAAAAAAGCATTTGAATAGCTATGACTGCAAACTCAGCACATACACCAACCTATTAAATTGAGCTTTGACAGCCCCAACCTATTAAATTGAGCTTTGACAGCCTATGTTCTTCTTACCCACTCTCTCTTCATTACCAATTTGCAGTTCAGAATTAGTTCCCATATCACATCAGTATGTAAAACCTAAAAGAGTATCTTCATCCTCATTTTAAACCCATGCTATTTGTGCAATATTAAGAATAAAGGAATTAGAGGATACTTTTCGATTTTTTTTCAGTACTTTTTGCTGCATATTTTTTCCTCTAAACACTATGAAAGATCCTTTTGCCCTGAAAACCCTAGAACTACTTTGTTTAAAAGCATGTTTATACTTGGAAAAATGACAGTTCTTTCCCCCTCATCATTCTTTAAAATGCACTGGGGCAAATCCTCCATCAGTAGAATTTTACATTCCCCTGAAATAAAATCACATCAGCTATTGATCTTCACAATATTGGTTACTTTTTTGGAAAAAACACCACCACACTAACACAGATAGAG
>JAVJGI010000035.1:26469331-26508138 GCA_035590275.1 Ibycter americanus | reverse complement strand
CCCCCCCCCCCCCCCCATTACAAATAACAATGTAAATTAGGCAGAGAAAAGGGCCAAAGATTTTAGAAGTATTTCTAGTAATTTCATAGTTTTCTTTAAATGAATGGTGATTTTTTTTCCCTCAATCTTTTAAATATGCACTCCTTTTTGATGTAACCACTTTCACCTGAAAATGTTTCCTGAATACTTGGTAAAACTGTTGTCTCTTGGAAACCAATAATTTGGCCCCAACTCCAAATGTACTGATAAACATAAGGGTTTGCTCTTTTGAGTTTATCCAGACCAATATTTTGCTATTACTTCCTAAACAGGAAACATCTTCAAGCTCTTATTTAGTGAGCCAACCAAGTAACAAGTCTGAAAAATCAAATCTGTAAATTACATTGAAGCATTCATACAAATAAAAGCATCACAGTGGAGCATGATGAGATACACAACAAATGCACAGAGTGGTGGACCTGCCAGGTTCACAAAACACTGCACATTCAGACTTAATTTGTGTATGTTACTTTACTTGTTGGAATGTCATCCCCACCATGATCACTGAACCGCCGTTGTTTTTGATTAGTTGATATACTCCGTTGGACCTTCAGGTGAGCAGGAGACTGCACAGAACTGTTGTTAAGGTCACTGCTAGGACGAGACCTTTGACCCAAGTTGCTGCTGGACAAGGACTCCCCTCCTTCAAACTGCAAGAAAAACAGTTTATCAAAGCATTAAAAAAAAAAAAAAATAATTCAACATTACTGGTACCAGATCTCCAATCAACGGCCTTTTATTTTTTAAATTTAAAATTGTCTCCAGAGTTTAATTTTCTTCAGGATGAATTTTATCACTTCATCTCTGTTTAATGCGCTTTAAAAACACACAGCCAAAGCTAAGAAGTTAATGAATGCTCAAAATAAAATTAGAAGAATCCTGACCCTAACAAAAGCCTACTTTAAAACCTAAGCCAAAGAATGTCTCCTTCTGCCTTTTTTCTTTCCTTCTTTTTTTTTTTTTTTATTTATTTAAAAAGCTTAAAGAGCATTTGAAGTTTCAGCACAATTTCAAAATGCATCGGATTGAGTTAGAAGGGTTAAAAAAGCAAGTGCTACTGATCCAAGGATTCTTTACTGCCTTCAATACATCTTTATAAGATATGTAACTCAGCCACTGGTTTGATGGTATCTAAGAAGCCTAAGTTGTAAGCAAGAGCAGTGGAAAAGACAAATATCCTCTTCCAAGAAGTTTGAGTCAAAAATCATTTTAAACTGGTTTCCTCCATGCTGTGCCACCACAAGGGAATTCTGGTTCAGAGATGTTGTGGGAAAATGCACTCAAGGATGCACATATCAGATCTACACTATCCCGGAAATGAAGGAAGGCCAAGGAAGCAGCAGGAAAAAAAAAATCCTTAAAAAAATAAAACCCTTGGTCTCTGTTTGATTCCTTCAAAAACCCTGTGGTCCCCCTAAAAAATTTACAGGTCCCTCTAGTTCCAAACCAGTCAAAAGATTTTCTATCACAAATTTATTAATGACTATGATGCAATTATTTGTTAAATAATGCAATATACTATAAAACAGTATATGAGTGAGAAATAAAGGATGTCACATCTGAGAAGAGTAACTGCGCTCATCAAATTCACTACTTCAGATTTTAACTGTAAACACACATGACACGAAGAAGACTCAGCACTTAGATATCCAAGAAGATGTGAGAAAGGAAAGACATTAATAAGTTATCAGTCACAATTTTTTAAAAAGGGGTGTTACAGAATAGTTCATAAAAACATCAACAACCAGAATATTCAACCCAGCCGGATACCGAGTCCAAAATAGAAGATTTAAATTAGGCAGCACTTACTTCAGGTGGTTTTCTACCTAGAAGCAGGTAAGTAGCCATGACTTCATCGTACTTTTGGTTTACTAAAGATTCATGGATTTCTTCTCTTGAAAAGCCCATTGTGACCATAATGTCTAAAAGTAAAAAAAGCTAGATACATTAGCAGAATAATTACCTGGGTTTACTGACAACTTTGGAACAATGAAAATAGAAAAAACTTGTAAGTTAACAGGTAACTAGGATTCAACTCAACCAGCATCATTTTTGCTGTGCAAAAGCAAAAAGGCTACAACTCCTCTCATTATTATTTTCTTCTTGAAAGCGCTCAACTATGTTTTTCAACACAGTTCAACAAATAAAACACTGGCAAACAGAACTATTAACAGCCACAGGCCAACACAGGATCTTTCTCTGACCACAGCAGATAAAAACTGTTGCCCTCATAACAAAATCTGTTTCCTTCTGCCTGTTGAATTCTGTAATCTTATTTGTCTTTTTCTGTGCTTGTACATTCACGTCAGTTCAGTGAAGTCACAACAATAGTTATAAGGAGGGCATTGTAATGAAATTTCTCATTTAAATAAAAAGAAAACATTTTACTTGTACAATGAGATTGTATCTCTAATTCGAGAAAAGAGTTTAATTTGACTTAGAAGATAAAATTGCCTAAGTACATCAGATGCAGCATCCTTGTTAAAGTCTTACCTATTCTCTTGGTGTCATTAAAATCTGGTTCAGGCTCAGTATATGGCTTTAGTTCTTCTTCTTCATGGCCAACATTCATCCACCGATCCTTCATAATTTGCTAAGAGAAGAGATGAGCTTTAGGTTGATATGCCATTTACCATACCTGATTAGATCTGTGATAGCTGGTCTGGGGAAAACCAATTTAAAAATCATAATGATCTGAATGCTGCTCTTCCCCTCACATCTTACAGATTCTTCTATCTTTCACATAATTTTGTTTCCATTAGTTCATTCCCCCCTACTATTTACCCTTTACAATACAAGCCCTCCACCAAGAATATAAAAAACCCCAAACTACTGAGAGAAAAAACCTGCAGTTCCAACACACAAAAATCTTTTCATTTTGTACTCTTCACTTCCATGATCTCTTAATCTTGTCTTGCTGAGTGCTTGACACTCATGCCCTAATCTTGGTAAGGATCCCTAGATGTTACTACAATACCAACCCTATCACAATAAATAACTCCTTCAAACAATAACAAAAGAAGTATTTAGAAACTAAGGAATATTTCAGGAGTGTGCCAATGCTTCCTACAGTCATTCAAGACTGTGATGCCAACTGGTCATTTTTTCCTATGGATCTTCTCACTTCACTTGACCTAAATATGTTCACAGTTTGGCTGGAGGGAGAAAGGCCTCTTAACTCTATCTATGCCATGCAGATATTTACTTTAAAAATTTCTCCTGCATTCTTTGGAAAGTTTTCTTCTGCTGTGGCCTGGATCTTTTATATGCCTGCAAGATTGATCAGCTGGAATCTCTGACCACCACAATTTCTCCTTAAGGACATATTCATCTTTAAAACAGCTAAAACCAATTTCCCTCCTACAGCAACAGGAACACATGCCTCTTTAGGGACAGATGCTAATATTGCTCACTAGATTGACAGAACAGTGAAACAAGTGCCAGCAAGTCGTTTCCCACAGGCTCCAAATATGCCTTGCAAACACTGAATTAAGTTATTTCTCACAAAGAGCAAAAGACTCAGTTTTCCACTGATATAACCAAATTCTTTGTATGTAGCACTGCTGCCAAATTACAGACCCAAATAGCTGCATCCTTACAGGAACAATACAGAATTTTGTGCTCTGCCCAGTTAACATTTTGCTGACTGTAAGACCTCAAGATTTGTTCAAAGTTCTGCCACAGAATTGATTTTTTGGCTCTTGGGGAGGATAAAGGGGAAGGGATCGTGAAGACACATTGCTATATTGCATTTCTAACACACAGAGCATGAATCTATTTGACGACAGACTTTGGTTACAGATTTGTAGCTATGCAGTAACATGATAGATTCCCCCGAAGAGTACTATATAGTATCTACAATTATATATATATTTTTTTAAAGATACTGTTAAATCTAAAGTTTAAGCACAATGAAGTGTTTGGATGACAGGAATCACACTGCTCAAATCCTACCTCCCTTTCTTGATCCTTCTGGAATTAATATGCAAACCCTACAGCTCCCACTTAACAGTTTGTCATGTCTCTTCGGTAGGTGGATCTATAGTTCAATGTAATCTGCTCTAGCTTTCCACCTGTTAAATATCTGAACTTTTGCTAGCTCTGTCTTTTAAATACATGATCTCATAGGCATACTAAGTTATTGTACAACTCTTAAAACAGGCTCTTACAATCAAGTGTTTTGAAGTGACAGAAATGATCCAATTCAGTACTACATCTGTGTAAGTTCAGCTGGGCTTCCAGTCAGCTGATCAAAAAGCAGCAGCCTTGGTCAGGGTATTAAAAGATCTGATCCAAACTGTATTCCTTGAAGATCAACCCAAACTGAATTTCAACCAACCAGATAACTATTGATGAGGTTTCCCTCAATTTTGAGGGAAACTGTCTAATACAGACCTGGACTGGCTCAAGACCTGTCTATCTCAAAATTATCTGCTTTACTACTCTTGTAAGCATAAATCTGGTCTGTGGGAATTTCACACTGTGTTGCTTCAAAAGAATTGAAGACTGAGGCAGGGGGGGCGGGGAGGAATTTGTTGAAATACTGATAATTAAGAGAGGTTCACTTATTTTCTGACAATGCATTTTTCCCATCTCTTCCTGTGAAGTTTAACTGTTTTAAAACAACATTCTCTTGCTCCTAAAATGTTTTGTCCCTGTTACAACTATGAAAAAGACTAGGCAATCCATTTAAATAATATTTGCCTGGTCCTTACCAGAGGAAAAGTGCCAAGCCTAACTCATACAGTGCTGATCCTGTGTCATTCTCAGCTTTGAGGCTAATGTGGCTGACAAACATTGTATTGGATGGTCTGGGAAAAACATGAATGGGAACTGAGCAGGTGTATGGCTGGGACTGAGCAAATAATTAAAAGACAAAGCACAAACAAAAGTCCCCCCACCTAAGGTGATGTTGTCTTTCTACCTTTAGAAACTTTTAATAAATATAAACTTTCATTGTAAATATGCGTTTTCAGGAAGTGCTCAGACAGAAGAAATAGTAATTTCTTTCTAAAGCACGTATCATAGCTTTCTAATACAAGAAATGTAATTTCAGGAACACGAATTTTAAAGAAGTTTATGATGCCTCTCTTCCTCAGATTAGCATACTGATCAATGCTCATTATCATCAGTATTTTGGTACTGGCTCAAGACCCCCTGTCACACATAACATTTAGTTCCTCCCTTCCACGCAATCTGATAACTACGCTGCTCCAGTGAGGCTGCTATCCAACACCTTTTTCCAGGGACAGGAAGGAATTGTAGAAGAACTGGGTAACACTGTAATATCTATAATGAAAGTGAAATCAGGTCTGAAGAGAAACTGCTGAAAATCCAGAGGAAAGTTCAATAAAAGGAAAATCTATTTTCCAAAAACCTAAACACAACACAGGAAACAAGCGACCTCTCACCATCTTTGAGTGACTACACTCTTTATCATTTTGTCCTCTAGACAGTAATAAATACAACATAACCAGTGAATATCAGTAAAGTAGAAGCCACCATTCACTATTCTCTTCAACACAGATTTTATTCAAGCTAAGACTATTTATAACAAGTAACAAATCAGCATCAGCTTGAAATGTTACATGCAGACAGAGCTCAGTGAATGCATGCTTCCTTGCACAGGTAGCATTCATGCCAGGAAGCATAAGTCATGCCACTACAAATAAAAAGCTGCTTAAATGGGATTTATTCTCTGGAACACCATCCACTGCTGCGCAAGTATGCACAGAAAGATGAAACAAAAGTCACTGGTGATTAACTCATGCAAAGACTATTTTAAAACTGTTCTATTTATCTTCTGCTCTACTTTCATCTCTATGGTAAATAGATGTTATTTTAAAAGTCTCTCTTCGTGAAAGAATTCAGAAAATAGAACAGAGCAGCATTTAGAATGAACTCTACACAAAATATTTGTTAAATATCAGCTTCAGAGTTATCCAGCAAGCACATACCAATATGGCAATCCTGAACAACACAGCCCCTTAAAAACACTGAAACTTTCAGACACCTTACAAGTTATGCAAAGATACTCTCTGCATCCCACGAAAAGAAAACCTAATTTACTAACAAAAAAATTTAATAGTAATTGTAACTCAGTAGAAATCCTCAACAACAGATACCAGAAGGGGAAAAGAAAGGACTGAACAGAAGTAACTAGCAATTATTAGCTTATCATTCAAAGAGTTCTTTGTTTTAGTGCCATAATACAGATAAACACTAACAAAAAAACCCACATAGTTTTCTATCACTGCTATTCTTCTTGCATCTATTCTTTTTAAGAAGTCATGCTGGAAATGGTAAGTTAATTCATAAATGCTTATGGTACTGCCTGCTGCTGTTTTTGTTTTTCTGAAAAATTCCAAGAAGGTATTTACAATCTTGTCCTACTTTCCACACATTTTGAACTAGCTCCATTATCTGACTGAAACAAGTGGGAGAAGTTTGCACTTTGAAATGCTCTTAAATGATAGTCTTTAGTGAGCTGCAATTAAGGTTAGACTTTCATTCATTAACACTTTCTGTTTTCAAGCTGCACTGTTTCTGGGACATTTCCTCATTAATTTTTTTCAACAAAACTTTTGGGGCCCTTAAAACAGGAAGAAGGCACCTATCATGAAAAATAAAGAAGTCTTAAGCAATTATCCTATTTTGTCCTTTCTTAATCTGAAACCCATTTTTTTCCAAGATGAAATTACTTACTTCCAAGCTGCCTCGTTTTATTGGGTTCAGTACTAGTAGCTTCTTGAGTAGATTTTCACAGTCTGTGGACATATAGAATGGAATGCGGTACTTCCCCCTCAGTACTCGCTCCCTCAGTTCCTTTAAAATAGAGTTTTAAAAGGTGAGCCTTCTAGTGACATAGAAGATTTAAAGAGAGTAAAAGCCAAGACTTCATACTGTAACTGTACCTTTAAATTCTGACCATCAAATGGCAATGATCCGCTCACTAGTGTGTACAAAATCACCCCAAGGCTCCACACATCCACTTCAGGACCATCGTATTTCTTTCCTTGGAAAAGTTCAGGAGCGGCATAAGGTGGGCTTCCACAAAATGTGTCCAGTTTATTACCAACTGTAAATTCATTACTAAAACCAAAGTCTGCAATTTTAATGTTCATGTCTGCATCAAGCAGAAGGTTTTCTGCCTAAGAGAAAAATAAGAGGAAAAGGACAATTTATGCATCAGAATAACACCAATATACTACAGTGTATCATTTATCAATAAATGCAAAGATGTTTCTTCTTCTAAAATGGTTCACCATCTGTATCTTTCTTGCAGAACAAAAGAAATTAATCCCCCTGAATACATTACAAAGATTGAAAATGACTATGTTTACTCAGGAAAATGTAAGTGTTAAAAGCAGCTAAACAGACCTGAAGCCAGCTAGTGAGTCAACTAGGAAGATTTTCTTTTCTGGAAGAAGTAACTTAGTTCAGCTTTAGACAGAAGTATCTAGACATCTCAGAATAGCAGTTTCAGCTTTTGACAGGTTCATGCCAACTTCTGACGCCAAGGAGTGTAAACCCAATCCCAAACACCATCTACCATTTTGGTGGGGTAAATGTTAGAAGGGATTCAAGACTTTGAAAGAAAATAGCTTCTGCTTACAAGATAAAGCACTTCAAGCTGTGCGCTGTATTTTAGCATTCTGTATCAGAAAATTCTCTCCCCTTTATTATCAGTGTTTGCTTTAGCAATAACACCACCAAGGTGTTTAACACTCAAGTATTACATTGTGTACGAAAAAATGCATGTATTATACATCTAAGAATATTAATGCCTGTGCAGCAATCATCATGTGAATGCAATGCGTCACACAGATGTAAGTATTCAGGAACCTGGAGAATCAGTAAACACAATCTTATACTTAGTATCACAGGTAGGTCAGAAGATTAAAAAAGCAGGTCAGAGAAATACTGATACATTATCAGAAAAAAAACAAAGCGCGTTTCTCAAAACGCAAGGATGCTATGCAAGGAGTGCAGCAGAACTGGGCAATGTTTACTCATATAACTGGGTCTCAGCTCCTGATCCGCATATCAGCAACACAGGAGCAGCATGGAGCAGTGCAGGAATCCTTCTTTTTCAACAAGAGGACAGACATTAACCAGAGCAGAGGACTCACCTAATTGCTAAACATCAGTTTTATAGCAAACACAGACATCTGTCATTGGATGTTGCACTCAGAATTGAGCCCAGAAAATAAAAAAACGTCTTAGTTCAGGATCGGAGAAGCAGCAATAAATTTGTTAGTTGCTTTTATTAAAAGGGTAAACATGACTTTGTTTGCATGCATATATTTTTATTTGGTTTTGTTTTATTTTTAAAAATTTCACTTGCATTCAATGAACAGAACAGGAGACAATTAGCTACCAATGTATCAAGCCAATAGCTGCGTGACAAAATTCAGCCTTTATCAGGAGAAAAACACAGCCCATTTTTACAAACTAACTTTCCTGCAAAATATTTTATTTTTTCAATTCATGACCTGTAATCTCAGCTGGTTCCAGCTGATGTGCCTGCAGACAGACTCACAGAGATATTTTCCAGATTTGACAGCCTTCTGCACTACTGCACAAAGACTTCATTCTCCTTGTGGTGAAAACATAACTGTCAGTGCAGCTGCTCTGCGATTACAATAGTTCTCCCAGTTCAACAGTACTCTGCTACCCAAGTACCCCATGCTTTTAGGTTTCTTACTTCAAACACACGCACCAAAAAATCCTTTTTAATATGCCAACTACAAAGACTGTGCTCTTGTTGGTTACACGCTCAGAGCACGAAATACTACCAGTCACTGAAAAGGTAAGGTAAGTTCTGTGCATCACAGGATGAGCAAAGTTGGAATTGGTTATAGGCCTTTCTACGCATGCTGTTTATCATCACAGAAAATTAAAAGGACACAGTTTAGGTACCCACAGGCCTTGCACTCACTCCTCTTCTGCCAGAATAGCCTGGACAAGCTTGCACGTTTTCTTACACGTTTTCCTAGTTTAGTTTGAAGTAACTTACATTTGACAGAGTTTACCCTTTCTGATATTAAGGCCAAAAAGGCTTATCAAAAATCTCCAAAGTGCTGCCAGACCTCCGCCTTGTCATACCAGCCATGTCAATTGGTCAGCACGCTGATACCATTGAGAAAGTCAACAAGAGGCAGATACAAATGCAGACACAACTTTAAAGTTGCTTCTTCCTTCTCTGCAGCTCTGTGAGAAGAGTTTTAAGTAAGACAGAGATGACACATAACATTTGAAAAGAAGAGAAAGTGAGAACACCTCCTCAAAGCCAGATGTTTAGCCCTTTTTTCTTTGGGGAATGTATTTTTCATTGGCTAGGCTGAATGGCTCTCAATCACATCACAACACCGAACTTAACTTTTCAAATTAGTCTAGCATAACTCCATCCAAGAGAGGACAGAGAGAGAAAAGCAAACAAACAAATTATTTTGGAGCCCGCCTGCCTGTCTTGCAAATAGGAAGGAGATCAGCAGCAGAGTACTTGTGACAGATGGTAAAAGGGATCCCATGCGAACACTGCGAAGCAGTTTTGGATAGTCCTGTGAGCAATGCAGAGAGCTGTATGCGTGCCACGGAACTAAGAAATGTAAGAGGGGTGGAGGCTGTAACAGGCTCTGAGAGAAAGAGTGAGATGCAGGATGCTAAATAACTGCAGGGTTTAATGCAGTAAAGACTCACTAATATAGCTGGGCTGAGCAAGCCGGTGCCGGATAAGCACGGAGAGATGGCTAGCTCCCTACTTCCAGCCAAGTATAGGGCTGAGACAAGCAGTGAAAGCGGCTTATCCAGCCAAGCCAATAGGTCCCTAGGCGCAGCCTTCCGGAAAGCTCAACAGTGGCTGCAGAGCTCCAGGGAGCTTGACAAAACATTCACAGGCTCCAAACCACCATGCAAGATGGGGAGGAATTTTTTTAGTAAAGATTTCAATGAGATGCAGCCCTTTCCTTCCTTGCATTCTGACTTCAGAGCGGCCAGGCACCTCCATCATCAGATGACATGGTCCTGGGGCAGGTAGAACTCTGCAGAAAGAGATGCATATCCAGCACCATAGCACACGCAGGAGCTGGCAGATTGACAGGTATTAGGGAACAGATTTGTAAGAAAGAGGTTGTGAGCATGCTGCAGTTTATTAAAAGAAAGTTAAGACAAAAGATACTGGTGAAAAAAACCCCTTAGGAATTATTCAACCTCAGTTTTTCACAAGTATTTAGATACATTAGTAAAAAAAGAACCTATACCAGTGTTTTCTTCATGAATGTACAAGACCAAAGCAAGAGCACAAGCCACCTTTTAAGCGGGTGAAGATCTTGTGTCCAAGTCCCATGGTTTCTAAACTTGGCACAAAGACAACTTCAGGTTGAAGGCTTAGTTTGTACCTGCAATGGCTGAACTCTTTAACATGGTCTGGTATGTTTATACAGATAGATATATCAGAAAACATCAAAAAAAGAAAAACAAACCAGACGTCCAACTAATTTCTGTTTACATTTGATTTATTTTCTGTCTGCATTGAACACTAGAGCATAAACCAGAAGTTCAAATGGATTAAAAACCTAATATATTTCTTATGAATCACTAAGAAAAGACCATTTTAAGTATCTTGCAATATATTTTAACTGAAAATATTTTAATTAAGTAGTGCTGACTGGTATAATTGAACTTCTGCAGCTTCGCAGTGTAGATATATGCATGGCAGCAGGTATAACTCTCTGGAGAGCATGTCTTTTCCTTAAAGCCAAAACTGGAACGAAAGTAACACATGTTCTATTCTCGTCTCCCCTGCTCCACCAGGCAAGCTACATTATTTTTGTGCTTCAGAAAATTGAGAGTAAAATACAAGTCATAATTCCCTCATTCACATGTTTGAGGCATTCAGACAGTGGCAAGGACAAGTATATAGAATGAAATTAAGTCTATACTGTCAACTAGCAAAATGAAAAATAAGTAACAGCCTACCTTAAGATCACGATGAACTATGCATTTCTGATGACAGTACTGCACAGCAGATACAATCTGAAACACCAAGATGATCAGTGAAGTATTTTATTTCAATCTCAGTACAAGTTTTCATATATAATTTAGTAATTTTGGTTTGGGATATGATCCAGTAGGACATAAGAAATTAATTAAAAAAGCTTGCATTTTAGAAAAATATTCATGGAAGTTTCATTAAAGCCCAAATAATAAAATTAAGAAGTCCTTAAAAGCAGCTCATTTTCTTATTTAAAAAAAAGTTTAATACATACTCCTCAAGGTAATAGGAGAAACATCTATTTTAAATACAGATCACCCAATACCAATAACTATAAAAGAAAATTATTCCACCCCCAACCCAACAGCTGGATGTACTGTCTCAGATTTTATCTTCTGAAACATTCGCAGCATACCTCTGCAATTCATCCCTAACACAACAGCTCCTTCAACATTTTCATATATATGCTTTGCATATATATATATATGTAACAAAAATCAAGTCCGAAACAGCAAGTTAAAAGCAGTTTCTTTACATGTTAATTACATACCTTAATTCTGAAAAATACCCAATTTTGTTTATCTAATTAAAGCTTTTCACAGAATAATCACAAAAAACAGGGTAAGAAAAAGATTAAGGTGAGAAAGTTTGTAATAAGAATATGAAAACTCGTTACAGAATTCCCTTCATATAAAAAGTGTGACGTGACACAGCAATACATGTCATCGTATCAACATCTCTAGATAGAACATCTGTTAAATTCTAAAATACTCAGAAAAGGATTAAAACCTCAAGTGAGTCACAATAAAAAATGTGGCTCTTAGGAACATCCACTAAAAAAGAATGTACAACAGTGTTACTATTTTTAGATAGTACGTAGGAAGCAGTTATTTTTCCCTTCAGGGATTTTTTCCATTCTAGCTTTAATAAACATTATCACAACAATGAATATTTTTTAAAAGTAAAAGAAGTATGCTCACACTCATCTCTATCTGAAAACACCATAAATAGAAACAGAAGGAAGAGTGAATGTTAACTTCATACCTGCCTGAATTTTGCACGAGCCTCTTTCTCTTTCATTCTTCCATGTGCAACTAGGTAGTCAAACACTTCTCCTGATCATGACAAGGACAAAACATCAGTCCTATTGCCCCATTTTATTTTTGACTGTCATGCACAATCCTATCACGCTTGAAAACACCCCCCACCCCCACTCCCCTTTTTGAAGGGAAAGGAAATAGAAGCAGCCAGGAAAAACTCCTTTTTACTGTTTGCACTGCATTAAATTTTTCAGACATGTCAAGAAATATAAAAATGGAACGCTTCCTACTAAGGCTTCTTCAATTTTTAAAATTACTCAAAAAACACTGTGAAACAAAAAAATAATTTAATTTAATCACAAAAAACATTTATATTGCATAAGACACACCGGGAAACAGGCAGCTTCTTATGTACCAGATTTGTTTCACATCTCTCTAGTGGCTTCACTTAAGAAAAGTAATTGTGTTACTTTTGCTTTTTCCTTCTTCTTCTCTTTCTAACGAAGCTGCTCAAATGCCTTTCAGATCCTCATCTTTGCACTGCCTGATGAGCAGCCTTTCCTAGCTGGTCACTAGCCCTGTGATGGATTCCCCTTCCCACACTCAAACATTTCCATTTAGATGCTAAGCTGCTTCTCAAGCAGGCACCCACTATCCCTCTCACTCTTACGATCCTGCTGGTCCCCTTTCCAGCGTTCCTTATTCTCATCCCTCAAACCTCCCTCTCCAAGCGCTTTGGCACACATTTTCAAAATAAAACAGGGCACCAGTGCTTGCTTAAATATAGCAGATTAATACTGAGCCAAGTTTTTGCCAGAATCAGTACCAGATTATCTCCCAGCATTCCAGCAGAAACGTCAGAATATGAACTACCCTTAAGCACAAACCTAACAGGTTACTTTACAGAATGTGATGCAAGCAAGAAAGCCTGCCCTGGGAGGTCTGCTAGGACTGTTGCGAAGGCCAGATTGGAATAACTCTTCAACCATAAAATCCTTAAATGATTTATTCCTAGACATGTAACTAGCATGGCTTTCTGTATTTCAGTTTATCCTTAAAGCAGAATTACCAATCTACTTACCACCACTGGCATACTCCATTACCAAATACAACGTCTTTTCAGTTTCAATAACTTCAAATAATTTTACTGTAAGAAAAATGAATGAGAGAGAGATTGCAGCAGGGAGCAAAAGCACAGCACAAACAAAAAACTATACTCATTAAGTGAGTACACTTTATGGCCAGTGATAACACTAAACCATATGAAAACTTTAAATCCTTTAGGTTAGCATTCTTTTGAAGGGGAAAAAAGCAAAATTAATTTCTAAATCACAGTTGATAATAAGGCACATTAATTCATCATTTTCTCAGAAGTTTATGCATACTGTACAAACTAGGTCATGCTGAAATTAGTGTTTAATTTGACACGGACGTCTTTAAGATCATACAAACCTTCCCTGATTCACTAGTGAACTGCTCCCAGTTAGAAAGCTGAGATTCTGACCAACTGAAAACTGAGTGGATACCAGAAACATTAAGTCTGACAGACTTTCCTCAGATTGTAATAGTAACCACTCATTTAAAACAAACACACACACCGCCACCCCCAAGAAAACAAAACACAGTGGAAGCTAAGAATGCTGGAAAAGCAACAAACAATTCAAGGGATGAGAAGGGAGTGCCTAGCATGTAATAACTTGTACACCTCATCCATACCTTGTATGCAACAAGCCCTCTGGCCAATTCAGGACCATTAACTGTCTCTGGAACAAGACTGTCCAGCCCTCCTCAGCCAGAAGAATTGTCATCACAAAGTAGGGCCCTGAAGCTGTGGGGTAGGTGAAAGAACTAAAGCAGAAAGGGAAAATTACATACTTTGTAATTCTAATTTTCTGGAAATATCAGTCAATGGGAGTCTTTCCTAGACTGAACTAATGGAGTTTTGCTACTTTCACCCAAGAAACTCATGCTTTTTGGCCTCCAGAGTAATTTAAATGGAAGAGGGGAGTTGGGACCCTCAACAGACCGGACCACTCAGCATCTCCTACTTTAAAGCTTTCTTGGACTGAGCAGTTTATCTCCTCAGAGCAAAATTCTTGTTTCAAGCACAGTCAATAACAGAGGTGAGACTATGAAGTGTTTACTGAGTGCTCATTGTCCTATTATCTCAAAAAAGTTCAATGAACAAAAGCATAGCAGTAAAGTACATTCAAATAAAGCCAAAGAGAATAAAATGTAAACAGGATAATTAAGAAAAAAAGAAGAAAAAAAAAAAAAAGACTTTGCAGAAATGTAAGGTTCCTACCAATATTGGGATGATTCAGTATCTTCATTATTCGTACTTCTCGAAACAACTGTCAAGGAAGCAAGACAATTTTCTTAGTGTGTTTATTAGGGAAAAGTTACGTCAGATATGCTATTTTAGATGGCAAAAAGGAGCAGCATAACCCCACAGAAAATGGCATTAGCATAAAATATAGATACATAGAGTGCAAAGAATTTCAGAAAACGTAATCTGCATCTTACACATCACATAAAAATAACCACTACCAACTACGTATCAAAACCAGACTAATTTTTAAGCTTTATACAAACAGACACAGGTAAGTTTTATAGCCCCTTCTGGAATTTCACATTGACCAAACGCAATGGATTATTCACACAAGTTTTTGTTATATCTCTGCTTCAATTTCTTTGGTGACTTGCAAGCTCGCCTAACCACCCCTGAACACATACGTAACTGCGGGTGAAAATGCAAGGTGTAGTACTACAAAAAAAGTCAAATGCACAGATGTTAAAATGGAATTAGGTATCAGGAACCCTGACGTCCCCCCGTCCTACCACTCCACAGAGGTGAAGTGGGCAAGTTTGCTTTTCTCACAACTACCAAATTTTACACTGGGTCACACCCAGTGATGTCCTGAAGATTTATGATTGATGAAAGACCACTTTATGATCCCAAGTCTCATAATTAAGAGCAACTCGACAAACTTATAGCCCTAAGTGTATATACTTCAGACAATGGTGGGTTTACTTTTATTTTTAAACCAGAAATGAGGTCTTTGCTCTTAAATTTCTAGCACTCATGGGTTTATTGATTAAATAAGAGGTGAAGCAAGACTAACGTAGGTGCTCAGAGGGAAGAAGGCAAACAAAAGGAATCCAAAATGACTACATAGTTCTGTTACTCTATACTTGAGGCTGTCAATACTGATAAGCTTGTACTGTTTTACTTCAAGTGAACAGCACGTCCCCATCGTCAAATCTATTTACTGTGCTGCATGCTCTTTAGTCCCACCTTGGGCTGAAGGAAGATGCTGAAATGAAGGAAGAAAAGCTCACTGGATTTCACGTAATGCTTAAACATTTTGGAAACATTTTAGCACTACAGTCCTCCTTATAGAGAAACAGCTCAATGCAGAAATGCACTGTTGCTGTTTCACTTGTCCGACGTCTCAGACTCTCTCTCCATTTTCAAAATCAGTCCCATTTGTTCGGATGCTACCTTTGCAAAAGGGTACAATTATGCAAGCCAGAGACCAAACACCTCCTCAAAGACTAGCACTTTAGTTTCTATTTTATGATGGCTGAGGCTACAAGTTAAAAGAAATTAAAACTCTTTTGTTTAGACAACATTGATGATTTTTTACTCCATTGTGCGACTTGGTCATAACATTTATAAAATTCTGTGTTTATTCTACAAGACTATAGAGCAAAATCTGTTTGAAATCCAGCTTTTGATCAAGTAATATTGCAGTTTTATTTTTACATTATTTAATTATTTCAAGTTAGTTACTATCTACTCATCTTATAATTGCCACTAAAACAATTTCAGAGGGAAGCAAAGACTATAAAAGCATTTTTCTGAGAAAACATGAACAGTATGATGCAGTTTGCTTGTGTTCAAAATGTAACATATGGGTATGTAAGACTATGCACTAGAATTAACTTCAGCAAATTCTTGTTTCCTCAAGTCAGTTATTTTCATGAAAAAAACATCACACCAGGCTGTTCTTTGTGCATTTTCTTTTTTGCTCAATATTTGAAAGTCTTGCATAAGTAAGTTTCTCAGCTAAATCAATATCAATTAGTCAGAAACTAACAAATTTAAACAAATAGATGGTACAGCTTCAGAACAGCTTTTAAGCAGGTATGCGGAAAACCAATTTCTGCCAGAAGACTGGAAAGGTATTTCATAACTTAACAGTATTAATGCTGGTATAAAAGTTACAGCAATGAGCATGTGTCTTCATAAGCAGGCTTAAAATATTAGACTTATATAAATAAAATATTTTTTTTTATGTGTAATGTGAAGCACACAGTAAATAAAAAAGTGCATTATTGTATTCAATATTCTCACAGGATTTGTAAGTTTACTGTTGGTTTAAGATTCAAGTTGATTTCAAAGTGATACATTTTGTTCCACAGAGTATGCCATTTCTTTCTTCCATAAAGGAAAAAATCTACTAGGAAATGGACGTAAAAGTCTATTTTCCTCAAGACAGAACATTACTGACCTCTAGCCTGATGCAGATACTTTGTTATAGGAAAAAAAAAATATTTACTTGCTTTGGTTCTGAATAGAAGACGTCACCAAGACCCGAAGTATGGGCTTAGGTTTATTTTGTACAAAAGCCAGTAAAATTCTTTACAACATCTTGTATTATATATCTTGTTGAATAGACATTTTTCAGAAAGCTGAAGCATATGTTCTCATACAAAAGCAGGTACACAGTCCTGGTAGTCAACATGGGTATATCAAGAGGAAGTTGTTTGTCAACCTTTTGAAAGGAAGCAGCTATTTTAAGGCAAATTCTAAATGAACTTGAAGTCACAAGGTAAATTTGGGTATTTTCTTGCTGGTTAGTGGCTCAGAGGTGACTGCTGCTTTGGGGATTTTTGACTCAAAGGCACTTTTAATGCCGGTTGAAATGCATTTGCATGCTTAGAGCAAGAACTGCATAAGGCTGAAACAGCTGAAGTTATCTTAAGTGATGCTCATCCACACAAATCATGTCAAGCATAAGCTGAATGGAAACTGGTTATTTTATTTTACAGATGGGATGGTGTCAGCCTCCCTACAAACATGTAAGAGCAGGGAAAGAAAGAAATCAGCAGAGTACGAATTGAAAGAATAGTCGAAATCTTGGAATCTACCTGCAGGTACCTGCTGACTAAATGGCTTACCCTGAGAAAAGATTAAAAAAAAAAAAAGACCCTAAATGGCTGTGCTCCCTACAAGATTCCCCTCCCAGCTGCCTGCCCACTGCTGAAACTAGAGCACACAAGGGTGCCACCTTCACAAGGAGATCCACCTTCCTCAGAGTTCGTGTTTTGCAGTTGTTTCTGGCTTCTAACAAGTTCCCAGCAGCTGCTTACCTTGAAACAGACATTTTCAGATCTTTTTCTGAAGTAACTCAGGTATAGGCACATGTAACTTACGTATTTCATAATACTGCTATATAATTAAGTCAAGCAGTTTTCCTAAAGCTGCTTGGAGTAACAAATACCTTCCAACCCAAGAAGAAAGAAATTGTTTGAAAGGCTGAAAGAACTGAAATAATGAAACAGCACTGTGTAGAGACCACAAACACAGCCACATTACACCTTGTGTAGTTCCTGGCCCATACAGTCCAAGGGGATGCGTAAGGGTCTCTAAAATGCAGAGTGGGGAGAAAGATCACAGAAGCCTACTTCAGTACAGATGTTCAGAACAGCAGAGGGGGAGTGGGATGGAAACTGGGCAAACAAACTGTTCTCTGGAGTAATGGTGTATATTTGGGTTTTTATTTGGTCCAGTATAAATGCACATTTATACAAATTAAGGAAATGTCAGCGTTCACTCCTCCAATTTTCTCTCACAACAGAGAAACAATCTAGAAAATCTCTGAACAATGGGTAACACCTGAATAAAAGCGTTAACAGCGTTCAAGTATCAGAGTACATTATTTTACATTGCAACTCTGCATTCCGTGGAGCACTACTTTGGGAAATCACCCCCTGCCGCCTTTCCTCTTGTACAAGCATGCTGGCCATTAACACTAGTTATGTCAATAACTATGTATTTACAAATAGATACACCTTTAAACAATAGTCACTACACCCCTCAATAACACCCAGGATACATCTCTTCCTTCGCATACAGTGGTATTAAAACCACCAGATCATGGCTACCTCCTACAAAGATAAGTTTGTTAGTTTTATAGAAATCTGGTTAGCTCTCCTTTCATGACAAGGCAAACTGCAGGATTATATAATGATCTATTTTACTGATAAAAAATAGCGCTTTCAGAATTCACATACACACCTCTATTTTCTTGAGCAGCAGCGTACTGCTCTCTCTGAAGGTGGTAAGTGCTCCCTGACTATTGTCCCCCCATCTCATGACACATTTATAGGACTGCTCTTCATTCTTAACTAAGTGCTACCATTCAGAAAAAGCTTTTGAACAAGCATCTCCTTGTTGCAAATGGGTTGTAGCCTCAACACCACTTAATAGTAGAGGACCGTCAGCACCATACTCAATTCATAGAACTTGCACCTATGGAAAAGGCCCAAGGCTTGAAAATTTGATTCCGGCTTTTCAAGTTTCATTTTTCAGGGCACAGACTGCAGAAAGTACAAAGACCTTCTGTCACACCATTGCTAACACTTTCACATGCTGTCAGGTTGACATCTACATTTAAGATTTACTATTTTAAGTCACTACAATCAAACTAAATATCTTCAGTTAACCAAAGCTTTTTCTTGCTTAGAAACTAGAGACACATTCAAGCACATCTTTCAAAGTCATTACTGAGAAGGGGTGTTGCAAAAAAAGCATAGCTTTCAATAGGTAACATATTGAAGTTGTTCCAAACCTTCTACTACTTCTTTGCTTCTGTTCTGCTTTTCTTAACAACAGAAAGAACCGAAGTTTGAGGCTTTAGATATGTTTAAAGAATACAAAGAAGCCTGCTGACCCCTAACAAGGGAAAATCTGAAACGCCACCTGCTAATAAAACCTATTAGGAAAACAGCACCTTCTGTTCCACTAGCAGTCTGCAGAAGAGCAACAGAATGCTATTTCAGAAACATCCCTAGTGAAGCCAGTACAAGACGACACCGTAAATGTAGCAGACATGCAGAAAATTGAACAGCTATTTTGATATAAATTCTAGTTATGATAAAATGTCAATACTTACCTTTGGGTAAAAATTACAATCGTGACAGTGGAAAAAGCTAACTCAGTACAGTATGTTACTATCAAGACAGCAAGTTCACAAAAAAGCCAACTCTGTGTTCTAAACAGGTGCTCTCCGAGTAAGACGGGAACCACATACTGAACAAATCGAAAACAAAATAAAAGGCAGTGCCCTTAATTCAACATTGTTTATCTATTTAAAGAGATAGAAGTCCTGAAGCAAGAAATATAACATAACTTAAGACTATCACATTGCATGCACAAGGATGCAAAGTTAAAAATTCATAAGGTCAGCTTACTTGTGTTGTCTCCTAACATTTGATGGTTTAAGTTAAAATAACTACAACTGCGAAGTACCGTGCCCATACTATATGGCATAAACAACATTGGAGAGTAGCTAAGAACAAACTAAACACTTCCCTTGCTTTCATACCCGTGACTAACTACAGACCCAGCTTGTATGACACTTTCAGCAACTGACGTATGTGCTCAAATATTTCTGTTTACAAAACAGAACAGTGCATGAGAAGCTATGACGCCTCAACTCATTTTACTTAATTAGGTCAGTAGCAAGTACTATGGCAAAACCTACTTGCACTTTGCATCCTTTATACTATAGTGAACAGAAAGGGGATGGTCTTGTGAATGACCCTGTGACTAAGGTCCCTATATTTGTCTTGTTTGATTAACAATTATCAATAGTGATTGAAAGCCTAAACATTTTGCTGACCTGCATACAATTTACCAGCTTTGAAGTTCTAGAGACTGTCCTCTTGACTATGCTAATTTAGATGGGTTCAAACTCAGGAGTGGTATTTTTGTGGCAGTAACACACTCCAGTATTCCCCTACAGCCATCCATTAGAAAAGTGTCTGTTCCTATTAAAACAATACTACTATCACAGCATCCCATTCCCAACATTACCTCTAGCAGAAAAAAACCCTGACTACTTAACAGTCCTATGTACAGTATAAACCTGATGACAAAATTATAAAAATTCACATTACAGTGATACTATATAGAACATGATCACAAACTTTATGTAATAGCTCAGTGCAGAAAAATAGATGACTGCTTTCATAGAACAGAATAAGAATTTCTTTATTGTTGTATTTACAATACACAAATGACCTATCAAAATACTAGCAGAAGAAGTAATTTTAAGCATGATGATGAACCACCCTCCCACCCTTATTTGCTTTAAAGAACTACAGTTGCTTGAATGACTGTGCAAAAACTGTGCTTAAGCTTTCAGGAAATCAATATTCAGTTTCACTCAGAATTCTCAGAAAATTGTAGGAAGCTGAAGACATTTAGAGCTTCAAAACAAAGATTATTTTTTCTGAAAATTACAATCAAGATGTTACAAAGGAAAACTTTATACCAACAAACTATCACTTTCCAGTGTAAGCAGAAGATGCATGGGATAAATGTTTCTATTAGTTATTGAAGAAGAATGGAATTGTGGTTAAATGACTAAATTTAACTTCTGTCCTTAGTTCTGCTATAAGATGCTTCTAACTGTACCTAAAAATGTTTCTCTTGTTATCAGCTTCCCACTCAAAAAACAAGTAACAGCAGCAATGTCCTATTACATGAGTATTTTGTGCACTACTTGTGCAGTGTGACAGCATCTTTTGCAGGCTATGAAAGTTTCATTGATACTTGGAATGATTTATTGAATTATTATTTAATATTTTTGTGTGAAATACAACATATTTATCATTAAAGCAATTATCCCAGAAGTAAGGTTTTCATGCTTAGTCTTCCAGAAGGTTTTAGTATTTTTTACCCTCTCATTGCTCAACAATGAGACAAACTCACCCAGCTCTCCAAGTGTAAATACCAAGCTAGGTAGGAAACAAGCTATGCGAGCAGCACAGGATTTCCCCAATATGCTCTGTCACGTACTGCGTCTGTAGGTCCCTCTTCACTAGCTCAAATATTAGCGAAGAGATTTGCTTAATACGGGATATAGGACTTAAGGATAGGAAAGCTTTTGCATGGACTCTGCACAGCAGGTTGAATTAAAAAAAATAATCCCAAAGAACCCATACTCAAACAAAAATTCTACAGAAGAGAAATTAAAGCAAAGTTGGTTATAACTCCCCATAAGCAAAGTTACACAATAAAATAAATGCAATGGCAGGCAGAGATAAAAGAACAGCAATAAGCTCTAGCCTCTTTCTCTCATTCTACAGCTACAAACAGCAGCAGCCTAGTATTTGTAAACAAAAAATATCCCAAATTTTTCTAATAGGCACCCTCCAGTACAACATTTCTGTGCTTCAGCTAAAACCAAACATATGTATAGTTAAATAGTAAAAAACTCCAAACAAAAAAAACCCCAAGGTTTTGTCAAAACACTTACTGTAATGGTTATGAAGGATTCTGAGTTTTTATCTACAGGCATGAACAAGAATGTTCTGATTACTTTTCATGTACAAAGTTGACAAAATGACTGAATGTAACGCCAAAGGTCCCCTGAGTTTAACAAATGTTTTATTAAAGTTGAAAGAATATAAAAACAAAGGTAAAACCCCCCAAACATTAAAGCCATAAAAACTGGCACTCTTACAAGTCCACAAAAACCATTTACTACATTAAAGAAGAATCCAAGAAAAATACTATCCTTTACAGCATTACATCTTGATTTGGTATTTAGACAAACTACTCATGTTCCTAATTAGATACAAATTTTATTGTCAGCACAGAGTAAAGCTGCAGGAGGAAGGAAGAGCAAAGAAGCAATGCTTAGACAGGAACCATGCAGAGTAACTGCCCTCAGAAAAAACTGCACATGCACATTATAGCAAAGACAGTAGGATACCACTGTCTCCCAAGGTCATATGTACACAAAGATGTTTGTTTAGCAAAGTAAAGGGACCAAATATTTTTGTCAAGTAAATAAAAGATCACAGTTCAACTGTTTATAGAATTCCAGATGTTATGGTATATTTCTTACCTTTTGCAGACTAGTAGGATTTAGCTGGGTTTTATCTATTATTTTCACAGCAACCTTGGGAAAAAAACAACCAACCATGGATTATTGACCTCAGAAAAATGTTTGAACAAAATATATTGCACCTCTGTAGGCAAAAGCGTAGATGTGCCTCTATGACATGCATATATATCTGCTTTTATGTATTTTACCACACAAAATTTCCTCACCTATTGGGATCTACCAGCAGGAGCTCAGAACTCTGCCACCCGATGGTACCACCAAGGAATCAGTTTTACACTTCTGTCAGTGTCTGGACAGAACAATGTTATCTTGTCCACTGCAAAACCAGGCCCTCCAAACACAAGATTGATCTATCAATAGATTCCAATATCAAGACTCTATAGATTATCAATATCAATGAAATCCACCTATCAATAGATTTCTCTTTGGTTTTGGAAATACTTGGGGATGAACAGATGCCCTCCCAGGCCCAAAATACCCTTTGATACGCAACAAACTTTTTGTTCTCTTCACCAAGCAGTTACATTTTAAAAAAAATGGGTGAGTGGTTAGAGGGAGAAAACTTGGGCACCTCAGGTAACTTTTCCTATATCCTGAAACAGCCTCTTTGCATCTTCCTTTATGATGACAAAAACCATGCTTTTTCTATTCAGAAGAGAAAGGTAAAAGAATAGCAGAAATACTAATTATAAAGATAGCCAAAGAGAATATAAAACACAGTCAGCCTTTTTTTTTTTTTTTTTTTTTTGGAAGGCTTACCTCTCTTCCAGTAAGTACATGCCTTGCCAGTTTAACTTTGGCAAAATTTCCTTTTCCTATTGTTTTCAGTAAGCGATAATTTCCAATGTGAGGATGCTCTTCATTGGTAGATGTAATGGAGTTTCTACATCGGGGGATGTTCTGTCTGCTACTTGACTTGATAGGCTGGACGTGTGGTTCAGTGTATCCATCCACAGAGGTATGCTGGAAGGCAGATAAAACAGTTGCAAATTTAGCTACTTGGATTTTACACAGTTGCAGCAGAATAGACTAAAAGCATAAAAAGGTGTAAAGGGAAGTTATTTATTTACTTTTACAATATAGCTACTAATTTTGGATGGTAGCCTAAGCAGAATATGCTGTCTTTGGGCAGAGTTTGATGCTTGTCTCAAGAAAAAAGTTTGCAGAAAGATTTTATCAGCTCCTAAAGTAAAACTAGGAACATCTAGGCAGTAATCAACAAACCATTACAGACTTTTTTAAAATATGAAACTATGCCAAACTACACACTACACCACTATGTTGCAAATAAACTTGTCTAATCATAACCAAATTTAGTCTTTTAAAAATACACAGTACAAAAAAATACTTGTACTTTGGCATATTTGGAAACAAGGGTTCACTCTATTTTTTCTTAACTTTCTTCACTCAAATAACATCACGAGAAAAAGATCTTTTCAGGTAAGCTTTGCTCTCCAAACCTTGTAAGTCACAGAAGTTCTCATTCAAGTAACAAACCACCTACATCTTTATTTAAAAATAATAATCTATTCTTAAAAATAAAACTCCACAATATCTCAAAAACATATTTTAAATCTCAAAAAGTCTGAAGAACGAAAAGGATGTTATTTTTAATGCATGCCAACACATCATCCCACATTAAATGTTAGTCACCAAAATCAGCAGTGCTTCTGTACTCTTTAACTTCCAAGTATGTAAGGGGTAAGATAGAGATGGGGTTTGGAAATGTTCCAAGGAGAAACCAAAGTAAAGGAAGATGTCAATGGGGTGTTAAGTGTTTCAGTATTTCAAATACTTTCTAAGATTAGCAGCAGATGGGTACAAATGTTTAACAAGTAAAATTTAGCCTCTAATCTTTTAAGTTACAGATTTTCAGGCAGGCAAATACTGTAGGTAGAAACAGTGTCTTCTCAGACTAGTTTTTACATTTGTAACAGAAAGCCATGCTTACTCCCAGCTCACTCAGTTCCTGCTAAGCACCAAGCACCAACAAAACTCAAGACACCTTAATATTTTCCCATTATTCACTGCTTCAAGCCAAAAAGCGGTATCTTGAGATCTCTGTGCAGAGCACTAACTGAGCCTGTTCCTTTACAGATCAAAGATATCTAGATCTTTGACCTTAAGCTGAAAGCAGAGTCAGAAGGCAGTGGAAGGTTCCACTGTTTTGCCCAGTACCCAGCCTAACGTTGGTCTATGCTGATCTCACCTGTCATTCCTTAGGTAAGTTTTCTTACACAAAACAGATTTTACAGCAGTGCTTCCAACTTCAGTGTGCATTTATTACAGACCAAAGTCAGTCCCCTCCTGTAAACACCCAGGCTTACAGACAGTCCCACTGAGCTGAGCGGAGTTATTTCAGGACATCAGGATTGGGAAGTAGAATCGGGAAAACTAGCAAACAGCTGCAACACGACCGGAAAAAACAACGAATATACCACAACCAGAATATTCTTCCCAAATGTAGCACAACACTGCTTACATCACCTCCAGCATTATTAATTATTCACTACGCCAGAAGGAGGGTCCTAAATATAATTTTCTGTTGGTCTTCATTACCCAAGTCTCTCTGCAAAATACTGCTTTAACCCTACTGCTAAACTGTTTTCCAAATCACTGCAGAACCAAGCAAGCCAGGCATGTTTAGATTCAGTATATCAGAGAAATTTATTCAACCATGAAATAACATGCTAGCAATAGTATTTATCCTTTAGAAGCACATAATTAAAATACTTTCTGCGGGCTTGGAAAGAGAGGATCAGAAGAACATCTCCAGGCAAAGAGGCTTTGAAACATTCCTTCAACGTTGGACACTAGTTGTACATGCAATAAACCAGAGCCCAAATAAAAGTCTTGCCTAAGACAACACCCTGCAATATCAATATTTGTATGGTGCTAATAATGAATATTATAGCGGTACCTAGAACCCCATCCAGAGCTACAGCACTATGCTATACAAACAAGTTTTAAAAGTCTTTAAGCCTGTTCATGCACAGAATTAGATCTTCACTACTTGAAATACAATGCCTACCAGAAGTACTAGCAACCCTAATATTAATTGCCAGTTTCACATGCTTCATAGGATTAGCCTACTTCCAGCAGATACTTGAAGGTATCTTTCAGATAAACAGTTGGATAGGCAAGCAAAACCAATGCCACAGGCAAAGCAAAAGATGGCTTCACAGGATAGATCATTGTAATGGAGATTTAACAGGGAAAGCAGTTATTTAATCATAATGACAATATAATGCAGAACCAAATCCAAAGAGGAAAAAAATAAAGTAACAAGGTTCATGGTCATGACGATTCTGGATTTCAGTCTTTATGTGATGGAAAAAAACGAAGCCCCTCTGGATAGTCTGTCTGAGAGGGAATAATTAAGAAACTATCTTCAGAGTCAACCATTCTCCCCAGCTATGCCCAAGGATGATAGAAAACATGCATAAAGAAGGCCAAGTTTCTTAGTTTGTGAGCCACATATATATAAAATTTCTGAATTTGAACAGCACTGAATGAAATTCCAATTATTCTTCTTAAGTCTTGCAACAGGCCTCCCTTCTGCACATAAACAGCTTGCTACTGTTGGAAAGTACAGAGGAATTTAAACTAGAAACTCCTGAACTTCTAGAAATCAGCGTTCAACAAAATCGAAACATAACAAGGTTAAGATGTTGAAAAAAGAATCCAATTAGGTCAAATAACGGTATCTCTGAGATTATTTCCAAACAATGCTAAAGCTGAATTCCACAGAAGCATGCAATATTCACACTGTCTGGAAAGACAGGCTATGTAGTTTTAAGATCTTTCTGGTCCATTACAATACATTTATTCATTATGCATCAGCTACTATGTGACTATTTAAAAATGCCATTTCAGAAGAAAAGCCTCTGAATTCTGAGAAATTTTTTCAAGGTGCTGGAAACAAGTGGGCTATAAAAACCAGCATACTCCTTGAAGTTCACTGCCACCTAAAAAAAATTCCAGCTAACAACTTGCATTTCCTACACAGGATTTTAATCAGGGATTCTGATATTTCTCTAGATACATTGATAATACATCTTCATATATATACATAGGTAATGTAGTGGGAAACACTATCTTACTAGTATAGCATAAACATGACTCCCTATACGTTCAGTTTATGTCAGTGTCAAAATGTCTAGAAATAAACACATAAAATTAGATGTTTCTTAAAATAAAATGCAATTTTAAACAAAAAAGGTGCAGCAGTAACAAAAGTTTAGAGCTAAAACAGTACATTAGAACAGCCATTTAGGTATTTTTCACATTAGTCAAGTGTTCTAAAAAAAAAAAAAAAAAAAAGAAGAAAAGGAAAAGCACAAACAAAAATTATACCATCTTTTCAGAAAGCTCAGAATAGTAATTCTACTATTCAATTTTAGATTGCGACTGAAGGGAGCTCAATTAACAGTTATTACTCCTAACTAGGCTTGTTTCTGACACATTCCATTAGTGTTATTACAGAAAGTCAATGGCATTAAAATCACAAGAGATTGACCCATTGCTTCCCGAAGACTCAAAGCTATCATCTTCCCCAAAGCAGTTTTGCAAAAGCAAGATGACCCAATGCCCAGATACATTATCTTTGAGAAAGTGCAGAAGAAATACCCCTACCAAGCAGATACAACATGTGTGCTCCATTACTTTACTTATCCAGCGTCCTTTAGCCACTTATCTAGCCACTGGAGTAGTATTCTCACAGATTATACACCGTAATTAAACTTACATCATCACATGTATTAACTGCTCTTACAGCTTAGTCTTAATAAGTCCCCAAAACCATTCTGGCCACCAAACGACACAGCCTTTCTCAATCAAACACCACCAAAGGCCTCTATAGTCCTTCTGAGTAATGGGATAACTTCTACACATTGATCTGCCTACAAATACACCTCATATGATTAAACAAACATCTTAGTCCTGAATTTTCCCCTTCTTGAATTACTGCAAGGCAAATTCCTTGGTACAGCCAGCCCATGGAAGCAAAGTCTGCACATGAGGTGCTAAAAAAAGCACACCATCACACTTCCTCTCTCAGTATTATCTCCTGTTCTGAACTTACGTTTCTTGCAGCCAATTTTTATATTCATAGCTCCAAACATTTTCAAGCATGTGCCATACACATGAGCATTTGTAACAGTTGTCGTGTTTTGCAAGGTAATCAAAACAGCGAGCCCAGACAGAGGGAGTCTGAAGAGTTTAGAAGACAGTCTTCTGAACAGCTCTGATCTGCTACAGCTTTGATTCACAGTACAGGAGAAGGAAAGGGGAGAAAGAAGAGAAGTAATGTCCTGGATGTCCAGCTGTTTCCATGTTTTAACTGCTTGCTATCTGTAACTATTCCTTTAGGACCCAGGAGCTTCTAGCAAACCACCTCAAGCAAATTTTTTTTTTTTTTTCTGAGGTAACAATCAAAGTAAAGTAGAAGAACCAAATTTTTTGAACGATCTCAGTAAACCTCAATGTAGGAACCAACAGGAATGTTCACATCAGCTTGTTCTGCATTGCATATCAAGAGCACTCAGAGGGTCAGGTTTACAGGTATGAAGCACCATGCAACTCTGAACTGCACAAGATGATAGTATGTGATCCATCAGCTAGCGCCAGAAGAAGGGGATTCACTCCTCTCCCAGGTAAACCTCACATCTGCACAAAACCACAGCTTACTCTTGCCACATGTACCCGTTGCATCACACTACAATTACTAAAGCACCTCTGATCCCAATCAAAACATTAATAGAGTGCTACCTACTCTACTCAGACATGTGAAAAAGTGCTTTGGAGGGGGCAACAAAGTCTGAATGTATGCACATGTGACTCTCTTCATAATTTTTATCAGCAATTAAAAGCATGTTAGACTGGGAATGTGTGATAGAAACTTTGTTATTAAAAAAACCCAAAACCCAAAGCAATCAACCTACTCCACTGAAACAGGATAATATGCAGGACTTGGCTCAGAAAACCCCAAGAAACAAGCAAACACACAGAATGAGTGGAAAAAGTATATACAGATTTTAAATCAGATACCAAGGTCAATGCATGCCAGAGACAGAACAGAATCAGACAAAATTGTGATGTTTGTCTTTAACTTATAAGCATACCCCGAGCCTACTCACACAGGCTTTCCAGAGGTGCACACAGAAAATAATCACACACGTGCATGTGCATCTTGCTGTTTCTATCAGATTTACATAATATGTAGGAATTCCAAGCATGAACTTTTGAAAGAGCTTGAAGCTATCAACAATAAGAAACAAAGACTTTGAATAAAGCTGGCCTCACTCAAGCATATGGAAACATTTAATTAACTGATGCTGTAACTCTGAAAAGCATTTTCTAAAACTTTTTTTAAAAAAATCCAAACTATAACCATGGAGTTCAATATATAGTATCAAGTGAGATACTAAACAAAATAACTGCCCCTTACTCTTTTTTTTTTTGTCTCTCTTTCCTTTTCTTCCCAATTGTAATGTCCTGTATTTAAAAAAAAAAAAACTTCAAAGCTAATAGTAGAACATTTCTATAGCAAGGGGAAATACAATCCCTTAATGTCAATACACAATGAAGATTCTTTTCTAAAAGCATACATATACACTTGTGATAGGTAAACTTGCACTGAGTAAATCTTATCCTGTGCTTGTTACTATGGTATCTAAGCCCCTTAGATGTTTTGATGGGGTTTTTTTGTTTGTTTTGTTTGAGGGTTTTGTTTGTTTGTTTAAGTGCTCAATATAGCTTTTTTAGACATATTAGAAGTAAGTTTGCAAACTTAGAGACAGAATTGTTTTTCTAATCACAAATTACACAGGATGCAATGTTTACAGCTCTGTACTTGAAGCAATCTAGGATAGAAAACTGAGCCCGTGATCTACCAGTGCAGGGCCAGACACAGCTAACATGAGCTTCAAGAGTTTACACACAAGGTTCTTCAGAATACTTGTAATTTCCATATAGTGACACTAACCTGTCATAAATCCTGTCCATGTTATAGTAAGCTTGCTCTCATTTTCTTTTTTTTTTTTTTTTAAAAGCACCGCTGTAATGTCGTATGGAAGGGTGGAGTTCATTATCACATGGAATCACAGATACTTTTTATTTCAAGGATAAAAACAAAAACAAAAAAAGGCACTGGTGCTCTCCTGAAAAGTCAGACAAAACATTTCAGAAAAACAAAGACCTTCATAGCATGAAATCAGGCCTGGTAACCGAACTCAGCTAACAGGCTTCTTCCTCTCGCTGGGCCCACAGCCCTCGGCCCCGCCAGGCGTGCAGGTGCAGAAGAACAGGACCTTCCTGCCTTTGTTCCATTTCACTCAGAATTGGCACAGTTACTTCAACCTGGCACTTTCCTTCCTGACTCATCCCAAACACACAAACAAGATTTTCCAGGGCTAATTCAGGACAGTCAGCCCATATCATCTCCATTAATTGCTACGACAAAACTGAATCCTCCCTGTAGCCCTGGTGAAAACTGAGACAAGCCAGCTAAAAGCTGCTGCAATAAACCACAGGTGGAACTGGGTGGGGGCAAAAAAAATATTTTTTTTCCCCTGAAAATCCTCTTACATTTACTCACTTTTGTCATTTGGTATAGTACTAGAAGCTACAGTCAGCCCTATCAAGCAACAGAGTAAAACATTTCCTATCTTGTCAAAATAAAACAGTTCACATCCTTCACCCATGAAACCTAACATGAACCTGTGTTTTTGAAGAAAAGCACTTAGGGGATGGGGGAAGGAAGGAGAAAGGCTATCCCTGCTCCAGCCTCCTGCATGCATTTGAACACTGCCCTTCACACAGAGAGAGTTCTTTCAATATTTCTTGCTTTTCCTCAAGAGGTGATCAGTTTAACCTCACCAGTCTTTTTTGACTATTTTTTGTTACATCTTCAAACCTGCCAGCACAGAGCTCCCAGTGGGTGTTCCCAACTCGCCCAGGACATCCTGCCAGCACCTGGAACACAGGCAGCTACAGGGCACTGCTCCTGAATGCCACGGCACTCACAGTTTGCTCAAAACCCCTCAGTAAAACAACAACAAAAAAAGAAATGCTAGTGTTGATCATTAATTGAACCAACCAAACAAGAACAGGAACACACCCAGAAAGCGAAACTTCTGGCAAAGGAAGCTTGCAGGAGTTTTTATTGCATTTATAAATGATGCAGCCAGGTCATTTTTCAACTGGTGTGATGAAAGGCAGGAGAAGAGAGACATGAAAAAACTTACAGTTCAGGATTATGTCAAGCTCACGGAGCTTCTCAAACATTTGCAGGAGTACAAGAAGTGGAAACTGCTTTAATATCAAACTTCAAAACAGAGGGAAGAAAAGCTGTTTCTACAGTCTGGAGACTACAATCAGGAAACCTGAGGCTTGCCTCCAGACGAGAACAGCAGCAAGAGGCAAGGTTTACTCACAAAAGAGTGACCTGATTATAGCACTAAGTGTCTCTGACAGTCATGATCAAACAACCAGTCTTCTGGGCCAGCTGAGGTTCTTTCTACAGAATGAAGGCATACACGCAGCTAATTGGGACCAGGCTCTGAATTCCAACTCATTCTTTCTCTCAAAGTTTATGAAATGGGAATTTCTTCCTTGCCCACTGCATACTTAAATCAACTCTGGAAGAGTCCACATGTGGCATGATGGTCTTAGTGGTATCTAGTTCATTTTACTTATGACCCCATCAACAGTAAGACCACACCTTTTGTCTTAACAATGCTTTGGTATACACCATATACGCAATCATTGCACTAGGATTAAATCACAATGGAGCTATACTCTATCCATTAGAACATAGGCCATGGGCCCAACAAAACAGAAACAAATGGCAAGCTATCGATATTAATGCACACACTGTACAGAACAACAAGGATTTATTTGTGAGAGCAACACTATCAAAGCCCAAGACAGTTGTCTTAATACCGAACAAAGTGTCATTTTGAAATACATCCCGATGAAACCCCTGAAACTGTACCTGTATATATTGGAAAAATATTTGTTTGTATGAGAACCCTTTGTGATCTTATATTTGTAGATAACATTACTGTAGATACAAGTAATCACTCAAATATTTGTGTTTGTAACTTTACTAAAATTATGGGGGGGTGACTTTTAATTATTCAGCCCCTGTTGCTTTTTATCAATTATTACAATCTAACTATACATTGAGTCGAGATTTACTGCCTACCTCCACCAGAATGAACCCTACATTGATGAAGAAACTACTGCAACAAGATGATCTGTGTAAACTGCTACAACGTGTCCAAAGCAATGGACACAAAATTCTAATCAACGTTCATCCTGATATAGAAGAGATATACCATGCCTTGGAAAGACTGAAGAAGGATGGAGAACACCACTGGTGGGAAATGCTTCTTGGATGGTCACCGACAGCAACGGGACTTTTTAATTTCATGTTTGACTCCGTCGTGATTTTACTAACTCTGACTTTAGTATATCTATTACTTAGAATTATATCATATATAAAGATCTGGTACATCGTAAAACATATAACCCAACTTCAACCACCCCAAACATACAAATTAGCACATTACAAAGAGCAGTGCTTGACTATCTATTTACTGTGGATCTGTAAGTGTACAAACTACGAATATACTATTTATGGCACAGAGGCAAGAGGTGACCACACCACCACTCTGTGAAGGTAAGAGGAGTTGACTATAGTCATGGGGTGGAGTGTGGTGGTGTGCTCCCCCTTCCCCCCATCCTGACCTTTCTGTGACAATGCTCAAGTGATAACCACCTGTGGCCATCAAAATGGATGCGTCTGGTTGGGATGGCTGTATCTGACCCAAAGTGGATTCAGGGGGACACAGATAATGACACGATAGCTAGCCAAGGGCTAATTTGAACAACGTGCTCACCAAACAGTGCTGGTCAAGGTCTGACTCAAGCCATGTTTGAAAGAAACTAACTTCTGTAGTCAGTGTGCAAAGATGACCATTACTCCATAAAGAGTTGACAGCCCAGAGCCTGCTGAGCTTTCCTGCATAGCAGCAGGCTGCACGACAGGATCTCCCCTTCAGTAGGGATGCCTCCCAAGGTTACTTCTTGAGGTCAAGAGATTCCTTGCCGCAACAGATTCTCGGTAAGCGATTAACAGCTTGTTAAACTTTGAAATCTTAGCCAAGTGATATAAAGGATCGATTGTTCACATATACTCCTTTAGATATAAACTGTTAACCAAGTCTGAGACTAAGTTTGAATCTAGCCACACGTAAACTCCCCTCTGAGAGGGAGTTTAGAATGCAAGGGGGTCCTTTCTAAACCTCATGACTCAACAGGAGGGTCTCACTGACAGTTTTGTCTGACCCTGTCCTCTGTGCAGTAAATCAAGCATACCTTGCCATCAAATCTTGTTAAACCACTGTCGCATTTACTATCAAACTTTGTTAAATCGCTGTCTTATACCAATAAATATATTGCTGCTTCTCTCTTATGAGTGAAGTGCACCACTCCATCCGTGACAGATGGTTGCTGAAGCCAATCCAACACTGCTCACGTGCCTGCACTCACTCAGAACCACACTACCACTGGGGTGGCAGAACGGAAAGCCAAGCCAGAGAAAACCTAGCAACTTCTCTGCCAGGGTAACCTCCAGCTCCCTGAGCATATGTACCCCAGTTTCCCAAGCATCAGTGCAGGCCCACAGAGGAAGGTGAACATCCAGCACTGGGAAAAGAGTGCCACATCAGCTCCATGTTAAGCTCTCATGGAACCACACTGTCAGGACAGGAACAACATGGTAAAGGAAACTGATCACACCACTTTTCTTGATAATCCAGAGGCATATTGACACCAGTAGTGAAACTTTAGCTAAGAGATACTTATTCCCGTTCTAAAACAAGGTAAAAACCCAGAAGGACTACGGAAGAAACAAAAAAAAAACCACCAACCCTCAAAACAAACAAAAGAAACACCACAAACAAGTAAGCAGACTTGCTTATTTGTGGTGTTTACCTGCACTGGGTGTGTGAGACAGAAGAGCAGACAATGTGAGCTTAAGAAGCTACCCTTTAGAAGTGACATCTGTGGGCAAAGCACCTGTAACATTTCTGCTACATAAAAGAAAAAATGAAGTTACTACTTAGCAAGGTGGACAGCATTTCCAAAGTCTTTACAGCCCCATTACCAGGTTCATCCAATGACAAATCTGTCAAGACAGATCACCATCTTATTTTGCAGACTACTTTACCTCAAGGTCTTACTAACTTTCTGAAGTAAAGCCTGTTTCTAAAAAGTGATGAGATGATCAATTAACATATCCAACCTGATAGCAATACATACTAATTGATGCACAAATGTCCTAGAAAAGAAACTGCAGGGCAGTGCAGGACCCTGATGTTTGAGGAACATGTCAAGCTATGATTCAAACCAAGTTATCCAATATTCAGGAGGATTTTCCAATATTCTTTTGACATATACCTTTTAGGGATCTTGGAAGTCTAAACTAAAGGGTACGGAGACTCCTCTTAATAGTTCCCTTCATACAATACAGTACATACAACACAAACGTATCTAGAAGTAGTTGGGCAACCAGTTAATTTGAGAATTAGAAGAGGAAAAAAAAATGCATGGACCTACAGCAAATGAACAGGGCCCATCTCGTCCCTTCCATAGGAGCTACAGCCTTCAAGGGAAGGGCAGGCAATTCTTCCTCACCTAGAGAGCACTTTCATGGGTGGCCTCTTGCACTAGAGCATACTAGCTTAATTTCTTCAACTTCAAAGCTTGATAATACTTTCTGTTCCATCTCTCTGCAGCAAGGCCTCCTTATGTCATTAACAAGTCTTACCTCAGAAGGCTGAAGTGCAGAGTGCCTACTGGACCCCATCTGCCAAGGAGATGCAATTTAATATTTAAGCCAGGATAGAATCAGACTCAGCATTCTGCAGACATATTTTTTTTTTTTCATAAGCATAGATACAAAGGTTGCCTTTGAGGAGTAACACGTATTTTGGCACAGAAAACCAGCCACCTTCGTAAGAGGAAGAAGCACGTTAAGATGGTGTAGGACACTTCTACCAATGAGCCTGCACTCAAGCAGCATTCAGTTACAATGGTTTTGTCTACCAAGAACAGTCTAGCAGAGTCTGATCTGACAGCAGGAGCCACAGGTGAAGTAAGTTATAAGGACACCACTAAACCTAGTTGGTCTTCTGAAAGCATAACCCATGTTTTGCACACAGAGCAAGATTATGATCTATCCAAGCCAGCTGGTATAATGGGACATGGTGAACTCAAAGGAAAAAAAACAAAGCAAAATGAAGACAGTCTTCTGCTGAGTGCTCTCTGCCCTGTTTTTCATATAAGTGTTAATTAACAGAACAAATAAAATGTCCTTAGTTGGGCTGTAGTAACTATTTACCTTTATGTGGATAATGCTACACCACATTTCAACTCAGCAAATACATTCCCAACCTTGCATAGATTTATGCTTAACTTTAAGCTGTCCAAACGCTGTATGCCCCTTGGAGCAGCTCATATCTTACGATCAAAGAGTGCGCTCTACAGAGAGCTCAGACTACAGTCTCCTCAGAGCCCTATGCAACCACCTATTTTAACCTTTGCGCTTCAAATATTTATGATCACAAACTACCATGATTTAGCGCTTTAGAAATATAGGCAACTGGGAAGCTAAATCGAAAAGAGGAAAAGAAAAAGCAAACAGCAACAATATGCCTCAAAGATTTTGCGAAGTACGTAACGTAGCTAGAATAAAAGAATGTATTTCTTTACATGCTTTACACTGGCAAATAAAGTAATACAGTAGATAATTAACACTGATAATCACACATATACTGCAGGTATCTGTCAATGTACTGAATTCAAGACATGAACAGAAATCATGTGTGAGTATAGCTGAGATGTAAAAGCCAAGCACAAGAAAAAGAATGAACAAATGAAATACTTCAATGTTATGTAAATCAGCAAAGGAATTGAAAGAAAAAACATCACAGAATACAAAGAAAATCCTAAAAACAATAGATGTTGGATTTGCCCAGCCCATTAAAATAAAAAGGTCAGAAAATACGGAAGAAATAATGTACATGTTTATAGATAAAGCTTAAGAATACAAGCAAAAGAATTTATGATTAAAGGGTTGAACAAAAACTAGTATGTATTCAAAATATATACAGTCATTAAAACAAGCAGCCAATCCAACAGTAAGTAAAAAAAAATAAAAAAACAAAAGTATGACTTTCTCTCTTGAGTCCTTGACAATCAGTGGGTGAGGAATCCCAGATCCCCAGCTATGGTCTTTAGACAGTACCCGGGTCTGCAAGCTGTCAAAGTCAGGCATTTCCAGACGTCTTTATCTACATGGTGAGGTACAGCAAAGAGAATCATAGAACGGTTTGGGTTGGAAAGGCCCTTAAAAACCACCTGGTTCCAACCCTCCTGTCATGGGCAGGGACACCTTCCACTAGACCAGGCTGTTGCAAGCCCCATTCGACCTGGCTTTGACACCTGCAGGGATGGAGCATCCACAGCTTCTCTGGGCAACCTGGTCCAGTGCCTCACCACGCTCACAGTAAAGAATTTCTTCCTCACATCTAATCTAAGTCTACCCTCTTTCAGTTTAAATTCCATTTAAATTAATTTGATTTAAATAACCAGTAGCAGCAATGGTGGCCTCCAGACCACCATTAGCAGTGGTAACTTGGTTCTGGCCTGAGCTGGACATCAAAACAGTTTGGGTAACACTAGAGCAACAAGTCTTACAGTCTGGAAATCCCAAATTGAGGTGACTTACCTAATCCAATGCTCTCTCATATTAAAACAGGAATTAATTTGATTCAGCCTTGAAAGAAAGGCAGGAAAGCAGGGAAGTCATGGGAACCCAAGGGCAATGTCAGCAGGTGACAGGGACTATTAATCTCCGTACCAGCAACTGGGAATCCATCCTCAAAACTTTAAAGGAAAGTCATCCTTATGCAGATTTCAAATGGACATCACTGAACTATTCCAAGTCTTAGGATGGGTCAGACAGCAATGCTATGTTCTTTCTCCCACCACCAGCCTGCCAAGGGTCCCTCTCCCACCCACAGTCCTAAGATTGCTCTTTGCCTCGTAAGAGATGAGGAAATCCACAGCACTGTAGGAGAGATGATCACATATCCCCATGTGCCATGTTATGATCCCTGAATTATCACAGGCTCACTGGAAACTCCCATCTATAATATTTTTCCTTAATTTACCAAACTAACTAGAACCCTTCCTATCCCAAGGGATAAGAGCTATCGCATTAAATATCCTTCTCATTTCACCAAGCAGCTAACAAAGAATCTACTAATTTTCTACTGTTTTCCTACTACCCAACAGCTGACATGAAGTCAGGCACAGCTTTCTCCCCTTTCTCAAGAATTATATATGGAGGTAAACTTAACTCCAATATATGATTACTGTACTACCTGCCAATATACTTGACAGTCTCCCAGTTTGCTTTCTTTTTTTTCCTGTTCATCACCCACTGAGCTAGTCTTAGAAATCTTTTCAATTAAGACAATATGAGGAAAATGGCTCATGCACCACTAATATTTCACTTTATCATAACAACTTTAGTGTAACAGTCAAGTGCTAAATTTAATTCAGCTTCTTCAGATTAGCAATTGTTATGTGAAGGGAATGAAAACAACACAGATAGATACAGGAATCCAGTTTCTCTCTTCTATGCTACTCCAGAATGCTTGACACCACTCACTTTGAAAATAATTCTATCTAAACAAAATATTACACGCCACTAGAAAACGGGTTTAATGAGTAATGGTGAAGAGCCTTGTACACAGTACTGAAATATAAAGTTTTAAAAAGGTCACACACACACACAAATAACAACAGCAATAATAATAATCATCATCAATATTTTGTCTTGTAGTATTTAGAAAACACCAAATTTTATTTTGATATGAGCGCTGTACTTTTGCAGTCACCGGATGAGCAAGAATAACTTTCTTAAGACCTTTAAATGCAGTTTTTATTTTATCAGCCTACTTTGCTTTGCACAGGTTGAAGGATTAGATTTCCCTTAGCCTGTCTACAAACACTGCTGTAGGCATACATTCCCTAATAATTGTGTCTTCCATTGACTAATTCCAGTATCTATATTAGATCGACCCTCATTGCTCATACCAACTTTCTGTAGATAAGATTTCTCTGCACGATGCAGTAGATGGAGCAAGAGTTTCATTGTGAAGTGCTTTCATAAATGTTCTTTGTTCCTATGCATCTTATGTCCATCGAACTCTAAAATCAGCCAGCCTTGTTCACATAATATCAAATTAAGAAAAGAAAATTTGAAAAGCTATTATGCATAGGTACACCTGGCAAAGGCTACTCAGAGACGGTATTATTAATATTTTCTAGTTATATCTCCTTGTGTTGAATGATTACAATTGTTACTCCTTCTGAAGTCTGATCTTAAGGAGAAAATGCTATTTTAGTCCTTCATCAAGTAATGACATTTTCCCGATTTTTTTTTTAACAACCAGTAGACAGTCCTTACTGTAATAATTGCAGGGGGAAGAAAATCTGACTACTGTTGGGAAAAAAAATTACTAAATAAAACCCCAAATGCTTTAAAGAATTCTATTACCTTCAATCGATGATATTATCTGGAATCGAGATATGAGTAAATACATTACACATGTAATCCATTTGTGGAGAACAACCATATCCTCTGTAAGAGCTCAAGGTAGCATTTAACAGGCTAAGGTAATTTCTATGGCAAAAATCAGACTCTTCTTAACACACAAGATTCTTTAAATTTTTGAGCTATGCCTCTGCTTTTTTCAAGTAATGACAGAAACATCTAAGAATTAGAAAGATACTTCCATACAACTGAAGCCAAGCACGCACTCTCAGGAGGAATTTCAGATATTTACTGTTTAAGCACAAGTAATTTACACTGTTGCTACACGTACTGCGGTACGCCCTACACCTCACTTCCCTAACTCTGCAATTCTTGCACATTAAATTCCTTGTGGATCTACTGAGTTTATTAAGACAATCTCTCTCTACAAAGAACATTATAAAATTGTACGTCCTTTCTAAATAAACATTACAAAGCTCTGGTTACTCTCTGCTGTTATCTGAGAGAAGAAAGCGTAGTAACTTTACCAGGGGGGAGGGAAGAAAACGCAGAGTGAGAAAAACATAATTAACTGATGACTCTTTAAAGTTGTAACAATCCTTTTTGCTAATAATTTCAAGAAGAGCCCCCAAAACAGAAACAACTCCCCCCAACCCACCCACAGCAAAGCATTTCTTCACTTCCTTTAGCTTTACAGTTCAGATTATTCCAAAATGCTCATTGGGATTCATACACAAGGGTATTACTTGAAGGATAAACAGAAGCTACAACTACATAGCTTTAGTAAAGCTTTGTATTGGTTTTGCTTATATCATTAAATGAGCAAAACTGGAAAAGGTCCCAGAAAGAGTGAGAAGCATAAGGAAGTTGGCAATAAGTATGCAAGCTCAAGCACAAAAGCAGGTTAGTAATCAAAATGTGGGGGAAAACATGGGGGAGGGGGGCAAAAA
>JAVJGI010000035.1:26425577-26459173 GCA_035590275.1 Ibycter americanus | reverse complement strand
CCGCTGCAGCTGGGCGAGCGGGTTGCCACAGGGACTCGCCCCTTACCGGGCTCGGCCTTGGAAGGCGCGGTGGGGCAGCCCTGCCCGCCTCCCGCACAGCGCCGGGACCACTGTGGCCACAGAGCTGGCGGAGGATGGTGAAACCCAGCGTACATGGCGCGGTTTATCTGCCCGCCCGAGCCAGCCAGCCTCCTTCACCCGCTCGAAGCTGATCAACAAGACTCCATGAGACACGTCCATCCGCTCGTGCCCAACCGGCACACAGTCCTCGAACGCTTAAACCAATGACCTCATGTGCTTAAAATTAGAACCATACACATATTTTTGTCTTTGAGAAGTTAGTAGTGTTTACATGGCAGCAGCGTTTGCTATAAAACCAACCAAACCCTTCAATAATCTGTAAAAATATATAAAAAAATAACCTCCCCTGCGCCAAAACCAAAAGACAAGCGATGTGCCTAGATTTCCACTGCGATATCTTGACAGATTTTTGTAGCTGGGGCTGTAAACCTCTTCAGAAATGCTGTGAACGCAATCCTTGTTCCAAAAGACCTTCCTTATGAAAAATACTTCGGAAGGCACTTGATGGGGTTGTATGTCTTATCTCCAAGAAGCCTTTATGTGCTTGTGAAAGGGCATGGACTGTTATTTATTACTTACGTTTATAGGTTATATATATATATCTGCGTGCTTATATTTGTAGGTAAACACACTAAATAAGAGTATATTTAGTTCTGGCTGTGTTAGTGCTGGTGTGATACAAGAGGTGCCCCCAGCTCCTCAGGACTGGTCAGCTGACGGTGGAGTTTTCCAGATGTTTGGGAAAGCAGCTCTTCCCCTGTAGCTGATGCAGAGAACATCCCCGCATTGTACGGGCGGTGTGACTGGACTCGCTCTTTGCACGTTCAGCATCATGTTGCTCTGAGCATGCATGATTTGCCTGTCTGGAAAGGTAGAGGTTCCCAGCTAGTCTTCAGCTCAAAGCCTCCCAAATCCTTGCACGGGCCTCTGTGAGCTCCTAGCTCTCTTCTCACACAGCTGGCACTACCAACTGCAAGGGAATGTCAGGGTTCTTCATTTTTCTGGGAACAAAATAATCCAAGATTTGGTTTACTCAGGGTAAACAGCCATGGTCTAGCTAGCATGCCAAAACAAGTTTGTTGGCAAACTGGATATTAACCCAGTTTGGTTGCTTAGCTCATCAAAGTGCATTCACTTTTATCCCAAATAAGAATGAGGCTGTGTCTGGGGCTCTGCGTGGGGCCTGACTCTGCAACCCTTACTTGGTCAAAACTCCCACTGATGCAAGCCCATCGTGGTATGGATTTGTGTACGTGCTTGTGGTCGGAGGAGAAAGGAGTATAAACTCAGATGTCTTCTAAATGTGTTTCATGGCACCAATGACTAAGAGAAGGCTTAGAAACACTTCCTGCCCTAGAATTTGAATATGTTTTGGTCAGTAATGCATAGGAAAATGTTGGTTCATCAGAAATTAAAAATGTAATAATGTAATAATTCTTGTTATCTGAAGATCTGCTTTGCAGTTGTTTTGGCCATGGTTGTTACTGTTATCATCTTTCAGACTAATAAGGTCACTCATTTATTTAATAGCTCAGTTTAATTTTGTTTGGTTATTACTACAGGCCTCTCGTCTCCCTCAACTGAGAAAAAGCAGGGATGACGACTGAGGAGCTGCATGGAGGAGAGAGTGACCACAGAGATGGTTCCATCATCCCCCAGCCACTCTCCAAAGAGACAAAACAGAAGATGGGCAATGGACTGAGCGCAAAAAGGGCCTGGAAGAAGGATGCTCCAAACCATCTGAGACCTACACTAAAATATACAGAAAGTTATTGCTGCTTCAGGCAGCATGAAGTCCTGCTTGGTGCCCGGTGTGAGTCACACAGCACAAGCAGGGCTTGGATGGTGGCGGCAGTGCAGCCCCTGCAGCTGTGGAAGGGTGTGAACCGCAGGCAGCGAGGGGAAGGCTGTCCTTTTGGGAAGGCAGGAGCCAGCAGGAGTGTTTTGCTTGGGATCCATGTTTTGAGGGGCTGGAGGAAACCTTGACTCCTTGCATCAGAAATGAAAAGGACAGACTGATGTCAGTAGAAAGTTCTGGGTAGTGGTTGTGATCTTTTACCCCGAGCTCTGAGAAACCTGCACAGGCCTCTGCTTGTGCCTGGGTGAGTACCCAGTTGCTTTGTTTTTTCAGGCAAAGGGAAAGGATGCAGAGCACAAGACTTAAGCTCTTACACCATTATTATTCTGAAATGCGCTCATTCTCTGCATTTTTGCCAGAAATGACATGTTTATTTATGATTAAACAACTTTGTTTAGTGAGGAAACTAAGGTGTCAGTCAGCTTTGTAGGCACTTGTCCCTCCCGAGGGGAGCTCCAGCAGTGAGTCAGCTGCAGCTTCCCAGCACACAGGCAGAATGGACTCTTTGCTTTGTGCCTTGTAGAAGCCAAGCCCATATGCCTCCTCCTCCATGAAGCCAGCTGGCTGGTGGTTAGGCCACTTTTCTTCTTGGTTGCAAGGATGTGCTGGGTGGGAGCAGTGCAGCCAGGCGAGCGCAGAAACCCCGATCCCTCTGGCTTGGCCAGACCCACCTCAGATGATCTGTAGTTCATTTAGTGACTGGCTCAGACTTCAGCACTGGGAGGGTGGATGTTCCACTATCTTAAGAGAAACTGAATCCCGTCCACAACTGTAGTAGTGATTTCAGACACTGACTTGAATGAACTCTTTTCCCACAATTTTCAAATTTAAATCTCAACAGCAAAAGGGTGAGAGGCTCAGAAATAATGCAGGAACAGGTGACCGTGAGTTGTGAATAAAATAGAGCAAAATCTTGGTCTTTATTGCCTTTCGTTGCACCAGGACGTCTACTGTGTTGTGGAAAATGAAATGAAAGACCTGGCAAATATTTGAGAGTAATATACCTCCAGCTGCACGTAATAAGACTGCAATAGCATTAAGTACTCCTGAGGTCATTACAAACTACAGATACAGGGCTCCTTGGATTATTTACTTTCGTGAGGAACACAGGACAAAATTATATGTACTCTGAATATATGTAGACTTTGTAAATATATTATTAGTTATAGTCAAGATTCTGATACTGCCGTAAGTATCATTAGGAAGTAAAATCTTGGTGGAAAGTTAAATAACTTATTATTTGGGACAAATACTTTAAGCCTCCAAACAAATGAGGTTGTGGGTTTTTTTCCATTTGAATAGGAACATGCCTCTTGCGAATACTCTTATCATGTATATTCAAAAAAAGGTTTAAATATGTTTAACAGGCCAGAACTTGTCTCAAGGTCAATTGTACTGAAATTTATCACTAAATGTAGTTAAGTTTAGGTCTTCGCATTTCTGGGTAACTGCAGATTTTTATAGTTTCGATGCCATTGTGAGAAACTTCCGTAAGGGTGTCCATGTAAGAACTTCATATGAAAACAGTAAATAAGAGCAGCATTTGTCACTGATCAGCCTGGATCTCTGGGAGGAGTATAATAGAATCATACAGAGCTTTATTGCACACCCCCAAGGCCTCTGAAATGGTATCAGCAAATTTATTTCACAGAAGGAAGACCACCTCTAAAAAACATGCATTGTCAATGGTCTGAAGAAGCTAGTAAGGACATTTGCTTTGTCCCTGGGCGTGCCTCTGATTATTAGGCGTTATATATTGGTCCTACATTGCTAAAGATCTCTGTACTGGCTCTTAATAATCATTGCTAAAAATAACTAGTTTCGATTGTTTCCTTCAGCTTTGATATCTCATCTTTCTTTTGACGCCCCCAGTCTCTACAGCCACAGCCAACTTCTTCCCACATCTGAAGAGTTTCAAAAAGGAAACTAGCAAGCCACTGTAGTGCTGAGGTAGAACCACAATGAAACCTGGGGCAATGGCAACTGCATGAATTTCAGCCCTCGTTTTCATCTGCTGCAGTCTTTTTTTGACTCTTGTGGCTTTCAGTAGTGGTTTCAATCTTGCTTTTTAAAAATCTCATTTTCTTTCTTTCCTTTTGGTAGCTTGAGTTTAGATTAAGTATATTACTAGAGGAGGTAAGGCTTCAATCGTTTTCATGCATCAGCACTGACAATATCTTTTTTCATACTCACTCTTTTGGAAATATTAACACTCCTAGAAAAGACTATGTATCAGAGGGTAATAGCAACAAAAACATAGTGTAGCATGTTGGAAATATCTGTAACCTAATGCAGTATCTTGGTATCCCTTTTATCTGAAAATATTTATTTGTTATGAAAGCATGTTAAAGAGTAAAGTAACTATTTAAAGTGGGTACTTACAGGATTCCTATCACAGCTGTATCTGAGCTATCACATAAGATATAACACATCACTGTGTTAGAACTGTGAACCTGGGAAGCTTCCCTAGCTGTCGCTCAGCTGTAGATCAGCGGAGCAGAGGGACTAAATAGCCTGTCCAGGAACAGAGAGGAAGCCAGGGACAAAGGAGACAGCAGACTCTCTATAAGTAGTCCTTTGGGACCCTCTGGGTACAGATTTAAAACCAGCTTTAGATAACCCCAGGAGAAGGGGCAGGATGGCAGAAAGCCTGCAACAAGATGCCTGGTGATCTGCCATTGATCTTCAGAGGGCCATCAGAGACCAGGAGTGGGGGAAGAGTTGGGAAAGGCAATTAACCTAAGTGGTCACAGATGTTCTCACTCTGCATCTGCCCTCTGCAGACTCCAGTGGTGTGGTTTCTGTGGAAACAGAAACCCTGTGCTAAATGGAGCTGCTATCCCTGGCAGGATCTAATTTTTCCAAAGATGTATTCTACAGTAGCGCAACAAGGGCTTGTTGATGCAGGAAGGTGCAAAGCTATGCTGCAGCAGCGTTGCATGTTCTGATCCAAACTAGAACAGCTTTTGATCCAGGAATAATGTCAGGGTCTGATATGCGGTAATCCAATAAACGATTCTGTGACAGGGAAGTCTCTGTTGCAGAGACCCTACATAATCGTCAGTGAGTGCAGGGTCAGTCCCAACAGTCTTTCCTCTCCTCCATTTTAAGGTGACTAAGGAAAGAAAGATTTCATGTAAACTCCTGACTGCAACATTTAAGCATATGTGTGTGTCTGTGTGAATGAATATTTTTTTACTTATGATAACTTCTATTGCATATTTTTATAATATCTTGTTTGGTTCAGATACCTTGTTAAGTGGACTGGGTTGCATTTTTTACTGAGTCATTCTACCACTTTAGAGGTTTAAAATAGCTTGGGATGTTGGGTACTTTTGTTTTTTTCAGCTCCCTCCCACCTGCCCCCCCCCCCCCACCCCAAAAAAAAAAAAAAAAAAAAAAAAAAAAAAGCAGTTCCCTGTTTTGTTTTCTGCTGACTACACTGAACTGGCAGAATAGCCTTAAAGATAATTGACAAAATGACAGGATAGAAAAATGTTGGAAGGGAAGAACTGACACAGGCATTCCTGGACTTTTTAACAGTTAAACCACAATGGCCTGTTCAAGTGAACACATTACTCCTGCAAGAGAAAGTAAATTTTATCCCTCCCAGAATTTGTGTGTGGAACAAAATGGCAAACAACTGCTTACTGCCATGAGTTGTACTGACCACGTTTTGAAGCGGGCTGAAGGCTAAGCTGAAATCTGTCCCACCTTCTCTGAGGTTGTCAGGAGCCAAGAAAGGCCATCTGAGCCAGAGCTGGCCATAACCTTGGCTGCATAATAACCTTCAACATTTACTTAAAAGAGGATGGATTCTAGAGATCTCCTTTAAACAGTCCTAAGAGAGTGTAAAATGACCAGGTGAGAATGATCGGCAGGAGGGTTCGCTTTGCATTGACTCAGTGACTGCACAGAAACAACACCCCAAACTCAGGCGCAGGGAGAGGGGAGAGGACTTCACTCTGAGTTACCTGGTCACCGCCGAGATGTGACAACTGAGCGTACGGGGCCTTAGTTTGCCACCATCATCTTGCAAAACCACATCATCTTGCTTTCCCAGCCTGTGCGGGGAGGGTACCTGGGAAGAGACAGGAGAACGTGGCAAACAAGAAAAGAAGCACGTTGTCGCATTTTACTTTTTAAGATAGCCAGAGAAATAAGAAACAATGTCAACCCAATTTTCAGAATGAGCTAAAAATAAACCAAAGGGTTTATTTTTAGATGTACCATGTTATCCAATAACAGCTCAGCTTTACAGCATGTAGGAATAGGATCCAGATTCTGATTTTGGTTATATTGCTGGAAGTTTTCCATTGGCTTCAAAGATAATTAGTAGTTTCACCAAAGTAATTTGGTCAGAATTTGGCCATAGATCTATTGTTCCTTGATGTGATGCACTTCCACATAAGTTTTAGTGGAAAAATAATTATTACCAAAAAAAAAAAAAAAAAAAGAAGCAACATACTGATCTACTTCACAGCATTTTTGAGGTTTAAATGATTTTAAGTGTGTTCAGAATGAACAGTGCTATATGTATGCTAAGCATTATTATGCATTATATAAATGCATAATATCAGGCATGCTATTTTCGTCTTTGCCCACAGCACGATAATGACGTATCTGCAGTGGGATGAAATGCAACACTATATTTAATAAAGGTTATGGATTACGTTTGTATTTCATGTTGTTAGGTGATACGCTGCTTCTGATTATCTAGATCGCTGTTCAAATCTGTCGGGGGTCCAGTCGTTCCTCTCTGACACCTGGTATGCTTCTGCTGCTAGAGGAGAAGTTGTTCCCCTCTGTAACTCATCAACTTAGTTTAGAGTCGGTGAAAATGCTCTGTGATGGTGCCAGCATTTACAGGGGTGGAAAAAAATACCAGTCTTTATTCTGGGATAACCTATTCAAAACTCAGCTAAGCAGTGTTGGTGATAGTGATGTAAAATGAATTAAGAACATATAGCTAAAATACCGCAAAGTCCAGCACTTTTTAGGGGCACTAAAAAGCTAACTAAAATATCTGAGAATAAGTTTAGTAAGCTAATGATTTACTTAAAATAATAGTTCCTTTTATCAGAGATCTGAGATGGTTGCAATTAAGTATGGGACAGAAGATCTCACCGGAGTACCAAAACATTTTCCAGTATGGTTTGCAAGTCTGTCTTTGAGAACACCGAAGTTTATTTCAGTTGCAAAACTGAAATATATATGTAGAAATTTTTCAGGTTTGATTTGTGTCTCAAGCTTAACTTTTGGCACTGCTCCTGTATTGCCAATATCTGCCCCACAGAAGTACATTGAAAATCCACCTGAGCAAATCTGAAGGCCTTCTGGTCAGTTTTTATTGAGCTCTTACTAGAAACAGAACTTGCAGTAGTTCAAATCCTGATGGATAAAATGCAGCTGAGCACTCACCCTTCCCTCTGATTTCCATAGCAGTTGTTGCTGAGTAAGGACTGGATGCGTCTCCTGCTCCTGCGTCAGGACTGCTGACATGAGCAAGTGGGAGGAGGATCAAGCTCCAGCAAGGACAGGCTTCAGAAGCTGGTCCATTCTTCTTTCACACGGATGGGAGTGCCACAGCGCACTTTCCTGCCTAATCAGTCTCAACACAGCCTTGCACAACTCAGCCTGTTTTAAGCTTTTAACCAGGGTGTAGGAGTTCAGAAAAAAAACCACCTCCCTTCCCCCAAGAAAAATGTAATTGCAAGGATTTGTTTTGATGTAGCATGTACAGTAAACTTGAATGGCTGTAAGTGAACCACACATTTGTGCGAATATTTTTTCTTTCCCTAATTTTCATTCCTAGTTAGCTATTCATTTTATTTACCTCCTTGACTGGATCTGACTCCCAGTGAGGCTCATGGTAGAGCTGCCAAAGCCATAATCCCCAGGGCTGTAGAGAGCTCCTTTCTGTTGACCCCGCTGGGGCTATCCCAGTATATACCAGCAGGCTGTCTGGTCCCCATCATCGTTAATGCAGACAGCCTTCCATATGACTCATCTTATGGGCCAAAGCAAATATTAAGGCACAGTAGTAATATCAAAATAGTGCACGGTGATAGGTTCCACTCTCCTTGTAATTGTGTTACTTATTCTTTATAATACTCATTTGTTTTAATACTCTGAAAGAGATCAGGAGCCTAGCACATTTAAGGCTTCCTACAAGCAAAAGCTTTGATGATACATGATCTGTGCAAGAAGCTAGGCATATATGCAACCTCAGTGTCAAGATCATGGCCCTTGCAAGTTCTCTAGACCTCTGGTGAAGCCAACACAGAAGCTTCAAATTTATTCTTCTGTTAACAAGCTGTTATCATTATTACCAGTACACAGCATGCCAAGATGTGGAGGACAAATGGAAGAGCAGTCTAAAATTCAAATTACGCAATAAATGGGCATAGTAAAGAGCAGCGCAAGAATGGAATACCAAGGGGCAAAGCCAAGAAAATGATTATTCAGTTTAGGGAAGATGGTCCAACAGAATTGACTAATATTTAACAATCATGTACTCACTGTAGAGTCATTTGTTGTGACCGGCAATAAGAAAATGAACGTCTAAAGAAATATACTGATTGCCCCTCTTAATATAGGTTCAAAACAATACCATCAATGGATATGGCAATTCCTTGACAAGATGAAAAGGAATATAATCCTACCTCTGGTACTTTTACAGACTCTTTTACCATGCGCCTGAACATCTTTCTCATAATAGTCCTCATATTCCATGCAATTGGGAAGCTTTAGAGCTGGCCCAGAGCAGCAGGCATCCCTGGGAGGGGGCAGGCTGCCAGGGGTGGCACAGCCAGGATGGGTTGTCCTTGCCTGAGTGGCTGATCCCTACCTCCTACTAGCACAGCTGCTGGAACCATCAGCCAGCAGCAGCTCTCCAAACCTTCCCCATCCCATCCCATCCCATCCTATCCCATCCCATCCCATCCTTCTCTTCATGTTTGCTTCTTGTTTCCCTGCAGCAGGACTACCCCATGATCTCAGCCTCCCTCCGCTGTATTCCCAGCAGCACAGGACATACAGGAGAGAAGGCTGGGAGTGCTGCTTCTCAGGGGAAAGGCAGAGCTGTTGCTTTTTGGAGAGGGAAAGTAAACTCTTACTCTTCCTGTCCCCATCTGCATTTCACTGATCTTACCAGTCCTCCTCCCTTCAGACATGCTTAGTGCAACTACAAAATTCTTTTTTACGCAGCTATCTCGGGATTCTTGGGAAATCTTATGCCCTTCATACTAATGGGAACAGAAGCATGGAAGAATAAATGAGGCTATCCAGAAAGTCTACAGTAGAGACACCCAAAAAATAAATCTTCTCACATGCAGACTGAGACTTTCTTTTTGTAGGGTTGTACTTTCTACATGTTAATCCAGGCTTCTCTTTTCTTTTTCTCATATTTTTGGGCCTTGAGTTCGTTAAGAATGTTTTCTTGCTTCCTCCGACAATGTTGATCAACAGAACTTCACTTGCAAGTGTATCTAGGTAGCGAGAAACCTCTGCAAATATTTGTGCAGATGTTCTTCCAGTTCATTAACTGCGTGCTTTGACCATCTTGAAACCTTCCTATGGGTTGTGGAGTCATACAGACAGGGATTAGAAATGGTGCCATCTGACAAATCAGGCCAAACTATAGGCAGCTGGTATTCTAAGCAATCACCCTAATGCATAGTTCATGAGCAAGCCATTGGCTGCAATATGTTTTAGCCATCTATCAAATAATAACAAGCACCGAAGGCTAGATCCTGTGAATGGATTAATGGGGCTGATTCCTGCACCTTGGTATGAGGAATGTGTCTTGAGGCCTGTGTTTATGAAGCTACAAATTTGTTCTTTGATCTCTTACCAATAATAAGAGTAAAGGAATGCAATTTTTGCTGTTACTATTTTGCTTAACGTTAGTCTAGGGAAAGGTTGTTAGTATTCTATAGCTATCTCATCAGTCTCAAGGGACATGTCATGTACGTTAAAGGATACAAATAAATAATTAGCATAAACCCGTCCTAATCCTAAAGTCAAATATTAACATGCTTCCTTACTTTTTTTCTTTTCTTCCCCTTTTTTTTTTTTTTTTTTTTTTGGCTTATGGTGAATTCCTAAAGAACCCAAGGCTGAAAGGCTGAGAGTGGTAGAATTTTGGCCAGACATGACAAAAATGAGACAGCCACATGCCTGCCCGTCTGTGCCAGATTTCAGGCATATAAGTCCACAGTAAACTCAAAAGTTAAATATGCAGGGAAGTGCTTTATGATGTGACATAGTCCTGGAGTTGGCGCTGAACAAAAGAAAGCTCAATACCTAGTACCTATAAAACAAGATTTTTTTGGGATAAACTGTATTCTTCTCTGGATTAAAACTGCTTCTTTCTAAAAGTCTGTAAAAAACCCTAATTGCCATCTATAGAAGCAATTCAATTGATACAATCCTTTCAAATATGCCTATTTAATTATTTTTGAAATTGAATATTGTTAGACGTTTGTGAAACTGAGTTATGAACCTGTACATAAAACCTTGTAGCAAAAGCTCTGTTTTCATCTTGCAGCATTAGCATTTAGAGCATTTTAAAAGGTACAATAGTGCTGCACATTCAAAGCAGTTCCAAATTCCAATTAAAGAGTAACATCATGTTAAACAGTTATAAAGTTAAATATATGTGCATAGTTTATTAGGTATAGGCATACACTTTTTTTCCAAATGTCTACACACATCTGAAAATTGTACTTATGACTATATATTCATACCTGTATGTATAATAAGCTGCACACCCGTAGATAGACTAGGTACAGGCATATAGATAGTTCAGATACATTCCCAAGGCGTCTTCAGTTTTGTAATGTGGTCTGAAATTACATTTCAGATACTAACACAATGGGAAGGAACGTGATCTTTCATAACAATGAAGGAATTGTTTATTTTCTCCTTGCCGTTTTGTTACAGGTATTAGACATTTTGGGTTACTTATTACCATGAGATAATTCATGCCGGTCTGCTGAAGGCACAAGCAAGGCAAAGTGTTTCCTAATTCCCAGAAGGCGTGTGTTATCTTGTGGTGTCACACATTGCAGTGTGACATTTCTTCTTGATACAGGTAAATGGACCGTACTGTATCCAGGATATAGCTTTTTGCTTCCATTAAAATCTCACTTGTAGTTCCCTGCTTGCAAAATACTTTATCAAGCTGGATAGTACAGAATAAAAAATTCACGGAGTGCATGTACCACTGTGATTTTAATAAAATCCAGAGAAAGACTAAACAGAAACATACAACTGCTAAAAAGCTAAAGGGCTGGCGTTTAGGTGAAAGTCGCTGTCTTTACTCTTGTGCGTGGGGGAAAGCATATTGATAATTTCATGCTACCGATGGGCAACAGTGTGTGGATAGCTGTGTTAAAACAAATTGTGAATATAATGGAAACGTATTATTGCTAACTGTTTTCAGGATGTTGCTGTCAGAGCCTGACTATAACAAGGTTTCCTAATTTCCCTCAGCAAATCAGGTGAAGAACCTTCTGCAAGTCTTCTCCTCCCTGGCTGCCTGTATTTCTCAGTGCTCTCAGTCAGGAACGCATTCAGGATGCATCCCAGCTTTCAGACAGCCTCTAGTACTGTTGGCTCTGCAGTCAGTCACCTAGAAAGATGGGCAAATCTCTGTGGTGGGCAGTCATCTTGCATCACCTCAACCACCCTCCAGGCCAAAAGTAAGTTCTGACTTATTTTTCCACACACTGGTTTACTCTGAGGTGGAGATTCTTCGTGCTGCTAATGTCTGCTCAAGGGAGATATAAAATCTCCCTTCTATGAGATGCAGGAGCAGAAAATAGAGGAAGGCAAGCCCCAGAATCCATTACTAATTTCTGATTGCAGCATATTTTCTCAGTTCCCCATAGCAGAGTCTCATTCCACTCCTTTTCAGCTCTTCATTTGAGTTTAAAGTCCACTGAGATCAATATACAACGAATGTGGACATGAGGGGACAGATTAATGATGGAACAGAGAGAGTGAAACATGGATGGAAACATGGAAAGTGAAAATGATGGAACAGACAGTGAAAAGGGCCTACTAATTATTGCACTTGGGTCTTCCTCCAGAAACTAGGGTTCTTCCAGATTCCCTCTAGAAAGGAATTTGCAGCCACTGGGCGCACACTCTTTGTGTCAATAATTTATTGTATACTGCCAATGAGGCAATACAGGCCTTTCTTTATGTACAATTAGCTGTTACACTTGCAAATAAATTCATGCGTATCGTATTATAAATGTGATCTTTAAACCCCAAGTTCTTCCGTGTTACAGAATCATCAACAGAGGAGCCTCTTTCTTCTGTTAGATGGGGACTTGGACATGGCAACGTTCTCCACAGGGAAATCACATGTACCATAAGAATGATCACGACCCTGGTTATCTTCTAAATATGGTCACAAATCATCTTTTCCTTTTTGTTAGTAAAAATCCCTTAGATTGGGACATTAACAGGCAAACATTTAGCAATAGCTTTTGGTGCTTCAAATGCTTTCCTTCAAGAAAAAGGAGGAAAAGACATTTGGATTGGAGGGAACTGGAGAGGCACGCTGACTGGAACACAGTTAGCTGCAGTAGCATGACCAACATGAAAAACAGATTTTTTGCTTGTGGTTTTCTTTTTCCCCAAAGTTGTCTGTGGGACTAGCTCCCCTACAGATGTATTTCTTAAGATGGCAGCCTCTGCTTCGTGTCTGTTACATACAGAGCTGAACATGGGCTCTGAAGTTTGAAATCGGATTTCCAGTCAGTCAGAGTTCAAGGAACACTTGGGATTTTGGCTCGGTTTCATAGCTAATTACATGGGGCAAAATCCCAGCTGTCTTGAAGTCAATGGCACAAATCCCTCTGGTTTCAGTGGGGCAAGAATGTCACCCCTTGCAGTGTAGAGGACAACTACAAAAACAAAAGAACTATGATTCTTACTGTACCATAATTATATCATTTTTATTCATGCCCATGCTCATCATGCTTTTAGTCTACTGGATCTATCCACTTCCCTTACTGTGTATTTGTAAAGGTTTCCCTGCTTGCCTCTTTCTGGAGTTCCTGTGATCTGTTCAAGGGGTGTGATCTTCAAATCCAAGAGACAGAAAGACCACTAGGAAATGCATAAGCTTGTGATAAAACGCTGATAGCATTCTGGAATTTAAATTCCAAATCCCAATGGAGTCACAAAGCAGATTCCATTTATTTTAATTGTCATTACATCAGTTCTTTTTAGTGCTTGAAGAGTACTGGACACCATCAGATGAGATGTGCCAAAAGTGTTCGTCAGAACAAATTGGCAATAATCTTCTGTGCAGCTATAATCTTTATTTTTTTTTATCAGCACATCTTCCTCAAATATTCCTGGCCATATATGGTATGAACTTTTTGCCTTTATAAAGCAATTTCCTTTTCAATTTCTCTTTTTCTTAAGGCAGCCTGTACTAGGACAACGTGAAAAAATTCTGGAGTGTGATCCAGTCCCTTGCATTCATATCTGATAAACAGATGGTTCTGTGAGCCTCAGGCAGTGGAGGGATATCATCACATTTATGGTTTTAGTGATAACTCAGATAGTTACTCCAAAACATCATATGTTACACCAATATTTTGCACCGAGTAATGTGGAGCGTTCTGCCAAGGCTCCTTGGTGTGCTTTTTCACAGCTGGGATGCTGTCAGCCCAAAGACAATGCTTGCAGCGAGGAGCCCTGCGCTCCCGCAGACTCTCGGCTCACTCGAGGCTGGATGTCAGCCAAAAGGCTCCTGAAACATTTTCCATGGGCTACATACTAATATATATTGCCTATGTGTTAGTTCTTTCTAATGGCAGGATGGTTTGCAGGATAGCTGCTGGGCTGGCTTATAGTCCGCTCAGGAGGCGCAAAGGCAGACGTCCCCTTTGTAGAATTCACGTTTTGTTATTTTCTATGCCAACTATGCATTTACACATAGATACTGTGTTGCATTACTTTGTTTGCTCAAACCTTGTTAAACTATGTGGCGTTTGAATAGACCCCAGCCACGATGGTTTATAGCATCCTCCTTGCTGACCACTGTTGTAGCTCTGACCTTGTTTGACTGAACGGTGTGGTGTTCTGGGAAGACAGCCCCCACTGCGATGAGATGGCCCTTTCTTCTGCATCTGATGGTTTCTCTGGCAGCATGCCATGGGATGGCCAGCATGAGGTATAGGAGCTGGGGGTTTAGAAATTAGTGTCCCTGCTTCTTGTCTAGGTATGGATTATGAAGAAACTGAGCGAGCGCTTCAGAAGAGCACTTACCTGCAACAGCTGTGCTCAGTGCAGCACCACTTTGGGTGCAGTGGTGGGTGCAGCAGGGTAGAGGGGCCGTCCTGGGGTCACCAACGAGAGCAACTATTGCATGGAAGAGCTAAAAGTTCCACTCATGCCTGCGTCAGCAGCAGGCACACACACAGAGCTCCTCTCCAATTTCCACTCCTGACTGCTAATGGCTGTAGCAAGCCAGTTTTGCAACGGCTGATCAGCTGTAGAGGTTGTTGTTCTATAGGCATCTGTGATTTTGTGAGAAGGTTGCTGCTGTGTCACTTATTTTTTATTAGTTTATTAGTTGCGCTGCATTTCAAACAGTTTAGGAAAAGTCCTTACTGACAAATGGGCTTTATCAAATACCTTTAGCAGGTAACACGTTAATACTCTGAGTACTAATAATAACACAAAAAATAAGATGACCACACAAAATTAAATCACGTACCCCAAGTCACAGGTTCCTTCTTTGGTGAAGAGGTAACTTATGCACACCTAAGTTCCTTTCACACCCTTCATGCAAAGACATCATCAGTGAGAATGGTTATTTCTTAGTGGATTTTGACATATGTCACTTCAGTGCTCCATATCATGACAGACAAAACACCTTGCCTTATGCTTCTCTGCTTTCTAAAACTTTTTATCTGTTGGTTGAACAGGAGAAAACAGTGGTCTAATTCTGAATGATGTCTTTGCAGAGTGCTGTGAATATGCTCTTAAATAGCTGAAGTTGGTAGGAACACCTGTGTAAAAGCTGATGTTTCTTAGCATCCTGAGTCAGTCATGCTAAGTGCCTGGTGGGTTTTGCACATTTTTGTGAGTGTAAGAGAAAGATGCCGAGGGACTGTGGGGAACGGGAATTCAACAGATCCTCTGGGCATGTGTAAGCCAAAGAGGGTATGTTGGCAAGCTGCCTCCTGTGGTCAGGGAAACGGGATCAGGGAGGCATTCTGCTCCCATTTAGAGACCAGAAAATAGTTGGAGGGAAGGAATGTCATGTAAGCAAGAATATGTGTTTGCATTTACTCATACTTGGAGTTAATGGCATGGAAGGATATTATGCCATTTATAGGTGGTACTGCAATGAAATTTTGCAGCTGAGTGGTATCAGAATAAGTTTATTTTGCCATAAATAATAATAGAAAATAAACGTAAAAGTATAGGTAGCACACTGTTTCTTGAAAAACAAGCCCCTGGTGAACTGACCTTTTGGTAATTAGGTAAGTAATAAAAGAAGCAGATGGTGTAAATTACTTGAATACAAATCAGGACCTCCACTGGAAAAGTGCTAGAGGTTTGCAAACCACAGACCACGGGTTAAGAATGACCAATGTAAGTAATGCATTTGTTCTCAACCACCTTCTGGGGGGTGGGACGGCACATTGCGTGCTGTGGGAGGGCCTCCCAATTACCCCTGAATGCTGTATCTTCTCCAGAGTGCAGTACTTTGGGATGTAGTCATTCAAGCTGATTATAAAAGAAGTTAATCCATGACATTCCTCCCCTGCAATGCCTGTGTCAGGGCTCTTTCCAGGGCAATGAGCTCCATTTCAGTCCTCTGAGGATTCTCCGGGAAATGCTTTAGGGCCTTCTATTGGGTTAGGTCCAGTAGTTGCTGGAACAGATTCTTCTCTCGCTCCTTTTTCTTTTTGAACTGTGTGTTGACCATTCTGTCTGTGCACTACTTACTGCTTCGGGGGAGCTGTGGCATCGAAAAGCCTAAAGCAGATTTTAAAAAAGAGGAAGGGGTTTAAAATTATACCTTCTTAATATCTGTCCTCATGCTAAATGCAACAAAACTGCTCCCTTAACACTTCTTCTTCAGTTCACGCTCTGGAGTCCAGACAAGGCAGTAAAGTGTAATGCAAATTGCTTTTGCTTGCTGTAGGTCTTCACATAGCAAAGATGAGATGCTTTGGAATATGGCAAGACAGGGGGCAATTAGCTAATTAGCTGGGGTGGGGTGGGGGGGCTATGGTGGTTCATGTAAATAGAGGACATCAGTCAGCAGGTTAGCAATTCTGTTGTACCCCCGGTTCTCTTTGTGCAGGAGGATATTGCAGCCTCTGGAATCAGAAAGCCTTGCAAGTGTCTTGTGCAAGAGAAAGGACTTTGTCACAACGGTGGCCCAGTGGCTTTAGTATTCCTCTCTGTGCTGGGCTCTTGTGCAATTTTTAGCCCTGCTGGTTTGTGCAGCATTGGCTGCTCTCATAGATCTCCTGACCGAATCCCAGTGCATACACAAGATCAAAGGAGCTTGCAGTGGATTTTATGCTGTTTGTTTGGCTGTCTTCAGTGTCTGCACTGCAGCCTTGAGTGCTTTGCAAATAGATAACCACCGCATAACATTCAGAGCCTCTGCCTGCAATACTTGCAAAAAAGTGGTCCAGCTTGTCCTTGGGTAATTCACCTGGGGGTCTCTAGCTTTGCCTTGGTAGAGCGGCCAGCACCGTGTAGTCATTATTCCCTATTTGTCTTGAAAGTGTTCTCTAAATGTGTCCACATTCTGGCGGTTCTTCTGAGAGAGACCACAAAGGTCTGTCTGTATGAGTGCCAGTAAAATTTTATCTCTCAGAAAAGGCACACTACGGCATAGTGACTACGGTGCTGGTAGTTACTCCCCTTTAAAATAACAAACAGTAGCAAATTCACACATAATATTCCAACCTGGGGTCTTTATAGACCCCAGAACTAACCCCCTATGAAGTGCTGACCCCAAATTCTCTAGCTGCTGATCTAAACCTCGCCTGGAAACTTGACAAGTCCCAGCCCTAACCACAGCTTGCCAACACTTACACACCACGCAGCTGCGAGGTGTGAGGTGGCAGTGACCGTGGCCTCTGTCTGAGCCCACGAGCTGCAGCAACAGTTGTAGGAAGGAGAGGTATGGATTACGGGGTGCTAAGCATAGAAATTCTGCAAGACCATTAAGATTTGCTTTCTTTTGCTAAGTTGTTCCTGATGGTCACTTTCTTATAAGCCTTGCATGATGCCTCTGCTTGCTGCTCTGCTAGTTTTCATTCTGCCTCTGAAAATTGCTTTCAGACTCTAAGACATCATGAGACAATTCAGCTTTGCTCCGCAGCACCATTGCAGGGTTGCAGTCTAGCATTTCCTACGGCTGCTTGTGGGGGTCACGAGCCACACACAGCAATTTTATAGTCTGCACTTCTGTTAAAAGAGCAACTAGTTCTGATTTCTTCAGACTGAATACTTGCATGTCTATAGCAACCTGCTCCCTGCCTGTCTATGCGAAAATACAAGTTCTGTAATCTTCCACTCAGCTGTTCACATGTTGAGTGGTTTCTGGAGACTTAAAGCTATGTGATCAATGCATGCATCTCCTATTCCGATCTCAAAGGTACAACTTTGTCGTTTGGTTAAAATCACAAATGACCTGTGTGCACTACGCTTTCCCTTAAAACCACTCATGCAGCTCCACTGTGTAAGTTGCAGGGAAACTGGTGGGGGCTGATAATGAGGTTTCTACCACCACGTCAGCCCACCTTGCCTGCAACAGTGGCCTGTCATGCATTCTCAAGCTGGAAGCGATAGTATACCAGTACGTAGGAACACCTAATTTCATTGTAGTACCCATAAAGGGTACATTTTGATCTCTTCGGCAAAAATGAACTCTGATTATCATTTGATGAAGTGACTTGATGAACTTACAGAGTAATGGGTACAAAAAACATTGCAGCAATTATCTTTTGCCAGATGATTAATACAGTGGAAGAGGGTTAATTGGGAAGTGGAACAAGTCATCACAGAAATATATACACTGTAGAAACATAATTTTCAAGTGTTGTTGATCTCTTCCAACATCATGGTGTAGACAATTTTAACGGAAGAAATTAAGACAAATATAAGCAGTTACTGCTAGAGGTGAGCAGCATACCAGTCTCTTAAAAACTTCTTAAAAACACTGACTGCCTTCACGTTCCAGAGACTCCACATAGATCATTCCCTGGATAGTGTTATGAATCATTTGCCCATCCCAATGTTTTGTTTGAACAACTCTACTAGTCATCTGATTTGTCAGACAACGGGATGATGTCAAATTTCTCCTCTGTGTCTCACTTTGTGCCCCCAAGGCTGAGAAAATGGATTGATTTTAAAATGGGACCTATCGTGCCAAATTTCCTGAGCACTTCAAATGAATACTCTCGCTTGGTCATGACTAATGCCTTCTCAGATTCTGAGAACATTTCCGTGGCTTGCGTGCTCTCCTGTTGGTTGAATAACAAAGAACCTCCATTCATAAAGAGATCTTTCAAGAAACTTCTTGTAAATCAATCACTGACAACTGCATAGTCAATCTTCTTGGTCTTTTTGGGTTTTAATTAAAAAGTTACACCAACAAGTGATGACAGACACAAGCAGCACAGTCCAAATACGTCTGAAGATGAGCACGCAGGGCAGGTTACTGTGCCACTCACAGAATATCAGCTCAAAATGACCTGCCATGTAGAAATAAAAAACAAACATTAAAAGACAGATTATTTTTTTTTAGTTCTTTGTGGTTTGTGTAAACCCAAAATGTGCTCTCTGCCTTTCTGCCCTAATCCAGGCCTAGATGTAGCCCCAGAATAAACAAGCTGACTGTACTTAATCCTGCATCATTTGACGGCATGACACCATCATTCACTCGGTGGTGCTAGCTTACAGGGAGCGGTGGAATGATAGCTCTGTGTTTCCATTCATATATTCCCCTAAAACACACTTTTGTGTTTGCATTTTAAATTAATGAATGCGCTGAGGAAGGAAGCCCCTGTCGCAAAGCTGTCCAGCACTGAGTGTGTCTTTCCCTTCACGTCACCTTCTCCTGGCGATTTTAACCAGCATGTGAGAAGTATCGACACGCATCCTTACAGGATGCCAACAGATGTTCATGCAAAACCACTGAAGACCCAGAATTGACAATCCAGATGATATGAGATGAAAGGAAAGCAAGGCAATATCATTTAGAGGTTAAATCTTCTCAGGCTGCCTTTCAACATCATAAAGAGGGAAAGGGAGAAAGAAAGGACAAACCAGTTTAAAATTACTTCTTTCAAGGCAGATAACCTTAAAAATAGAGGGAAGAAAGCTGCTGATTTGGATCTTGTGAAATCTTCTGTCCCTAGACTCGCAACACATGTAGTTTTCTGCTTGGTCAGGAAGCAGGGATTAAGGATATTGGACCAGACTCACAAGAAAAATTGAGGCTCATTTGGAGACCTTTTTTATGTTTGACCCCAAATATGAAAGTTTACATTTTTATCATTCAGTTAGTCAACTCCGGATTACCTAAGATACAGGGATTTACTGAGGATTTGTAGAAGTCTTTTCAAAGGGCTTTTGTTGCTACACTGTGAAGTAGTTCACGCTGGCAATTTCAGAATTCCCCACTGGTTTTGTTTTTGTTTTATGTCAAGAGGTGCTTCATACAGCTTAATATGAACGTTATTATTTTGCTTTCCATTAATAATTCAATGTCTTAAGAAAGTGCCATGATTTTGTCTATTTTTATCCTTCCATTCTGTGTAGCAATGTCTGAGGTTAAAGTAACTAAAAGAGGCTAGAACAAAAAAAGATCAATTTTCTCAACTTTATTTTATCCCAGCACATTGCATAGCTTTTACTTTCTCACTTTTTATGCTGTTTCACCTGCATTGCCAGTTATGGCGTAGTGCTACCCATGGATCCAGCAGTACTGACTACTGCAGTTATGTAGTATTTTATTCTCCAAACCCTGTTTTCCTTGCATTCTGACTACACAAGGCAGATCATGGCCTTAAAAATTAACTTTCTGACTATTTTTTCATTACAAGAAGATCCTTTTAGACTGTGCAAGTTTCCAGGAGTGCTTGATGCTTGGTGTACCAAGTATATGCAGTGAATATATGCGAGGTACATTACTTGCATGGCCCAGCACATTTTATAGCTGGTAGTATTTGAGAAATATATTTCACTGTAGGAAAGGCAGAGCACAATGTTACGCAAGCAGGCAGATCTGCTGAGAAAGCAATCGAAAATATTAAAAAGAAAAAAAAAGAGGAGACAAAAGGTAAAAGACCAAATCAATGCTATGTAGTTAACAACTCTGTAACGATCAATAAACCCCTGGACTTCTCAGAGACAGGCAGGGCAACCACAAGAACATTTACAGAAAATATTCAGTAGTTACAGATCAAGAAATAACATGCTTATTCATAACTTTGTCATTACAAACAAGTGATAAATTTGTAGGAGGAAGACAAACATATTCCTCTCCTCCCAATAAATGAGTTTGCCCCTCTTTAAAGAGCCATAACTTCCCAGACAGAGAAGTACTCGTCCATATCTACCATACATTCTTTTGCTGAGGTTTGCATTATTGCTTAAAAAACCCATATGAAACACTTTGGCTTGACCCATAGCTTCTAGACTTTTCTGTAACTTCTCTCATTAAAAGGCAAGGATAGCATTGTGGTTAAGGTATGGCATTTGGGCTCAAAATGCAGGGGAGCAATGCCCTACAAGTTATCCCAGGCCTCCTTTGGCAGAGAGCTGTAGGGCTTGTTTTCAAAACTGATTTCTGATTTTTGTTGTCTTTGGTTTTGTTTGCCCAATTGGAGGCCTGACCTTCAACGCTTTCAACTCCATATGAAGTCCGTGGGACCTGCAGTTTCTACTATGTGCAAATCAAGGTCAAGATGCTCCCAGAACAACCAGAAGTGGCGTATCCCCAAATTAGAAGCCATGCTTGAAAGTCAGGTTTTTAATCTCTTTGTGATTATTCAGAATACCTAATTTAGGTGGCTGGGGACTTAACTGCCTCTGTAAGGAGCCTAAGGCTCCTATGTGCCAAGGCAGAAGCTTAAAGGTTGGCAGTGTGAGTATGTAATCCCCTGTACAATGGGACACCGTCCCATCGCACAAGGGCGCTGCGGGGCTGAACCCCTGCATGCTTTAGAAGTGCTCAGAGTGCATCAAAGACAATATGTAGAAAAGTAGAATAAGGCTCTGATGAGCCTCCAGTTATGCCAGCCGCAGGGCTAGAGTGGCCTGCTACCAATTTCCCCCCAGCAAAACCCCTTGAGCAGGGCCAGGTTAAACTATATGCAGAAATCCCACCAGCATCAATGTCTTTATGGCAGGCATAAGGGACGATGGTGGGCAGCCAAGCAGAAGGTTAATATATTAATATTAGGGCCTGAATCTCATCCTTTTTATACTCGTTCAAACCAAGAGCATCTCTCCTGGAACGGATGGATTTGCCTCTGTGAAGTTCCTTCAGTGGAAATGAAAAACAGGCTCTGACTGACAGGCTCCTCCGTTTCAGATGCCAGTACATAGGCAATAGACATTGACAGTGAGAAAGGGCTTAAATTCTGTTTAATCCTCTTAATGACTTATTATATGTTCTAGTGAGTTTGATGTCATTTTGGGATATTATCCAAGACTCATAATAATTATGATACTATCACATGAAGATTGGCTTTTGCCCTTACCGGAGCCCAGCGCAGCAGCAAGGAGGAGAGAGAGGAGAGGGGACACAGAGACCCTTCATGGCTTTTCCCCACCCACAGGCACCCAGGGAAAACTCACTCTGTCGTCTGTAACGCAAACATGCTTTGGATGAGGGTCAAAGAAAGAACAATGGCAACGCCAGCAGCTATAACTCTGCCAAATCCCTTCCTGATGTGGGATTTACAAAGGTTATCGTGGACCGGGGAATAATTTCAAAGGACTTCTTTATTGCTATGGCCTGGGGCCAGGGGAATAAACCTTCTGGAGCAGAGGAGGATTCCCTTTACCTTAGGCTATTCGTTCTAACTGTGAACACAGAGCGGAATTGGACCTACCAGCCTCTCCCCTCCAAAGGATCCCCCAAAGCCTCTTCTTACAGCACCTGAAGAAAACCAGCTGCTTCTGGAGATGAAAAGATTAAAGCTGAATTTGCCACTACCAAACGCACATTGTGTAACACTGTGGAGGGAAGAGGCTGGGCCAGTGTCAGGGGGAATACGTGCTCCTATAAAAGCAGCAGAGAGAAGCCAAGAACTGATTTCCAAAGCCGCATGTGAAATTCCGAGACAAGACTACAGAGATTTATTTAAAATAAGTTAACAGATAAACTGACAAGCTAAAATGGGAATTTTTTAATTCTCTGAAGCCTGTGGTCTGAGGTAAATATCTTGTCAGCTCTTTTGAAAGTCCTAGCCTTAATTTTTTAAAATGACTTCCATTTCTTAGCAGATGGCTGTTGCTTTCTCTAAGTCGGGCATCATCGAAAGCTCAGGTGAGGCAGTTAACTTCCCTCCTCCTAAAATCAAGGTTTGGGTGCTCCAGAGTAGGCACAGTTGGACTGAGGCAACAAATGGGAAACTCCTGGAGAAGGGGTTCGATGCTGGGAGACCACCACTGCCAGCAGGACCTCCTCAAGGGGTCTGGCCTTGTTAGAGCATTTTTAGTCCTTTTTTCCTCCCCCAGTCCCTCGTTTCCTTGAACTCTGAAGACTGCTGGATCACCACAGCTGGTAGAACTCAGCATATGCCTTCTTTTTTCTTTCTAATGGAGATGATGTGTAATCTTTGTGTCCTAGGCAGGTTGACATAGGTGTGGTTCGTAAGTGAAAGAAGGCTGGAAACTTTCTCTCTTCGCTGTCGTTAGTCAAAAGGCTACAGCACAGTCACCCTGGTTTGGCTGTGCCCTACCTTATAGTGTGGCAGAGGTGCTTGGAGACCAGTTTCTGGTTTACTGTGGAATGTACTAAAGCCCCGATTTTTGCCCTCTACCCTTTATTCATTTTCCCAGTCTCTTCTTTCCATGACAATCTCAACTGTCATCATTCTTTGCCTAAAAAAAATCCCCAGCCAGTCAGGAAACAGGCTGAAATCCTGGGAGTGGCCGTACTCTGCTGGCAGCTTTAATGCACATCCTTTTCATTGGCATTAAAGCTTGGGATCACGTGGAGCTGATCATCATGGACCGAGGGCAGGGCATGAACGTGCGTGTGCAATCACAGGACTTATCCCTCAGTCAGTGGGAATTCAAAGCCCATCCCTAGGCCATTATTAACTTGGAATCCTGCCTTTTGCTCAGGTAATTAGGAGATACTTTTGGATGATGCTGAGTACACCTAAACTCCAAGTCACTTCAATGGAAGTTAAGACCAAGCTTTCCAAGCACCGAACATGAAAGAATAACAAGAAAACCTACCCCTGACCAGGTCTCATTGCTTGGCTGGTTCCCTGCTCAGAAGTGAGCTTGTTACACAGCCCCAGAGCTGATCGTCTTCTTGTCTTACATGGTAAGACTGATGCAGAAGAGGTTTTCTGCTGCAGATTCCAGCCTGTGCAGATCCTTCTTGGAATCGCTTCTGAAAATGAATTTACAGCTTCAAGACTACACCTGCACAGGAGATGCCTGTGGCAGTCAGTAGGGAATGTGGCTAATTAAATAGGAACAGATTTTCAAAGATTACTTCATCCAAGAAGCAAAAGCTAATAATTATATGGAACAAGATGATTACCTGGAACAAGATGATAAAACTGCTAATGTTCCTGTTTATAATATGACTGTGGAGTTTCTCTGTTAATGCTGGGCTGCAATGCATTACAGTTTATTTTCTAACAATACAAGAAATAATGCTGCCAGTATTCTGTCAGAATCATGCTTCTCTTCCAAATAAAATTCCACCTGGAACTGACCCATTGTAACTCCCACGTTTTTCTGTGGGTTATCCTTACCTGGGAGGAAGGAACACTTAAGAATGGGGAACTCTGGTTTTGTCTCATGTATCGAATATATGCAGGAACCTCAGTAGATGCTGAAGGATTGGTCCCTTCTTTACAGGAGGGTACAGGCCCCTCCCCCTCCATTTCTACGAGATGGCAAGTTGCAGTCAGTGGGGTAGATCTGTGATCCTGTGCCTCCTCTTTTGTGTGATGGAAATGTGCTGACGCAGTGGCCACAGCTACCCCTCTCTCCTGGATTTTGTTTCAAAAGGAGAGCTCTGCCACTGTGTGCGCACCGTCAAAAGCTACCAGGGATCGTTGGTTCGCTGTCAGCTGGAGGGGCGATTGCAGGGTGTGCCTGATCCATGCATTCAGCCATTACACAAGAAAATACGCAGTTAAAATGTTGATATTTCACCTATCATTGCTGAGTTAACACCTTTGACCTCTCTGTGGCAGAGTCCCAAGCTCTGTGCAGGCTCCACTCTGCTCTCCACCCAGCCTCTATGCCTTTTTATTTATATTCACATGTTTTCTACTTTCCTTTATTTCTTTTAAAGAAACCTGAGATTCTGGAGAAGAAAATAGCAGCTTACGGGAGGTGCCAATGTGTCATACCATGAGCACAGCTCAGCACAAGCGCTGTCTAGACTCAACCACAGCACTCTCTATATTTTACTAATGATCCTCCGCAGAACATTAAATTACTGCTTGTCTCAAAACCAACTCTTCCGCCTGCTTTACCATCTCCAACATCTTCCCTGACGCCATTTGTAATGACCTCTGCAGGTTGACTTCAAAAATTTGGAAGCATCTTGGCATCTGCCAGCCTAAGAGGCCTCGGTGCTGTAGCTCCACACCCATGTGAAACCCACCCCGAAGTGAATCTTGAGAGTGGGGGTCAGCATCACCGGGGTTTCGATGCACTGCTTAGGTCTTTGCAAATTTTTTAATTCTTTCAGTTTCTGTGAGACAGTTCACATCTTGAGAGCTAAGTATGACTTGGAAAGGCTTCTTGGATCAGGACTTAAGGCTTTATGTGGACAGTGTCTCAGGGCTGGGACCTGCATTTCTATATAGCCTTTGGTGTGCCTGCATAAAATCTCCGACAGGCAGGGATCCTGGAGTCTCTGCATCTATATAGCTGAGCAGCCATTTCAAATTAAAAAAAACCTTTGATAAATAATGGCTCCGTTTCAGTTGGTGTTTGTTTTTAACCATTTGTGCAATACCTCAAGCCAATTGGCAGGATTAATAGGTTAACAATGCTGTATTAATTAATATCATAAAATTGCTTTGAAGGAGGGAAGAGCTAATTAACTACGAAGCATTAACACTCCAACCAAGAGAGAACCCAAGGGAAAAAGTCTACAGTGTAATTAAGAGAGAATACATTTTTCTTCCTGCCCTAGAGTCTCCCCATTGTCACAGTCACTAATGACTTTCACTTGGCTTTCTGAAAGGTTTTCTGCTCTCTGTCAACCGATGCCACTCATAAAAATACCCAGAGGCAATTTTTATTATTTTTTTTCTTTCTCGACCTTTTTTTCTGGTGATACCCTCGATGCAAGCTATGAACTCTCCTCTTCCCTTTCCTACTGTGAAATACTTGTGCAGCTTCTTTCTTACACGGGAGCGGCCGTGGTGGTTAAGACCCGATCTCCAACCGCCAGTAACACAGGCACGGCAGGAGAGCAGGGCATGCCGTAGCAACCCATTCCATTCTATACTTTCCCTTCCTACTGTACATCCCACATTTTTCCTGTGAATGTCAGATGACTCACTGATTTATTACAGCCTTTTTTTTTTTTTTTTATCTAGTTGGCAGTCAATCTGCTTCAAACCACACTGCATTTTATTCATTTGCCGTTCTCTAGTAACAATCCTCAAGAAACAAACAAACAAAATGACAAATTACAGACAATTAAGGGGGGGAAAAATTAACAAAAATATGCTTGCTTCTATAAAATTCCAGCTGTCCTGAGACGGGGTTTGAAATGAAAGCTTTCTGCCTTGCTTTTTGTGTTTGGACTTCAACCACCTGCGCAGCAAATGTTTGTGAAGGTGCCCCCGAGTGAGGAGCTGGGGAAGGGCACAAGGAGAACTGTCAAAATAAACATCGCATAAAGTGAAAATAGCTACCTTCTTGCTGTAAAAATATCTCCATGCTAGAGTTTGGGCTGAGTTCACCAAGGGCATCCAGGAAACAAACGTTTATAAATGTCTAAACCAGAATTTACAAACATGCAATAGCAGCTTCAGTGAACTAGCCAGCAAAAGCTAAAACCTTTGTCCAGATGAAAATGCTTTAACTACATCGGTATAATCGAAAGTGTAGAACAAACAAACTAATAAAACCCAACTGTAATACGGAAGCATTTCTACAACATATAGCTTATTCCCTGTGAGAAGTGTTTTCATGCACCTGCAGCAGTGAATACACCTAATTATTCTGTTTAAGAAAAAAATCATAATATTCAATTAAATCTATTTTTAAAAAGCCCAGGACTCCAACCTATACAGTCCTTCAAAGTTATTACGCACCCCCGAGCTCTGCTTTCTTAGTGGAAAGCAGTTAGTACGACTATACGCCTGAGTCAGGAGGTTCAGGTCTGAGTCCAACATGGAAAATGCAGCTGTGTGGTATCGCCAGGAGAGTGCTGTGTCATTACAGAGTCTGACTTTCAAAGGAGAGGTTAAATCAAGCTCCCTAATCTCTGGATGAATAATCTCATTATTTTCCTGAGAAAACATCTTACTGAGCAAATAGAGTTGAGTCTTGCCCGGACATGTTTTCTATAGGTGGGAATTGGTAATACGTGGATGAGGGTGTGGAATGGCCCTTCTTGATGAAGTCTCTCTACGTTAATCATTACATGTCTCATACACGACAAAAAGTGTTGATGGAATAGGTTTAGACATACTTCTGAGTTAGAACAAAACCCATGTCACAGCAGCTCAACGAACATTACTTTTCGTGTTGGTGGTTGTCTGGTGTGATGCAATGGAAAATTGCTAATAAAATTCCGATGTGCTGTCAGCTCCCATGAACGTTATCTGCGGGCAGGAGGGTGTCACAGAAATAGAGCAGCTCCCCAGGTCTTGCCGCAGACACCTCCTGGGACAGGAGGAGGGGAAGACAGAGATCACCATCATGAGAGATGACTTTTCACACAAAAGGAGGTTTAGCTTTGAGGGCTTTGCGTCTTTATTTTATTTACCTAGGGTTGAATTTCCTTTATCGCCTTGTATTAGTCTGTTTAATCCACACGGGTCAAATTCACCTGTCAGCTTTATAGAGGTAGGCAATGCACCATGATCCCTGTCACTGGGCCAAGACTTCATGTGGGGAAAGGTTCCTGCCACCTCTTCTGAGAAGCTCCTACACCCATATTGTTTGTCTCACGCTTTGAAATCTGGCAGGAAGAAAGCGATCAGCACAGAAAAGTACCTCGGTTTTCTTCTGTTAATTTCTCTTCAGATATTGCCACAATAGAAATGATTGAAAACTTACTATTTCCTCAGTCCTGGAGGAACTGCTGAAAGAAAAAATATTGGCAGCACATCAAAATTGTAGCTGATTACAAATATTCTTAAGAAAGGGATTCACGCACCACCAACGCAGCTGCGAGAACTGATATGGCACTGGCAGTGCTTGGAAACTGCCGGAGCAGATGGAGCAGCAGGTCTGGGAAGGAAGAGCGAGTCCAGGCTTCTCCAGCCATTACCTGGTGGTGTTCCCTGCCTGAAAGACACCCAGGATCCTGCAGGCTATTTCCTCCCCCATCCTCTCCCTACATTATTCCTTGCCACGTCCTGTGGGTGACCTGTAATAGGGTTCTCCTGGTCTAGCGGACAGGCTGCAGGTTGTCCTGCCGGATACTAGTGCTCATCCCTTTTTAGAGAATCTTGCCTATTCTGTGGGTCAAAAAACTCCCAAACTATCTCCAGTCCAGCCCCAAGCTTCTCACCGGTTTTACTCTGGGTTGACTGGTTGTTGCCTGAGGGAAGAGATTTGCAATCTGGCACTTACCGCTTATCCCGGCTGTCAGCCCAACCGGCAGGTCATCCATAGCAGCCTCGGGAGAGAGCTGGAATAGGTTTGGGACTGCTGCCAGCTTTCCTCAGTAGGGGCAGGGAGCTAGAAGTAGCCTTGTTTGTTGAATTAACTGAAGGTGGAGCTGAGGGTCCCCTCCACTGGGCTGAACAAGTGTCCGTGCAAGATAACGAGTATCCACGGCTCGCTGGGACGTTTGCGCCTCCGCCTCGAGCTGCCTTGGCACACAGCTCGCAAGGCATCGCTCTGCTCTCCGACGGGAGGAAGGTGGCTCTAGGAAATGCCTTCGCAAAGTAAATCCTCAGGGTGGCAGGTTTAAAAACCAAACCTGTGACAAATCCTTTTGTGATATGTCCTTACAATGCCGTTGTCATCACGTACCATTGCCAGTAAATTAATTTACTGGAGTCCTTACAAAGTGGAAATACAAAATGGGTAGAAATCCATACAAAGCTAAGCAAACCAGTGGGATAGCAGAGTTCATCTGGACTTTTGGTAGTGAAAATGAAGCAGAGCTCGCACTCAGCCACGAGTACTACAAAAATCATTGCTCACTTTTTCTTCACAACCCTCCTCCTGGGCTTCTCCAGCTTGTCAAGTTTAGTGCAGTTGCATACTTAACAGCTATGCCTCAAGCATGTTCATTTAAACATTCAAACCAGGAAGTAATTATGCAAAAACTTCTTGCAATATTCACCCAGTTCTAGGGCTGCTTTTCTGTATTACAAGGGAAGAAAAACAGGCAGAAAAACATATGTTGCATGCAGTGTTCAATATACTTTTTAAAACGTGGGGTTTGAGCCTGAGGAAGCGAGTGACATCTTCTGCTTCTCTTACATTTTTGCAGGGTGTGCATGAGTCAAGCTCGAGTGTATGGCCAAAAAATGATGCAGACTTGTGAGCCAAAGGTAATATCCCCGACTTACTGGCACAAAGCACCCTTCCCCTGCAGATCCTCTTCACTGCTTCGTCATTTGGCTCTTTATTTTTAGCAGCTTCCAAAGCTGATAAAATATATATTGTTACAAACATTTTGGATGTACATTTTCAGGGCCTTATGACCATGAAGTCATTCTTGTGTCTGTCATTCTTTCCATTAGTGATGAGCCCAAGGTGCTGAGCTTATTTCTGAATCCAGATGGGTATTTGGAGCCTGATTTTTCATCTGGGCACATGATCAGATGCATTTCCTGGCTAAACACATATCAGTATGTGCATTTTTTGAGTACAGAGAAAAATACAGGCAGCTTCATGTTATTACTGAGTGAGATTATCAGTATTTCTCTCCATGCAGAAGGCAAAGTAAGATGCAACTGTAATAAGTGAACATAAAAAGTGGAATCCCCACAATCTTCTGAAAATTTCAGTCTGTTCTACATCTGTCTGGGTTCAGCATCTTTTCACACTTCCTTATTTTTATCTTGAGAAGGAAAGAGAAAGCGTTGTCTAGACTGGATCCTTAGAGGCGATTAGCAGGCACAAATACAAAGATTCGTATGGGAACATTGTTATGCATTTGCACACTGTGTCCTGCAGGATAATTCATTCCTTTGGGAACGCACATAGTACAGACCGCTATATTGTGCTAGAAAGTCATACTGAAGTTGGTATTTAGGTCTGTTGAGACTGCCCAGGCTTTGCAGCAAAGCCTGGGTGGTTTCTTGGGGCTTGTCCTTGAATCAGAAGTTGCAGTTCCTGAAAGCAGGAAGATGAATGCATGTGGTATTTTCTATGTATGCTGTATACATGCCAGCTAAGCTCCCTTTGCCCTCAGCTTCAAGATTTATTACTTGCTGCAGAGTGCTAGTTTCAGCTGCTCCCCAGATCAGTGTTCTATCTGGTTAGGAGCTAGCTAGGGACCCAGGATGGGTACAGGGGTTTTTACACACCCCCCCAGCAGGCAGCACACCAGCCCTCCAGGGAACACAGCAACATGTGTCTGCAAAATGGGCATAACAATCCTTACTTGTCTCCGGTGTAGGAAGGTTAATTAGCAATTTTAGATAATCTTGAGATCCTCAGAGGGATGGTGCATATGCTCATAGAGTGAGTAATTTGGCACAAATGTTTTAGCACACCTACAACTTTATTACCATGTAGATATGCTAGGGCAAATAGAGCAGCATGTGTCCCAAATGCTGTGGAGGCAAATAGCTCTGGAATTGCCCAAAGGCCTCTAGCAGAAGAGAGGGATACACCTACTGTGCACATGCTTTATTATAGCACATAGTGATATATCAGTAGCCCACAACTTTTCAGCCCTATAGAAAAAGACACCCACAACCACAGGCTTTCTGGAAGTGCAGAGATACACCTATAGTCCAAAACCTTTCAGGAACCCTTAGGGATGTAGTCACAGTCACAACTTACTGGCAACGCACGAAAGATATGTCTGTAGTGTGCAGACTTTCTGGCAACACAGCTGCATCCCCAGAGCCTGGTTTCCCACGAGCAGTGATACACCAACCATACCACATCCCTTAAGGCAGAGAGATGATACAGAAACACCTCACATTGCCATGGGAAATGCCTTTGAAAAAGAAAAAGATATATATATATTTTTAATACACTGGATAACAGGGGCTCTAATTGTTACTTAAGTGCCAACAATGTCAAAAGCTATCTGTGCGTGAAATGAATGCTCAGCATTAAGAAAATTCATCCAAACTGAATAGTCTGTATGTTCTGCTGAGCTGTACAAACCACGAGAACTCTCTGCTCTTGTGGTTTATGTTTCCACCAAGAACCCGTAATAATGAAAGCACTGACCTAGCAATCAGTGTTCTGAGTGCAGGCCCCGAGACTGCTCAGTTGGGTATAGTTTCTTTCTCTAGAAGAGAGCAAGTAATGCAATTAATCCAGCTAGTGGTGCACAGCACGTTAGGGGACAGCCACTCCTCCATTTGAACAAAACAGCTGGCATTCCAGTATCCCCTTATTTCTGAGTACTTGACTGTCAAAGCTGATGATGTTCTTTGACACAGGGAAGACAAAAAGCAAGGGAGGAGTTATTTAGTATTATACAGCAGATCCAGATTTGTTGTTATTTAGGTTTATATCTAGAATAAAATACTCTGGGATTTACTTTAATCTCCACAATGGCCTAAGTCTGTTTGAAAATGCCAATGTTTATGCTATAGCTGATCTACTGGGGATCGCTCAGACCCAGAGCTTTTCTCATGGAGATTGTCCTCATGTTATGCTCAAGAGCTATTCAAAATGGGGTCTCCTGATTTCCAGGTGTTTTGCTGGCTGCAGCTGAGTGATGTGGAGGGTAAAGGCGTTTTCTGTTACCTTGTGGCTTTTGCTCTCACCCGGGAGGGCAGCCAGGAGGGCTGGAGGCAAGTGGCTGCCAGATTGCTGTTTGTTGTCTTGCTCAGTCCAGAGCAGCCATGCCGCTTGCCCAGCACCATGTCCTTCAAGGATTCCAGAAATGAACAGAGCAGGACATCTCTGCCACTTTCACACCACCAAAGGAGGAGGAGAGTGGAGCCAGTACTCTCTGTGCAGAGGAGAAAACGATCAGAAGTCATTATGACTTGCCAAGTAATAAATCAAAGTCACTTAAATTTTGTCTATCATGCAGCAATAAAAGATGCCCATTGCCCTGTAGGATGTGACCCATTACCCTGCAGGATGTGACTACACAAGGGCTCTGGAGAAATCCAGGTTAGGGTTTAGAGTTTCTTGCTCAGGCTTGTCTCCAGTAGACCTAACTCACCAAGAGTCATCTCTGCCTTCTCTCTAGCTCATTGCTATAGCCCAGTGGTCGACTAGCTGCATTGCACATGTTAGTGAGAAGACGCTGGCTGGAGTATGCCTTTGGGTACGAGCCTGTGTGTAAGGGTGGTATGCACTTGCAGTAGATGCAGATTTTTCTGCAGCTGATGCTCATTCACCTTCTTCTGCAGAATGAAAAGTGGAATAAAGGCTCCGGCCGTAGGCATTGAGGAGCCGTAGTGACAGAAGGATTGTCCCATGGAGCCTCCAGCACTGGAGACCGAGAATTGTGAAGACCTATGTGGTTATGAGTGAAAAGTGTTGCTTCCCTCAAGAACCTGCGCAGACATATACGGCTGGAACCGTGAGATAAGCCTTTTCTAAGGAGATTTGACCAGTCTCGAAAATAGGACTCAGCATAGCTGCTTCCAGCGCTCTACCTTGTATGGGAGGTTCGACACAAAGATGAAAATGGAGGTGGCTGAAAGGAGACTGCTAAGTGTACTGATGCACTTACATCCCAACACCTTCTCCTGGGCCTTTCTTGAGCTCTCTGTTTGCTGCACAGTGGTTTTGTGGGGGCACTGACAGCATTCGTCATGTGCTAGTGGAGCTGGTAAACTGCACTGCTCTGCTGTATGGTAAAATGTTATCAACAGTGTTTACAAAAAGAAAATATAGTCCATATCTTTATGGAAAGCTTGTAAAATAAGTTGCCAGCACAGCTTGTACTTAATGGCAGTGAGAACCAAAATGTATAACAATAATAATAAAGTAAGTCTTAAGGCTGGCATCTTGGACAGGAAATTTAAAATGAAATATTTCCAGCTTGTTGGGTTATGCCTAAGTACAGTATGTCTTGCTAGGCTATGTCAGGCTCCATTCCTACTTCAAAGTTTACTTTGATCTTCCTTTATTTACATTAGCCTTTGCCACAGTATTCACAAAGGCTTTTCAATGACTGCTCCAAGTCATGTATTACACTCTGCTAAGCCAAGTTTTAAGTCAGTGTTGTGATGGTGCACATTATCTGCGATAACAATAATACCCCCCAGCAGTATGAAGTATTACCTTTATTCCTTTAACGCACACACATCAGAATTTGTGCAACTGCAATGGTGCTTCCAGGTAATTAGGGACAGTTTCTAACCAAAACTCCCCAAAGTTCTGTGAAAGTCACCTTATAGACCCAAACCTTGTACTCAATACGCTTTTTCACAGTGTGCGCTCCCTCAGAATGGTCCATAATGGCACATAACAAGCAAAGTCATAGATTGCTTTGCCCAGGAAAGGTACATACATGACTGCAATAGGACAACCAGCCAAGTAAGGATCAAGCTAGGCATCAAGTACAGTGGCAGAAAGTCACTCTATATCCCACCTATATGTGTCAGGGAAGCACAAAACCTGCAGAGTTTTTGCCTTTTTTTTGCTTAGCTGTAAGCAAGCTGCATGTTTGAGGACAACAGAAAACCAAGCCCTAAATGCAGTCTTTTTTGCATATCTTGGCCCTCCCTTGCCTGATGCCATGGGCCAGGGCAGGCAGAACAGTGGCTGGCTTGGTCATTGCCATGGAAATAGCAAGGCAACGTGGCTTCTCCATGTTTCTAAACATCCGGAGGATGAGGCAGGAAGTTTCAAGGTGTTAGCTCTTCATTGTTTCATTACTTATAGCCAGGTCTACTTAGAAGTATTGTAATAATAACACTGTAACAAGTATCACTGTTGCAGCACTACAAAACTATCACACCACAGCAAGGCTTTCCCACACAAGGTTCCAAAAGTTCATCTACTGTCTGTGCTGCTTCTTCATCCTCCTCAGGCCAGTCCACCCTGCTTCTTGCCTCTGCTGCATCTGGGTTCCTGGCTTCTCCTC
>JAVJGI010000035.1:26401845-26425477 GCA_035590275.1 Ibycter americanus | reverse complement strand
GCCAACCCACCGCCCCAGAAGCAAGCCCACAACTGTATATTATCAATGTTAATTAACCCTCTACAGTTCCTCTACATATCACCATAAATTTGGTAACATTTTGCAATGTAAAATCCTAGATTTTTTCCCTCCCATTGACTTCAGCTAAGTAGTTGAAAGGATGATGTAATGGAGAGACTAGGGAGATGACCAAAGCATTAGGCCATGAGTTTTATTTTCATTAAGGCCTTCTTAGATTCCTGTAGAGCAAGGGAATCCTAAACCCAGCAGGTAAACTGGCAGTGAGTGTGAGAGGACTATGAATGACTTTGAATGCAGATTTTATTCTCTAATTTACGCTTGTCAGAAGGCTACAGTAACTATATCACTCATGTAGGGTGTGGAGTATGAATATTCCACCACATTTTCCAGAAACCAGACAGTTGGTACAGAAGACATTATGTAAACACCGAGCTTCTCGCTCCCATTAAGAATCTGTTGCAATCCAAGTCATGTTCCAGACTTGAACGTGCTTATGAAAACACAGAATTCTTTAGATTAAAAAATTCTTTTACTAACACTCTACCACTTTTCCATCATAGTTTAGAATAACAATAGCAAACCAAATAATGCAATCTGACAGCCACATTGAAGGGTAAAGGAGGAAAGCCAACCTCATGCCCTGCAAAACATGTGTAGGAGAATGCCTAGGAAAATACACTCTTTTCCATGATGCCATTCTAAGAACAATTGTATTCTTACTGGTATCTGTTGTGGCAATAAGTTTAACTGACATTGCATTTACATAATGGATTTTTTTAAAAACAAAAATGTCACATTAATTACTGCAAAATGACCAAGTAGTAATAAATCAATAATGAGAATCTATGGCAAAATATTTGGATGGGATTATTTAAAAATAGACCCAGAATTACTGCTTTGTGAGCTACTGATTTTTTCAGTTCATTGCATTGTTTAAAATGGAGTGTTAAATGCTATGTAATTCTCATTTGATATAGTGTGTGCAGACTGTGAAAGGAATGGACAATTAGAAATCCAGGAATTTAGATGTGGCATTGGACTCAGTTCATTTTTCTATAATTCTCTTGAACTTTCTGTGTCCTAATTTCTTTGCCTTTCAGTCTGATGAAGTAATGTATTTTTATCTTAATAAAACACTGGTAGATCACTATACACAGTTTTATTCACAAATAAAAACCGTTCCCATTTTACATATAGAAAATACAGTGACCATTTGCAGCGAACACTGACTGACAAGTGGATTTTAACCTTTCCTCCACAACATCATTGTTAGCACAAGCCTGGGAGTCATGCCGACTATAAACAAAGGTCACACCCTTTCTTGCCTTAGTGGATGGCATGCAGTTTGGGGAAAAGATTATTACAGTGAAGAAGTGTAAAACAGAAGTAGGACAAGAGATGACTACCATATTCCAAACTGGAGGTAAAACTGGGGCTGGACGCATTACTCTTGTTGCCACTGACACCATTCATCTCTATCTGTAAGGAAAATAAACAAGTGGAGAGATTGCTGTATATTAGAAGGCTGTGTCGGCTGTGTTGTTCTGGGTTGACTGGTTATAAAATCAGCAGAGCATCTGGAAAAAGAGGCTGTAGGAGGTATTGTCTGTGGGAAAGGAGACTGCAAATGCTGTGGACCACAGAGGCACCACTGATTAAAGACAGGATGTGCTCCTCAAGCTCAGACGGGAACATAAACACGCCTAGACTTCAGGATATTCAGATTCCAGATTTGAATGCTTTCCATTATAAAATGCAGGGCATTTTTTTCAGGATCCAAATCCAAACTCCATCAAGTTCATAAAAGCATGAATGAAATGGTTTTTATACTTGAAGGCCTAATCTGCAGTCTCTATAAATCTTTGTAGGTCCATCGATCTCACTGAGAATCTGACCTAAAAGTTTTAATGTTCTGTTTTTTTCCTAAACTTCTGCTTAGGAAACATTAACAGCATTATCAGTCATGGACTGGAAATGTTAGAAATGGTTCATTAAACCTCACAATGCTGAAAATTTCATTTTAGAGAGTTATTAGTGGAAAAAAATTAATGACCAGATCTTTCTGTTCAAGAGTGCATTGTAACCCATAACAGCAGGTAATCTCTTTTCTGAGATATTTTTTTCTAGAGGTTTTATTTAATGGAATGAAATCATATAGCTCCTGCTTGTCTGATTTTTTTCTCTTTAAAAACAAAAAAGCATTGTAATTGCCATGAAAATTGAATTGCACTGTCAGGTCACCATCCTGGGTTGCTGTGACCAACAGGGTGCCTTGCAAAACATTATTAATCTGGAGGGCTTTTCCATAGTAGGATCAAAGCTTTGCTGACCTGCCACGAAATCATCTTGGGATGCACAACTGTAAAATAACACAAATGATGTGTTAAGTAAAGTATGAAAGAGAAACCCTGTTACCCAGTCTGGGTGAAATGCCAGCCCATTTGGGTATCCCCATGCAGTGAGCCAGCACAGATCAAGAGTAAACTTCAACTGGGGAGAGGTTTAGTCAGAGAAAAGACAAAGCTGACGATTCTTAAGTAACAAACTGAAAAGTTTCAAGGGCCAGTGTCAACGAAATGTTCAGCACCATCTTGTGGCATTATCACTAATTCAACTCATTGGTCTCTCTACTGTGGAAGCTACTTAACTCTTGTGCTTTTCTCCCCTGAAGAGACCTGATCAGAGATTTCTCATTATAAAGCAAGAGGACAGCTACAAATCTGACAAAAAGAAAGAGCTTAGGACTAGCAGTATCGTTAAAGGTAAGATGTGCTCCTCGTGTTCAGGTGGGAATGTAAACATTTCAACACTTGCTCTTATTACTTGAAAAGTGCGTAAAAGCTAAAATTAAGGAGTGTTTATAAAAAAAGGCAGGAGCTAGGTAAGGTGACATCACGTATCTCCAAAGCATGATGGGGTAAAAGGCAAGAATGCCTATACTCAGCGTAAAATTTTTCAGGCTTCCTGACATGGCTGTGATCCGGGTCCTGCTTTCCCTTACGCTTTCCCTTATGCTGCCAGCATCCAGGAGGAGGCTGGGATTCCATCACTCCTCTAGAAATAGGCTGGGGAATAATCCTCCTTCTGATGGCCTAGCCAACTTTCCTTTCTCCATAAGATGGGGTCAACTTGGTGCCAGCTATTACTGAAATAGAGCTGCTGCCACATTTGCTTACATATCTGATGCATTACCAGTATCTAAGTCATTACTTGTAGAGCGCTATGTGAGATGTTCTGCATAAATGTGTATATAAAACCACATCATGCTCTCAGCTAAGTTTACAAAATACTCCCATACAACTTCACAGCTTCAGCCCAGAGTTCAATTGGGCCAAAGAATGGAAAGAGTAATTTATGGGAAGTTTTCAATATTTGGGACTAATGCTTCTTTGTCTCACTTTGTTCAAACAACAAAACCACCCAGCTGAATTGCCTTGTTTTCTCCACATCCGTGTGTGAATTAAATTCCACTGTGAGCTGCTTGGTTCACAGATGTGAAGATTTTATTCAATTCAGAGGAAACTCTGGAAAGTCACCCTATCGTTGCTTGCAAGCTGAAGTTTTTCTGTCTCTTCTACCCCAGTGCTTTTCAGCCTGTGTTTGTGAATAAGGTTTTAGTTCACCCAGTCTTTGTCCTCTGCTGAGATTGATAAAACATTCCAACTTTAAACAGCACCTGGCAGGGGGGTTGTTTGTTTATTTTCAACACAGTTTGTTGCAGCAGAAGTTGTATTATTGTTACCAGATTAATTTCAGAGATCATTGGATTCTTTGGCTTCCACCCACAACTAATGTACACTGGTATAGCTCCACAGACATAGTATCTCCCAAGGATCTGGCTATATTTCTTAGTGTTCATATGCTGCAAATGTTGCTAATGCATAATGCACATGTGTATAAGTATCCATGTATTTTTTAAAGCCTTTGCTTTAAATTTTGAAGCTCATCCAAATCACTTTTATGAGCCCTTAAGTGGCAACTCCCCCCCGCCCCAATTAAAAAAAAAAAAGAGGCAAAAGGATGTAGTACAATCTTCAATTCTGTAATTATTAGTTAATCAGAAAGCCATGATCATGCCTTGAATTAAAATGATGGAGATGATGTCCTTCTTACAACAAATACCTGCTCATGTTAACCCCTGACAGCAGGGAGCGTCCTTGTAGCTGGTTGCAGCCTTGCAGACAGTTGTTGCACTCTTTGGTGTGCCCTTCCCCAGAAATCAGGAATGGGATTTCAAAGAGAATTAAAGTAGGGCTTTTTAGGCAGCACTTCAGATAGCATCTTTCTCCCCTCTGAGACTGCATTCAGAGCCACAGAGGATGCTGTACCACAGCCTGGAGACATGGAAGCCAGGGAACCTGCTTATGAACTCATTGTGACTTGTGATACTGAATAGCCTAAAAAGACCCCTGAAGGATTGATAAGGGTAATGCTTTGTTTTTCAACAGTTCTTTCAAGCAGGGAGCAAACACAGGTTCTCGAGGTGCACCTCAGCGTTGTCAGCACCTGTGGTCTGGTGCAGCTACCTCTTTTTTAAAAAAAATAAATTTGGGATAAAAGGGGTCGTTGCCCAAAGGTGAATGTACAGAGATATTTTTTGGACAAAGCAAAGTTAATAGGTGTTGAATCTCAGATGTGCTTGATATTCAGTTTAGCTCTCAGTTTACTTGCTATTTAAGTGAGACAAGGCTGCACTTTGTTGTAAAACTTCAGTCCGTAGCTAATGTAACTCCTGCTTTGCCTTTCACAATAAATCAGGTGAAACAGAGCTTTGAAACAAGACACATGCAGACACATGATTTGTAGTTAGTGGCCACTGCAAGATATTTTAAGTAGCAAAACAAGTGGGTAAGATTACTTTACCAGAAAAATTGAAGTATAGTTGGAAATGTATATTAACCAGATGGGTACCAGGAAGACTTCCCCATGCTTTTGTGAAAAATTGCTTTACAAACAGATGTCTGATCTCTAGCTGAAGGGATTACAAAATAAATAGCAGACTTGTCCTTCTAACTGCAGCTTAGTGAATCATTGGTGATATGTCAAACTTGATGCACATCAACAAATTGACTTAATGTGTAAGTTATTGGGTTGGTTGTTTAGTTTAGGTTTTTGTCAAATGGAATTTCAATCTCTCAGGAATAAAGTAATGTGAACTGCAGCAATGGAGTACCTTGATGTACAGGGAAAAAAAAAAGAAGAATTATCAAAATTCAGCAAGACAAAAGAAATTATCTACTTAGGGCTAGGAGAGCAGACTGTGGCCTTACTAACTTATACAGGACCACTACATGAATTAATATTCAGAAAAAAATGCTAAAGCTATAAATTAATATGTAATAATGATAGATAACCTAAATAAAGAAAAATTAATTGGTTTATTTGCAAAAATGTTAGGAAAAGATACAATAGTCAGTAGTCAATTACTGAAAGACATGCCTATGAATGCTTTCAATATGTTTTTAAAGAGAGACTTCCTCTCACTGTTGCCTATCTGAAAACTTGACAAATGGAGACTGTTAGTTTTTAATGCAGGATTACTGAAATCATATTTTTTTTATGAAGAGTTATTCAGCAGCTATGTTTGTCTTTTTAAATTAAAATAAAGACATGTCATTGGCTTTGACAACAAATTTCTGTAATGCAGCTTCGTATCTGTTATCTACCCAAGCCAGCAATTGTGCGCAAAGGGAAGAGGATGTTTTCTTTGAAAACAGAAATACCCCAGTTCGGCGGGGCAGCGATGTCTCTCTGCTCTTCCTGGGAGCAATGCTTGTTCCAGGATACTTTAGAAAGAGGGAATTATGTATAATTTGACGAGAGGCAGGCCCATATAACCTTACAACCAACCTTAACAGAAAATGGATATGTTTGATTCCTGTGACATTGAAAGGATTAACAGCTGAGATTGAATTCAAACCCCTCTATTAATCCACTGGGCGAGCATAACATCAGTATGAGCACTGGCAGTGCACTCGAGACATTATTCTGTCACTGCCCTCTGTGCCTTAAATAATTTTCAGCATCAGTAACCATGGTGTGTGGCTTGCCCATGCTTCTGCAGGACATCTCCCCGAGGGATGGGGCAGCTCCTGCCTTCACCCGCTGCAGCACCAGCATGGCTGAGAGGGCTGGCCATGGGAGACTGCTGCCAGTTTCATTTCCTTTGCCTGGGAAAAATTCTGTTTTAAAATGCTTTTCTTCCAATTTCCACACCCGTGATCTGCCAAGTGGCTCCTTGAGGTGATGTGATGAGGGTAAGAGTTGCTTTATCCTCACCAGCGAGGGGACTTGAGCCCTCTGTACCCCATGTCCCCTGTGAGCAGGAGAGGACCCTTCACCACCTCCTGGTAGTCTGAGCAGCGTGGCACCCCTGTACTTGGGGTGCTACAGCATTGGCCTCCTGGCAGCCTCTGAAGTCCCTTGGCTCATCGAGTGCTCCCAGACTCCATGCATTCAGGGCACATGGTCCCCTCCTGCTCGCAGGTGAGCCAGGTGGTCACCTGGGCTTGGCAGATCTCTCTCTGCACCAACAGATCAGCACTGATGCCTGCCCTGGGCTAAGGGAGGGCTCAGGCTGGGAGCCAGGCAAGGGTGACAGCCCTGCAGCCAGGCTGCATGTCACCCTGCACCCTGCAGCCCTCTGTCCCCACAAGCAGCTCCCCATGAGCCTGGTGACCCCACTTCAGCCAGGAATGACCACTCCAGCCCTGTGCCAAGGGGCAGCTGGAGGCAGTCCAGTTGTTCCCTCTGACCCTCCCAGTATGACCCACCTCCCCACCTTTGGGGCAGGGTGTGTCTTAGTTTCGTGATAGTATCTTATGGAATCTTAGTACTAACATAAACATTTTCATGTAGGACCTTGCTGATGGTGGAGTATTCCTGTGGAAATTTTCAGGTGGAAATTTGCGGATGGGGTAATGCTGTTGTGGCATTTTTCTTGTAGGAGTTTGTTGATGGTGGAGTGTCTTTGTGGGAGTTTTCATGCAGGAATTTGTTGATGGTGGAATACTACTGTATTTATGTATTTACTGGATTTATTTTGAGGTGCGATGTTGGAGAGGAGAAGAGTGGTTTGGTGTGAGCTGATGGAACCAGGACTCTTGTCAGGGACTGGTAGGTGCAGCACAGAGGGCAGAGCTGAGCTTGCTTGTGCAGTGCAATGGGACTGGAGTGGAGAGCTAACGCGGGTGCTTTTCCAGAAGTGAAGAGAGTTGAGACATAGCTGGCTGCTTCACCCCTTCTGCCTGGACTGAGGAAGGCCAGGTGGAGCTGAAGTGTTTCCCCAGCAACTTACTGCACCACTGTAAGTCTGAACATCCAGAAATCTGAGGGAAAGCATAAGGTTTGTGGGAAAATCTGTTTCTAAGCTATAACATCTATTAAACAGGCAATGAACTTTCCTCTGCATGGAGTAGATTTGGATAGAAGTGGCACTGTTAAACTTCATTTCAAGCGAGAATTTCAAAAGATATTGAAGTTTATTTCAAGAGCAGCCACTGTAAATTATCAAATAAGATAATTTCTTACAGTGCTATTACAATATAATTAAATAAAAGTCAGAAAGACTCTGGATTTAATTAAAGAAGAGGAGAGGCAACACAACTCTTTGTTAGCTTTGTAGTGAAAATGAAATAAAACCTGTCTTTCATGATATGGGAGAGTATTTTATTGTAATGCCTTGCCTACTAATTTACTTTGTATAATAAAGACTCAAAGTTCATCGAAAATCTCACCTAAACCAGAAAGAAATCAAATAAGGTGGGTTGTGGTATTAAACTTGAATTACACCTGCTTGAGGAGAAAGGTGGGGGCTTGAAACTGGGAGTGGAGAATGTTGCAGTCAGGAAGGGTGTCTTCTTCGGAAGAGGTGGGCTGTGCTTTTGGGAGTGATGGGGATGTGTTTTGGGTAAAAAAAAGAACAACACTCAAGGCTTGCGTCCTATTTAGGAGTGGAGGGCAGTGCAGTTGTAGAGGCGGTAAGAAGGAAGGAGGCTAAGGGCTGTATCCTCTTTGGGAGAGGTGGGTTTTGTGGTTCAGAACAAGCACAGGTGGACTGAAAATAAATTTTTAGAGTAAAATAGAGACATGTTTCCCAGCCCTGAGCTATGCTGAGCCAGCCGCCCAGGCTCCCTCTGCACAGTGACATGATTTGGAACCAGGAGTTAGTGTAACTGTGCAGAGGAGTTTGCGTCATGATGAGAAATGCATCTATATGCTAGTTTAAAATGAAAAAAACCCCTCATGCTGCTGCATTTGGGAGCTGTTTGAGCAGGGATTTTCCTCTATGTGGCAGAAAGAGAAACAGTAAATCAGACCTGCAAAGCTAAGGGGGTTGCCCAGCTGTATTCCAGGTTCCCCTCGTGCGGGCAACGCCTGTTGGCAACAGATCGGCGGTTAAAATGCACGGGAGGCACTGGGGGCTCGGGAAAACCGGCAGTTTTGCAGTCTTTGCAGGTAGCTGGGATATTGGCTATGTGAGTGTATGGAGGACGTGCAGGATATTGCTACACTACTTAGATCAATTAAAAAATACAACTCACAAGACCATTGCAGTCCGTTCAAAAGACAGATACACTGGACTCCAAGGGAGGGCCCTGAGGCGGGCTGGAGTACTAGTGCAGGTTGGCTTCCCTGCTTGGCCAGGATATCTCTGGATTCCCTAAGTCAGTCTGTTTGCACTGGACTTCTCTTTCCCCCTTTTGTTCAGTCACCAAAAGACACACAGAAAGGAAGTCTCCGTAGGAGCTGAGGGGGGTGGCGATGAAAGCTGTCTCCCTGGGAAGGGGAATAAGCGCAGCTGTGTGATGTACACCTGTCCTGAATCTTTTCATCTTCCCCCAGCAAAAACAAAAGCCCAGCCTGCCACCTATAAAGATCATAAGTAAAATTGTCACTGATTTCTGGGGGACTGTGGGGACCTGCAGCCCTGTCAGGCCGCCCCCGGTGCCGGGGCAGGTCACGGAGCAGGCTGCCCCGAGCGCCATTACATGGCGCCTGCAGCACAGCCGGGGGTCAGGCCCAGCCAGCCCGGGGTTAGGCCAGCTGGGGGAGCTGGGGGTGCTCAGCCTGGAGAGGAGGGGGCTCGGGGGGGCCTGATCGCTCTCCACAGCTGCCTGACAGGGGGCTGTGGGCAGGGGGTTTGGTCTCTTCTCCCAGATAACAGGCTACAGGCCAAGAGGAAACGGCCTTAAGTTGCACCAGGGGAGGTGTAGGTTGGATATTAGGAAAAATTTCTTCACCAAAAGGATGGTCAAGCACTGGAACACGCTGCCCAGGGACGTGGTGGGGACACCGTCCCTGGAGGTGTTTAACAGACGTGTAGATGTGGTGCTTAGGGACATGGTTTAGCAGGGGGCTTGGCAGTGCCAGATTAACGGCTGGACTCAGGTGATCTTGAAGGTCTTTTCCAATTCTAAACGATTCTGTGATTCTATGAATACCTGGAGCAGCCTTGTACAGAGGTGAAAGAGCATTTCTGGCTCCGTTCCTTTTCTGATTCCAGATGAAAGGTGTTTTTCAGCCTTTGCTTGCAGAAGTTCAGCCTGTGCTCCCTGGGTTGAGGGAGCGTGCTTCATCTACTGGTTTACGTTTGTGCACTGTAGTCTTTTATTCTGCTGCTGGTCTGCAAAACTCAGCATCTCTCGTTTTGATCTGGTATAATGACTTGACATTTAAGTCACATTCCTCCCGTCTGCAGAAACACAGCCATAGAAAGCTCTCTGTGACAGGCCAGTGTTAGCAGGGAAGTGCAAACAGGTTCATTCCCCTAGCTGCGAGCTGTGGTCAACTAGGACAAAGTAGTTAAAAATTGAAACAGTAAAGTTTTAGAAGTCTCCTATAACTAATTATTTCCAGCTACAGCCTGCTCCTAGGGTGACATTGGAGGAAGTTAAAGTTAATTAGCGGGTGTTTTGGCTGTCTGCTCAAATTATATTTCTGCATTCAGCTAGGTCAGAGTATCCAAACAATAAAAATATCTTCTAAAAGTCAGAATGGATTGCTCTTTTATCCTCACTGCTGCCATTTTTCAGAAATTACTTGAGCAAATTTCGTAGCTAGAGGCGTAGGTGGACACCTCAGAAGAGAGCAGCCAGGCCAGAAAGCAGCCTCAGGCCAGGACCCACTCCTGTCCCTGAACCAATGTGCTCCCACGTACTGCAAGAGCAGTTGTATGTTCCAGGTTTTCATTCTCTGCTTTCTCTGATGCACAACCAAGCCAAAAACACCTCACAGAGAGCTTTGCCAGGGCAAGGATCCTCTCTGCATCTGCTGCAGCCCCCCAAAGCTTGCAGCAGCAGGCGTGTGGCAGCTTAGATTGCATGCAGAAAGGGGCCCACCAGAGAAAGCTCCTCGATCTGTCACAAGATCATAAAGCATGTTGCTTTCTTTTTTCTTTAGTTAATATTTATTTCTCTTTAGTTAATATCCTCATTCTGTTCATATTGTTCTGAAAATTAATAACCCGTGCAGTTCTCGTTTTGTATGATATGGTTTCCTTAAGGTCTGTTGCATTCTACAAAAGCCCACAGGAACCTGCACACGTCTCTAAATTTTTCTGTTGAGATTTCCACTGGCTAAAAAACATTAAAGTTGTTGCTATCTACCCTGTTCAGATTTGAGGCTTTTCTTCATTTATACAGGAAGTAAGCATCATCAGTGACATTCACATCTGGGTGCAACTCTACACGCTACAAAAATTCAAGAGCATTTGTATCTGGATTGCAGGTTGAAGCTTTTATTTGAGAATGCATCGTTGTTCATTCCCCACCTGGGGGGTCATCTCAGTGAACCAGATACAGAATTATTCCTGGACAGCCTCAGACTCCGCACTGAGAAACTGGTGCAGAGAAACCTTTTATTTTCTAGAGCTACCCTGTTCTTTCAGTTAAAAAAAAAGTTAGCACATTGACATTTTCTCTTCTGCTTTCAGCTGAAACAAATTACTTCTGCTACTAATAGCTGTTTCCACAGTCATGAACTGATTTCTTTAATAAAACTAAATGCATATAAGAAATACAGTTCAGCTGTTGCTGTTACTGACCTTGGTGTAATACCTGTGAGCTAGGGGGAAAAAAAAAAAAAAGAAAAAAAAAAGTGGATTAGGAAAGAAGAGGACTGAAAAGATATGAGATTGGAAAAAAGGAATGAGTTCTTAAATTACCACAGGTCAGACAGAAATGCTTAAGAGAAAAGTAAGATATTTAATGAAGTAATGAATAATTCCTTTAACCGGTTAGAATGAAACTGGTACAGCAGCCTGGGTCTTCTGGATGTTGGCATATTTAACAACATGATGTTCTGTTTAAATAGGCCATCCACAGAAATGAATGTCAGAAATGAAAGGAACACAACACTAGATTATATTTTGCTGAGCCTGAGTGTTATCTTCATTCAACAGGAGAGCAGTCAATTTTCACTGGACTGGCTGATGTCCACCCCTGTATCATCTTTACCATTAGAAAAACTTCTCCCAGCCCTTTCTGTTCACAGCTCATGCTTTCCTTTGGCAGTCCCTTTATGGTCCCACTGCAGTTGCAGCTCTAGGATTTCACTCAACCCAAACCTGAATTGTAACCCTAAAAATAACCATAATCTCAGGATTATCCTACATGGGCAACCAGCCATTACCCAGGAAAAAGGTTCTTACAACCCAGGTCTCTCCACAGCCCACGCTTCCCTTTGGGTGCCTGTTTCTAGCCCCACTGCAACTGCAGCTCTCCAGGCTCGCTTTTTCTCTCAACCCTAGACCTAAGTTTTATTTAGGCTGAGCCTGTAAAAAAGCCCCCCAGTTACTGTCCAGATGAAAAATTTCTCATGGCACAGTCCTCTCTGCAGCCTATGCTTTTCTCCACTAAAATCCCTTGTGTCATGGATTTATTAAATATCAGAGGTGCAAGAGGACATCTGTGCAAACTTCTGACTTTCTTCATTTTCCTTATGTATCAGGAAATATTTTTATCCAGTATCTTTAATCAGACTGACATGTTTAGTCAGGATTTCCAAGAGAAGCAGTCTGAAACTAAGCAAGTGTTGATGGTCTCTTTTTTGGTGTGGATCACTAATTACTTGTATAGTATAAACCTTCTGAATAATTCTTCCAAAGCAATAGCAATCCCTGAAGTACAAAATCACAGGAAGAAACAATAACTGTATTCAAAATAGACTCACCAGGAAACAGGAGAAAGAAGAAATGACTCCTGAACATGCACATTTCTGTTGAAGATGTAACAAAAAATCCAGGGGAGCCAATTAAACGTCTTTTTTAGAGTAGTGTTTATAGATATCAGAGCTAGGCATACAGACAATTTCCTTTGGAAAGCGGTGTAGTTAAATGGATGAAAGTTAAATTATAGTTCCTATACTGCGGAATTGATTCTCCAGGACTTAGCTGCTACAAGATTGTCTCCTAGGTCAGGATATGCAGGTTTGCTTAACACTTTAACTAATTGTTAAATCACCATAATTGAAAGAGTTGGAAGTTTAAAAACATCCAGAATGCTAGGCCAGTTTTTTATTTGTTTGTTTGCTTTTCCTCCCACCCTCAATATCACAGATGTGTGATGAGAGCTGAAGGAGAAGGACATGCAGATACTCTGATAAAGAGAGTAGAAGCACAGCACCGATGAAGTATCTGCAAGCTTAAAAAGCAGATATTCAACAGGTTTCAGTGGTTGTGTCAGAATTTTGTAATAGAATTTAGTATGTTCGTAAAAATTAAAAAAGCTTTTGAGTTTTCTCATTACACTTTTCTAAAAATTCCACTCCTGAATGTTAGAAACATTAGGTGATTTGAAGAAATGCTTGGTAGAAATATTTTTGGCATTAACAGAATGACAGAGTTTAGATTGCCATCCTGAAGATGGTTGTAAAACTGTTCAAACTCTCAAGAAAGCCTGAGCTAAGAAAGATAGAGCGTGGAAAATATTCACCTGAAAAATTAAAACTTAGAAAATTCATAGCTGACTAGAGCTAGAGGTTGAAATGAGTGCTGGGCAACATTTCTCTGCCATTGCAGATGCCACAAAGCCCTGGCAGAACTAGGTCATGGTGTCCAGAGACCTTATTCAGGATATCTGCTGCCCTCTAACAGCAATACGTAGGAATCACATGTTGTTTTTTACTAGTGAAGTAGAAAACACCGGACCAGATCCTGCTCTGAGCTGCACACCCTCCTGTCTCCTGTAACTCCAGAAGCATGTGCTGCTTCTGTTTCACTATGGCTTTAGTGCATGCTGCTTTTGCCTATCAGCCATCACTCCCCTGATTTTAAGCATCCATTAGAAACGTAAAGGGACTATGAGTATATGCATAGCTTGGAGTGTCCCTTCCGACACCGTCACACTTTAAAACCAAACCAGAAGAACCCTTCTAGGGAAGAAAGGGTCTTTTTCGTTGGTTTTTTTATTCCCTCCCTCAGAAGCTGTGCCGCCTGCACATGTGCAAAGTCTGATTGCTACCGAGTGAATCCCAGCAGTTGCATTTACGAAAAAAAAAATAAAAAATCTCCCAAACTAAATTTCAAAGACATGTTATCTTCCTGAACCTGGAAAAAAAATGTGAAAGCTAAGGCATTGATGTCCATGCTACAGAACTTAGGATATCTTCTCCCTAGAACCACATGGCTGATGTATATAAAGAACTACTGCCATTTCTGAGATGAGATTGTGCAGAGGTGGCTGTGTTAGCTACTCAGTTTGCTTCCACTTCATGAATGTAATACTCTGACAGACTCTTGAAAGGATAACAGCATAAATATAAATACAGGAAATAAAATTTTCTGCCTGAAACCTATACAAGTACAGTTGCATAAAAAGGGGGTTAGCATTTTTGTAATGATTTGAAATTAGTATAATAGGTATATCCAGACAGGATCATCTTGAAACATTTGTTTAAAATGCCAATTTAGAAAGCCGTTTATGTAAGTACCGTAATCGCACTCTCTTTCTACACGATAAACACACGCTGTTCTGTGCAGACAATTTGAAAGGGTGAAGAGAAACTCTTTCCCTGCCAACCTAATTTCTTTTGAGAATTTATTTTTCATGCTGTTTAGGTCTTCAGATCTGAAGGAGAGGTCTAGCTAAAATAATGAAGCTGAATAAGACTGTCATCCAGTATTTCAGTTCCAGTTTTAGAAACTAAGCAGCTAATGCTAATGGGATTAACTCTTAGCCCACTGGCACACTTGGTGCCTGTGACACCAGCCAATCTAACAAGCCCATGGCACTATGAAGTTAAATAAATTACATAGAGCTTAAAGCCAGCAGCTGCTCTGTCTCCCTTCTCTATCTAGAGGTTGTTTATTTCTCTCAGGAGGCACAAATCATGCAGTTTTCATAGTTGTAGCCAAGACCTGGACTCCTAACCGCTTCATCCAGCCCAGCAATACGCAGCTGCTTGCTTTGTGCATGCAGTACATCATCTCAGAGGCATTTATGGATGTTCTGTTTTCCTTATGTCTTCTAACAATGAGAGACTGACTTTGGTCTTTCTATTTCTCTGGAGTTACACACAGAAATAAGAAAAGTTAGTAAAAACCCGCTGAGTTGATCAGATGACAACAAGATGTAAACTGGTCCTAACTTAACAGACATTAATTTTCCATGATTATAGAAACAAATTGGTTACCTACTGATACTCTTAATTGGGGATTTAAAAAGCAAATTACTCTTTGCTTAGCATTTGGGAAAACACGTTCACAGGTCTTTAAGAACATGTTAATAAATTGGATTCTGATTTTGATGTGAATTCCCACCTTGCTTAGGTGGGAAGATGATAGAGAAAGCACTTCAACAGAAATGTTATGTCTACAGCTTTAATCCAGTTTGCAAGTCCAGTCAAACCAACCACATCCACACTATTTACAATAATAGTGCCAACCCCGTTTCTGCTCTGGTCATGAATAACCACTGCCATGGATTAAAGAGGACTAGCAAAACTTTTTCCTTCCTAGAATATCTGTGAGAATCTCTTTGGGTGCTGACTGTAGTTTTGTAACCTTCTGTGCATGTGTGGATAAGCCCCTTGCTACATGGACATTTGTTAGGAAGAAAGATTATTCTGAGGGTGATAAGAGAAACCATTTATCTGTTTCCTGCTGATGGGGTGCTTCCTCCATAGGAAAAAAAGGAAATAATTTAGAGATCAATGCAGAAACATGAAAGAGAAATTACAGACAACATTGTGCATCTGTGTTCACCTCTAAGATATACTTCCCTTAGTGCAGTTTACTTATAATCTCCTCTCTTACATTTTCTTTCATGCTTCTGAATGTGTAAAATAATAAAATGAATGTGCTAAAGAAAGAATGGTAGTTTGCAGGCTCCAGTTTTGCAGAAACTTTTCAGATACTACCACTATCCTGATCTCAGCTGGAAAGGGCTGTGTGGCCTACAAACAACAAATTTTGTGGTTCTCAAAAAATCACTGAAGAGCACTGCTGAGACTCAGTGCTGAGCTCTCCTGTTCTTAAACTGTGGATGAAAACCAAATGTAATGCTGGGCTGTAAAGCTTACTCTGGCACAGATGAGGTTGAGATTTCTCTCCGTGCATAGGAAAACATGTCTACTGACTGTTGACCAGATATATTTATTTCAGAAAAATCTCAAAACCACACTATATAAACGTATTTGTTCAGGATCTGCTTTTTACTCAGTCTCAAACTGCTTAAATCTCTGTAGAGAGGAACCTGCAATCACCCATATTTTCATTTGCTGTTCCATTCACGCCAACATCTAAGCTACTGCAGAATATAACTAGCTTCAGCTCTTACAGATCTTTAACTAGAATCACCTTTTAAGCTGATGGTTGATAGACAGGGAACCCCATTCTTATCAAGACCATAGAAAACTGCCTCAGGCATGATAAAAGAAGAATTATTTGCATGCAGAGACCTAGGATAATTTCTTATTGCCTTTATTGCCCTCCAGGAAAGACGAAAGCAGATGCAAAGAAATGAAGCATCTTGCCTAAGCTGTGATAAATCAATTGCTGTTAGAAACAAAACCTGCCCTGGCCCTCAAAAGTCTTGTCTGGACACATACATTACAAGTAAAGCTAAGACAAATGGTATGTGAAATCAGGGGTATCGGAAACATGTATAGACAGCGCAGATGCCACTGCCCCATTTTTGCAGCATCCCAATATCCCTGAGAAATGTTGCAGGAATGCCTTCCCCTGCCCTAGAGGGCTTCTCTAGAGAAATACATGGCAGTAAGCTAAAACACCCAAACAAGACGAAAAGAATCCACTACTTGGCATAAGAATTTTTCTCTTCCTCCAGGGAATTATGGTGATACAATGAACCAGCATGATGCAGATGAATGTAGTTTGATCTGTTCTATAAAAGAGACTCTGCTGACCCATGTCAAGCTGCCTTGCACCCCCCAACTCCTGCCACACCACTATGGTTTGACAGCTCAGGTCTGCCTTCGGCTTGCACTCCAGTGGCGATTTCATTACAAGGATTTATGGGTGGCAATTAGCACTTGAGCCAGTTGTTATTTTAGATGTTACATTATTCATAAAACTTTTACACAAACCCAATATTCTACACACAAACTTTAAGGAAGCATTTCCCTGACTTCTTATGAATGCCTGGATAGAGACTGGTCCTCCTTTTGCCTACTGGTGATGATCACAGACAGGGGGCTATGATAGTGTGATTTTTTGTTTAGTAACTACTCTTCACTATTCAGTATATTTTACTTCCCTCTTTAAAAGGAAACAAAGGACAAACCCCCCCCCCCCCCACCCAAACCTGAACAAAAATCCCATGTAAATTAAGTAACCAGTCACAGATCAGAAACATGTTGAAGGGAAGTTTGAGAACAGGCTGTAGATTGAAAATAATTAATCCAAATAATTTCACAAGTACTCAGAAATCAGGCCAGCTTTGCAAAGAGTTTGCAGACTGAACAACTCAGTAAAATGTTCACTGGATAAGATAGCTGCAGTGAATACTTTGACCACTGGAAGGTATCCCGTTAGATCCACTACAAAGGCTAAATTTCTCAGCCGTTCAGCCAGATTTATCAGCCCTAAATCCCCCAGATGGCAGTCTGAACTCATCCTCTAGATGGTAAATTTGCTTTGCTGACATTCAGGTTTTCTCTCATTAAGGATCATGAAGACTAGGCATCCGTTCTTCTCTATGTTTATCTCTCTCCTTGATATTTCTCTCAGATCTGTGACATCAAAGTCTCACTGTAATGAATAAAGACATTGAAAAGATGAACTTCAAATACAGAGAATTTTTTTTTTTGCTTGATTGATAGCATGTTAGCAAAGTAGGAACGATACAGCATCTATGCATACGTCAGCTGCATTCTTAACAATACCGAAACCAAAAGAAGTCCCTAACTTTTAAGCATCTCTCTAGACAGTTCTAGCTTATGTGCTGAAAACCCATATATATAATATTCTACTGAGACAACCAATTATTTTAAAAAATGTAGTTCAGAGATAGGAATTGTGTAAGTAATTGTGTAATTAATTCCAATAAGAAATCCATCCTATTGGACTCCTTTGCTGAATACACCTATGAGATTTAACTATGTTGCTTGATGTGAAACTCAAAGTAGTATTTGAAAGCTGGTTGAAGATGTATCTGTGAAGTAATATCTCTTAAACTTTGCTGCTGACATTTAAGAGCAGGAGAGAAATAGAACAAGTGATTGACTGATACCCACTGCGAGCAAAGCTGTGTTGCTGAAAAGCAATCACCTTACTTATTTCTCTCTGCTTTTGTTGTCAGTGTTCTGAACACCAGAAACCTGTGTTAAGCTTGTTCAGATTCACTCACAAATTAATTGTAAGAATTCTTGGCCTGTACATTTCCCAGTCTAAATATTCAATATTTGAATTCTCATTCATACCGATCTGTCATTGCTAGACCAAAAATTCAGTGGGGTACACATATGCTCCTGACTGGGGGTGGTGTAACTGGTAAAATCATGGTTGTAGTACAGAGCTTTTCGGCAATGTTCTTCAATATTTGCTACTTTTTTTCTAAGACTACTTCAGCCTGTGAAATTATGTGCTGAAATATTCATGGAAAGTGAACATAGATGGGAATAAGTACTATTGCAGTGAATTAATGACAAAACATTAATATGCTCAGAAAAACTTGCACATTTTTCCTTGGCCTTTGTGTCTCTAGAAGAATAATGTAAGATATCAAGCCCAATAGCCAATGTGCTTTTTCATGGAATGCTACACTCTGGATGCTGAGGTCAGGGAACTCAGTCAGTATAAAAGAATGAGATTTGGCCACGCTTAGTTAGCACTGAATGTCCTTATTGGAAGAAAAAATTTTTATGGGCTATGCATGAATGCAGTAGTGACATTGTTAGGGTTACAAAAAATATATGGTATGTCCCCAGTCACTGTGCAGTCACCCAAGGCTGCTGCAGGCTTGATGTCATGCAAGCCAGGGTGGCACAAGGAGTCAGTGGTGGTAACAATTCCCCAGGACAGAAAACTGAACTATTAAATTCCCTCACTTTTCTTTCCATATTCTTTGTCTCCTAGTAGAGGTGGCTGTGAGGCTGTGTTTAAATCAGGACCAGTGAGAGGCGGAGGTGGAAGGTTCTGTGGCAGCACTTTTTGTCCACTTGTTTGTGTTATGATAATGTCCTTGAAGATCTTAGATTTGGAGCTTTGCTGTGTTAGGTGATGCATAACTATAGAGACAGCGCTTGCCCTGAAGAACACCTAATTCTCTATTTATTTCTTCCACTTGGCAACACACATCATTCCCTCTTTGCTTTCAAAACTCCCCTTTCTGCTTGGACACCTTTTGTTCTCCAGTGCAAATCACAGCTGCTTTTTCTTTTCCTTCTCGCTCCTGCCTGCTCTTCAGCTGTATCTTGTCTTCCTCGAAACTAATTTAGTTAATTCTTCATTTTAAAACCAGGCTGTGGTGCCTGGTCCACAGTTGCTTAGCAACAGCTACCCTCCGCATGCAGAGATAACAGGCAGGCAGGGATGCCAGTGTGTGAGTCTGGCCCAGGAAGGTGAGAAAAAAAGGAGCAAGACAGATTGTCTCCCTCTAGGCTTTGACGCTGCACATCGTACTGCTACACGCTGGCAGATATGTCGCAAGGGCAGGGTTTGCTTTCGTTTCCAGAACTGGTTTTTCAAATAAAAAATACTGGCTCAGCGCAGGACAGGAATCAAGTGTGCATGACAAAGTGTGTTTTGGATGCATATATATATAGATCTAAAATATTCTACTATTAAGCATTAGGCATGGATTACAATTAAACAAATCTCAACACTTACAACCTCACATAAGCCTGAAGTATACCAAGGAGGAATGTGGGTAACTTTATTACACAGAAATTAGGGGACTAAGTGTTGCAATCCCCAACTAGGAGGCCTGGCATTTCCAAGATGGGTATGTAGGATTTATGGTACAGATCCCTTCTGTCCCAAGACTTGCCTTCCAACAATGCAGAGGAAACTGTGGGAAGAAAACTTTTCTCCACTGTCTACACGCATTTGTAGGTGGGAATATGCCTTGGCTCTCTGTTAAAACAGCGTTTAAACCACATCTTTAGGTGAAAATCAAGAAATGCAAAGGGGAAGATCCTTGAGGGAGCAGTATCAATCACAAACAATGATGAAAAATGATCCAGATTATCTTAAAAAACTTATTACTTAAAAAATAAATATCTGGAATGTGAATTTAGGATTCAGATTATCTACAGTTTGGGTGAAAATATTCTTACAATTGAAGGCCACGATAGTAAACACATGTCTCCAGAAAGATTTGCGAATAAAATCTCAAGAGTAGTCGAGATGCTAGTCTTCATCACTTCCACATAAAGTTGCAAAGGATGAATCTGGGGCAAGGCACAGCCAGAATTTTTCAAGCCTTACAGACTGTTGTAGAGAAATTTCAGCTGGAGCTGCCTGCAGTGGCCCACCTAAGTGTGTAGAGAGGATGCTTAAATCCAGTCTTAACCCAACTCAGGATGATCAGACAAGATGTATGGTCTGCCCCCCCATCTTCACTCCTATCCTGCCTTTGCTGTGAGTCAGAACATCTCGTCTAGGGACAAAATGGAAATAATTTCTTCAGTATGTTGTTTTCCCCTCCACAAACTCAGGTCTAGAATACATTTTTTCTACATGCAAGAAATTTAATATATAGGAAAAGAGAAATAAGAAGTGCATATTTCCATCCCCTGTTCTTCAAGGACAACCTTTACTAAATTTCATAAACTGTCTGTAACAGTAGTAATGAATCTTCAAGCTTCTAGCCCTGCCCCAGTTCTGCCTGGTGCCTGCGTGGGAGCTTGGGACAAAGAATTCAATGCCTTGTCCACTGGATAGACAGAAAGGTCTGTTACAGATCTCTCAAGGCAGATCATTTTGTGACATACAGCTCTTTTTATATCTTTATATTTTTATATAAAACTGAATTTAGAAATTTATATAAAGATATAAACATGCAAATTGATGTTCAGAGGCAACAAACCACCGTAAGTTATATTGAAGCTTTGGCAGTCACGGATATTTGACATATGTGAGACAGACATCACATACTCAGGCATCTAAGGATGTGGTTCTGCGCTTAGCTGTGATCAGACAGCAGTGAAAGGCTTGGTACAAACACAAAAGTTTGACTGAGATTCTCCATATTCTCTCTGTTCTCTGCATTGTGTTGAATGCTTATTAATTCTTGCTCCCTCCCCATGAGTGCTAACTGCATTACTTGGAAGCCACTTATGCACGTATTTCATAAGGTGATTGTTTGTATCAAGTTGACATTGTGGTATAGAAGTGTCTGCTATAACTATTACTAAATTGCTGGTTTCATTTTCACTTATTATCAAAGACCAAAGGCAGGACTCTGCATGTGATAGTATAATCATGTTCATCCACGCTAACTAGCATGAAACAATGAGTGGAAATCATCACTGATGATGAAGAAAGCAGTGTTTTACTCACAGTACTCCACAGATCTGTGGATTGACCCTGAGCAAATCACCGAATATTTCATTACCTTCATTTCCCCAAATGAAAATCCCTAACATCCATAATTACGCATTTTTGTAAACAGCATGAAGGTCTCCAAATGACAGGACCTATGTAAATGCAAAGTATTGTTGTTACTGTAAATGTATTGTTAATTTTGGGTATTAATAATTTATCTGAATGGCTTCAAGAACTTTGTTTAGTATTTATGACAGAGATTTTTCAAAGTTTTTTTTTTTTTAATAGCGTCCCATATAATTTAATATTTAAAAAAGAGTAACTATAGAAGACGGTATAACAAACACGTAAAAGGTAATTCAGTAGCCAAAGTGGTAATGTGAGTTCATCAGGGCTAAGCCCTGTCTTGAAATATGGTCCTGGTTTTGGGTGGGATGGAGTTAATTTTCTTCCTAGTAGCTGGTATAGTGCTGTGTTTTGGATCTAGTGTGAGAATAATGTTGATAACACACTGATGTTTTTAGTTGTTGCCAAGCAGTGTTTATACTAAGTCAAGGACTTTTCAGTTTCTCAGGCCTTGTCAGCGAGAAGGCCGGAGGGCAGAAGAATTTCAGAGGGGATGCAGCCAGGACAGCTGACCCGAACTGGCCAGACGGATATTCTATACCATAAAATGTCATGCTCACTATATAAACTGGGGGGAGTTGGCTGGGGGAAATCACTGCCCTGGGACTGGCTGGGCATCGGTCAGCAGGTGGCGAGCAATTATATTGTGCATCACTTGTTCTTTGCCCCCCCCCCCCCCCAATTTTATTTCTCTCTCTCTCTCTTTGTTATCTCCCTTTCCACTAAAATTATTATTATTAGTATTATATTTTACTTTATTTCAATTATTAAAGTGTTCTTATCTCAACCCACAGGTTTTACCTTTTTCTGTTTGTCCTGCCTGTCCCACTCGGGGAGGGGAGAGTGAGCAAGTGGCTGCATGGTGCTTAGTTGCTGGCTGGAGTTAAACCACGAGAAATATTAACTCACTTGCTGAATTATTCATTACCTTATTTTATGCATTAATTGATTCTTGGCAGTTTTGTAACTTGACTTCTTTGCATACAGCAAACCAGGCAGGGATGTGACAGTGTCTTACAGCGTTCACCGTGTTCAGAGTGTTCACTGTTCTCTAAATAAGGAAATTTTTGTATGTGCCAAAAGCATCACTAAAGAATGACAAACCAGGTTGTTAATTTAATTTCTTGCATACTCTTTATTTATTCACTTGACATTACGTGTGCATGTTACAGATCTAAAATGTCATCATTTTTTTTTCCCCACAGGCTTTACATGTTTAATTAGAGCATCTTCAAAGTCATTAGCCATACCTCAACATCAGTGCTTTCAAACCTTTCCCACACTGTGACCTTATTTTCAAAGAACCTCCTTCCCATTGGCACACAGCATGTAATTTTATGCCTGTTCAGAAAATCAGGATTCAACAACTCTGTATTGAATAGGCACAGGATTATTCATCTGCTTAAATTCAAGTCTAACCCGTGTATTGCCTGAGGAGCCACAGATCTTAAATGTGAAAACAAAATGTCCCTTCTGTTTATAAGGGCAAAACTGCTATTGGGTCCCAATTACTGCAACAAAATAGAACAGCTGAAGACATTCAGAAGTTGTCAGGGTAAGTTAAAGCCAGTTCTTCCAAAATCTGACGAGATTTTCTAGAGTTTATAGCCTGTTACAGTCTGTGCCTTCAGAACAGTCCAGCTAGATTCATTTGGAATAAAAATTCTCTTAGTAAAAATGCATTCAGTTTTAGAAGGTGTTTAAAGACCACCCAAAAACCCTAGACCGCAAACCAAACTTTCAGAATGGCTTGCTCAATCATTTCTGCTTTTAAGTACTAAAGACACACACACACACATTGTTATCTACTAAATAAGACATCTGTGTGAAAAGAAGCAACCATATTTTATATTAAAAAAAAAAAGCCTGGTAATAGGATCCATTAAAAACAATTGTGAAGTCCTGTGGACAGGGCAATTTTTATTTCTTCAGGGCCCAGAAAACATCCCCTGGTGTTCTCATATATGCATTTTTTTTTGTCCTTGCCCTAGGGGGAGGTTTTTTGGGCTGTGGATCAACTGTCAACACTATACCCATACCACTCCACAGCAAATCTCACTCATCACAATCACTTCTGCCACTAAGACGCCTCAGTTTCCAGAGAAGGAATAGAAATTGGTCGACATTAAACCCAAAGAAAAGCTTTCTATTCAGGTTGAAAGACACCCTGTCCTCACTACCTGTTAAAGGTGTACCCTATTCATCAGGGTGACAGAGGCCTTTAGGGCCCTGTTGGTTCATCATTAGGCCCGAGTTGATCAAATTGTATCAGCACCTCACAGCACCTTCCTTCAGAGCCAGGCGGGCTGGGAGGCTGGCTCGTCACCCCTGCCAAGCACGCAGTCACTGTCATCAGTGCCAATTACTGCCGCCGGCTGCATAATGAGCTGGCCCTGAGCAGCCCACACAGGACCTGGCGGCTGTTCATCCTCCTGCCCTTGCCAAGACCGGGCGGGCACCGCTGCTCTCCGGTGCCGGCCGCAGAGCTGGCCCCCAGGGCCGCGTAGGCCGCGATTCCCCTCAGGAACGGCGGCGGGA
>JAVJGI010000035.1:26320157-26401217 GCA_035590275.1 Ibycter americanus | reverse complement strand
TTGGTGCGCCCCTGCCCGCAGCCGGGGCTGCCTGGCGGCGGGGCCGGGGGTGCCGGCTGGGCTCTGGGCTCCCTCCTCGCCGCTTTCCCCGCCGGCCCCGGCCACTTTCCCCTGTGCCAGTGGCCTGTGGCGGGTAACCGCCGGTCCCTCGGCGTCGTTGCTGTGACAGAGGGTGCATGTCCTGCTACAGGTGCTCCAGCTTCCCCTGCAAATTCAGATTTTCCAGCTGTCCGGAATTTTCAGATATTCTGCTGTTCTCAGATGTCAGTCCTTACGCTGTAGTGTGTAGGTGACGCTCTTTGGCCACAGACCCAGTGTGCCACAAACTTGGAGGTGAAAGTTTGTAGTTTTCTTGCTTCAATTGTCTGAAGATATTCTAGTAAGGTTAACAAACCTTACGCGTGCAGGATTATCTAATAACGCACAATGCGCTTAAAGCATACTAAAGCTTTATCTTGGCAGCTTAAGTTAGAAGACAGTCTTACAGCAACTACAGTGCGAAGTTGTGGACCAGATTTCTGTTGTGTTGGGCAATGCCTGGTGAAAACTGAGCTGCCCAGCGCAGCAGCTGTGTTCTCAGCAGAGAAGAAGGACCAACAGATTCGTGCTCAGGATACACTATACAGGCAAATGAAGCACTGGCCTGTGTGTTAGTGCTGCACCATGTTGACTGTATTTGGCTGATGTTTCGGCTTTCTGGCAACAGCATGGAAGGGAAGTGTTTGAAGAGGTTAATGAGGATGTTTGTAAAGTCCTCTCAGCTGTAAACAGAGCTATAAAAGAAAACAGCAAGGCGCTTATTTAAAAAACTTTGGCGGTCTGTGGGGGAATTAAAAGAGAGGGAGATCACAGGATGGTTTATGTTGGAAGGGACCTTTAAAGTTCATCTAGTCCAACCCCCCTGCCATGGGCAGGGACATCTTTTAACAAGATCTGGTTACTCAAAGGTGTGTCCAACGTGACCTTGAACACTTTCAGTGATGTGACATCTCTAACTTCACTGGGCAACTTGTTCCAGTGTCTCACCATCTTCATTGTAAAAAATTTCTTAGTAATATCCAATCTAAATCTACCTTCCTTCAGTCTGAACTGTTGGCCCTTGTCCTGTCACTACAGGTCCAGGTAAAAAGATGATGCAACAGTTGTGAAAAAGTTTTAAAAGTACACTGTATGTTCAGCTAGTTAACTTTACCACTGAAACTTCTGTATGCGTGTTGTTGTACTTTATTATTGCTTTCTTTTTGTGTTCAAGACTGAATTTAATTTGCTTTATTGTTGAAATACACTTGGAAGAAAGTACTTCTGCAAGGACTTTAGACAGCCAGTCTTCATTGTGCAAAACTGGTAGAAAATGGTTATGTGCTGCTACTAGTGACTTTAATAATTAAAGCTCTGAAAAATGCATACAGATTCCATATGGCTTTTCTTTTGGTATCGCCTGTATCTAAAGGAGGGATTCTGGAACCAGTAGGGTCCTGTTAGCGCCTCTTGAATACTGAAAATAAAAGCAAAATATTGTAATGTATTTGTGTTTCCAGAAGTATGTGCTGAAAGAAATTAAAATATTTCTCCTGTATTTGGTGGTACATGTGAGAGAAGTTTGTGTAAAATAACTTTTGAATACTTTTGTTGGAGTGGATTTAGCAAATGGCAGCTGTAAAGAGAGAAAGTATTATGTTGTAAAACTATAAAAATGATAGAAGCAAAGAAGGTGCATGTTCTAAAATGTGCTGTTCTTCCATTTTAATGGGTTGGTTGTATTCTGGACTATTTTTGTATTTCCTTATTTAGTCAATGAGGCAGAGTGTTGGCATCAAGTGTTTTTCAAAATATTTCTCAGTTAGAGTCTTTGAAATCTTTTGGATTTGTGCCTGTATTTTTTTTTTTTATACCACAGCTGTTTTCACAGTTCCGGATAAATGAGCGTAAATGTAAGCAAGTGAGAGTTCCCAAAGTAACTTTTATGTAAGATTATAAATTAGTCATTTTGAAGCAGAAGTCCTTAGTGCATTCATCCTTGACAGGGAGAAACACTTTTATAGCTTGCAGAGGTGTTTTAAGTTAAAATAAGTAAATTGTGGAGGTATCCTAAGTCAGAGAAAAGTGAGTTTGGCTGCGCAGGACAGGAGATTTTTTTCCCCGTAGGCTTGCTCCTCCAAGTCTGCTTTGTTGCTACTGTGTGGCGTAACCAACAGAATAGCTATGCTGCAGTGCTGTTTTAAAACTGTGGTTGAGGTGAGATGATACAGATCTCTGGTTACTGCTAGTCTCCTGGCCTTGCATCCGCAGTTACTGCTCTGGTTGGAAATACTTAATTCAGTTTTTCATTCTCTCTTCTTTTTTTTTTTTTTGCCTACATACTAATCCGTTCATTTTTCTTCATAAGCAACTGACTTGTTGCATGGCAGTCCAGAACTACTTCCTTTTCTCTTTGATGGTGGCTGTTTTACATTGATCAGATGGAAGAACTCTTTGCTGTAAATAAAGTGTAAGTGAGGAAGTGTGAGAACATAAACCAAATCTCTGCTTCTAATGTTGTGCACCAAGGAAAGAAAAAAATTTTGTCCAAACAAGTTTTTGGGTTTTTTTAGTGCATATTGCACTTTGATGACACAAGCCAAGGCAAATGTTTTTAACTAAGCAAGATATAAATAAATAGTTTTTATCAGGGAATGCTTCAGTAAAAATGGTTCCATTGGCAGAATGTACTGTTTTAAAACAGTAGTTTAATAAAATTGTACATTTAAAAACTTGAATTTTAATCTGCTTTTATATTTTTACTCCTTAGGGAAAAATCTAGAGTGGTTTATTTTTACTAATAAATTCAACAAAACAAATATTTTCATTTGCTATCAAATACAGCTGTTGTACTAAACTTAAGTGATGTTTACTCACATATAAGCAATTACATGAATATTAATAAACACATGTCAAGGTTCTAAGTATTTTTTCTTTTAAAGTAAAGAACCAGCACCTTTTATTTACTGGCTTTTTTCTTGTGTAGTTTTTTTTGTAAGTTACACTGCATTGGTATGGAAACTCTTTCACTAGTATTTAAACTTTATAGTTAAATGAAAAGTACTGTCTACCTTAGGAAAAGTGTGCATTCAAATATGCATATTAACAAATCTATTATTTTTTTTTTTTTTTTTTTTTTTAGTCATAACTTAATGTTTAAGCTGTTCAGTAGAATTTTCAAAAGCTCCTGTCAGGTTTTGGATAACATGTTTTTGGAAAGGTGCCTCCAGGATCTTCAATGTGTGTGGGTTTAGGGTTTTTGGTAGAAGCTGTAGGTCTTCTCTTTTTTGGTTCCTTAGTTATAGATCAGAGAAGTTTTTTCTGTTGTTTTAGCTTTTTCCATTTTTGCATTCTAATGAAACTAACCAGAATATTTTCTGTGAGGGTATTGGCCAAACTAAAATCTAGGGTGTTTAAAGTAAAGGTATTTTTGTAGATACATTTTAAATGAAAAGAATTTGCTTCTGAAAATGCAAGCTGTCTGCATTTCTAAATCACTGTGTGATATTGTGACTTTAATAGAATCGTAGAATCATTTAGGTTGGAAAAGTCCTTTGAGATCAAGTGCAGCTGTTAACCCAGGATTGCCAAGTCCATCACTAAACCATGTCCCTAAGCACCCCATCTATGATGAACACCTGCAGGGATGGTGATTCCACCACTTCCCTGGGCAGCATGTTCCAATGTTTGACCACCCTTTCCGTGAAGAAACTTTTCTTAATATCCAGTCTAAACTTCTCCTGGATTAACTTGAGGCCATTTCCTCTTGTCCTGTTGCTTGTTATCTGGGAGACGGGACTGATCCCCACCTGCCTACAACCTTTGAAGCTAGATGTCTTCAGTATGAATAAAAAAGCTGTACCTCTTCTCAGCTAGTGGTATTTGATGTAGCAGCATAATGCATTTATTGGTAATAAGTTAATCTAGGTTGTCAATTTCAAATTTGATTTGAAAAGGCTTATCAAAGTGCTACATACATTAAAAAATATAGATGTAGGTAACTGACTTTAGAATAAAAATGCAGATTTTTTTTTAAAGTGAACTTTATTATTTTTTTTTTCCTTCCTTTGTACAGGTAAACATCTAAACACATTCAACAGTAGAAAAAGATGGTGGAAAGCATCCTGTCAACTAAAGCTTCACTTAATCTTTTTCTACAGCCCAATGGTTTGTCTATAGTTTGTGCCAAGGATATACTTGTCTGGTAAACTGGGGAAGAAAAGGTTTCCTCCTCCTTTGAACCTGTGTAAAGGCAGTTCTTCAGGTGCCTGTTTCCTGCTAGGTCAGGAAACTCTGGAAGGAAGGGTTCATGCTGTTCTTGCTTGCGTATTGCAGTATGTAATATGTTAAGATTACTAATAATGCATTGCTGAAATAACTTATAAAATGTTCATAGACTGAGGTGGCCATTGATCTGCTGTGAAGCAAATATAGCTACTTTTTATTGTACGTATTAGATTAAAAAGTGTTGGGGTGCATCTTGCCTTGTGGCTTAGATAAATAAAAATGGTATTATGGAGTGAGCTGGTTTAAGATGTTTCATATAGAGTTCCCATACCTTTATTCTCTAGGAAAAATAAGGGTTTGAATGCTTTCTCATATTTTAATGAACAGGGCTAATAAAGTATGAAAACTTAAGATGCTTAGCAAAAGTTAATGCTAATAATGAGGCGAAAATCCTCTGTGAAGCCTGAACCTAGTGGTATCTAAGTGGGTTTGAAAACTGCTGTTTCAAATGCGCAGATATTCGGAATAGAAAGTATTTGCATTATATTTAATATTACAGCTTGCTCTGTTGATGATGTTCTGGGATGTGTGTTGGCTAGATCAGAAAACAGCTGTAACAGTTAACTTCATTATACAACTGTAAGGTGTACACATGTGAAAAAATCCATCTTATTTGCAAAATGTGGTAAAACTTCACAAGTATAACAGAACTTTAGCACTAAGAAATTAATAGATATTTAACTGAAAAGAGCACAAAATTGAGCAAAAAAGACACATAACATTTTCTATAATCTTTATAATTTGAGGAACTTAACTACAGTTTAATTAAAGCGATGTGTGTCTCTGTTCTTCCGTTTGAGTCTGAGCTTGAACTGTGTGTTTTAAACCATTTGATAGGCTTGATGACAGCAATTCAGTGACATAGCCAGGTAGGATTGCTGCTAACTAAACTTTGGGGGCATTAAGATGAAATAAAGAAATTGGTACTTACCTGGTGTGCAGATATTTTTAGGTCTGAAGTGTGTTTCTCTCCCATTACCTAAATGAAATTAATAATAAAAAAAACCCCAAAACCAAACTTGCCCTTGGGAGTCCCCAAGCAATGATACCTGCATCTGTGATGTGAGCTGGTCACTTCAGAGCAGCGTGTGGCATAGCACACAGCTTTGAGATGCTGCTGCTTATTAGAGGGGAAGAAAAAAAGTTTTCCCCCTTCATTTGGGGGGTTGCTCAGAGCTGTGAGTTGTCACTTTACTGCTTCTTTTTACAGTAGGAACAATGACTTAAACCTGGCACAGAAACTCTTCTCCAAAATCCAGGCCTGTTCCACTGACAGCGTCCTGAAAAGTACTCTTCAGCCCAGTTCCTCTAAACACATATTTGGAGTTGTGCTTGCACGCTTTGCTTTGTCTGGATCAACTAATTAAGTTCAGAAATACAGAAAGCCAGGCTTTTTATTTCAGAGTTGCAAACAAGGTTACAAAGAAAATATGTTACAAAATCAAATTCTAGATTGCATTTAGCAGTAGGGTTGTTCTTAACTGTTTCTATATCCCTCTTACTGAATTTGGTGTGTTCCCATTGAAGAGTCTTCTGACAAGTTCTTTTGTGTTGCCTTTTTAATCAGATCCTCTCTTTCCGGATTACATTATATACATTTAAGATTCCTTTCAGTTTTCATGTAAAATGTCATAAAAATACACACTCTACCTGAATTGTGTTACATCTGTAATTGTTAATACATTCTAAAGTAATGGGGAAGACTATATGACATGCTCTCAACACACAACAGAATGGTCTCAGAGGTGTCAGAGTACTTTGTCCAAATTATCTTTGCACCTGAGTGTTTTGCTGCTTTAGCACCTCCTTTACTGGATAGACTTCCTTCTTTCTTGCTATAACTTAAGCTGTCACTTGCACCTGAAAGAAAGCTGAAATACATATGTTTTATATGTATCAGTTTCATGTCTTTCCTGTGCTATATGGCATCACAAAGCCTCCTCTCTGCCCCCCTGCCATGGTACCTCAAACTTTGGTTTTGGAGTCATTAACAACTGTAAGCCGTGGAAATGTGCAACATTACTTTAAAGAATCTTTGTAGTACCTAGATTACTTTTAGCTTGATCATCCTTTATTCTGTTGAAAATAATTGTGACCATGTAAAGGAAGAGAAATTGCCCAAGTGGTTCTTTTTCAGATTAGTGAGGTAACTTAGTTTGTAATTATCCCCCCCCTTAGGGATGTCTGAAGTGATGAGAGAGAACCAATGTAATACTAGTCTCAAAAGGGGCTTCCTAGTAATGCTGGCAAAATAATCAAATATATTTGTCAGTCCCCATGTTGGAGGAGCTTTGGGAATAGATGGCCTATGATTACTGAATAGCAAGAAGATTCTAAACTATTTCTGGAATTCCTCGGCCTGAAGAGAAAAGAAACTGCTTCTATTTCTTCACTAGTTACGCAATTCAATGGCATCAGAATTGCAGTAAATGTACATAGAAAAAAATCTGAAACTCTTGCACTTCAGTAATAATGCAAGAAATTATTGCATATTGATTTTGTAAATTCTTAAAACATGGATGGGAAACAAGCTGGAAGATCATAAACCTGACAAACGACACAGGTGTTGTGGTTTAACCCTGGTAGGCAGCTAACACCACACAGCTGCTTGCTCTCTTCTCCCTACAGTGGGATGAGGAAGAGAATTGGAAGGGTAAAAGTGAGAAAACTTGTGGGCTGAGATAAAGCCAGCTTAATAGGTAAAGCAAAAGCTCTGCATGCAATCAAAGAGAAATAATGAATTCATTTACTGCTTCCCATCAGCAGGCAGGTGTTCAGCCATCTCCCGAAAAACAGGGCTCCATCACGCATTACAGCTCCTTGGGAAAGCAAATGCTATAACTCTGAATGTCACCCCCTCTCCCTCCCCGCTTCTGTCCCCCAGATTTTATTGCTGGGCAACACATCATATTCCCTTTGGTCAGCTGGGGTCATATGTCCCCTCCCAACTTCTTGCATACCCGCAGCCCAGTTGCTGCAGGGCAGTGTGAGAAACAGAAAAGGCCTTGACACTCTGTAAGCACCGCGCAGCAACAGCTAAAACATTGGTGTGTTTGTGCCATCACAAATCCAGAACATAGCACCATACCAGCTACCATGAAGAAAATTAACTCTATCCCAGCCAAAACCAGTAGATTAAGGTATGAAACAAAATGATGCATAGCTTGGTTTTATTTATCATTTTTATATGTACAAGGAGTGTACGTATTAGCTTTTTGGCTGATGCAGCTTGATATTTTATGGGCAATAATCTAAAACATGCTGAGGACAGGTTATTGACTTGTTCATGAATTGAAATTTTTCATACCTATTTAAAAAAAAAAATTATTAAGATAAACTTGCTCGTTGTAAAGCTATATAACAATGTAGGTAGGAGTAGTTTGACTTTTGTGGCTTTGGGGGTCTAGTTTTCAACATGTGCTCTTCTGCTTGGGCAAATATAGGCTCTTCTGAGCAAGCCCATGCCAAGCATGTCCTCCGGTAACCTGCTGCTGCATAGAGCTGGAACAGAGGCCTGAGGGCAGGAGGGAAAGGCTTCATTCAGCTGCATGCCCCAGGTCATCGTGCTGCTCTGGAAGGGAGGACAGTGGCAGTTCTCTATGCTCAGAGATACGTTCTACCATTTGGGGAAGAAGTCTTGGACTGAGTGACAACATCTTTCATATTGAATTTGACCTGTTAAATGCCAGTTAGACCTCATTGGTCTAGATTTGTTGCTAATGTTTCTCTCTCCTCTGTTTTTAAAACAAAACATGCTTATCAGTAGACATTGTTCTTTTGAGTGTTAAGTTTGATAAATATGCTCGAAATGAATTCTCTTATACATTAACACCAGTGCTGCTCATGTGCAGCACTTAAAGCAGCTGTAAAGTTTCAAAAGTGCTGCTCATGGCATTTTAATGCTGTATGCTTCAAATTATAGAATGAAGTGGTTCTTGTAGATGCAGTAGATGAACTTGTGTTTTTGCCGTCTTCCTAGTAAAGCAAAATCTGGAATATTGCTGCTGCTTTATCGAAGTAGGGAGTACTGTTTACCTGACATCTACTAATCAGAGATGGAGATGAATGGAAATGTAGATTTGCACACGAAAGCTTGACTTTCCCAACAGAGGACTGGAAAAAGTGAACAAGTTGCAAGTCAAGAACTCTTTAGGGCTTGTTTAGGTATTGGTTACTAAATAACATATGCATTCCACAGTTGTTAGTTCTGATCTGTAATGTTACTAAAGGAAATTATGGGGTATTTCTTAAAATCTTCATTGTAAACAGAACTTCGATCCTATGTCATCTTTCAGTTGACCAACCTTATCAGGTGCTGGTGCATGGGAAAGCCTCTGCAAACTGACAGCTTCTGTGGCATATTTTGTAATTAATTGGCACGGTGAATAACTGTGTTTTGAGTTAAAGTATGACAGGTGTATCCATCTGTTGCTTCTCTGTCCGTTGTTTCAGAGATTCGTTGTCTGTTGTTTAATACCTTGCTTCACTAGCCCTTGCATAGGTGAAGTGTCTGAATAATATGGATGAGGAAACAATTTTATTTTAATTTTAATTTATTTTTTAAAAGAGAATGAATGTATGCAAGAAAGGAAGGAATGCATGCAGGGTTTTGCGAAATACGTGTGATTAGTGCATGCAGCAGCGGTCTATGCAACGTAGAGGATGGATATGAAGGAGCAAGTTTGTAAACCCTTGCAAGCGTGAGTTGGTGCTGGCTTTGCAGAGCAGGTCACAGTTCTGAAAGATCTCTGCAGCTTCATCGGTGGAATGGTGCCTCACCACTACCTCATTTTTCCATCCTTTTTTGATTGTTCTAGCTTCATCTGAGGAAGATGACAACAACTGTGAAAATGTAGCCATTTGCAAAGAGGCGGTAAGAGTCCTCACAGCTGAAGTTTTGTGGTGGGTGTTCAGTCTCAGAATTGAAGTGGCCGAGGTTTCTTGGAAACGTTGGTCTGTTCTGTGCTGTAGGGAAGGCATTGGCCTTAACTGTGTGTCTTGAATATTGTTATGTTTCTCTCTGGACTGTGGCACACTGACAAATTTCTTTCCTCCATGAGTTTTATAGGAAGGAGATTTTGTTGCCTTTTGAGATAATAAAATGCAAACAGAAGTAGCATTTTGTTAGCTATCTTAAATTAAACATTGAAATTAGTTACTCTTTTCTTCTTGTGGTCTATATTCAACAGTATTTGCCATAATTCTCCTCCATATATTTGTACACTGGAAAATTCCCAAGCCCAAATACAAGATGAGACTGTGACCCTTGGAAGCTTGTTGCTTATATAGTTATGCCTGAAATAACTGCGAAGTCAGATCTGTATTGATGATGACGCAGTGACACTGGCTGACTCACCCATTTTATAGATGGTACGAGCCTTTCAGTTTTAATAAAGGTTATTCATGGAGTGGGCACTTCTGTCTTCTACAGTCTTGTGAAATATCTTCTCGACGACATTGGTGAAAAGTTTCTTTCTTAAGCTAAAATATTTTAAGTTTTTTTTCTTTGTTACCAATACAAAAGATGAAAAATCTGCCTAAACAGATAGAATACAGATTTCTGTTTTGTTGTACTGGATTCTGCCTTTGTTTGGTGGTAAAGGAACCAGAGTTTTTAGAATAAATAAAATGGGAGTGTTGTTGATAGAAACCTTCTTGTTGTACCGTTTGACCATCCAAAATGGCAAAATCTTCCTTGCTTAAAACTAAATTTAAGCTAACTTGACACATGGCATTTAAACTTCTTAAGATCAAAGTAGCCATGACATCAGTTATTGAAAAACTTGAAAGAAATTATTGGAAAAGTCTTGAAGTCTTATTGATGTTACTGCTGCAGATTTCCTGCTAGTGCCTCTGGATGGAAGTCAGTGCTTGGCTTTTCTACCAAACTACAGTGGTGCTATTGACTTATTCAGGGTCCCAATGATAGTGGGGTTTGAGAATTGTACATCTACTGCTAAATGCCTGCGCATAATTACCCTTTGCATAGGCTTTTCAATTCACATCAAATTCTGTATTTGAGATGAAAGAATTTCAGATGTTTTCTATATAAGACTAACACATTCGCTTTTGTAAGACAACTGAGAAATAGACCTGTCCCTACTCAGGTGTTCGAGATATCTTGTAAGCTTGTGGTTTGTCTAAGGTTTCTAAATGACATAATTGAAACTGATCGGTGTCTTGTTAATTTTCCTCTGTGTTGTCCTGCAAAGGGGTGAATATCCAAGGTCCTTGTGCTCATTTTCCCCTCAGAGCCCACAGCTTTAGTTTTTGCTGTGTTGGGAGTGGTGGTGGGATCTGCGTTGCGCTGGGCTCAGATGTTTTGTTGTCACAGATGAATTTTTATGTACTGTCATTCCCTGTTAAAATAAACTTGTGTTGCTACTGACTGATCCTGCATTTGCCATAAACCAACCAAACCCCACCATTATGGAAAGGAAGATATTTTACTTATGTATAGAAATACTGTTTCTCAAAATTTGGCATATGTGGTTCTTGTGGTGTGTTACAGGTCTTATGCCAGTTAGTAAAACATCAGGAGGCATATACACAGAGTCCTGAAGGGTTGGAGAGAGCCTGCTGTCCCCTTACTTTCCCTCTGTAGCTGCCTAATATGTACAAGATGGGGCTTTTGTTGTCTTTGGAGTAGTAATAATTAGATAAATCAAGCTAAAGTTTAAATTTTGCAGTGACGTCTTATGTCTCTATACCTGCTGGAGGAAGTTTTTGTCAAGTGGACGCATAGGGTTTCTCCACCTTATGTCCTCAGTCTTTGCTTCAGCTTGCTGTATAAAATTAGAAATATGTCTTAGCTTTCTTGAAGTGTCTGTGAGAAACTGAGAAAAGACAAATTTGTTTGAATAACTTGTTAAAGTGCATAGAGGCCCTGTTGAAGAATCAGTGATGTGTTGTACCAGGCACTGTAAGATGTTGGTTACCCAGAGTTCTAGATACAGTCTGTCAAAATTAATTTGACACAGGTGTCATTACACTTGCTTCCAATTTGTACTTAGGAGATTACATCTTCTATTACTATTTTTCCATAGTGTTAAAAATGGAAGTAAATACAGAGAAGACAGCTATTTCTACCACTTCATGGTTCTTTCTGTAGAACTCGTTTAGTATCTGCCATAAACAAAGTAATAATGCATTGGTGGGGAAAGGAAAAACAACCACCAGCAATCCTTTTTGATTGTGTTTTTTGTTGCCTGTGCTGTATTCATATGACAAATCTTTTTTTTGCTTAAAACAGGGAAATCAACAAGCTGGGAAGATGGTGGCTGGGGAGCCTGGGATGAAGCAGAATTACAAGAACCTGTAAGTTCATATATATGAGTGTTTGTGGTGGATGCCAGGTGCCCACCAAGCCATTCTATCACTACTCTCCTCAGCAGAATGGGGCAGGGGAGAAAATGAGATTAAAAAAAATCTTGTGGGTCAAGATAAAGGCAGTTTAATGAAGCAATAGCGAAATTCCACGTGCATGGAAGTGAAGGAAAACAAAAGATATTATTCTCTACTTCCCATCAGCAGGCGATATTCAGCTGCTTCCCAGGAAGCAAGGCTTCAGTACATGTAGCAGTTGTTCCAGCAGACAAAAGTGGTAAATAACAAATGCCCCCCCTTACTCCTTTCTCTTAGCTTTATATCTGAGCAGAGTCATACGGTATGGAATATCCCTTTTGTCAGTTTGGGTCACCTGTCCTGGCTATGTCCACTCCCAAGGTCTTGCCCACCCCTAGCTTACTCTTGCTCCTGTAATTGTTTCTAAATATAGTTTGAATGTTACCTATTGTGTTAATTATTCATATTCTTGTATTCTGTAGGGTTTTTTTTCTCACTGGAGTATACACACGTCTTTGTGCTGCTCCCGCTGGGGGCATCTTTTTTGCCCTATAGTTAGCCAGAGACAGTAGGGCGTGGTATTGGAGTTATGATCTACCGTGAATTAATACAAATCAGAACCTCCTAAATCATGAACCACTGACACAAGCATCTTTCTAATGATCACGTAGTACTCCTCCTATGTTGTAATGTGTGGATGGTATTACAGCAGGGATCAAATTATGTGTTTAGGATGGGGCAGCACAGTTCCTTTTAAAAGGGAGGAAAAAACATCCTTCTGCCCAACTATTTCAACTAAGAATAATGTGGCTAGTCTGCTAATTTTTGGTAGGGCTGAGACTTCTAGCTACCAGCTGACTTACATAAGGAAGCTGTCTGTGTAGAAATCCTCTGCACCTGAATGAATCATCTGAACACAATTGCTTGCCCTATTACAGAGAGCTAATGGGGTGGATTGAAGAATCCAGACCTCACCTTACTAACCACACTCTTATCTGGTGTATTTATCTCGATATGCTGGAAGTATGCCCGAGGAGTTGGGCAGTAGCCTTGTAACTACTTACTTCAGTAAGGAAACAGATTTTTCAGGTGAGGTGACAGGATGAAATGAGTATGGTGTTTCCCAGGGATGAATCACTGATGCTGATGTCAGGGCATGACAAGAGTATAAAAACTTTTAAGTAGGATGGGTATGCAGCTCCACTATAATTGCCATGAAATGCGTGTGTTTCTCAGGCCACATCTTTGTTAGATGTGCTGTAATGTTTATAACTTCCTTAATGAGGAAAACAAATGCTTTTCTACTTACATTGTAATTTGATAGAACCAGCGTGTGTTGCTAAGTTGAAATTGTCTTGTTTTTCACTCTTTAAAATGTCAAACTCTTCTGCCAGGTAGTTCACACCCTTCTTGCTAAAGGGTGTGCTTACCTGTTTTCCTCCAAAGCTGCTAGTGGTTCCAGGTCAAAGCCTTCAGAAGGAAAGAACTGTTATCCACAGCAAACGGGTTGTTCTGTGTAGGAGCATATAATTACGTGAGTCTGTATGTCTGAACACACACCAAAATGAGTGCTTCAGTCTAGCACAGAGTTGAGAATTGTTAGTATAATATAACAGTGAATTCCCTTGTTAAAATTCTTAACTGTTGGTTGATTTGCATTATAGTTGGTGTAAAATCCAACTTTTCTTGGAATCACTCAAGTCACCTGAACAAGTATCTATTTAATGGAACACAGCAACTTCTGAGAAGGCATTGAAAATTAAAAAAAAAGAAAAGAAAACCCCCTAAAATTTTAGAAGTTTTCTTTTCTTCTGTAAGGTGTCTTTTAATGGAACTGATTAGTTATTTTGTAGGCATGATGATGTTAAAATCTGGTCTTATATGCTGATTTTAATAATTCTGTCTTTCACCTTTTAAAGTAGTTTCTTTTGAGGAATTCAGTGCTTTTCTGTTTTAACCCTTAGGTTACTTTTGTCATTAATATAAGATGGCCATATTTTACGTCTTTAGATTTCAAGTTCTTTGTTTATGCATACAGATAACTATTTAAATTCTCTGTCTGACATACAATTTTAATTCCTTTTAATCTTTAAATAAGCCTTTCATTTCTGGTTTTTTCCTCAGTTTAAAAATCATTACATTAAAAATTAGTACAAGGCTTTTCTTTGGGCTTTGGTTTTGTGTTTTTGCATGTGATATATTTATCTCTGTCATGAGTATCCTAGAAAACTTCATCACCTTTTTGTACAGTCTTGAAAAATGTCAATAATTATGGAAAAATTGTTTCTATAGAACATGGCATCCATCAACAGGCGAAAATGACATGAAAATAGGTTGTCCTTTTGCACAAGTCAAGAGATAGTGTAGACAAAGGTAGTTAGCAGAATGTTTATAGTGTGCTAATATAGACCTTATGATGGATATGTGGGGTATTCTTATGTGCACAAAGTGACTGTTTTTATGGTATAACCTTATGAAAGCAATTGAATACAATGAATAGCTGATTAAGAGTATGATATGCAAATTCTTCCTACAGTTTATTGTGTTTGTGGTTGGTTTCTTTCGTCTGCTGGGAGTAAATGTGTATATTCAAGTAGATGCAGCTTTACTACAACGGAATACATCACACAGATCAGAAAATGATCACACTGAAGTTGTTGGGTTTTTTATTTGTGTATAGCTGCTTTGAGACACTAGAGGATGCAGTAATGATTTGGGGAGCTAGGAGGAGGCAGGATTGGGTATGCAGCTATGGAAAGGGCGACTGTGATCAGGGGATGGAGCTAAGGAAGCAGGAGTATCATCTCTGAGAGACATTGTAGCAGTCCACTCAAAACCTATTACCAACTTTCTGCCTTCGAACTATGGTTAGCAGGAGCTACCTTGTTTGTTCCACAATCAAATATTTGGCTTGTTGCTCCAAGGAAAAAAGGTGCAATCTTGTTGCTTTTATACCTTGTGAGGGTATCTAAATTGTTAATTACCCATCATTATTAAACCCTTAACACTTGCCACTTCTTTGTTTTAATTTGTTTCTTTGTAAAGTTCCTTGTTGTGGAAAGGCTTGGGATACCTGTTGCATGTTACCATGAGGCTTTAGTGTGAATGCCAGGATAGTTACTTTCTTCATATATGTGTACGTTTACTTAATGCTGATCAGTGCATGAGCTGTGATAAATTGTTAATTTATAAAGAGAATAATTAAAGAGATTCTGTCAAGGCCTTAATAATAACAGAACTTTAAATCTCATTCTTCTAGTGTCTCTGTTGAAAGGAGAAGATTTTGAGGAGTGGAGTTAGTGATGAGTACTTCTTTGTTTTCTGTTTTGTGAACACACAGATCGAATTAGTGCAAGGTTGATGCATTTCTCATGGCTTTTCAGGCAAGTTGGAGCTCTAGTGAGCTGATAAGTAATAGTCCATTCAGCACTGGTATTGAGGGCAAGCCAGATTGTTGTTATGAATCTTGTGAGCTTTGCTGTGTTTAAAAATTGTTGCACACATTGACTGAAGGTTTACCTGTAGGAAGAAGAGGAATCTAATTCCAAGAACCAGAGAAATCACTGGCTTCAGGGCTGTGTGTTGTCCTTGTCACCAACAAATGACCTGATGGTAATAGCTAACGAACAGAAAGCCGTCTTTTTAGTGCGTAAGTATACATTCTACTAAGTATATGTGCTAGTATACTTAATAGTAATCAGGACAAGATTTGTTTCCCCCTAACCCAGTCATACGTTCAAGAATTTTGGAGTGTTTTATAGTACACATCATGCATTTTCTAGGTACTACTTGGCAAGTTAAGTTTCTCTGTCTTTACTTCTCAGCTATATTTTGATCCGAGAAAACTATTTTATGATGTAGAATTACTATATGCTATAACTACCCAGTTGCTTGAGATGCTCAGACATATTGACATTAATTATGCTCAATAAGAAAAACAAAACTTTTGTATTCATTTTAGCCATTACACGTGACCTTATATTTATTTTCCCTTTGAAAAAAAAAGCTAAATGAGCCAGTGTGACTTGGAGGAGGGAGTATTGAGGTGGATTATTTTTGAGATTTCCACCTTTGATAGATAATAATTCTCCATCTTGAAGGATGGGTGACTTTATATTTTACTCTAAAGTAGGGCTATCAGAACTTTTAAAGGTACCCTTAGTAATATATGAACACTGATCAGCCAGCTGCTGTTTACATATGTGCTGTTGCCTGGGATGCTGGTGCTATTAACAGCTGCAGTTGGTGGCACCTGAGCGTGATGAAGGGAAACATCCTGATATAGGGAGTACCGTGCCATTTTAAAACAAAAACAAGCTGTTGAAGCTCAGACTTCCATAATTAGGCAGATTGCATTGAGTTGTCATGCTGCATTTGTCATTCCCTGCAAAGTTGTGTGTCCCAAAACCGATGTAGATTAGTTGCTTATTTTTCACCAAAAATGAGAAGATAGCAGTACTCCTCAGAAAGTTCTTATTGGATAAAGAATAAGGAGGTGATTTAGCTCACTTGCTGCAGAACTGCTTCTGCTGAGCTGTGCCACGGCAACTGTACCACACAGTGGCAAAAGCGTCCCTGTGTCTCAGGTTTTGTGTGTTAGACAAATGGCACACACTTACCTTTTTTTTAGTTGTCCATTGGCACCTGGGAGATGATTCAAATGTCAGCTGTAACAGCATCCTGTGAATAATAAAGTATAGTGTTTTCTAACCTTGATTATGATGTGATGATTAAAAATTGTCAGATTTAATGCAGGATTCCCATGTCCTTCTTGGTGGTTAAAATTACAATTTTCCATTTGTTCAAGCTTATCTTCAGTAATCTTCCCAGAGGAAGTTTGCCCTTGCTTAGTACGTTTCTCCTAAGGCTCCCTGTTTCATGAATTGAACCTTTTAAAATTTGATTAAGTAGATATTATTGTATAAACCTTTTTAATCAAAACTAGGCATTTGAGAATTTTAGTAGTGTGTTGTTCCATGTGAATTTCTAAGAAAATATAAGAGTTCTTCAGAAAAGTCACTAAAAATGTCTTGTTATTTTTGTGGTTTTCAAGGTTTGTAATTGGTGCTTAATCTAAGAGTGGTAGAATGTATTACACAGGAGAGAAGGATTAGGAACAGAACTATATTTATGAGATACAAAACATTATAGTTTTAGAGATGGTGTCTTTTATTCTTAATGGCAGCTAAATGGAAGCAGAGTGACAAGGGAAAAGAGGAGATGCAGTATGCTGTTGGCTGGAGCGGCTCTCTGAATGTTGAAGAAGGGTAGGTGTTGAAAAGCAGCTGTGATTAAAATGTCATTTTCATGTTTAATAATTAGTAGCATGTGCTTTTTTACTTGTAGTATTTTTTTTCTTTCATCCAAGTGCATTCATGGCTGTGTGTATTTTGATGTTGAAAACAGAAATGGAGTAACCCGTGTGATCAGAAACATTGTCTGCAAAAGTCACTCAGTAGTGTGGTATCTGAGGACAGTTCATACAAAATTACAGAGGTACTCTGTGCAAATCGGTGTATTTGCATGTAATTTAGACATCTTAAGAGATCTGGGTTATTATGCTTTTTACAAGTTCCTGTTTTAGAAAGGAAAAAAATCATCACCCTTTTTGAAAAATCTACTTTTATAGTAGAGATTAAATTTTGTTAGAGGATGTTGCAACTGGAAATGTATGAAGTTGTTTCAGAAATACTTCTTTTCATTTTCAAAACCTCAAGCAAATACAAAGTCAGCTCTCTGATCAAGGAATGGTTTTCGGCTCTAGTCATTTAGGGACTTGGAAAATTTGCTTTGGTCATACATTTGGTACTTACACAATATTTCTGCTCGATCTGCCTTCAAATAACCAGACAGATGCTTTCTTGAGTCTCCCATATGGATGAGGATTTTGCATTTTGTTATTAAGTTTGCAGCCTTGAGTTGCTGTCTGCCTTTGAACATGCTCCCTATTGGCTTCTACCTTCTGTTATGCTGCAGGAGGTGTTGACTTAGTCTGCTTCTCTCCAGTCTGTAAAAATCATAATCCTCTTTTATAAAACTACTGCTGCCACACATTTGAACTGTTTTATATACATCTCTTTAAGGTTTGTTTTACACCTTCCCCCATACCACCACTGAAAGTACCTGTTTGTTTCTTAATACTGGTACCGCCCCAAGGGACACTATCATATGGAACAGGTAGCTTTCTATAGATAGGCATGGTTAGATTCACTGCATCTTGATTTAAAATTTGCAAGTTTACCTGTAGATGAGGGTTCTATTTCTATTTAAGTGTGAGTATGGCAATTACCATCAGATTGTCGAAAGGCTTGACTACATTTCACCCCCCCTACTCCAGCAATGTTGCCTTCAACTGATAATGTTTTGTGGTAGCTAAGCTTTGCTATCGGAAGGTGAGATTTCACTGAGATACTTAACATTGCTTTGAAGTTGTAACTGAATTGCAACTGATGTCTCACTTGCATTTACAAAGCTTTTTCTTTCTGTTACTGTCTAGCCTGATTATTTAATGACTCAGGGAACAGAGGTGACCTGAAATGCAAATAATCAACAGTACTGTGGGCATTTATGCTTTAAGTGCTCTTTGGGATGTCATTTTGAATTTATATGCTCTTTCATAAAATCTTTGTACTGCGGCTGTTTCCCCAGATGGTGTGCAACTTTCTGTCATGGTAACAGTTAAATAACTTTTGATTTGAGATGTTGAGGCCTGCTCATCTGCTTGCCTTCTGCATGGTTTGTCTGCCATGCGTTGGGCATGCTCAGTTATTGCATTAACTGGGAAGACCATGTTAGCCCTTCAAATGCTCTCTAATTATAAAGCAGTGAAATGTGATGGATATAAAACCTACCTAATTGCATAATGTATTTAAAAAAATTATTTTGATAAGTATAGTTCAGTTGTGTTTTTTTTTAAAAAAGTGGCTGTTCTTGGTATATCATTGTTGATCAGAAAAAAATTATTTACCTTTATGTACATGAGATTTAACTTTTTAACTTGAGTCTTTACTGCAGAGTAATGGCAGAATAATCAGTCTGTGAATGATGAAAGACAGCATTAGCAAGGTGTAGTAAGCATTCATGCAACCTGTTTGGGCACACTTGAACTTGTGATTGAATGTCTTTCAAATGAAAGGGTTTTTTTTGCTTTTTGTATGTATTTGTTATATTGTGTCCTGTATTAATATATTCTTAAAATATTAAGAATGTTGACTTGGCAAGATCTGTTGTGTAGAGCAAAATTTCACCACTGGAGGAAAAAAATATGTTTACTAGTTTTATCTTTCTGTTTCTAGTGAATGTGTGAGTAGTGTATTGTGTATCCCATTGGCAAGTCAGAAGAGGTAAGAATTGACACTCATATATATGTGCATCATCAGTCTCACTACATTACACTTTTATATGTCTACAGCTTAGAGCAGGATTTGTTTTTAACTTCTAGTATATCTTTGTGAAACAGGAGTTCCACAGGCCGTCCTGACTGGACCTGCATTGTGGTTGGCTTCACTTCTGGCTATGTTCGTTTTTACACTGAGGTACGTTTCTCAGCATGGCAGGCACACAAGCAAGCTACTGTAATACACATCTAAACACATTCTATAAATCTAAATACATTCTATAAATAGATGTTGTTGTAAACCTTCTGTTTCAGCAGATGATGTTTTTTGCCTTTCCTAAGAAAAGGGGCAGAAATACTCATGTTTGTTATTCCTTCTCTTCTAGAGTGGAGTACTGCTTCTTGCACAGCTTTTAAATGAAGATCCTGTCCTACAGCTTAAGTGCAGAACCTATGAAATTCCCAGGCATCCTGGTGTCACAGAACAGGTTTTGTCAGATTATTTCAAAAGCAAAGTGGCAGTGTTAGAGGGTATGGAAGGGAGTCTTCTCCGTGAATCCGCTTGTGTCCTTTACCAGGTTTTGATGGGATGGACAATTCCTTAGAACAAGAGACTCTGGATTTCTTGTTCTAGAGTATTCGTGCCTGTATAGTTCGAGGATTCAGAATTTCTTTTTATTTTGGGGGATATTTAGTTAGCTCTATAGATACTTTTTTTTCTGTTTTTCTCTGTGATAACGTTGCAGGGGAAGGCTTCATTCATTTCCTGTTTATTCATTTATGTGCAAAAAATATGATAATGTATTGATGAAAGGAGAAAATGCAACTTGACAAGTGCCAAGAGCTCTATGTACTCATTCATGAGAACTTATCTTAATTATTTCACAGAGAAGATAGCTGAAAATTAAAACAACCTTTATAGGACATAGTACTAGGAACCTGCGTGTTGTTATGATTATCCTACCGAGAAGGCTCTGGCAGAGCTCAAGCTATATAGTAAAAAAGCCATCTTTCTTTGTTCTTAGCTGAGTTGGCATGCTTTATGCAGAAAACTAACCAAGTCACAGAAATTTCCAAGTTTGCTTCATACAAGTGCTTACGTGATTTAGCATGACATTTTCGGATCGGTTTTGAAATACAAAGCATTAAAGAATTTTAGTCTTGAATTTATATCACCAGCTTAGCATTTATGTGCCCAAGTGGTAAATCCAGGTGCTAATCCAGTTCCAGAATTTGGCTCACAAAACCTTGATACTTGCATTCTAGATAAACCTGTTTATCTGTGGCCTTCACAAGCTGCTTTAACTTTTGGGTTTTTTCCATAAGCCATAAAATAATAAGCAAACATAAAAGTAATTGGAAGAAGCTAAAAATATGGAATTATGTGCCTCAATAACTTATCCATGTGTTGGATGGTTTAGTATGGGATTTCTGTAGTTTTGCCTTAGTCTGTTGCCTGTGGCTTGTTAGATATTAACTCTCTGGATGTAATCCTCATCTTTGTGTAGTTAATAGTATAAAAAGCCAGAAAAGAAGCTGTTACAACAGTGATTTATTTATTTGTTTTTGTCTCCCTTCTCTAATTTTCTTCCATAGAATGAAGAACTAAGTATCTTGTACCCAGCAGCAATTGTGACAATTGATGGTTTCAGCCTCTTTCAGTCCCTTCGTGCGTGTCGCAATCAGGTAGCCAGAGGTATGTTTAGGAGGAAATGTTTATTTCAGATTCTGTTAATAGTACTTTACATTAAATTTACTTATGTTTGTTAAATATCAAATCAAGGTGGAATTTGTATCTTCCTTGCTTGTCCATCAACATATAGGCATCTACTGCATATGAGAAAATTTCTACCTCTACAGAAAATGTTGCTGGAGCACAAGTTGTCCAAGTAGCATTGACTGTGCTGGACATTCTCAGCCTAATACTGTATACTGGTTTTGACTGGGATAGAGTTAATTTTCTTCATAGTAGTTGGTATGGTGCTGTGTTTTGGATTTGTGATGAAAACACCGTTCACAGCACACCGATGTTTTAGGTATTGCTGGACATGGCTTCCACAGCATCGAGGCTTTTTCTGTTTCTCACGCTGCCCCACCAGCAGGCAGGCTGGGGGTTCGCCTGAAATTGGGAGGGGACGTAGCTGGGACAGCTGACCCCAGCTGACCAAGGGGCTATCCCATACCGTATAGAGTCATGCCTGACATTAAAAGCTGGGAGGAGACAAGGAGGAAGGGGGGAATAGCTGAGATTTATGGCATTTGACTTCCCAAGAAACCGTAATGTGTGATGAAGCCCTACTTTCCTGGAAACAGCTAAACGCCTGCCTGCTGATGGGAAATAGTGAATGAATTCATTGTTTTGCTTTGCTTGCATGCAGAGCTTTTGTTTTAACTGTTAAACTGTCTTTATCTCAATCTGCAGGTTTTCTTGCTTTTACTCTTCCAATTCTCTTCCTCATCTCACTAGAAGGGAGTGAGTGAGCAGATGTGTGGTGCTTAGCTGCCCACTGTGGGTTAACCCACAGCATACTGCTGTGGTGCTTCTTAGCCTGTCCTGTCAGGTTGCTGATTTCACTGTCAGTGAAATGCTTCCCTTCCCAGTAAGGACTGTATGGGAAGTGATAATGCTGTAATGATTATGTCGGTGAGGGTCACTGCTCTTTGTGTTAATGTCTTTTGATAGGTGGTTTAATTGTGCAGCCCTTGATCCTGTTCCTTTACTATAGTGTCTGTTTATACTCTAATTTGGAAAAGGTCAGGTTCGTGGGGTGAGAGGAGAACCATGTAACAGTACTGTGTGGCAGATTGCACAAGTATGGTGCTGTTACAGTTCTGCCAGATAAAATGTTAAACAGGTGCTGCTGCTGAATTGTTCTCCCCAATTTCATGATGGTTGTTCTCATTGAACTTTAGAGTTGTGAGACTCTTGTTTCCTCTACTGCAAGCCCCACAGCAAACAATCATGAGGCTGGGCATAGGTGGGAAGCACGATGGATCTGCCAGAATGACAGCATTAGGAACTGTTGGGACAGCAGCACCCTTAAACTAAGGCTTGAATCTTACATAGAAGGGGTGAGTGGTAAAGAACGAAGAAATGCTGCTGCCCCCATCATATGGGGATGGCCAGTAGGAATGGATTGGTCACTCTTTCTTCCAGTTTGGGATAAAGTGACATGAAATGAAGCTAGGTAAATTCAAAATAAAAAGTAGATGTGTGTTCACGTAGTGTGAGGCTGAGTTGTGGAATTCTTTGCCTGAGGTTGATGTGGATGGTAAAAGCTTGCTTGGGCCAGAGGGAAACCGATTAGCGGAGAAGAAAGCTGTGGAGGTTTACTGAGTGCTTAGAGCTTACCTGTGGTGGAGAAGGTCTCTTCAGAAGCTGATTTAGAGGAAGCATCAGATATGTGTCCTTGTTCTGATATTCTTCCTTGGGTTCCCTGGGTCTATCCAACAATGCCTGTTTTCCTCTTAATCGAAAGGTAGCGTTTCCGTGGAATATAAGAGAACGCAAAACTCTTGTAAATCAGAACTTTAAAACTGGTATTCTGTGAATCATGCAACAAATACAAAAGGAAACATACTGTAACGAGAAATATCCATCTACTTTCACAACCAGAACATGCTGTACTCTTTCAATGAGATCACCATTTGCAGAGAAGTGCTTATGGCTAGTTGTAATATCTGCAGCCAGAGTGCTATATCTTCTTTCATTCTTGATTGCTTGTTTGTTGTGATAGATACTTTGAGAAGTTTCAATCTTTGCTTTATCTTTACCACTGTTGTTACCTCACGCTGTTGCATATCCAATGAGTGTGCTGACTTTGCAAGTATTTTGGCAGAGGAGTTTCCATTTAAACATGCCCAGACCACAGAAATAAATTGTAGCATTTTAAAATTGTACAGAATATTAAACCATAAATGACTAGTAAAACAAAGCTCTCTGCAAATACAAAATACAATTGTGATGGAATATCATGTGCAATTTTATTCAGTGAATTTTTTAAAATGTTCTGATTTCATTAAGGTAAGTATTTCAAAAGGCCATTTTTAGCACAGCAGGTGTTTAAATGTATGTTAATTTAAAACTGTGTTATTTTGTGTCTTCAGATTGCATCAGTTTTTTGCCTTCTTATGTTGTTCCTTTGTCTTTGACTCAGTAGGAATTTTTTTGTGTTTTATCAACTTTTGTCAGCTGCAGCATCTGGCAATGAGAATGTTCAGCCTCCACCATTAGCTTATAAGAAATGGGGTTTGCAAGATGTGGATATCATTGTTGACCATGCTAGTATTGGTAAGCATTTCTGTTTAATTTCAAGTATTTGGCTTAAATGAAACTGAATGTTTTCGTGCTGTGAAATTCGGAGTGAGAGCACTTAGTGGTACTGGTTGGATAGAAATAAATACTGGGAGAAGGCTGTCGTAGTGAATGATCTCATTAACCATCATCAAAAATATATTTTACTTTCTCTTCTAGTCTGGTTGGTCTTTCCGTCTCCATTTGAGGGGGACAAAGGATGTTACAGCTGTAGCTGTCCTGTCCTCTCTTGTTTGGTAAGAAACAGCTGAGAGAGACTAGATCAGATGCAGTTACTCCCATTTCTGTCAGGTGAAAGAACTGTCTGGCAGGCAGGTTAAGACTGGTATGGGTCTTTCCTGAGTCTAGCACACAAAGAAACTAAAATTTGAGATTGCTCCTTTCCAGAAAAGGCAAACTGACTTCTAGGCTCTCAGACTTTTACTCCTCAGGAATTTGCAGAAGCCCAGGTTGTTGTCAGACGGGCAGATGTGAGGGACAGTAAGCTTCATTTGTCTCCCACCCTTTTCACAAAAGCAGGTAAGAGGTTAGAATGGGGCTAACAAGGCAGGTGAAGTGAATTGGGTAGAAGTGTTTTTGCTGCTAAACTCTGCTGAATTTTTTTTTTTCTTCTAAACAAACCAACTATGCTTTACAATTAACCGATGTACTTTAGGTTACTTTCTGCCGTGTTCTTTGGAATTTCTGTGGTTAAAGCCGCTCTGGTCAGTCAAGAAGGCAGGAATGTATTTGGGCTTCTAGAGCAATTGCATGCCTTTGTTCTGAAAGTATAAGACATTCACTTTAATGTTTTTGTTAGGCATCATGACACTGTCTCCTTTTGATCAAATGAAGACTGCCTCCAATATAGGTGGATATTATGCAGCTATAAAAAACAGCCCACCTGCTATGTCTCAGTATGTTACTGTTGGATCCAATCCTTTCACTGGTTTCTTTTTTGCCCTGGAGGTATGTACTACAAAGCTGACTTGCTGAAACTTTGAATAATTAATCCTTTTCTTTTCTGTATGGGTATTTCTGAAGTATTCCTATGTTCATTTTATGCTGACATTTCCCCTTCTTGATCTTCTGAAACTGGAATGATTTGCATTGGATGTGATAGTAATGTCTACCACAGGTTCCTGCTAATGAGAGATTTTATTTTCTATCTTACAATGAATGTGATAGTCAAGTAATTTTTTAAAATTTGTTAATTTCTTGCCAATTAAGTAACCTAAGGTTTTTTTAAAAATTATGTTGAGATTGTGTAAACATGCATCTTGGGGATTTTTGGAGGCCTTTTGGTCTTTGATCGTGTATACACATGGCCCGTGTATATTGTGGTCATTTCATATAGTGACACTAGTACTTGTAGAAGAAAACTGTGACTTAAACTTAACGATACCTGTAGGACATTTATGTTGTCTTCTGTTGTACTGGAGGAGAAGGGTGGCAATGTAGCTGTGTGTCTTGTACATTCAGACTCTACGTGTGTGCTGTCCTTATCAGGGTTGAAAGCTGATCGAAAATGCTAGAATCAGAATTTTGATTTTGTACTTGCTTTTCCAATATGTTTATGAAAAAACTGCTTACGTTGATATTTGCAAGGATGCCAAAGCCATACACCAGCTAACTCTCCATGATAAATCATACACAGGGTTTTTTTAACTTCTGTTGCAGACAAACATACTGAGCTACCAGTGACTTGCAGGAGGATTTTGAAATGGTAAAGAGATGTCAGAATGGCTTTTCTGGGGGCAATGAATTAAAATTTTGCAAAGTCTTAAAGCTATGCTTTCTGAGCTGAAAGTCCGTAGGAGGCCTGACAAACTATTCTGCAGTTGAGTTCAGTGTAAGAACTATTTCTTGGCTTTCTAAACACTTTGTTCCTTCATTTCAGGGTGGCTCACAGCTGACTAGTTTTTGACTTTCTAAACACTTCGTTCCTTTCTTTCAGGGTAGCTCACAGCCACTGTTGTCTCATGTTGCCTTAGCAGTTGCAAGTAAACTGACTTCAGCATTATTTAATGCTGCCAGGTAATAGAATAAAAAATGGCATTAAATTATTTCTGTTGTAGTAGCTACATAATAGTTTGAGAATTTTTAGGACCTTTAGTATGATTCTCCTAATGTGATTTTCTATTGCAAGTGGCTGGCTTGGTTGGAAGAGTAAACATGAAGAGGAACCTCCCCAAAAACAGAAGCCAAAGGTTGAACCTGCAACCCCATTGGCAGTGAGGTAGGTTTACATACTGTCTCCATTGCTTTAGATCTCTTGTGTTTTTAATTATTTGAATTATTTTGAAAGGTACGTAATTGATGAACATGTTTATTTTTCTTGACTTCAAGCAGCGATGCTAGTTTGCAGGTCATTTGTTTTAAGCTTTGTTTCATTTCAGTTTGTCATTCTGGACAAATAATTACCCATCTCCCTCACTTCCAGTGTGCCGGGTGCATGGTGACTGTAAGAGAACAGCATGCACAGTTTAATGACAGCATAAGTACACAAATGTCAGTCCTGAAATTTATCACTGAAGTGCTTCAAAGAAGCTGCGTAAGGTGCTTGCGACTTATGATAGTGTAAAGCCCCTCACAAAACTTAGGAGGTATCCCGTTTCCCTGTTGATTGTGGAAAGAGGAGAATGGGAACAACAGGTTGTAGCCTAATGTTATCAAGAAAGCTGATAAAATACTAAATTAATTCCTGATTGTTTTTCCTAATTTTTTTTAAACTATTCTCAAGACTATTCAGCAATAAGGCAGGGCTTATCAAGTAACCCACTGCTCTGAGATCCTTGCTGGACAAGGCAGTTGCTTATCTTGGTTTCTGAACTTTGGTTTTCAGTAGTTTAACAGATCTATGAGATCTCTCAGACAGAAGAAGAACTTTTTTCATAATTTGCTCTTAATGTTACCTGTACCTTTATGTTAACTTAAAAAAAGAAATCTTAGTCCTTATAAGATACTCTCTTTACTGTTTCTGAGGAAAAGTAGGTGTCTAGTGTTTTTGCTTGATATTTTTTTTTTTAAAGGTTTGGACTTCCAGATTCCCGTCGCCATGGTGAAAGAATATGTCTTTCTCCATGTAACACTTTGGCAGCAGTAACAGATGGTTTTGGAAGGGTTATTTTACTGGATGTTACAAGAGGACTTGCAGTTCGCATGTGGAAAGGTATGTTAGTGTACAGCAAATAATATTCTTCCAAACACTGTGGTGTCTTATGTTCATACTTAGAATTCCAAGTGTTTTTCCATTATTAAGACTTTAGTACATTGTGTTATTACAAACTAAAGGCGGATGTAACAGAAAGTCCTTAAGGGTATTGTTGTAGTGATCCCTGAAATAGTGATACGGCCTGTAGTAAAAATTTGATCTGTTTGGTTTATATTGTGTAGATTTTTAAATATCTTTTTCCCCACAGACTGTATCCCAACGGAAAGCTTTTGACCTAATTTTTTTGGAAGAGCTTTAGTTGTCTTCTCCAAGATTCTTTCTCTTGATAAGCTCTAGTATCTTCTTTAATTCTGCTGAGAAAATAAACAGAAGTTTGAGAAATCTGTAAGATGATGCACAACTTGTTAGAGTCTCATTTCATCACGGTGACTGCGCAGGAAGGGAGTGCTCAGTCTCTTCTAAGCAGACGGCTTTTTGTAAAATAATGCAGATGTTAAGCTCTCAAACTGTAATTATACCTAATGTTACGACACTTTATTTTCTCTTTATAAATATAATTTTGCAAAAATAAAATTTTGCAGCTTTTTAGGAGATTTTTTTTTTTTTTTACCTGTTTTAAGAACAGGTAGAAAATCTCTAGCTTCTCTGTCTCTCCCCTCCCCCCCCTCAATTCAGAAGGTTAGTTATGAATGCAGCAGCTACTTCAGCAACATGCTAACAACGTAATAGCTAGAGTAATCATGTTTCCCCTGTGCATTCTCAGTCTCTCACATTTCAAAGCTTATTAGCTATAATATGTGCTTTCTGATATTCTTGGACTTTTTTTTTTCTCATTAATGAGCTTCATATTATCTAGGAAGTACTGTTAAGAGTGCCAAGCTTTATTTGATAGTCAGATACATATTTACAATTTGCCAGCCTTTCCCCAGTGAGGCTGTTGAGATGTGAAATAGTTTCTTTTTTTTTTTTTTTTTTAAGCAAAACTGTCTACTAAATTAAATGTTTTGGACTGTACCTTTTCTCATGGAGTTGTGAATACTCTTCAACCTTCTTAGTGTAATATATCTTGTTATAAATTTGTTTTATACATTAGTATTTCACTTGCGGTTAGGAGTCATCATTTGTACTTGCTAAACCATTACATAGTTTAGTCATGTCAGTAGAGCACCTCTGCCTGTTTTGTTTAGGAAGATTTTATGAGGGAAAGTATTTTCATTACAGAGAGAGAGACAAAAAAGATGAGTATTTTTGTTGGGTTACTAAAAATTGCATTTTAATGATGATAGAGTATGAATAAAAATGTACATATCCTATTTAATAAGTTACGCAAATTCCTTCCTTAAATCTTTTTTTGTTGATTTGAAACGTGAGACGTCTGGACGCTTAACTATAGATCTTTCTTCTCTGAGAGGCTTTTGCATTGGTGTAATGTGCAGGGTACAGACCTGATGAGTTTGGGGTTTTTTATGGCTGCTTCCAGAAGAACTTGTTCCTCCCCAGATCTTTGCAGGAGGCTGCATCTGGTGGGCCCTGCTCAGAGTCCCTGGACCACAGTTCTTGACAGGATTCTGGCTACTGGCCAGAGTAGCACAGTTTGAAACAAAGTTTAAGACTATTTGCTGCTGGAATAGTACTTAAGTGGGTGGTGATGTGTACTAAATGTGTTTTAATTTCTGTACACTAAGGAACTTCTGTCTTCTCTTATGAAGGGTACCGTGATGCAGAAGTTGGTTGGATACAGACTGTAGAGGACCTTCATGAGAGGGAAACTGAGAAGATGGATTTTTCTCCTTTCGGAAATGCACAGGGTCCAAGCAGAGTAGCTCAGTTCCTTGTGATTTATGCTGCAAGGAGAGGCATTCTGGAAGTGTGGAGTACGCAGCAAGGGCCTCGGGTTGGAGCCTTCAATGTGGGGAAATATTGTAGGTAAGAAACAGTTAGCAGGTAGGCGTATTGCCTGTGCTGCTGCAATGAAGTGATACATGGATATGCCAGTGGTAAAACTGGAAGGTGCTGGCAGGCTCTTTTTGCGTTGCCCACAGTGTTTCTACTGAATGCAGTGTGTAGTTTTATAGGAGGGGACTTTGTCATGTTTCATCACTCTACAGTCTTTCTTGATAAATGCATTTAGCATTTGTTAAACCTCAGCTCTATAGAATTTGTCAGCTTTTTATTCAGTGTGTGGAAGGGGGAAGGTTGCTAATTTTTTCTTCGCTGTAAAGACCATGGTGTTTTTTTTTGTTTCAGGTTGTTGTATCCTTGTTATAAAATAATGGGTCTAAACAATGTGACCAGTCAGGGGTGGCAGCCCCAGACTTACCAGATATGCCTTGTTGATCCCGTTTCTGGAAGTGTCAAAACTATCCATGTACCTTTCCATTTAGCACTGAGGTAAGGACTTTCTGTGCTCTGTATAACCAAATTAATTTTGTTACAGTTTTTGCGAATAATTTTTTATTTAGAGAAAGCGATTCTGGTGTTCCTTCTGACTAGTACTCTAGTAGTAGTCTTATTGTTTTGTATGCATTAACTTGATTTTTATTACTGTGATGTAACTTTAAAGTAACAAATAATTAAAGGTGGGTTTTTTCTGGATCCTTCGCTTTAGCTCTCTTCACTCATACAATTAAAATTATTTCCCTTCAGTGATAAAAAGAGTGAGCGAGCAAAGGATATGCATCTAGTGAAGAAGTTAAATGCTTTACTCAAAGCTAAAACCTCAGATCCAGGTAGGTTCCTTTGTAGAATTCCTTAAGATGATATGTTATCAAATGGTTCTTGTATTATCTGTCCTGTAAGGATACAAACACAGGTCTGATTGTGGTACATCCTGACAGCTGTATGTGCTATGAATTATGATCTTTAAGTAGGTTGTATTTTTTTAAATAAACTACCGGATTAAATTTAATCTCATACAAGGATCCAGTGTAAGCCTTGTCTGCCATGTAAATATTAACTGAACTATAGTTTGCGTGCTTGCATAAAACACAGTGTGTTTGCAGTCAGTTATGCTATGTAATGGAGTTCAGCATTTGACTCTATAGATATCCTTCTTTCTGTCAGTAATACACATTTCTTACAAAAGATGGATTTGGATTAAGAGGTGGCACTGAGCTGTTATTTTGTTTCATTTTCCCCAAGCTTATTTTATTAACTTCTGTAACAGTGTCTTCGTGTCTATAGCTTGAACCCATGTGCATCTGAACTGCGGTGTGGGTTGACTTACTTTTCAAAATGCATTTGAGAAATATGAATTGAAGTTGTGACTGTATTTCTTTGCAGATCTGATTGAAGCTGAAGCAAAGGAATTAATACTTGATATCAAATACCCTGCTACAAAGAAACAGGTGAATATGTAGAAGTTAGTATACTTTAATATTAGGGAAAAAATTGCATTATCAGATTAGAGTGCTAAATCTTATTAAATCTTTCCAACTACGTTACTTTTTCCTAGAATTACTTGGAGGAAATAATTGAGCTATTTTGCTCTGGTGTGGGTTTTGTGGGTTTATTTTTTTTCTTTACCATTTGTTCATCGGAATTAATTTTGACTTGTGACTTCCCCAAGGCATCTTCTGTGATAAAAGTCAAAATAATAACAAGAGGGCAGACCTTTCTGTAGGATCAAAGTATGCCAGAAGTATATGTGAAGACATACATATGAAAAATCATTGTCGAAGTTGTGCTGTTGTTGGCTTACCTTATATATTTTTACAGTAAAATTAAGTAAATGTTTAATTCTGTTGAACGTCTGCTTAACAGGCTCTGGAAAGTATACTGACAAGTGAACGTGTGCCACTTTCATCTCTCACAAACATCACTCAGACATTAATGGATAATTTAAAAAAACAGGGTAGGTGGATATTTATTTTGCAAATATAGAGAGGCCTTTGCACGTTGTCCGCAGTGCTGTAAGAGTATTGTAGAACTGTCCTCTCCCACAAGGAGACTAGACTTGGTCTGCTTAGTTTTGCTGCTAGATATCACAGGATGTTGCTTCTACATTATTTTTTTTTTTTTAATGCAGACTGCAAATAGCTTGCTAGGAAGTATGCTTTGCTATGCTTGCTATGTGCTTAGTAACTTGTGATTATATTTTAAAAAACAAAACCAAAACCCCAACAACTGGGCTTGGTACTTGCATCTAGTAAAAGTTTCCTTCAGAAAGAAGCTTTCACAGACTTTTGCCTGTAGATGTTTTAGTTTATTCTCTCTCCTGCCTTAGGAAGGCAGTAAGTATATGGTACTTTGGATCTGTGAATTTTAATGTACTGGAAGCACAAAATCCTTATCATTGAGGATCTGAGCTCTGGCCAGATGCCTAGTATCTTTCCTTGGGAAGCTTCGCTGAAGCTGTATTTCGTATGTTTTGCTAGAGATTTCAGAGCCAGTGTCGGGAAATGTCATTGCCCATTCAAATTCCTGTTGCTGGAAAGTCTGCAAGATTGTTTCTTTGAAACTATACACTTTGATCTTTTTAAAATTGGGAGAGCCTTCTTTGTGCTTGAGGTGACCCCATCTGGGAGACCCAACTGGGCATTGAGGAATAGAGTAGAGAAGAAGGTGCCCGCCACTTCCTTTGCATGTGTTGGGACCTCTCATCAACAGAGCTGCTTTTTCTTTTGTTTCGTTTTGGTTATCGCTGGATTCAATTCAGCTTGTTAGAAGACTTCAGCCATAGGAGTCAAGAAATACCTACCACTGCTGTGTGGAAGTCCTGAATAAAGCAGTTGTTAATTCGAAAGGCTGTGTCCCTTGTCCTGCCTCAGTGAGAACATGACAGCATGTTTTTGTAGTTTCAGGGCCTTGAGAGGAAATCTTTCTTTCACTTGTATCAGTGGTGGGGGTTTTGTTACCATTTTCGTGAAGTTAGATAGAGGAGATTGAGAGATTCACACGTGCAGTTCTCTACCTAATTTTAATCTGGCATTCTAAATCACTAGCATTATCCATTCCTATTGGAACTCCTAAAAAACCAAAGAAAAATGGAAACATGGCCTTTTACACTGAAGAGAGATTGACAGAACTGTATACCTACTGAGGTCTGTTTGTGTATTTTTCATCCTTAATCTCTTATTGTCATACATAACATTATTTCCTCACGGTCATAATAAAGAACAAACTTGGCTGATGTTCCAGCCTTCTAATTTCAGAACAGTAGTGGCATATCCTTCCACTTGTGCTTAGCAGGTAAAAGATAACGTGAAGGAGATGCTGGGCTCTATGAATGCTGTAGTTACAAAGAAAAGGTCAAGTGACTGTGTGGCAAGCTCTGTGCATTTCTTTTCTGTTTTCAGGATATTTAATAGCAATGTATCAAAAGTTTTTAAGGGTTTGTAGGGAGAATATCATGTTTAGAAGCTGTTTCAGGTGAAGATGATATATTCAGAGATATCTTTTGTATAGAAAGGTCCTCTTAGGATCTCTGTAGAATGCTTTCTTTTAAAATAAATAAGTTGGCATAGAGATATTTTCAATGTTATGTTGGTGTAAGTTTCCTATATTCCGATTGCTTTAATTGTTACTGAAATTTGAATGTCAATAGATACATGAAATTTCCGAGACTGAGATTGTAGAAATACAAAAGGCAGTGTCTTGCAGAGGTGAAACTGAATTAATTTCAGTAGATATCAAGCTCTCTTCTGATGCAAGGAACATGCTTAAAATACTGGAAGAACGAATAAAATATCATAGTCTGGTATTCTCGATAAAAGAAAATATGTTTGAGACTTACTGTGTATCAGTTTTTGGCAATTTCTGGTTTTGCCTTAAACCAGGAAATGAGAATAGATTTGTCCTTGTTCAGTTCCACATTGTCAGCCTTCTTCAGTTTAAAAATGAGCCTGATATCTTTCTCTAATACTTCTTGGAAAAAATAATTCTTGTTTTATACTGTTGTGAATGAAATATAATCATTGCAAGCAGCAGTGCATCAAAAAATTACACTGAGAGACATAAGTCTCTGCAGTTGTAATAAAGAAGTTTAATGCGCCTGTGAAGTATATTTCACTATTCCAGGCTATATATTCAAATTCAAATGTAGTTTTATTTTTTTCTCAGAGCTTGAGTGTGTGGATGAAGGACTACTGCAGTTCTGCGCAAACAAGTTAAAGCTGTTACATCTTTATGAACTAGTTAGCAAACTAAATTCCCAAAGCATACAGAAAGACACTCCACGCTCGGATAATGTGAGTAAATTCAAAATGTAGTTGTCTTATAGAATCGATTAATGATTTGGGCATAAAAATACATTTTCAAGGCCTTGGATAAAATAAGTAGGTAAGCAAGTTACATGTTTTTGTGACCTGGAACTTTTAATGAAGTCACTGTTTTATAATGCTTTTTTTCCCCCGCTGTATAAATGCCTAGTAATTCATCTACCTAATATTCTTTAGCAGTCACATAAAGTTGAGACAGTTCAGTCCTTTATCCAAAGCATATTCTTACCTTTGTTTAGTTTTGGAGGGGTGTTTTGGGACCAGTAAAAATAACAAATTCTGATATTTACTTTTGTAGCATCATAATTTGGCTTGCTTTTGATATAATTTGTAGAACTGCTTATACATTTGTAAAAGCCATGTGGAGTGGTGTTATATAGGCTTGTTTGCTTGATGGATGATTGTTTTACTGTGAGCAGGATCTAAATGTGGGAAATGCATCTGCTGAAGTCCTTAAAAATGAAGCTAGACAACGTCTTCATTTGAGCTGTATGAATAACTGATTTTCATAATCATCATCACAGAATGGTTTGCTTGGGTTGCGAGGGGCCTTAAGGATGATCTAGTCCCACCCCACCTGCCATGGGCAGGGACACCTTCCACTAGACCAGGTTGCTCAAAGCCCCATCCAGCCTGGCCTTGAACGCTTTCAGGGATGGGGCATCCACAATTTCTCTGGGCAGCCTGTTCCAGTGCCTCACCACCCTCACAGCAAAGGATTTCTTCCTAATACCTAATCTAAATCTACCCTGTTTTGGTGTTGGTCATTTTTTTTGAGATTATTCAATCATTTTGGCTCTTTTAAAAGACATTTTTAATGTTCAAAATGAAATATTTTGACTCTTCTGACTTTTGCTTTAGTTTTTACTGAGTTTTTCAAAACATCTGTTTACATTAGTCTTGTGGATTTTTTTGGTTTTTGCTTTTAAGGACTTGGCTAAACTGCTTCGACTAGAAGAAAAAGATTTTCATAGACTTGAAACTTTAGTGGAGAACTACAAGAAAGAAAACACCCAAAGTACTGTTCAGTTTGCTGATGAGAAGGATGACTTATTGACTGTGAAAATGTTCTTAGAATATTTGGAATATGAAAAGGACATGATTAATGTGAAAAATATGGAAGATGGAGAATATGTGGCTTTAGGTAAGAGCTACTGAACTGTTTGTCATATAACTTGAAGACTGATTATAATCTAGGATGGTATAAATATTCTAGCCTTAATCTGGCTTGCCTTGAAGTAGTATATGACAGTGCTAGTTCCAGACTCTTACCTTTAGTTATAGGACAAGTCGTTCTACCTAGATGGATATTAATACAAGTTGACTACACCTGTGGATATAATTAGCCTAAAGTGATGTTATGACTGTTTATTTGTTTATTAACGCCACTAAGTTGGACAGTGGTAACCAGATACTTTACAAAGCAGCTGTATTTTGCTGTTTCTGGGCTGACTTTACCCTCAGAGGTGGGGGAGCTGACCAGAGGCAGCATAGGACCATTAGGTGGTGGAATAAAGACTCTTCATTGGTGGCGTTGAGGCGATTTTGGACAACGTTGATCTGAGATATTATGGATGGGGAGAGTGTCTGGGGTGTCCTTTGGGTTGTGGGGTGGGATTACTGTCTGCAGACTGCTTTAGTTTGCAAGTCTGTTCCAGACTGTCCTTGAGGGGATCTTGGAGAATAACTAGTGGAAGCAGCTTGAGTTAAATCTGTCTCAAAGGCACTGTCTTTCCAGAAGATTTCTTTTCTGGGGAAATTTTGGTGCGAACACAGAATTCTGTACATAGGTGTTGTATGGTGTTCACTTTGTAGCCTCCTGCTTATTTTAGCTTTAATTGTCAGACTTTGAGAGGAATTGGGATTGAAAAGTTAGGCAGAAGAGCTTGGCTTTCATCTGTAAGAAGATCAAAGGCTGTTCTGAAGTAATCTTAGAATTTGCATTTTCTCTACCATAACAGTATGTTTAGTTTTAAGAATGGGGGTAGAAGTATTTTTCTCCCCACACCCTTGGACAGGGATCGCTAGTAACTTATTAGGGTGTTCAGCTGTAAACAAATAAATGAATGTTATGCTGCACAGTTTAGATAGTTTCTTGAAGATCTTGTTTTTTCAATTTTCCTCTGCCTCAAAGGGACACTCACACTTTTTGTAGTGCTGGTAAGGTATGAATTATACAATTGTTTGGTTTTTGTAATTGGTTGAAGTACCACTAGTTTGCTATATAAGCTACAACATGCTGCCACACAGTTCTGGGTTACTCCATGGATAAACGTGGCTGACACTTCAAGCCATTCTTTGAATTCAATAAAATGTGTAATCCAGTGTCACGGCTTAACCCAGCAAGTAGCTAAACACCATACTTGCTCTGCTCCCCCCTGCCCCGCCCACTGGGATAGGGGAGAGAACTGGAGAAGAAAAAAACCAGAGAAATTCATAGGTTGAGATAAAGACAATTTAATAGGACAGAAAAGGAAGGGAAAATAATGCTAGTGATAAAAGAATGAGAATATACAAGACAAGTGATGCACCATGCAGCTGCTCACCACCTGCTGACCAATGCCCAGCTAGTTCCCGAGCAGTACCTGCCTCTCTTCTTCCTTCTGTTGTCATGATGGTCACGGTTCGGAGTAGTCTGCCTCATCCGCTTCTTCCTCCTGTTCTCTCTTAGAAGAAGCTCCTTCATCCTTTACTAAATGAGCTGACTTCCACTTCCAGTATCTCTTCTTGTGTGTAGGGGTGACAGATACCGGCATGGGTTGGTTCTCTGGTTCAGCCACGGTGCCTGTAGTGGGGTTGGAGTAGCCATGGTGCCTGTCACCAGGGTTGGAGTAGTTGCAGAGCCTGTCACTTTGTCAGGTCCAGACACCTCCTCTTCCCCTTGAGGGTACTGAGTTGAGCAGGGCTCAGCAGGCACGGGCCAGGCCCCACCGTGTGGCAATGAGTTGTGTCTCTCCAAAATTGCCAGGGTGACAGTATACTTCTTCCCAAATATTTTACTAGTTGTTCAGGATTCTGTGCTTGTTCAGAGGTGAAATTCCAAAACACTGGAGGTGACCACTGTCCTAAGCACTTGCCGATACTATCTCACACACCCTGCCACTCTTACCTATCCAGCCTCGATGCACATCTCTGGGTGGTATTCTTAAACAGCTGTTTAACCCTAAACAGGACCTGAAACACATTCAGGAGACTTAGCAATAGAAACATGCTGGTTCAAACATCCTGAAGATACCCAAAATTCTGAAGAGCCATTGTAATTAGCCTGGAGGAGATGGGAAAGATGGAGTAAAGTAAGAGGTGTAATTATTGGTAGTTTCCAATAGATGGCTCCTGAAGTAAGAGATGACGGTAGCACTGAGTAGAAATACTGGATTAGTTTCACCACCAGCAATTTTACCATATTTTAGGCCAGTGTTACGAAGTACAACAAAATGATAACCCTAACCCAGCCCCCAGAGGGGATAAACAGCACAACAGGGAACGTGTACGGCAAGTAAGGTGTTAGAGAATGCAACTCTTCTGAGCAAATAAATCAACATTGTGACCAGCGACTATTAAACTGATATAATGAACGCTTAGAACAAATTTGTTTTACCACGCTCTGGTCAGATCTGTTATGTCAACCCATCGTGCCCCACGGTGGGCACCAAAAAGGACTGTTATGGTTTAACCTGGCAGGGATCTAAACACCACACAGCTTTTCACTTGCTCCCCGCCTCCCTCCACCCAGTGGGATAGGAGAGAGAATCGGAAAAAAAAGTAAAATTCGTGGGTTGAGATAGACAGTTTAATAGGATAGACAAGGAAGGGAAAATAATAGTGATAAAAAAATTAGAATGTTCAAAACAATTGATGCACAATGCAATTGCTTACTACCCACTGACTGATACCCACCGACCGATGCCCAGCCAGTTCCTGAGCAATGGCCCCCTGGCCAGCTTTCCCCCCAGTTTATATACTGAGCATGATGTCATATGGTATGGAATATCCCTCTGGCTAGTTTGGGTCAGCTGTCCTGACTGTGTCCCCTCCCAACTTCTTGTGCCCCTCCAGCCTTCTCGCTGGTGGAGTGGTGTGAGAACCTGAAAAGTCCTTGACTTAGTGTAAACGCTGCTTAGCAGCAACGAAAACGTCAGTGTGTTATCAACACTATTCTCATCCCAACCCAAAACACAGCACTATACCAGCTAGTAGGACAAAAATTAAATCTACCCCAGCTGAAAGAGCAGGACATCCAAGCAGTACAATAACCAGTGTTTTGTTATAAATTCATTTTCCGTATGACTCGTTTTGTGGTAGGAACACTTGTGTCCTTTGTAATGAACCTTCTCCACTAAGAGTAAACCATTAGGGCATCCTGGGTGTAACTTAGTCCTTTGTGTTGCAGTCACTGGGACCTGAGCAATAGATGATCTCTCATGTAAGTGTACGGGAAGAGGCTGTGGCTTTAGATGTTGTTTGTAATGTCAACTAATTTTTGCTTCAGGCAGTTTTTTCTTCTGGAAGTGTTTGTGTGGGGAGAGTTCCATAGAGGAAATGTGTCGTGCATTGGAATCAGCAGGTTTTAGCCCTCAGATCTTGTTGGTAAGATATCTGTTACATACTTTAAAACTTTGATGTAGTATTTTGAAGACAAAGCATTGAAAGGAAAAGTTCTGGATGTTGATCTTTGAATAAGGCTGTGTTCAAATACCCCCACATGTAGTTCTTTAGGTGTTCATATCTGTATTTCCCACTAAAGAGATGTCAAAAAAAAAAAAAAAAAAAAGAGAAAATAATCTGATTGAAAATGTGGGTAGTCTAGTGGGAATTTCTGGAGTATGCATTTAGGACTACAAGTGTTAAAATTCTGCTGAAGTTTTCTTCTACAAAGAAGCAAAAATTATGAGAGTAGTTAATTTCAGGCACTGATACATTTGTTATAATTCCTTTTTGCAAGCAAGGAAGTTTAGAAGGAATTAAAAGTAAATTTTTCAGAATCGCTAGTAGTGTTCAGACAATAATCTTTATCTTTCATCTGCATGTAATGTTAGTGTTTTGCTACTCTTCTATCCACTACATAACAGTGGGAATACATATTTCAGTATTATTTGCTTGTGTTAAGATTTTCAGGGGTAATGTTAGTAACATTTACTAAGCTGAGATTGGTAACATACTGGTATTATCTGGCTGTGCCTTCAGAAGAGGGTGTTTGTAAGTTATCTTTCTAAACGAAAGATACAGATTGTATTGTTTCATTTCAAAGGCTATCATAGGGTGTCTTATGCAATATTTATATTCATATAATAAGACTTCATGGGTATAACATTTCTGCTCTATGACACAAAATTTATTAGAGAAAGAAAGTGTTTGCATTAGGTATGTTGCAATATTAGAGTTTCATTCTATTGCTTTAATTCCATATTCTCTTTTTTTTTTTTTTTACAGTCACTCCTTCTCAATTTATGGCTTTCCAAGGAAAAGGATATTCTAGACAAACCAGATTCTGTCAGTTGCCTTCACACTATGCTGTCACTTCTGAGCAAAATGAAAGGTGAAATGTGCATTTGGAACATGTAAACACAACTGATATTAATTATTATTAGAAATCTGCTACTCTGACTAGCCTATATTATCACTTAGGGTTTCTCCCCCCCTCACAAATTATGTAACAGCTACGTGCTGCATGTTGATCAACTAACCAAAAATACAATCAAAATCTTAAGAGTGCCACAATTAAAGGCCTGCTTCATGCCATGTAGTTTCACTCTCCACTAAGTTGACACAGCTGTTACTTGGCACCAGAAGGTGGCTGTCCTTCCTCCCTTTTTTTGGGTCTCTCGTCCTGGGGGGGGGGGGGGGGGGGGGGGGGGGTCCGGCCCCCCCACCCCCGCCCCCCCCCCCCCACCTTGTACTGACTGCCTCTCAGAAGTTCTTTGAGTTGCTGTAACTTTTTGAGACACCATTATTCTAGCAGCATTTGTGTATTGAACATCTCTCTAACTTCAGCGGTACTATATAAAGTCGACTTGCCATTATTTGGGGTAAGTTATGTAATGAGTAATTATTGATTCTCCTACCTCACACAGAGGTGCTGTGGATATATCTGTGCCAGGTTCCCTGATGCCTAGTTCACCGTAGGGCACCACTGGTGGCTTGAAACTGGAAGCGTGAATAAGCTACTGCTGCTGTCTGAATAAATTAATTCTGCTGAACACGAGACAGCCTGAAGAGAGCCAGCTTGAGGGCATTGAATGTGTGTGGCATCTAGAAATCACAAAAGAAGCTGTCTGCACTGTGAAGTGTCATTTTGTAATATTCCTTAGATCTAGTAAGCATGCAGCAGGCTTTGCTACTTGGTGATTTGGATCTGTTGCCTGTTTCCTGAAAAGGAAACTTGGAGACAGAGTAATTCACATTGTGCTCATTATTTTAAATTTGATTTATAATCTAGAAATTGTATGCTACGTATCTAGAAAAAGATAACGTTGAGTAATTGGAAATTGCTCCTAATAAAAGCTGTATTAATAAGTGCTGCTTTACTAGTTTCAGCACCCAGTGACCCAAGTTGCGTTCCCTACCCTCCCTGTCCCTACAGTGGCTGTAGATGAGTCCTGGGACACTCAGTCCATTTCCCCCTGGTGGCAGCAAATGCGAACGGTTTGTGTTCAGTCTGAAAATAACGCAGCTGCCTTGTTATCTGCTCACGTTGGACATTCTGTCACTGCACAGATGATTGACAGTGTGACAGAGAAAAAGGTAAGTCATTTTGGATGCCCCCCCTTCTATTTTATTTACTCTATCAGTTCCATGCAAATTGCTGTCTTTGTAATAAAATAACATCCTTAGCATTCATTTGTTGTCATTCTAACATGGACACAAGCGTGCCGTCCTGCAAGCCTGAAAATTTGTATTTGAATTTGAAGAATATCATGCTGAGGTGAATGAATGATACATCAGAATTGTTTACTAAACATATTTAAATATATGAGGGGAACTGTGCAGTGAGCTTTTGTCTTGATAGCAAATGATGTTGACAAGCTTAAAGCCTACACAGTTTCCACGTAAATTTGAGAAGTCCACTGAACTTTGGATGTTAAACCTGTTTTAACATAGTTTTCAATATTTTTTTTTAAATATGCTGGTGAATTTTCTGAGCACTTAAGTTACCATGCTTTCTTAAGGTGATGGGTGTTTGGTTCTCTTGGCAATAAGTATCTTCTTCACAAAGTTGTGGTTGAGACTGTGAACCTGCACACATCATTGCAATTCAAGGTGGAAAAGGTTATTCCATTCTTAAATAGCACTAGGCATATGTGTATTTTACTACTTAACAAATTACACGGGGTTTAGGTGATGTTCAGTCTTGTAAATAGACTGCCTTATAAATAGTAACTAGATTACTGGGAAGTGTTTTAGTATTTTTGCACATTCATGTTAACTGTTGCAATTCTGTGTATTAAAATCGTTAGCGTTGCCCAAATGGGAATTTTGGTATGTTGCAACATACTGTGCTTTACCCATTGGCGCTCTCTCCTTTGTCACCTTCTCTTCTGCTCTTAAAAGAATAAAGGAACAGCCTTATTTCCCTCAAAACTTCCCTTCTCTAAAGCCATTTATTCCCCCTCCACCCCCCTTTATTTTTCCCCCCTATCATCCTTCGGCTTAAAGCCTGGAAGTCTTAATAGCCAGGCTTCTGAGAACTCTAGTTTGCTGTCTTGGTGCACAAAGCTAAAAATCAGATCTACACCCTACTGGAAAGATTCTTGGGCTTTCTGCCAGGGCATTTGCTGATAAATGTGGGAATTATCAAAATAATGCACAGAACTGCCGTGTGGTATGATCCAGTGTTTCTGGGTGCGTGATATGTATTTTTTAATATGGTAGGAAATTGAAATGTAGGTGGATTAATCATATATGTAGGGAATGTGTATATAGTGAAGGATTTAAAATTAAATCTTTTTGAAGGGATTCTAACACACTTCTCAACTAAATATGAACTTAAAAATGGGACTATTAGATGACTTTTCAGGTCCTTTTATTTCCTTAGGCTTTTATTTAAGAATCTGTGCATCTTGTGAGCGATGTGGGATATTAATTGGTCTTTGTATAGTAGTTAATGTACATAGTTTGAACTAAATTATCCTTTAAAATGCAGTAGCTCTTGGGATATAGCTTTCAATTTTAATGCTATCCATTTTTTTAAACAAAACTGTGCTACTTTAAGTGAGCAGACCTAAAACAGTTTGTATGTTCTGTTAGTTTTCCCAAATAATTGTAGGTTCGGACACAGAGTCGTGGGAAGCACTTTCCCTTGATACTGAATATTGGAAACTTTTGCTGAAACAGTTAGAGGATTGTCTGATACTTCAAACACTACTGCATAGCAAAGTGAGCAAAAGGACAAAAAGAGTTTCATCACTGCAGACTGAGCCTTTGGGCAGGCTTTCTGTAAAGAAATTGCTTGAAGCTGGGAAAGGTACATTTTTTTTTTCTCTTGGAAAGACGGTTGATTGTCTTTCTAATAGACTTCTGAGCCATCCTTACCTACTTAATGATATACACTGCACAGGAAGTGGTTCTGCTGGTTACTTTTCTTAATTTAAAAACCAATGCAAACCACATAGAATACCGCTTTAAAATTGTAAAAGCGTATTACTGTAAAGACTGCATTGTAAATGTCTAATCAGCTGAATAGGAAGTTTTCTAATTGGTAGAGTTATCATTATGTAATTAATGGTAGTAGTTAAAAGTCGTATCTCTTCTCTTGTCCTTTGATTCTGAACCATAAATCTTCTGGGATACATTGACTATACCTCATACTTCGGTTTTTTTTCTTTCTCTTTTAAAATGGCCTAGGAGGTATTGCTGACACTGTAGCAAAGTGGGTTTTTAAGCAAGGCTTCAGCCCTCTTGTACTGAATTTGGCCCAACACAAACCCAGTACAGATCGTACTGATGAATCTGTAGAAATGCATACCCCTATCTTTCTTGAGGAACCAGAAGAAGATGCAGGCCTGGAAACAATCCTAGGTAAGAAAATAACATGAATTTTTCGAATTCTAGATGTCTGCAGAGATGTTTTAGTTGCTACTGTTGTGAAGTGGCAGAAACTAGAGTGGAAAGAGGTCTGTCTTGTGACTTCAGATTTTCTTTTTCTAGAGCTGCTGCAACTAGCATATCAGCAATTTCCGTGTAGTCTTGAAGTGGATGTACTCCATGCACATTGCTGTTGGGAATATGTGGTGCAGTGGAATAAGGACCCAGAGGTAAAAAAATTTAATTTGCGGGGAATAATGGTTGAGACCAGCTTAAGAGAAGCAGTTGCACGAGTTTGTAATAGTTCATAAAAACTTTCATGAAGAAGACTGATTTTGAAGGCCTACTAGTTACAATTTTTTTTGTGGTAAGTGGCAAGCAGAAATTGAATTGAGAAAATGAATGCAGGTCCTGCAGCTGAATGGCACCTCACAAAGGTGACATACAGGACTGTATATTTCTTAGCTGCCAGATTCTCAAAACTGTAAGTGTGGAAACTGCATTCAAATAAGCAGTGTGAAGAAGGGTTTTGACTGTATCTTGTGCAAGTACAAAACAGTTTAAGTACTTCAAAATAGTGATGAACCTTTCTTCTGTTCTAGGTATGTTAAAACAGACCACAGAATACTAGATTTGTTAAACTAGAATCTATTCCATTTAAAGAGGAAAGAAGGATTTCTTGAATATTCTTAGATTCCCTGGCCACTGCTTGGAGTTGTCACAGGAGAAAGAAAGAAAGACAGAAAAAAAAAATACTCCTTCCACTGCTGTTCTGTAGCTTCTCTAATATTGGAGAATGTTGTCCTAAGTTCTGATGATGTGAAAATTGAAATTAGCACTCCTTAGATCTCTGCAGCATAACACCTTGCTATAGAAGGTTCCTTTGAGACTGTGAAAAACTTACTCTGTCATTATGAAATGGAGTAAAAATTTAATTTTTCTAGCAGAAATGGATTTTGTATTTGAAAAGTGACTGTAGTCAGTAGAGGTGCCTTTCAGCAAGGAGTACGCTAGCAGTACATACACTAAAACGAAGCCCTGAAAATAGTGCTGAAATCACAGTGTGTTTGATACTTTGCCATGTGTGCGTATGTTTGTCACATAGTAGCAGAGAAGACTGCAATATCAGAATAACTTACAAGTTTTGTAACTGTCAAGTAATAGCTTTAAAATAATCTGCCTGGGCCCTTTAAGAATCAATAGTTTACATTTATACCAAGTTTTGAATAATGTATTAACTTGTTCTTTTACTTTTTTGTTTTACATAAGGAAGCATGTTTTCTCATTAGGTCCATAGATCATCTAAGATGCATCGTTAATGCTCACATTCAGCATGGTAAGTATGAAGCTATTATTAAAAATTATCTTTGTTGAAATTGTAAAACAATAGAATAAATGACTGTGTGTCAACTAGTGTAAATGTATACAGTTCATAGCAGCTATAGCCATTTTTTCTGAAACAAACCAACCCCAACCAAAACCAAAAAACCCCCAACTGCTGACATTGAAGCTCTTGTTTTTCATGTTGAAACACTGTGTCCATCAGAACCACAAAAATAATTCGGTTAGATAGAGTTTTAATGTGTTTAAAACAATTTAAAATAAAATTGCTCTGAAACTATTTTTTTTACTTGTATTTAAATAGTGACCCATGCTTCTTGCAGTTACTTTTCATGCACTTCATGCATTTCTTGATGCTCTGTTTTAGTGAATGGGATGACAATTGCCTCTTTTGTAGACTGTTTATGTGTACAAATAAGGTGCACTTTATGTGTAAACAACTAGTCTTAAACCTTCTTGGTTAGCACCAGAGTTTGTGTACCTACAACGTTTAACCCAGTTTACATAATAATTTTAGTGAAAGATTCATTGCATTTCTGACTGTATTTCATCACCAAGATAGTCTCCCCCTGAGAAATCGGAAATCTAAAGTACCAAGTATAAAGCAGTGAGGATAACTTACAGTTCCTTCTTGTTTCATTCACCATCCTTTTTTTAACCGCCCTCCCTGACTTAAATAGACTTTGGCCCATGGCTTTTCACGCCATACTAGTAAGATCTCTCTTCTATTCACTTGGAGTTTACAAGTTGGCGATTGTTCTAGGTATCGCTCTGATGATGTGGAATACATTCATAGTAAAAAGGCTCTCTTCTGCTACATATCTAATGGACAAGGTGAGTGCAGTATTGTGACAGTATTTTTGAGGCTGAATTTTTATTATTAACTGAAAAGTGAGACTAGTATTTTTAAACAATTGGTTTTTTAAATAAGTTTGGGATATCTTTGATTTAAGCATGAAAAACCTGCTTATTTGGTTTATTATATAGCTACCTTTTGGAATTGATGAAGGAATGAATTAAAATATCACATCTGGAATGATCAACTATAGGCAGCACTGGCTGATGTATACTGAAGACGTGCAGTGTTAGCTTGTAGTTGCTAAATGAAAACTATTTGTGAAACAGTTTGAAACTGTGTATGTGTCTGCATATAAAATGTTACATTAGAAAACAATAAATAACTTAGTGTTTTCTATGTGCCTGTTTCCTGCGAAGTTATTGCCATGGAAGTTTCTACCAGAAACCTTGCCACAGCAGCAGCTTTTCCTAATGTTGTGGTCCAAGTTTTGCATGTATGAGTGCTTGTTCTTCAAAATGCAGAACGTTTTGAGTATGTCGTTGAGCATTTTCTGTCGCTACCATTGTGTAAATCAGCTTCTGTTCTAGTAGGCAGCTTGTTTGCTGTGGGTTTCAGCAGTCTTCTGTCCCTGCTGAAGCTTCAGTTTTTTTCATGCTTATAAATACACAGTGGATCTATTTATGGGAAGACAGTTCTGTTTAGGACTGGAAGACAGTTTAGGAAGAGTACTGCCAGTAAGTGATAGATCTGTTTAAGTTGTGTAAGGGGAATCTGCCTGTTGGTTTGCCAGAGGTAGAGCAGCAGCTAAGTGTTTTTCAGCATAGAAGTCCAGATAAAGAGAGAGAAGCACTGACAGTGATTTAACAGATGGGGGCAACCCCCCCAAAAACAAACAACCAAACAAAAACCAGCAAAGAAAACCCCGCAAAACCCAGAAGAATTTGCTGTCTTGTCATCTTTTTTCCTTCTCCTTCGCTCCTCTCATCTTCTGCTTTTGCTATTTGTTTAGCTCTAAGAATTGGAGAATATAATCTTCCTCATTCCTTTCAGCAAATAGGCTCAGTTGTAGTAGGTGTTTCTTCTGCAAAGACTCTTCCAGTTTTTCTGCATGCCTTTATGGAAATCCACCAGCATTACTTCTGCCTAGATTAACACTCGCAGGAGAAGAGATAAAGGTTTTTATTAACTGTTTTTGCACACATCTGTTACCTTAAACAAATATCATGTAATAACAAATGTTGCTATCTTTTTTAATCATTACTTATGTATGTTTGAAAGCTGGGAATTAGTCATTTGGGTTTGTGTCATAGAAGCAGTAGCACACTCACTAGCTTCTAGAAAAAGAAAGTTTCCAAATCTATTGGCACTCGGTCCCAAAATGGACAGCTGAAAGTTGTCTTGAACTCAGACTTTGAAACAGGATGATGGATCACTTGAATTGGAGTTTAAATAATCCTGTAACTCAGGACCCTGGAATTTCACTTCAGCTGTTGTTTAGACTCTGCCATGCTGTTGTAATTATTACTTTTACTTTTTTGTGCTATGGAAGAGAGAACTTCCACTTACGTGTATGTGCTTTGTTGTGTGCAGCATGTGATGCAACTTACAGAAATTGGACCTCATAGTAACATTCCTAAACAGGATATGATTGAGGTGTGTCTTCTGAAGGATTCAGATAGGCAAAGCACAGAAACCATGTAATAACTTTCTTATTAGACCTTCTCCATCTCAATGAATATGCTGGAGCATTCACTCTTCCTTTCTTCTTCCCTTGTTCTTCCCTAGTGTTTCTTTCTAATATCACAGAGCTAGAGCTATATAATACCAAGCGTATTATAGAAATCACTGGGAATTTTTTAGCTGCCTTTGAGATTTGAATTGAGGACGTTGGGGACTTATTTCTAATCCTGGACTTGAAGAGGGATGAACTGAGTATGGGCATCAGCGATGTTCGTTTCCGAGCTGTATGATCTGTCTCAAATCTTTTGCTGAAAGCAAGCTATGCAGTGCGTCACATTATGTAGCTGTAATGAATTATTTTCTCATTTTATATTAGGAAAATAGTAATAAAGGGTTAAAACATGGGGTAACAGTTACCTTATGATGAAAATTATTTAATTATGCTGATATTTTTTTTTAACAGGTTGGAAAAGCTCCAAAGGACAGATTGTGCAGACGGGCAAGTAATACTACTTTCATCTAAATGGAAAGAAAGAAATAAAAATGCCTTAATTTTAATACTAGTTTGTGATGTATTTCTGAAAGTTTCAAAAAAATTCAAAATACAGCCCTAGAGAAAATGTTACAGATTTTAAGAAATGTAAATTAATCTTTATCTGACAAAGCAAATTAGAACAGTAGTATAACTTCAAATATTATAGAAGATAGACTTCAGACTATAACATGACAAACTACTATTAGTTTTCATGTGTAATTTCATTAGTTAAAATTTTTTTGGAAGACACCTGATACGCTCAGAAAATGAAATTTACTAGATGTGATTACTTGAGGAATTCAGTCTTCTTTAGAGATACAGTATTATAAATGGCTACATTTAGCTTAATTCCTATTATTTCTAATTCTTTGTTGTACTTCAGTGAATATTTGTTTACCTTTAAATATAATAGGTTAATAAATTGAGCTTAACAATGTGTTTTATGTCAACAACTGTCTTCTCAAACATACAGAGCTAATAAAAGCCTGTTTCAATTCCAAATGAAACAACTTAAACCATACTGTTTGTTAACAGGACGTAGGTATGGGTGACACAGCAATGACAGCTTTTCTTGGCTGCTGTTCAGATCTTCTGCAAACATTGCTAGAGGTAAATTTTTATTTTTCCAGTAGGAGGTAAGGAACTTCAAATTTAATTTTAAAGAATATTGTTATACAAATTTCTGTACCGTTCAATTCAGACAAATAGTAATGAACTTCTAGACAATGTGAAATTTTCTTTTTAATTTCACTGCAGAGAAGTTGTGATTAAAGCAGTGTCTTTTGCATAGAAGGCCAATACAGAGGACATTTTGTGTGTGACTACTTTTCTGTGTTGCTCTGGCAGGCTGATGTTAGCAGTGATGAAATGCAGGCTCCTGTCTTAGATACTGAAGATGCTTGGGTGTCGGTAGAAGGACCAGTATCGATAGTAGAGCTAGCCCTTGAGCAGAAACGCATTCACTACCCACTTGTTGAACACCAGTTTGTGTTATGTACTATCTTGTACGCCATCATGAGGTTTTCTCTGAAGAGCGTGAAGCCTCTTTCGCTGTTTGATAGCAAGGTACGTCTTTTGAAAGCATACATCTTAATATTGCTGTCCTTCCTCTTGGTATCTATAATATAGGCTAACGTTCACTCTTTAAATAGTTCTTACATAATTGTATGAAAGACATTAGTTCACTGTGGTGCATTAATGAAGTTGTCACCAGAATTCAGGCTGAGACCCAAACTTCGTGCCTTTCCTTATGAATAAAAGATTCGTAGTGACCTCAGATGCATGAAAATCAGTTCCTTAATATTTAGCTGGCCTGAAAATACTGCTTCTTACGAACACTGGGTGACTGTTTTTTTCTAGAGCTTTGAGAAGTGCCAGATCGGTCAAAACATAACGTTTCTGACCTTAAATATTTATGTTAGTGCCACCGTTGTATCCATTATTGCTGATGATTATTCCAGAATTCTGAGCATCTCAAAGAGAATAAACAGCTTGTCATTTAGTGCATGTAAACCACTTTTAAAATGCAGTGACTTTAGTTTTAAAATTCACTACAGTATATCTCCAGTAGAGCTTGACCCTGATACAAAGCAGGTACCACAGACTGAGCTTTCCTCCTTCTAGCTTTACCACACTACAATTTAAAAAAAAAATTAAACACAAAGCACTGGTGCAGACTTTCATTTTAATTCCTGCTGGGGAGAAGATGATTTAGTCCTGTAATACTGTGCAGATTTCTTCTTAATGATTTACTGGAATTTTAGAAGTGCAGAGTATTACTCTGCTTTTGCCATAGGTTCTTGTCTGTGTGCAAGCTCTGATGAAGCAGTTGGGTCTGGTTTCAGCATTTTACCATAGATCAAATTCCATTGTTTTTATGTGTTTGTTTTTTTTTTTTTTTTCACTTATCTGTTAGCAGAAAGCATTATACCACCTCTTGTCATTTAAGAATGCGTATTACATCTCAGGAGTGAAATCAGATCCTGTTCTGTGCCTCCTTTCTTTTACATGCAACTGTTACTCTCAGCTGCTGCCCTTTTGCCTTCAGTCTCTCAAGATTTCTGTTTGTTCCACGAGCTTTATGAGACAATTTCTAGCAGGTCTTTAGAGAATCTTGACTGATGGCTGAAAAAGGGGTTAAAAGTTCTGAAGGCCAGTTATTACCTTATTTCTGACAAGGCAAGTCACTGTCTAGACCTACACATTCATCACTGTCTTTTAACACAGGTGCTTTTTTGGTCCCAGTTTCCCTACCCCCTCAGTATGGAGCAGGACTGCCAGAGATGCTTGGCATTGCATGTGTCACTGCTGCAGCGTGATGGGCTGAAACAAGGGCTACCATGTGCCATCGTTCAGGGTTGTACCCGAAATCTGATTCATCTGGAGCTCCAAGAGACCTTAAAACTAAGTGGTGTCAACTACAGCAGTAGGGAATAGATCAAATGTATTTTTGTATCAGCTAGTTTCCATTTCTTTCTACATATTATGCTTGGTATGTTGGTCTAGAGCCAGGGACCAGGAAATACATCCAGACAGCTCCAGCTGGTAGTATATATCAGCTACCTGATTTAGTAGGCAGGCAGTTTTAAGTTTGAAAGCAAATCCTTGACATATTATGATTGCACGAACAAAAGTTTGGTTTTGTCTGTGGCTTTAACTTCCAATATTGATTTTTATCCTCAGAGAGAAATAGAAGATGTAGTACAAATTAAATGTAAAAAAATAAGTAGGCTTCTTAGCACTGGATCAAAATGGATTACTTGTATTCCCCTGTATCTCTGAGTCCTGTCTTTGTTTCTCAATTTTAGGGCAAAAATGCATTTTTCAAAGACCTTACTTCAATTCAGCTGCTACCTAGTGGTGATATGGATCCAAGTGTGTTATCCCTACGACAACACGTAGGTATAACTTTTGTACTGAAAGTTCTTAAACTTCTAAAATTTCAAATAATACTGAAGTAACCTGCAATTTTTGCTTCCAAGTTCTTGGTCAAAGTTGTGAGTGCCGTGGTTCAGACACTATGTTCATCACAAAAGGCCAAAGAAGGCTCAGAAGAGGAATTGTTTCCTTTTGAAAAGGGGAAGAATTGGCCGGCTTTGGCTGTGGACCTTGCTCAGTATCTTCAAGTCTCTGAGGATGTGGTCAAAAGGCATTATGTCTGTGAACTGTATAGTTATGGGATGGATCATCTTGGTGAAGAGGTAATAACAGCTTTTAATGATTTTAAATCAATACAGCATTATGTCAGATACTCTGCTAAAATTACTTTTTTCACTTACTTAAGATGCCAGGAAGGTTTAGGCAAGTATTATCAGGCTCAAAAAAATCCCTAGGCTGAAAAAGTCAGGCTGGAAAAGTACTTTTTCAAGACTGGTAATTATCCTAATTTTTCTTCCCGGCAAGAATCTGTGTATGGCAACTAGTGGAAACAAGATAGGGAGTTATACTACTGGTCTAAACCAGTACAGCTCTTCTTATTTGACTATATTTGATAGTTTCAGGAATCTGCTTTTTTTGCCCATTAATCTCTTCTTTTAGGAAGAGTTTAGCAGTCCTCAGGCAAGAAAATCCTTCCCTTTCTTGAGGGGAGAAGCAAACAAGAGATGATATGGAAGTTAGGAATACATTGTTGAACTGTAAAACTGATCTCATGCTCCTGCCAATCACTGCATAAAGTACAGATTAATTCTCTGTCTTTGTTCACACTTCTGCTGTTACGAAGCTTTTAGTAACGTGCTTTATTACACTAACAGATAATACAAGAAACAGTCTCCAAGCTATCTGTCCTTTTAGTATTGAGAAGCTTCTTTTGATACAGCTTTTCAAGCCTGCAGATAAGCGAGCTGTGTCGTGCTGAAATGGTTTCTACTTCCCCTTCGTTTTTCTATTTTCAGGCCTGCCTTCAGGTGGCTGACAAAGAAGTACTTGCATCGCAGCTCCTTATACTGGCTGGACAGAGACTGGCCTTTGCTTTACTGCACATGCAGACAAAGGAGGGTACGGAACTCCTCGCCAAGCTTCCTCCAACACTGTGTACTTGGCTCAAAGCTATGGTAAGTTAAACTCAATTTAGGAAAACGGGTTGATTTTCAGAAGCTTCTGTTCACCAAGACAGAGATGACATCTGAATGGCCCTTTCTTACTAATGGAAACAAGAATTTGTTCTCATTTTTCCTGGTGCTAGTTCTGTTTCATGAAGGGTAGAGCACTTTCATGGGTCAGAACATCAGCTTAATTGAGTTAATAAACCTTAGTAATCTGTTCTATACAAGCTCAGGAGGATTTATATGCAGATGATCATCTGTAAAATTGCTCTAATGCAGTGTTTATTCTTTTATATAGAACCACCGGGAACTTCAAAACACAGAAGTGCCAATTGCAGTAACAGCGAAACTCATTAGCAAAGTCATGGAGCACCTACCGGAGAACCACGGGCAGTATAACCTTGCCTTGAACCTGATCGAGGCGGTAGAAGCCATCTCACAATGACGCTCTCGGTCAGCGTGGTTCTGCCATACAGCAGTACAATGCATGATTTCACACGATTGAGGCTGAACTTTACAGAAAGAAACTTCTTCTGTGTGGCTCTTGTTTAACAACGAAAAGAACAATGCATCCCATCCCAGAATTTCAGAAGGTAATTTTAAATTGGAGTATATTTTAAATTCTGCACTAGTACAAAGATGTTTAGTTTCTAGTACACTTGTTAGTATCTGAAATGCTTTGTTATTTATTTCTGACTTGAGTGCTTTTTGCGGTAGTCTAAATTGGATATATTTGACAGCAGTTTTAGTCTGTTTACAAAATCACATCTTGTGAAATTCTGTATTTCATGCTGGCAGTAACTGCTGCAGTTTCAATGTTCCACGTATGATTTGTTTTTCCAAACAAGCTGTAGAATTACACCCGAGGAATAAAAAAAAAAGTCTCTAAAGTTACCATGTAAAGCCAATACTGCTTTTTCAGAAGCTAGAGCTGGTGTTGGGCTCGTGCCTTGTAACTGCATTATACGTGACAATGACAGCTGCACTAGACATAGGGTGAAACATGCTGGGGCCTTACGCACAGGGAGAACAGCCCACACTAGAAACAGCTGGGAAGGAGAATCCAATTCTCCAGACACAAATATGGACTCCTCTCGCAGTCCAGATCTCCCCCAGTATTGTCTCTTAAGCTGCTGGGCTTCAGCTAAAACTGGATTTTCATCTCTCTCCTTTATTATTAACCTCTGCTGAGTTTAAGTAGGTGAAGGACTGTCTTACTGGAAGATTGTTCCCCATCTTATCGCTGTAGAAGATGTAGTATGCTATAAACCTCTGCACATGTTAACTTGTAGTCAAAAACTGCTTAAATAGTTGACCCAACTTCAGTGAAGATTTATAGTACTGAGTACTTTAGCCTTAAAAAACCCTTTTATTTACAGTACCTACAGGGAATCGTATAGTGAGTATCCTCACTATTGCAGTGGTATTAAACATGATTATCTTGCATCAGTTAGTACTGTTTACTATCTACCTAAAGGAAGCCAGGAGAGAAAAATGAAATGGTGTACACTTTTTTTGTCTTGAAGTCAGCTGAAATTCCTAGCTCCATCGTGTAACCTGCTCCTCTTGCATTATACGTAAGAAACATAGTATTCTGCCTTGCTGGAGACAGAATTTGTTCTTACCTTTCTGAAGTATGTGGTGCTGTCATCTAAGGGTTAGACTCCCCTTAAAAATCAAAAGGTTATGTAGGTGGCTTGTTCTACACAGCCTCCTTCACCTGTTCAGCATTGCCAGTTCCTAATCACCGCACTTTAATGGAGTTGTTGAAGGCTTAAACTTTTGATACTAAATGTTTGAATTCCTACAGCGATACGAGATCACAGTAAAGAAAAGTAAGGGGCCAGCCCTGCTCTATGTTTTAGGTACTTCTGTACTGACTGCCGTAACTGAGGTTAAGACGGCTGTAGGGGAAAAATGAAAGGCAAGATTATACAGGTGACTTTACCTCCTTGCCTGACAGCACTTCAGACTTCTGCAGAAAGGAGTACACTAGAGATTTGGTCATCATGGAACCTGAGGAAAACCAAAAATGTTTCTTAGTTGCATTACATTCCTGCATCCTAGTAGAGCTGTGGAAAGGATTTTACTGTAACTGAGTATCATGTCAGAGCTGACACACTACACCAATCAAATCTGTAATGTATTGTAAGTAATACTCTGTATATAGTGCTATTTTGTGTCTAATTTGCTGTGGATTTGTGTAAATTGATTAAATAAAATTTGAGGTTTCATTGTCTCTTCCTTCCTTTTAGGGAATGGTGGTCACTACCTTTTCTTCTTCTGTTCAAGAGGAGTAGGCACTCCAGTGTAGAGAGGGACTGGTTCTCTGAGTTCTGAGAAACACCTGCTGACAGTATAAAAATTAAACAGCTCTTTTACTGTGCAGTTACACTTAAATGGAAGTAAACTTCAAAAGAACACAGGCTCCTAAAAACAAGTAAATTGGTTATTTTGAATGACCCTTTTTATTAAGCTGAAAAGTGATATACATAGTTAGGTATATATACATAAGGTTCCCCCCAAAACCTGCAGCTAACTCAGCTGGGGCTTAAGCATTTGGTTCTACAGGTTGCAGCACACAGACCTTCCCGTTAGCCACCGTTTTTGTATACTTCATTACTCAAGACTTTGGAACAGCTTGTGCAGAAGCTTTTCATCTTCACGTGCTGCCTTTTCCAGCGATGACTTTCAGGCACCGTGGGCAGGGAGTGCTTGAGGAATCGGAAGTGTATCTCCTGCAGCGAGGGCATTTTGCTTTGGCAACGGGTAGGGCTATAACTTTATATGAAGATTCTTCACGGATATCACCACCTGTTAAAGAAAGCATTACTACTGAGAGTGGTGTTTACTTCATATGTAGGGTTGAGTATGCGTAGGTGTAGTTAGAAAAGCATGTTGTAGTGCAGAAAAGTAACAGCTGCTTCGCATAGTAGCCTGCCTGGTGTAGTTCTCTTACCTTCCAGGTTTATGAGGAAGGTCCCTTTGATGATGTCTGCATCTGCAGGTGTTTCTTTAGGTAGCTCAGTCACCAGGGTTGTCTGGGAAGCCATCATTATTTCATTCAGCTGTGAAACACTAGAAGTTTCTTCAGCCTGCAGTGCCTAGGGAAGAGGGTTAATTTTCAAACTTGTAACCTGTTTTTGTTGCTCAGCATCCTTCTCATAGAAAATACTAAAGCAAAAGTAGAATCACTGTATGTGATTGCAACAGCTGTCACAAGGAATGCAAGTTTGCTTACACACACACGTGCCTGTGTGTATCTAAATATATGCATATATACAACTGTTTAAATCCAGCATCAAAACTCAGGTCCACCACTGCAAGCTCTAAAAATGCTCCGTTCTTTAAAACAAATGCTAAGACACTGGCTCCTAATCCGAGTGGGTGATGTGAATCAGGGGCCTAATTTACTTATTCCTGCCAAGAGCAAGAGTACAGACTTGAACTACAGCATCTAAGGTTCACTCTGCAGAAATTTTCAAGTTACTTTGACCGCCAGATGAAGGAAGCACATTACTTTGGAAGAGTACTGCCAGCAGCACTACAACAGGCATTCTCAAGGAGTGCAGGGCTAGAGGCCAGTCACTGCTAGTGTAGCTCGGGGGTCAGCATGGGGTCTGGTCCTGTTTAACACATTAATAGGCTGGACGATGGGGCAGAGCATACCCATAGCAAGTGTGCTGATGACACAGAGCTCGGAAGAGTGCCTGATACACCAGAAGGCTGCACTGTTTCTCAGGATGGAGAAATGGGCTAGCAGCAATCTCCTGAAGTTCAGTAAAGGGTAACGGTGGGTCACAGTGACAGGAAGCAACAGACAGAAATGGAAAGAGGAAATTCCAAGAAAACAGAAAACCTCTTTTTTTACTGTGTGGGTGGTCAAGCACTGCCACAGGTTGTGGAGCTTCCACCCTCAAGTATTCGAAACCCAACTGGACACAGTCCTGGGCAACCTGCTCTAGCTGACCCTGCCTGAGCAAGGGGCTTGGGCTACACAATCTCCAGCCATCCCTTCCAGCCTCAACTATTCTGTGATTTTCTGGCAAGTAACGAAGCAGAAGGAAGTTTACAGAAATTAGTAATTTTTGCACAGACTATTCTTAGTTGCATCTTTTACCTCCATTAACTCGAACAGCAATCCAGGCTCAATTACAATGACGACTTCATATTCCAAAGCATTCTTGCCAGAGATAGACCCAAGGAAAGAGTCCCTCATTGCACATGCACCTTCTATTGCTTCCTCGATGCCAGGCTTCTTCCACGTTGAGCTTGCGTTAATCCAGCCAGTACGAAACACACCCTCTGAGCAAACAAAAGAATTTTTAATTTAGTGTCTTTCTATTCAAGTGTTTATTAAATGAATAAAAAAAACAACGGCGTATCTCTGCATTTGCATTCTTTTTAACTGTGCAATTAAACAGTGCAGTAAAAGAACTCCTTAGAAATTACACATGCTTTACCCTTCTTATAAGGGAGGTGCTGGAAAACCTCCTCTGCCAAGTGAGGAAGAATTGGTGCAAAGGATCGAACCACTACATCTAAAGCCTCTGCTAGCACCGTTTGGCACGAGCGACGCTTAGGATCTTTTTCCTCTTCACAATAGAGCCTGCAAGACAGAGATGAAAGCTGGAAAGTATTTGCATGTTCACGTTACTGTTCTTGCTCAAGAGCCATAGTTTCAGGACTGCCACTGGAAGCACAGAAGTCTGACCTAGCTTGCCTTTCTAAGGAAGTTTTTCTTAGCTGCCCTTCCTAGGCAAGCACAGTGGCATGGGTACAGAACCATTTGCATATGCAGCCACATTTTGTCATAGGAAAGGAGATTTTGTACGTGGCACGTTGATTTGCTTCACTTGTATGGAAGAGAATCTTCTCAGGGAGGTAGGTGAACCTGCAGCTCTGTTAGCCCTTTGCTCTGGTTCATCTATAAAATTTAGCATTAGGGCTTTTTTCTTTCCCCACCCTGCCCTTTACTTGCATTCTGAAAACTAAGTATCAGTATAACCTGCAGTCAGTGTAACCTCCTTCCCCCGTGAAACAGCCCTTTCAAAAGTTAGAAAGGAATCAGTCACCTTCTTAGGATTCTTTATGTTTTTTAGATCAGTAAAAGACATTAGGCTGCCCAGGTAAGTGCTAAAAGCCCTTCCCTCTGCCTTCCCAAATTCAGATGCACTCACTTCTGGGTAGAAATACAGAACCAAGAATCTATCTTTAAAACTTTATTTAGTTTTAAATGTGTATGGATTACTTTTCAAAATGATTCAGTACCCCGAGCGGACAGAACATAGAAGCACACTGATGAAGCAAACACTCAGCTGAAAGCAGCTAAGCTTTCACCTGTGAGCTTTAGTGCACTAAAGCATGATACACAACTGTGAAATCTCCTCTGAGATACCTGCAGTCACTCAGCACTCGCCTGGAACGTTACTACCTTCATCTCAGACAGATTAACTTGTTTTTTCCCTTTTAAAGGCAACAGTAGTGAACTTACCTATCTTTGACTATGCTGAAATAAAAGTTAGACAAGTTTCTGGAACAGAATGCTTGCAATAGTCGAACAACTTTGCTATAATCATATTCTTTGTACGCCTCCGTAACCTGGGGGAGGGAGCAGAGAGAGGAACAGTGTATCAGTTTTCATCACGTGGCACACAATGACAACCTCTGATGAACCTGAGCTCACAGGAACTGTAAGGAGTGACACAAAGTCTTGGGAGAATCTTTTCTTTGAAGGTTCTTGGAGTGGGAAAAAAACATTAATTTGGTTAACAATTCAGACAAAGAAATAATTTCAATTCAAAATCTGAGGGGAGAGGACAGGGGGAACCCCAGAATTTATGTCTGTACCTTCTCATCCAGCAGAATGGTTCTGAGTGACAGGAATGACTAAATTTTGGACCACAGCAGATTTCCAAAGCTCTAGAAGTTTTTGGTTTTGTTTTTACAGTTTTTAGTATCTTATTCTATTTCTAAAGACTTCTAATTTGAGGCCTTGGGCGGGGGGTGGGGGGAAATGAGAAAGACTGGTCTATGTCAGAACCAAGTTAAGAATGTTAAAAACAAAGCCTTCCTCTCAAAAGTTGCAATGGGCTTAAAGGAGTGCACATTGCATCACTGCAATGATGACTTTGTGGTCATCATTTGCCTACTTAATACGCACTCTTTACTCATACTCTTAAAAGAATTTTCCCTAGAGGGTATAACCCATGAAAAATGTTACACACATAATTCATCTAAATACAATCTGCCCCTACCTTGCTGCCATAATCTTGCAATAAATGCAGCATGTATTGATCTACTATGTACATCTCTGAAGTGGGGATGGAATCGGTTTCTGGATTGAAGCCAGCCATGTTTCCCAGCATGAAGCGTAGTGTATTCCGAAGCTAGACAGAACCAGAAAAATTAAACATTAACGGTCTGCACTTTACATGAAACACAAAATGGCAATATTCTATGAGGAGTTAACTGAGGTTGGCTGTTTTTCAAAATGATTGTTTGAATAGTTACAAAAGCATCACGAAGTACATATGCCAAAAGGACCTACAGAAAAACAAAGACTGGCTGTTACCGAAGCAAGCTGCAAAAACTAGTCTCTTCCTTAGCACACTTTACTATTTGTTCCAAAGATGCAAAAAGCAGTAGTATCTTCCTAAATGAGTTCAGAAAAGCCTTCCTCAGTCTAAAGATTGAACAGCTTTGCAATGAATCCTACTTGGGCAACACAAAACCAAATAAAAAGAGGACGTGTCGTCAGAATGACAAGTGTTAGCATATTTGGCTCTCACCTTGTTGATATCGTCTCTTGCAGCATTAAGTACAACAGGCCCAATCAGAACCTCCGTAAACACATTCGATTCTGCCACCCACCAGCGAAGAACATCGGCACCATATGGAGGATCCTTGGTGTGATCCTAAGTAGAGACAAAGCCACATGAGGAGAGCTGCTGGGGGTCCTGCAGCATGGCGAGCAGTGCAATTCCGTGTTGTCAGTGCTGCAAACATATCCCTGCGTGTGCCTAGAAGGCCCCTATATTTGGAGGCCTTCACCCTATTTTAGCAAGATTTACTGTTAAGCCAGGGCCATAATATATACTCACAGCAGCCTGTGGACAGGCAATGCTAGAACCCAGGAAAACTGAGATAAAATCCTTTGAACGCTTAACATTAAAATAGCAGTGTTAATATCTAAGACTACATACATTTTTTCACCCCCTTCAGACTGTTTTCCACCCTGTTTTCAACTCTGAAAACGGCTTCTCTCCTTTTTGAAAGAATAGAAACTATTGTGGGTTTATTGAATCAGACAAGCAAGTTTTTGTAAGGATGAATTCTTTTGTCTAGAGAGTTGCAACATCTGCTGAACAGCCTCAGAAAGAGTGACAGCAGGACTGGGGAGGGAAAAAAATTCAGAGCATCACCTGCAGTGCAACCTCCCTGACCAGGGAAGTTTCCAGAGTCAATAAACAGCTTAGGCTGAGAGCAGACAGACTGCTGGGGTGCAACCACTACTCTGACTGCTCTGCTGCTAGGCCCAGCTTGTGGGTTTCAGTCAGTTTGAAAGCAAAGGTTAATTTTTTTTAAATCCCCACCACCACTCCCTCAGCAGTGTTCCCAAGTAAAAATGAACCATTCTACATCTTCTATATAATGCATTTTCTTTTCTCTTAGCACAGAACGAAGTGAGGGGTGTTTTTGGCACCATAGCTGAAGCAAAACAACTCAAGGTTTTTACTCCAGCCGAATGAAGTTGCGGTGTAGCCCAGGTCTTTACAAGAGCCTTACAGAGTTCTGCTACAGGACAGATGTTTAGTGAAAAGCATGGCACAAGACAGTTGCAGAATCTGGCAGTGAAAAACTGTAACTAGGATTTCTAAGAATCTCAAGAGTTCAACTTACTTCGCCTCCATTGATAACTACATCAGGGTCAACCACGTTGCCAATAGATTTAGACATCTTCTCCCCTTTCTCACCAAGAGTAAATCCATGAACTACCAGAGTCCTGAAGAACAGATTTTAGTGAAAAACAAAATCCCAGTGAAAAAAAAAAAAAAAAAAATCTATGTTACGAATAGATTTCTAAGGAGGGTATTCCTAAGTCAAAACATACACAAATCCTCTATTTTGGTAAGCCTGAGGCTTCATGCATCAAGTTCAACCAACCATGACTACGCTGTACTACCATCCCAAGTGGTACATACAACTTCATTTTCCTTATTTAATTTTGCTATGCGAGCAACAGATTGTTTGCAGATATCCAGGGTACACGTATTTCAAATGAATTAAAGACTGAAGCAGTGTTTACTCTTTAAGCCAATACATTGCCCAGATTGCACAGCCTCCTTGCAACTGGCCCACATTACCCTTCCCTTCCATCTTCCAGGGGACAAACAGTATGTCCCAGATCCAGTACGAGACAGGCACGCAGTGATTCTGAATTCCTTACAGCCTAACGTTCAATTCACAAGTCAATGATCTTAGGAGATTTTCATACTGCACCTCCCATAATAATCCCTTTGATCATGGGAGTGGGAGAGATGGCAACAGAACAGAGCTGTACCTGATAATATAATAGGATATACCTAAATGACTGAGAAAGAAAACATCTATTAAAATGATGATGGAAAAAAATGAAACAATAAATCCATTACCATCTAATCCAAGAAAAACTTTACACTGAAAATCAGATACTTAGTAACTGCTTGATTTCTCTTATTTATACACTGCTGTCCACACTATCAGAAGCCCGACACTTAATAAATAAACTGGCAATGTGTTTGCAATTCACACACTTACTTATATGGTGCTTTTTTCCTTGCTGCCACACTAGTTAATAGAGAGGATTGAAACCAACCTCCTAGTTGGTCTTTTCCTTCAAGGTATGTATCTGCTCTTTGCTCTGCACCTTTAAAAACAGAAGATTTTGTTTAAAATATCAGCCTGTATCTTCAAAAAATTAATACATTTAACAGAAAATCTCTGAAAGTGATTAGTGAAACTTACTCTGTTCTTTATAAACCCAGTAGGTAAGTTACTTTTATAAATTGTGTATGGTTACTCGGACATGATACAAGTGATTGATTAGTATCACAATTTTTTTTAAAATCCAAGACTCACTGAACTCCAAAATGCAACAAATGCGCTTGCTTTCCTCCAAACAAAATAATAAATTATAAAAACAGAAGCTATCACACTCAGAGCACTTCATAAGAAGTTATCAAAATATATTCCAAGTACTCCTAAACAAACCGAAGGACCCAAGAAAAGATCACATTATTTGGAATTAATAAAAATCTATGCCACAACCTGAAACTTCACCAGTTGGGAATTACTCAGGATACAAGTCACAGATGTAACGTGCCTGACTAGCCTGTGTAAGGCATCAGGTATTTTCAGAGGAGACCAGGAAGCCTTGGGAGTGACCGCAGCTCACCTGCAACAGAACTTGTATTTCTGGTCACTGGTGTTCCAAGAAAATTAAAAATTTCAGAAAAGGGTTAGGACGACACGGGAAACAGAAAGCCTGTTGTGGGAGACAGGGGTGTGGAAGAGCCTGGCTTGTTTAGCTTATCCAGGTGAAGGCTGAGTGGAAATATTATTCCCTGTAAGTACGCAAAAAGGAGGAATGCTAGAGAAGAACAACTGGAGCTGATCAGTACTGCTGGCATCAGAAAAATAGCGGACTACAAGGCACATAGTCTGGGTATTAACTGATTGCATATTACAAACAGAAGAGCAAACCCAGCTTTCCCACAGGATTAAAAGAGGGCAGCAAAGTTTTAATGCCTTTACTGGTGGAATTCAGTCACTGTACAAAAAGGTACAAGACTTGTTGAGTCAGGAAGTCCTTCCTCATCCTAAAAAACCCCAAACAGGTCACCATCGAAGTCAGAACAGAATAACATGGAGCACAGCAGAACATGCAAGTCAAAGTCTACACATGTGCCAAATTATACACATATTTGGCAGGAATGTAGTTTTGACTCCAGCAGTCGGTGGTGTAATTTTCCAGATATTCAGACAAAGGTAGTTTCTCTACTCAGTTTTTATCTACTAGCTCCTTTTATCCTCTTCCTAGGACCCCTGAGACAATGCTTCTTTCTGCTGCTGACACATTGGATTTATTTGTTTAACTTCATGGAAGTTTCGATATTTAGAGCCATCCTGCAATAAAAGGAAGTTCAACATTACAAAGGTCAAGGCCATACAGTTCCAGCTAGCTCAGGAAAAATGTGTGGGTGGATGTTATGGTTTTTAAACACATTTGTTTATTTCTTCAAGAAAATCTACAAAGAGTTTGGGTTTTAAGAATAGAATAAGTAGGGATTAGCCTTTGTGTTAACAGACTGCAAAAATATTTGCAAAGACAAGATAAAAAAAAAAAAAGAATATTTGTGGTGAGGAAGAAAATAACAGTGGAAAATCTGTAACAACACATTTGTTATTTACAACTAGTTTACTAGCCACTGGTTTTAGAGAAGTGAGCTTTTCATGGAAATGCCAGTAGTTACAACTTAAAGGAGAGAAGAATTTAAACAAACAACTGATGACAAACAGCAAACTTCTTTTCTGACAGGAACTACATCTGGCAGGCTGGCTAATGTAGCTTACAAACTTAATGGAGGCCTGAACATTTTATCTCTGCAAAATACAAACATGGGTTTTGCGTATACAAAGCCTGCCTTTGAAGTAGCTCCTCTACCACAGTTTCATGAAAGTTGCAATGGTTATATATATTTTAATTAGAACAGTATGCAAGTTTCTTTGTAACTGGAAGAGTATGTCCCACAATCCAGAAGAGACTTCCCAGTTGTTTATTTTACACTGAGGTATAGTACATAGGTCATTACAGAGAATTACAATTTATGGTCCTTCTGGTTTAGATTTCAAGATTCCGTATCTTTGATCTCACAGACTTTGACTTTTAGATTAAACGTATTGTATTTTAATGCCAGGAATGAATCAGCTAAGATAAATTAAAGTCTCTCAGTCAGCACAAAAATTTTAACTACTTAAGATAGGTAAGTTGTAAAATAATCACATTCATTCAGTTAAATATTACTCAATAAGATAGGGAAAAAAGTTATGATGTTGAAAACTACCATCATTGTGATACAAAACCATGGGTAAAAGAAGCTGTGTGACTTTTACCAATGGCATAACACATCACAGTAGAGTCCAGTGCGCATTTTTACATGAAATATTTTGAAAACTAATAATCTCAAGGTTGTAGTGCAGCTGGCACTCTGCCCATAAGGAAAGCGTCAAGACCTGTAGGAGAATTTTAAGACAGAAAAGAATTCTCTAAAATGGATACTCCAAAGACAGCCACTGAAATTACACAATCAAAAGGCTAAACACAAACGGCGCTTCAAAGCAAGCAAGAAAGAAAAGAGTCCTAGGCACCACAGCACTGTGTGTTCAAAATTAGCAAGTGCTTTTGAACCGTTTTGCTTTTACCACACGTTCTTTTTGGAGGCAGTGTATTAACACTCTTCTACCTCACAGCAATATTGTGAAAATGAGTTTATTCATGTATGAAGCATTCAGACTTAAATTTTAACATTGCATAAAAGAATATGGAAACCCTTCTTTCCAAAAATATTTGAGACGTGTAGCAAGAAACAGGATTAGAGAGCACAACAAAAATCTGTTCAGTGAAAACAGTGTTAGGCAAACAGAGCATTAAACAAGCAAATAGTATTCCCAGAAAACTTCAGTAGCAGTGCGTTTTTCAGAGCACGTTGCACTTGGGGATCTGCTCTCAATGCTGCAAGTGAGGTAGGTATTTATTTTAGTTTACACATAATCTAGTTATAACTGTACACTTTTGGTTTTGTGACTACGGTTGCTAAATCTTGGATCTTAGTGTGTAAGTTGCACTCTCCTACCTGCCGCCCTGATGATGCAGAACTGTTTGGTTAATTTGCCATTTAGCTAGAAGTGGTACCTTGGACAGACCTAGGCTGGAAAAAGGAAGCCAACTTAATATAACTTAATGGAAAAACATCAACTTAATGGAAAAAGAGCAACTTTTAAGTCATTTCCATCAGAACCATGCCCCGTCTCTGGTAGGAAATGCACCAGGGAAAGTGCTACAAATACAACTGTATGCACACAACCTGTGATTTAGGTCACTGAGCTTGCTGTCACTGAGCAATTCCTTTAACCTGTTCAAAACACTCATATGGCAGAATCTCCCTCTCTCTTCTTCCTGCTCCCTCTGCCCTTCCCAACCTGCCATATTTTCGAAAGCAATCTGTGCGGCCATCAGCTAAAGGGGTGAATTTTATAACTGCTGCATCTTATTTAGCAAGCTTGGACACAGCTCGCTCAAGTCCAGTGAGAACTCAGGCCTAAGTTCCCCAAGGTGCAGAGACATTGGAGAGAACAACTTATTTTTGCGAGAGTGGAACTGGCAGGGACATCTGTAACGCCTTTTATTCCTGCTGGTTGCTAACGTACAAATCATTAATTTATAATTTTCCATAGCTTGAGTTCATGGTAGAGAGAAACAATTAAACATCATTCTCAGTTTTAGCCATCTATTATACTCTCCAGTTGCCCTGAAATTAACTCACGCGCTGTGAAAGAACCACTGCCATGCACGACACTGTCATCAGAAGGCAAGCAATAACCGCTGCTGTTATCACTGATCTCCCACTACAAACCCAACAGGCAGCAGTTTACAGGTAGCATGCCAGCTTCCATATGCCTCTGTGCTTTCATGAGTTTAAGCCATGGGAAGTTCTTCCTGGTACGACATCCTCTAAGCAATTTTGGATTTGTGTATTTCATCCATTTTCCCCGCAAAAGTACTCTGGAAAAGAATCCCATCAGTTAGCTTGTTTGTAAGCCTTGCCAATTATTTTTATTGATGCAGGAAGAAGTTCTGCAAAAAGTTTGAAAAGCTGGAGCATATTGGGAAATATAAAACTATTAATTCAACAACTTCTCTTGCAAAGTGCATTTTCCAATAAAAGGTAAATTAAAATAGTAATTTCATATGAATCACTGAGACTGTACTTCTATTTCTGGCAGTGGCTGGGAGCCTCAATTACATAGGAAAAATGGTAATGCAACTTTCGTGTCATTTCTGAAGATAAAAGGGCTCATGAGATCACACCGCTTGTTAGTCCTTCCCCCAACTTTTGAACCAGTGAGGCCACTCCAGTCATGTCAGACAGCAAAAGAAGACGCCTTACACACACCAAGTTCCATGAAAATAGCTGACTAGGTAGAGAAGAGGAACTTTTAATGGTTGCATGAAAGAAGAAGTCTGTACTGTGAAAGACCCAACATTTATTAGACATTACAGAATCCATATGGGAGCCTTACAGAAATTAACAGTGAATCAAGAGTATAGATTCTGCTGTTCTTTATTAAACAGGATGTCTTTCCTCTACACAGGATTAGAGATAGTTTTCACATACTGAAGCGTTAAGCCCTTAAAGCCCTTACAGAACGCAAATATGTACTATGCATAAAATACCACTACTTTGTTTTACCTTTCAAAACCAAACCAGAAACATTTTTGAAAAGTATGAACGTTAATATATGTAAAATATATATAAAAATACATGTTTGCTGATGGCACTGTTGCCTGACCACGTTGCTAAGAAATAAAACCTCTGGTAGTAACGTGTTTTATAATTCAACAAGATTGTTATCATGCAATTGTGTACTGAGGGATTAAAGTCCAACAGACTTGATGTAAGGGACCAGACTCCTTCTTTAGAAAGGACTCCCAACTTCGGACTATCCTCCAGGCAAACAGTGTATTTTTCATATATTTTTATGTATCTGCTACCTGTTAAGTAGAAACTACTGGCAGTAGGATCTTTACATAGCATATAGCAAGCATAAGTATTTTAAGCCACAATATACTGCTTTAGTTACTGCAAGTAATCAGAAGTGTAAAAGTACACTTATGCTGTTATAATTATAAAACTCACTTAGATTCAGCAGATGATCTCAATTTTGTTCTGCTTCAAATAGCATGCACAAGCAAAAAGTGAAATTTGTTAACTGAAAATAATTTAAGAGTTACCAGCTAGCAATGAAGTACCTTGGCCATTTGTGTCATGAAACTTAACGCAAAATAAACATGTTCTGATTAGAAGATATATGGTATACGACACGGCAGAATCAGTGAGAACAGAGTATTAGAAAAATCTCAACCTCAACTATGCTGAAAATGGGTTTGCCAACATTTAATCCTTATCTTTAAAAGCAAGAGCAGCTTTACCAGAAGCCATAACCAGTTTGCTGTTGGCATAATCTAATTCAGTTTTGCTGATACCAATACCATCGTGCAAAACAACGATATTTTGTTCTCCAAGTATTTTAAAAGCAAGATCAACATATTCTGTACCTTCCAAAACATGAGCCCAGGAAGTTCCACTGTCAAACCAGATGTCTAGGACATCCTGTCCCTTGACGTAATCCAAAACATCATGACCACCAGCCTATAGGAGAAACAATTATTAAATAATGCAAATAGAATACTCTGTATCATCAATGCTTTTCAGAACTAGAAAAAAGTAGATTTGGTTTCTGGACCAGTTGTATACAGGCTCTGCTACCAACTTTGTAAGTGATCTAAATTATTTTGTGTTAATTTTTCACAACAGTTTTCAGATAATTACTGATGAAAATCCAAAACAGAACAAGGAAAAATTACCAAAAAGATTGAGATGGCAGAGTAACACTACAGTTTGTGTGCTAGCTTAAGAACACAATTGTTAAAGGAACAATAAAAAGTTAGGAAAAACTAAATAAAAATCTAATCTATTTTAATTACAAACATTTGATATATATTTGGACTCATAATTTGGTTTATTAGGATGCCGCTTTCCTCCTGAACTAAAAGGAGGAGGATGGAGTTCTCTGCCTGGAATTAATGGCACAAATCTGATCGTGTGTATTTTGCCATACTCAGATTTCACTTGCCGGATAGTCTTTTCACAGGATACCTTCTCATGAAGGTACAAGATTGAGAAGGACCATGGGAGCAGATGAAAGTTTTATATTATTTCCCATTGCTGAACTGTCTTGAGCACCTTCTGTATTTGAAATTACCTTCAATTCGATTACTGTCACAAAATTACCTTCGCTACAGCCTCTTTTGATAATAGTTGTTCAATAGGGAGGGTCCACCATGCATCTGTTCCTTGCTGCTCCACTATTTTGATGACATCTGTGATAGTGTCACTGGGTTAGAAGGAAAAAAAGGCATTTATGAATTGATGAGTTAATCATATCTTTCTACAAGTACCCCTGATCCAAAGTGGTGAGATATACTAATAAAGAGATCAAGCTATTTAAACTTGTGATTTTCCAACTTGTAATCCAGACAAGACTCCACAGAGCTTTCTGCCTGTATTAAGACTTCCTACTTTTGTCTTCCAAGATGGGTAGGATTGTGCAAAACCTGGACATATAGGAACCCGCATGTATTCAAAACAGCTTTTTTCTGCTAATACTCAGTAACTGGGCACTCACAAAAGATGCCAGCAGCTTAAAACCTAAAATCTACTTCACTTGCTGTTTCTTGACCTTGAATTTAAAGAAACTAAACAACTATTGCCCTCCCCAAATATTTGCTCTTTTTGACAACAGGCTTCTTTTCTCCACTGGATAGAGACTTCAGGAACTCACGTGGAAATGGAGAGTTAGGAAATGGCAGCATTTTGAGTAACAGGAATATATATTAGACTTCTGGTTGCCTGGATTCCCCCTTTTTAGCAATTTATTTTTTAAATGGCAAGAAATACATACATAAATATATTAATTCCAACAGTGTGGGAAACAAACTTATGTGCCCACTAGAGGAGTGATGTAAATGATCATTCAACATGCACTCTGAAGGCAATATACGAGTTCATATGGTATAGTGCCAGCCAGGACAAAGGTCCTGAACTAAACAGATACTACAGAAATAAGAAAAACAAAAAAACCCAACCAACTAAGCGCTTTTTCTGGTGTGAAGAGATAATGCAACCGCAAGGCATGCAGTTCTGTGCACTATTTATGACAAATTCAATTGTGGTTCCCAGTAGGTAAGGCTATGGGGAATTGATTTTTTCTCTCATTTAATGCCAAGTCTAGACATAAATTAAGATAGCTTAAAAACCAAAACAAACCCCCCACACTCTCTCGTGCTGACTCACAGAGCACTGACTAAAGAGGTGATTTTTAAGGCATCTGCTGTATTTAAGGAGTACAGCAGATCATTGTGAACTGCCAACTTCAAACTGAAACCACTATGTTACCCAAGCCACCAGAGATTTGTTTTTAACTTGAGAAATGAAGATTTAACCAATTAACTAACTTCTTGACAGCGTATTACAAAAGGGGAAAATGTAAAACAGCGATCTGACATATTTGTATTGAAAACACAAAAGGTGGATGATCTAACTTCTTTAGTATCATCACTGAGTTTTGTATTTGGACTTCAGCACAATATTTTTTCTGCACTGCTAATAAGTTGAGCTACATCACTACAACGTTTAGTGGATTCTTACACACAGAGTTGAAGCACAAACCCCCATGTTCTCCAAGAAGATGTAGAACAAATTATTATTTAGTTGCATGACATGAGGTGCAACAGTAAAAATAAATGCAGTTTTGCTTGTAATTGTAGGAGTAACACTGCAATGACAGACCCACAGTTTTGGATTACTCCATCAATCATCAATTAATTTACTTTTCAAAGTAAATTCCTGTAGAACATCCCAGAATGTTTTCTGGAGAGAAAACCCACTAACCCGTAACACTCACAAAGCGACAGCCAGCTAGCATATCCCCGCCATTCTTACCCTTTCAGATGAGAATGGGTATCATTCACCTTCCAGTTTAATTATGATAGGACACAATTTATGGCTTTTTAATATATCTGCTAACATTTATCTTGGTAAAACAACATTTAGGAGCCCTGGTTCTGAATGGTATCTTTTCCTTTCAGAAATATTTGCACAGAGGCCTATTTGCCTATATTTCCAGCTGTGAAATGTTACTTCTCCAAGACAAAAGCAAACAACAACTCTAGTCCTGATAGATAACTGGGAAATATCCCTATGTCTTGCCTCCCTCAGGCTAAACCTTCAAATTCAGAAAGCTCTCAGTTAAAAAAAAAAATCAAACAGGCCAAGGAGAAGTTCGTTTGTGCCAGTCCAGACTAAACTATTCCACGGAATTTGTCTCTCTTGCGGGTTCAGTACCTTCCACTGAAGAGGCTGGCTTTACACCCAGACCTTCAATGATGACACAGACCATAGTACCTGGGAACATTTTAGAAAAAGCAATATACAACATCATTTTTCACTCCTTGCTAACAGAAGGCTCCATCCTTGATTCTTCTCAAATACACTATCAGTGTATTTTTGAAGACAATTATGGATAACTAGTTGTCTTCAAGTGAGTATTTCAAGGGCTCCCTCCACAGTCTCAATATCTTCCTGTTACTGGTCAAGTCTTACCCATGAAAGTCACCAGCAGAAGACAGGGTAGCTAAATTAAAGAGAGGAGTATTTACCCTCAAATGTGCTTACTACTACGTAAGATACTACTGCATGTTGAGTGATTCATGGAAGAAGTTATTCAGTGCTCAGTTAATGGCTCTGCCATCAAACTGGAGCTAGAAAATTTTTCTAATCAAGAATCATGCCCGTAACTAGTACAGAAAAAGCTACCAGCATGACCTAAAAAGCAAGCAGAAAACATAAACAGGAACTAAAGTTGTCATCCACATAACTTTTCCATATTGCAAATACACTTCAGTGGAGGGACATAAACTTCAGTGAATCATTAATTTTCAACACATACATTTTTCAAGCATTCAGGAGGTATTTGATGATATTAACGGTCGTAGGGATTTTTAAGAGGTGATAAATCCAGCTACAGACCAAAACTAACAGTTACCTTGGACAACATGTAGGAGTATATTCTTAACAATGTTTTCCAGAAACTGTCTGGATTCAGTTTGATTGCAGCAGACATCTCAGTTTGTCAGATGTTCTATGCTTTAAGTAAAGGAGATGCAGCCTGAAGGGCCAGGCCTACCACACAAATATTTGGAGAAATTAACAACGGGGATGGAACCTGAAACGCTGTGTTAGTGCAAACTCCATTACCTGCAGTGAAGATGAACTGTTCTCCTTTCCATCGGAGATGGGGGGAGGGAGAAGGAGGAAATAAAAACTTGCTATCAATCTCCCTTGGGAAACCATCATAAAACAATTGCCTTCATTTACAGTAAGTATTGCCACTGCCACACAACAGTCGTCTACCATTGTAGATATACCATTACTACAGAACATACTACTGACTAACCTTTTAGCCAGCCTACTGCTATGCAATGCAAAGGCTTACACTGCTGATTTATGAAGGGCAAAATTATTTTAAAGACACATTTTCATGACACACGAACTAATAGATATGATTAAGCCACAGGTAAAGGTTTTCAGACAGCTAAACGAAGGTCAGATTTGTGTTATAAATCACTTACAAGAAATAAGGAGTCAATGACTGTGAAGTCAACTTTGTATTGAACAATATTCTCAAAATTCTATCATAGCTTGAAATTAAGTGGGGAAAAAAATTTTAGCCGTGTAAGGGGTTATTATTATTATTATTATATTCAGTTTCCCTACAGACTAACATTAACAGGCAAGTATTTTATAAAGAGGAGATAGTTAAGACCAAAGATTTCCAGGATACCATTTCAACAAATACTTTTTCCTCCTGTAGTTTGAAAACCCCAAGACAAACAAACAAAACTCCCCCTCGCCCCGTTCCTCTGATCTTTTCCTAGGATCCTCATGCTTAACTATTACCAAAAGAGAGAGAAAAGCCTGCATCTGTATTGTAAGAAGAAAGATTTTTGCCAAGTACCTTTATGTCAGGTACAAGTGAAAACCACCTTTCTCAAATAGCTACTCATCACTTTATAATCTGCAGGCTTCAACGTGAGCATGATAATTCACCGACTTAGCAATAAACACCATTGTAAAACTTTGCCCTGTATTCATACACTATCTAGAAGAACTTGCATTACGTGTCACTCGCTACACTGAAACCCCTATGGCAATTCACGCTACCACGACACCAGCCAATCACTCTGAAGTCTGATATTGATTATGCTGAACACTTATTAAATGTGTTAACAGAAATTAGGCAGCACTAAGATCTAGTCGGGAGGAGAAGAATACAGTGCCTGATGTTCTCTCGACCTCTTTTCAAACAACAGGAAAGTGGGTGAGTTACCTTCTTTTTTATGTGAATGTCGAAACTGCAGCAGTAAGTATTTCGGTTACAGTAAGTTGCTATTGCTTATAAGCAACTGAAATGTCTTAATATTTTAAAAAGCATACTAGAGCACAGGGTGGATTTACTTCAAAAACAGGTTGGGGTTTTCTTTGTCAGAAATTTAAGTCACTTGTTAATCAAAGTCACAGAGAAGAGGACAAAAGTTCTCAGACATTACAATAATCTTTGCGAAAGTACTTGTTATCACCAATACCTGAACCGTGAATTTGTAAAGAAGTTATTGCATGACGTCAAATTAAAGTATGTATCTCACATTTATTACTTGGTCTGAGCTACTACTGGAAATACAAATCTCTCATTTTACTTCTGGAGCTCTTTCTCTCTTCTCTTCCATGACTTATAGAATTCCTAGAATCAGAATGTTTTCTCTTTAAATCTCTTAAATTTTGAAAGTTGACAAACAGTATCAGTGTTTATTTGTGCCTGTATTCTATTTAAAGTCTGTTTTTCTCCAGTTGTGCAGAAAAATCGCAGAGTCTTACCTCTGTTTTCTTAATGAAAATGGCAATAATGAAAAAACATTCTCTCGTCTCTCTCTCACATAGGGTTTTCTTATTTTAGAATATTTTTTTTAATTCCTGATTGCAATATAATGTGGTATACTCTACATAAAGAATTTAATCATCAGTAGCATATTACATTTATAACTATAGCCAACAGTGTCATACAATAAAAAGTCTTTTAGGGCTATAGGGGCCACAACAGCAAACAGGAAGACTCATGGAGATCTTGCATCAAACTCGCTGCACATGAGATTACAATCTAGCTCTTCGCTTTCACGTTAGAAAGACAGGATTGTTGGTGTGGGAAAAATACTCTGTTAGAAACGAGCAGTTGCATCTTGGAAGAGAAGTTTTCTGCAACCTTTCACAAGATAAATTCAGGGGAAACTCACAGAAGGAAATACAGTAGTTTATTTTAGGGATTTTTTTTCTTTTTCTTTTTAAAAAATCTTTTTACAGGTGAGACAAACAGGATCACTCAAGACCAATCATTGGTGCTCTCATATGTAACAGCAACTCCATGTGGACTACACTGACTTCCAGTGGAGATGCTGTTACTTTTGATAGCCACTGAAAGACTCCAGAGCAGCTGCTACTGGAAGCACGTTTATCCAGCATTCAAGATAAGAAAACAGCTTTTGTTTTGAAATGGAAGTTCTTTACTGTTGTTTTAATGCTAGTAATTATTCACACAATCTGAATATGAAACTTCTTCAGCATTAGAAATAAGTCAGCAACCTATTGTGATATGATTTTCAAAATGATAACGCAAACACAACAAAGCACTTAGGCTTAGCTGTTTATTTCAGTAAGAACTGGTGTCCAGGAAAATGACCTATGAATTGACAGACTGCTTTCTAAATTTGCCTGTCATTTCTATAGGCCAATATTCTGTGCACTTTTCCTACTCTGGTTACTGAAGCCTGCTACAGCTAACTTTAAATATTCAAATGAGTGTTTTACACTTTGCTTTCAAAATTGCACCTCTACTGTAAAATGTTAGAAGTAAAGAGTACTGACTATAAATAAGCATCAAAAGCTGTCAGTCAAATGAAATAAATCTACTTTTCAAGCATATTGGACAGGTCTCTTTTTTCACCCCCCTCAAGTGCCTCTCCTTTCCCCCCAGATCATTCCTAACCAAACATGCCGTACTGTCCCTTTGTTCATTCACCTACCCCCGTGACTGCTAGGCCAACACCTACACACAAAGTTCGAGTTGTTAAACTGTTGCCGTTTATCACACTAAAATGCCCCGATTGCCACATATTGTACAACTCCAGCAATAATCTCACACAACTCAAGCACTTACAGAAGACATGCTTTTTAATACAGCTCACTGGCTTTCAAGGTGATTTTATTACAACCTAAAGGAATCTGCATGTATCCCTCCTTTCAAATGCTTTTTGTACCAGCTGGGTCAGCTCCTCTATGTTCTGAAGGAGCTGTTGCTTCATGGTGCCTTTCACATTTAACTTCCAACTGCTAAACTTGTTTTTCACTACACTCTTATTTTGCTGCTAAAAACTACATATTTAACAATCTTAAGCAAGCACAAGTAATACAGTCAAGCCTACTCTGCAGATAAGCCTACAATAAGTATTCCTCAGAAACTGTGAATTTTTTATGTAAACATACACTTACTTTTTAATACAGTAACAATTTTTGCTGTAAAATGATTTTACACCCCACAGAGCTTCCATCCATTTATTTCCTGATGTGTGTCAGCATTATTCAGGTACTATAAACGACTACAGTTATTGTGCTTTTTTTCTCACAGTAATTGCCTGCTGCAAGAGAGTCAAAGTACGTATCTGTGCACCTACACACCCAGTCACACTAGGTGAAGCTAAGGGCTAACTGCTTAAAGTCCATTCCCTGTGCTCCACACCCTAAGCCTCACCTACTACTATGCTTCTGTGCTCAGCCCAGCCGCTGGAAAACATGCTGGACTCTCTGCAGTGTATTTAATCAACACCAGAATAAAAACAGTTCTTCAACACTGAAGCTATCCAATCTTCTTATCCGTAATGAATTTGCACAAACAATTGTAAGGTTAGAGATGTATAAAATGGAGTTACACTAGCATCTCTCAAAACAGAAAACAATTCTGGAAATAAACTATTAATGTGGAACTTCACAATACTATTTCTATAAAATCATTCCTTAGAGGATATTCACAGTTGAAAACATCTGTTCCCCAAAGGGGTAAAAGCAGAACTCTATTACTCCTTAAAGACAGAAAAGGATCATATTTGGTTGAGTTTTCTTGTTTTAAAGCGTAGCTTGGATTTCCTCAGCATTGTGTTGTCTGGAATTCCTGAAATGCACTGTTTGCAGTATCTGGATACTATTAACCAAAAAGATGGCAGAATAAGGCCAGCATCTGAAGCTTCAGATGTACCAAATCATATAGCTAAAGGCCAATCACTTACATTTATTCAGGCTGGCTCTAAAAAACACTATTTTATTCTGAAATGAAGCGCAGTTATTTATTCTGCAACTGATTTGGTTATTCCACTTCCGATATCTCATCGTCCCTTATTCAACTGCAAAAACTTATTTTAACAAAATACCTGTATTGTTCAATTCACAGTGCTACAATTACAGTTGAATTCTATTCTAACTACAACTTGCATTTAACTTCTTGCTTAAATAGAAAGGCCAGTGATAACTGTCAGCTCACTTAACTTGAAGATGAGGGGTGAAAGCAGCAATTACTATCAAGGGGACTTTTCAGGTAACTTAAATATCTAAGTAAATTGACTCCTATTACCTACATTCAAGTCACCTTCAGCAATGAGTTTTTGCTTGTTCTAATTTATAGCTGAATTAGTTCTGTGGATAAACAGCTACAAGTAAAAGTACATATTTATCTTGAAGAGTCAGAAGTCTTATAATATTGTGGTACTGCAGCACAACAAACAGTGCTCATTCTTTCATTTTTCAGTACGTAAAAGCTAGACAAATACCTGTTTATCAAGCATTCTCCTGTGTTCTTCTGATAAAAAACAGGAATTGGAACCCCCCAACATCTTTGCCGTGATATACACCAAAACGTCCTTCTGTCCAGCATTTCAAGCATTCTGTTCACTGCAGATGTAGGAATAACTTTCACTTTTTTCAGCACTTCCTATAAAATAGATAGTGAATTGTTGAACATGCTTCAGCATTCAGACACACACTGTTTGTGCTACCAGTAAAAAAAGGTACAGGTCTACACTTGCACTCCCAGTACTGAATAACATGTTCTTGGGCAACTGTCACATTTACTTGGTTTACTTCACTGCATGTTGCTCTTCAATAACATACTTTGCTGTATACACTGTACATTTCCCCATTGTACAGAGCAACCAACAGTTTTTTGCCAGCTCCGATTCTCTGGCAGACACACCTTGAAGCGAGTTAGAAATGGCATTAGTATCTCTAGCTGAAAACTAATAGCTCAGTGTGCCTTGTGCTCTTGTCTGCTTCGAAACCCCATCTTGATACATACTGCCTGTATTACAGAGTCTGGGCTACCACTCACTGCCAACCCTGACGAATAACCACCATATTTTCCTTCATTCTAGATAAAGATGAATATGGAATAAACACTTCATGCCCGAATTAGAATGAAATCACTGTTACCCAAGACAGCCTAAGGTGCTGGTCTGAGTTTTCTGTGTGGATGTACATAATTTCAAAGAGCACTGCATATTAAAAACCCCTATGTTTTACAGTTATATAAAACAGGACTGTGGCAAAATTAACAGAGGAGCAAAGAAAGATATCTGACAATGCAAGGCTACCATAACAAAGGCAATTTTCATAGCGATAAAATTGTCTCTTCTGATGTAATTACTTGAGACTTTTTTTTTAAAGTATTTTTTTGGGAAAAAAATCAGTAGCTCTAAGAAACTTATACATCTCCTGTAAATACAATGAACAAATATATCAGTCAGTGTATTTATTCTGCATTATATCAATATTTACAACAATAACAACATCCACCACTTCCACAAATAATTAACACTTCTCAACTACTGTTTCTAAACCCTAGAGAACATATTCTGGAGTGAGCTATAGCAAGGTTGTTTTGCTGATTCCAAATGGCATCAGCTGTCTTTAAATGCCTCATAAAAGAGCAAAATTATATACCTGTGCTGTAGCCTTGACACTTGCTGTGTTTACGAACCACTGTTTGCTGGCACGAATAATCATTGGCTTTTTAGTCCTCCAGTCATATGGGTAACTGTGCACGTGTTTCTCTTCTTTTAACAAACTCCCAGCTGCCTGAAGCATCTGAATGACTAAGAGAAAACATGAGGCAAGATTAAAATCAGATTTGAACATACTGCTACTGTTGACCTCAATTCATTCCTACAAATGATCAACACATAATAAGAAGTGTTTATCCATATTCAAAATAGGTCCAGTTTATACGAACCCTCAAAATATAACTGCAGGAATGTAACTGATACAGTAACAAATGGCTCAACATCAAATACTCACCAGTTTCATTCCCTTCTTCAAGGACATTCTTGTTTTGAAGTTCAGGACCTGCAGCTTCCGTAAAAAACCCACCCTCATCCACAAGGCAATCCTAAAAATAAATACGTTAATCATGTCAATAAAATACCACGTGGCAATTGATCACTTTTTTTGTATTCAAAAATGACTTAAGTACTCTGCTGAGTAACTACTTTTTTTGATGAATAGCAAAATATGTTATATTTAAACACACTTCAGATTTAGTGAATTGCAATTCAGTAATCTACCAAGCAAGTGAATTTTACATATCAGAAGAAGGGAGCACCATTACATTTGCAGATATACCACAACTGTCTTACACCAAGTCACTGGTTAGTATTTAAATGACTTCTCAAATTAACAGTGAAAACCAAATCAGACAAACAAACCCCTCAAAAAAAATTCAACCCCCCAAAAAACCTAACTAGAAATATGAGTATAATCAGGTTTTGGAACATCAAGAGTCACCTCTTCAAAAAGGTAAAAGATAAAAAGAATACCCTGCATCTTCGTTTCCATCAAACCCAAACTGATCATGCATAACTGAACTGTATTTAAAACAAACTTTGCTGAAGAAGAACAGTAATAACGACGTTCATAACTGGTGATTTACTGGTCTGCAAGATACAGCTTTAAAAGCCAATTCTGAGTACTGAGAGCCAGTATCTGAGAATTGTTGACTGTATTATATTAGCCTTTAAAAAACAAAAACAGAGAGAGAAGAGAAATCTGATTCTATTCTACCACTTCCCTGTAAGCTTTCATTAGCAGATGGATGAAAGATTTCCGTTCATTTTGATGCACAGTTTTCTAAGGTTAGTCCTGCATTCCTGCAGGCCACTAGTAATACTCACACTTAATGTGAATGCTTCAAAACCTTTTCAAGTTTTATGCACTAATTACAGCGATTACTTTAAGGGCACATGATCAAACAGTTGCAGGAAATCAAGGACAACAGCTTAAAAAAGTACCGTGGGTAACTGATGGTGAGAGGCTACGCTGTAGTCTTCCATACCATGAGCCGGGGCTGTGTGAACTAATCCTGTTCCTTTTGCCATTGTCACGTGATTTGCAGGTAACAGAGGGGAGACTCTGCCAGGAATTGTGGGATGAGCACAAGAACCATCTACCAAATCTGCACCTGGGGGTGGAAAAAAAAAAGCCAAAAGAAAACCACAATTCATGCATTCAGCTTTTTTTATCAGAGAGTAGAAATGGAACAATTGATCAGCACAGGATACTATTCAGATGTACTACTATCATATTTTGTTTGTGGGTCCCTGTCCAAATGCTTTCAAATTCTCTGCATTGTTAATCTTGCACAGTTCTTTTTGTTTTGAAGTAAAAGCTTTTCTTCTACCTTAGACAATGGTATTCCAAGTGACATTCCATATACAGACACTTCACACATTCCCATTCCTTGGGGACCCCTACCTCAGTTTCTGGAAACTGATCACAATAATGATTTAGAGGGCTAAAACCCTTGAATGTGGGATCTGTTTCTAGTTCTGCCACTAAGTGCTGATATTATCATGAACAATTCATTTAAATTCTTTCAATTACATACAAATAAAGAGAGTACAGCACAAATGAAGCTGGTGACAATTTAGGGTTAAAAAAAACCACTGAAGAAATCTTAGTAAAGACTTGCTGAAAATCAAGAATCACAGAGCTTGAAGAATGCTTCACATGACAAAACGGCCTTCACTGAATGCTTTCTTCCTAGAAGGAAGATGTTTAGGAACTGCTGTCAGACAGTTAGGTACACAAATACAGAAAGGTAACAAATACAACTAATTACTGAATATATGGGAAGAAAGTAAAAGAAATTTAGTATTAGAACCTGTTTTTTTTCAAGAAGGTCCAAATCTACTGTTGTATGTTATCTGCAAATCATGTGATTCAAGAAGGTGGAACCTTTGAGAAGAACACCTCCAGGTAATTTTATCATTAGGTAAAACTGGGATTATTAAGCAAAGAAACAATTTTTTTCCCTCTGAAAAAGAAGGCATTGAAAGATGTGAAAACAACCTAAAAAGAGAAAGTCATAGAAACAGACTTCTCTTCTACTTTAGATATGCCTATTTCCAGCACTGAATCACTGATAAAGGCAAATGAATGAAGTTCACAAGCATCATATTAAATACCAATTCATGACACTGGTTCAGAAGTCTGTCTATTAAGAAATACCACTATGCAGTTTGTCAGGATACAAACTTAACTGCTTTAGTTTGTACAAACAGTCACAAGACCTCAACAGCCTTCATGGTCCTGGTGAAGGTTTAAGACACCCTTTAACAATGAAAAACTTGAAAAGTAACATAATGTGACAACAACATCTGATAGTGCTACCAATTCTGCTACACCAGGAAATTTCAATGGTTTTTGTAGAATTTAGCCATCAAGCAGTCAGCAAGCATACTTGTAATTAGCCCTTTGTTCTCATCAGCATGGATGAGAAAGAGAGACAAACTGCATTCAGTGTAATTAAGATTTTGATACTAAACAGACTTCCACTCCATGCTTCAGTTTTCCAAGCATGAATCCAGATTTTAAAATGTACTTTGAGATCTGTGGATGAAAATTTGAGCTACAATACACCAACAGTAAACCTGACAGAACACTACTCCTCTTTGTATTATTTTAGTGAAGTGTGTTCTCAAAACAAAACCAAACATAGTAATACATCAAATCTGAAGCAGCTTTCAGACACATACAAGCAGATTTCTAAGCAATTTAAGATTAACAGCATTAAAACCTACCTTTACATGTTGTCATAACCTCAAACTGCATGTCCAAAACGGCAGCTGTAGATTCAACTCTATCTGCAGCTAGAATGAAGTGTTCACCGGTAGTTGTACATTTCACAATTGAATATCTGCAATGAAAATATGTATTTGTGATACTAAATAATTATAGGCACCATAAAGCTACAAATTGTTTAAATGCTCTCTAGAAGACCGCAAAATATGTTTTAAGATCTACATGTCCAAATCACTCATAAACCTCAAAAGAGTTTCAAGATAACATAATATCAGGAAGAAGAACTAACTTTAAAAAAATAAAAACGAAACCAGTAATTACTATCTTAATAGAGATATAGAACAAAGCTTACGATTGTGTCACTTAAAAAAAAAAAAAAAATCCAAACACAAAAAAGATGCCTTAAATAAAACTTAATGGTAGTCCAGAACATTTTAACTTTGCTGATAAATCTTGATAAAGACTGATGCAGATCACTGAACAAAGTTAAAGACACATACGCTGAATCTGGCATGTAACAAACTGCTTGATTGGCTGGCACAGTCCAAGGTTGCGTGGTCCAGACTAGCACACTAGCAGGGGATGATCCATCTACGAATATAAATTAGAAGTACGTTACTTACAATTGTAACAAAAATAAAAGTTATCAGTCTTAAAATATAAACAGAAGCCATACCTATTACAGAAGTCAGCTTAGGTGGTGACTTTAACAGGGGAAATTTCATATAGACAGAACGACTAACATGCTGCTCATTGTACTCAAGCTCTGCTTCAGCCAATGCTGTTCTGGGTAGATATCAAACAGAAGTTAGCAATCTCAAACACGAAAAGCTGCTGATATCCTTGCTAAAATTTTGAAGACAAAACGGTAAGTTGATTCTTACTTTGCTGAAGGGGACCAGAACACAGGTTTATAGTCCTGATAAATGAAACCCTGAAAAGGACAGGGAGGGAAAAAAGAAAGTTAGGAGAATCAAAACTCTTCACAAATCAACACAAACTTCAAGGAAGGTTCAACATACCTTATCATACATTTTATAGAAGACTCTCAGTTGGTTTGCTTCATACTTTGGATCAAACGTACGGTAGCAGTTAGCCCAATCTGCCATTACACCCCAACGAATGAATGCGGATTTCTGCTTCTCAATTGCTCTTTCTGCAAATGCTCTGGCTGAAGGGAATAGTTCCATTAAGCACATGGTTTAGGCCACTAAGATCAACATAATACCATTTGAAATATGCTACTGACATTTTTTAGAAAAGCCTGAGCTGAACCTATCTGAACTATGCACTGACTACTGATGTGTATTAAATAGATTATTAAGGCTCAAAAAATATATGCATTTCAGAGAAGTAGTTACAGTAAGAAGATCCAGCAGTGGCACTTTTTGACTAATACAGGGGCATAAAGCACATATCTCTAGAATATAAACCTTCTTTTTAAGGAAGAGGGAAAAAATAAGTATTGAACATATGAAGAACAATTTCTCAAATAACATAAAATAAAAAAGTGAAAATTAACTACCTCTGTTGATGCTGATCCAACCTGTCAAAGCAACATGCATCTGAAAATAAGTTAGCCCATTTCATTGTCTCAATTTCAAGCTAAAGCAGTTTAAATTGCTCACTACAAATAGCTTTGCAGTTTAATGTTGGTGTCTTCCAATACATACGGTATTTGAAATTATTTCTTCAAAATAACACTTTCCATGTAATGCAGACTAACTTTCTCTGAAAGGATCACCCCTAGAGTTTTGTGGTATCGCTAAAAACACAGTCCACAAATACATTCCTACTTATAACACTAAGCCAAGCTGTCCTGATGCTTTATTTTTACATGCATCTTTTCGGCTCCTGATCAAATTCAGCCTTTAAAAACCAAGCGGATGTCAATCTGATAAACATCAGTTTCATGCCACTACACAGTTAAGCGAAGCAGAAATCCAAATCCTCTGCCCTGCCTTTGTTTTTTAAATCCATTGTCAACGATATGTATGTTCATTACAGTAACAAATCAAGCCCGTGTTCAGTTATCCCATTTCAAAAGATTCACTGTATTCAATCTACAAAATAGGAGTAGGATATACACATACTTAAGCCAACTTTTTCTATAAAGCTATCGCACACAGTAGTTTACCTTTCTGTCGAATTTCCATTGGTGAAAGATTTTCAGCTCCTTTGACTTCTGACAATGCCTTCAACTCAATCGGCAATCCATGACAATCCCATCCTGGCACGTAATGTACTTTATAACCTCTCATCACGTAGAAACGATTAGTGATGTCTTTCAAAATCTGAAAAGACACAAGGTCTGTTATCACTTCAGCTCCCCCATGTGGAATAGCTACATTATTAACTAAGCTCCTCCTATTAAAAAAAGCAAATATAAAATGCTGCATGATCAATTTATATTTAAGATCATGCATTTGTGATTTTTCTTGCCCATCATTTTGTATTTTGGCAGAACCTCAGAGGACCTCTGATCAAAGGCATTCATATTCAGTATAACTGAAATATGTAGTTTATAAACTTGCAAGACTTAAAGTGGACAAATCCTACTTGCTCTCATTTTTCAAATGTTGACCTGGATCTACAGCGCTGGCCTAGTGCCTATTTCTGCAGTCCAGGCTCTGGCACTAGTACTGCAAGAAGCTGTGGTCTAAAATGTGGTCATACATTTCAGTATTTCCAACCTTGTAGAATATGTAATGCTGTCATTCTCAGGACAATCTAAACATGTCCAAACGTATTTGAGAGTAATATTTCAAAGCTGAAATTTATATTTTAAAAGCCATCAGCATTTAGTCATTGTGGGTCCATTGAGAATACCCAGATAAAATAAAAATAAATGCAACAGAATAAACCTATAGAATACTAAAAGGAAAAAAGAATAGCAAGGCACAGCTCAAACATGTATTACAGTAACATTACATATACACCTACAGAAACATACATTCACCCATGTGTGTATGTGTGATACATTCAAAACACAAATAAACTGTGCATTTAATATTGCTTGGGAATGAATCACAGGCTGGACTTTCTCTAAACAGATACTCTCTTTTTACTGAAACATTCTGCCTCATAAATAAACACTCAGCACACAGGTACCATATACTGGTATATGGTGTTTATGTCACTGTATGGTATCTACATAACCACATCACTTGCTTTTTAAAAGCGCCATCTACCAAAATACCGAATGCTTTAAAGTGTTATTGATTTAAATGGGAACAGAGAACACACAGCACGTTACAGGAAGTGTTTATCACTTCAAAACTACTAGTAGAGTATGAACGAGCAAATATTTACTTTATTTAATGCATGGCCAACATGAGGGTCTCCATTGGCATAAGGTGGTCCGTCATGCAGACAAAATTCCTGCTTTGTTTTCCTTTGCCTTTGCCACGAATACAGTTCTGAAAAACCGCATTTCTGTAGAGACAACAAGCAAAAGCCTAAGTCATCACAGGTCCTTACGCTTCCAAAAATCCTGGCTTTTGGCCAGATGGTAAAATACGTAATAAAACCAAACGAACGAACACACATGGAGCATTAACTTTTCTAACTCTGTAACAGGATATGTTAGCAGTTTAGAGGTATTAAAAAGTCCGAGACGGGCATAACGCTAAGCCTTAACGTTATTACTCTGGCTCTCCACTGTCACGAGGGTCGGTACCGTTTCTCCAAACCAAACCACAACAAACCGGCGAGTGCCCGGACCACCGTAAGCAGCCGGAGACGCCGCGCCCCAGCCTTCCCCAGCAGCCCAGGCCGGAGGGCCTGGCCAGGCGCCCGCGGCAGCCCAGCCCCCCCCGAAGCTGAGGCGGCCGCAAGCGGGCCTGGGCTCGCCGCTCCG